>CM071595.1:235900579-237150579 GCA_036435485.1 Saposhnikovia divaricata | reverse complement strand
GGTTAAGAAATAGTATAACTAAATATAACATCGTGTCATAATATTTTAAACAATACGTTATATTGCTTAAGTTACAAAAATAGTGGAGTACCACAGTTAAAAATACGTTTGTATTGAAATAAATACTTCAACAAATAAATAAATTTTGAAAAAAAAATAGTGGAGTACCACAGTTACAAAATTTACATGTTAAAAATATATGTTCAAAACTTGGCCTTTTTTCTATTTTTTTAATTTTTTATTTTATTTTACAAACTAGATAAAAAATGGGGAAAAATTCAAAAAAAATTATTCTTTTATGAAATTTTGGCAATAACATTAAAAAAAAGGATCTTGACCTCCGTATGGTTGGGTCATCGATAAATATTTTTTAAAAAATCAAAACACTAAACCCTGACGAAACCCTATTTAGGGGTTCTAGTCAAAGTACTAGTTGACCGTTAAATTACCAAACCAAATAAAATTATTATTTTCTCAAATTTTGGCAATAACATTAAAAAGGATGGATCTTGACCTCCGTACAGTTGGGTTGTCGATAAATATTTTTGAAAAAATCAAAACACTAAACCTTGACGAAACCCTGTTTAGGAGTTATAGTCAAAGTACTAGTTGACCGTTAAATTACCAAACCAAGTAAAATTATTTTTTATGAAATTTTGGCAATAACATTAAAAAGGATGCATCTTGACCTCCGTATGGTTGGGTCATCGATAAATATTTTTTAAAAAATTAAAACACTAAACCCCGACGAAACCCTATTTAGGGGTTCTAGTCAAAGTACTAGTTGACCGTTAAATTACCAAACCAAATAAAATTATTATTTTCTCAAATTTTGGCAATAACATTAAAAAGGATGGATCATGACCTCCGTATGGTTGGGTCGTCGAAAAATATTTTTTAAAAAATCAAAACACTAAACCCTAACGAAACCCTGTTTAGGGGTTCTAGTCAAAGTACTAGTTGACCGTTAAATTACTAAACCAAATAAAATTATTCTTTTATGAAATTTTGGCAATGACATTAAAAAGGATGGAGCTTGACCTCCGTACGGTTGGGTTGTCGAGAAATATTTTTAAAAAAATCAAAACACTAAACCCTGACGAAACTCTGTTTAGAGGTTCTAGTCAAAGTACTAGTTGACCGTTAAATTACCAAACCAAATAAAATTATTTTTTTCTGAAATTTTGGCAATAACATTAAAAAGGATGGATCTTGACCTCTGTACGATTGGGTCGTCGAGAAAGATTTTTAAAAAAATCGAAACACTAAACCCTGACGAAACCCTATTTAGGGTTCTAGTCAAAGTACTAGTTGACCGTTAAATTACCAAACCAAATAAAATTATTTTTTAGGAAATTTTGGCAATAACGTTAAAAAGGATTGATCTTGACCTCCGAACGATTGGGTAATCGAGAAATATTTTTTTAAAAATCGAAATACGAGACCTGGACGAAATTTTTCTAAAATTGGGGTGTTAGCACATTGCAAGATGTTTATTTTAAGAAATCGAAATACGAAACCTGGACGAAATTTTTCTGAAATTTTGGCAATAACTAAATTTAGAAATGTTTATTTTTATTTGACAACAAAACTAAATGATTTTGATAAAAATATTTAAGAAGTTTTATAAAAATATATGCCAAAAAAGATGAATAATTACTAAAAAAATTATAATATATGTTATTAAAGAATAATTTCAATATTTTATAATTATTTTTTAAATCATTAAATATTATTTAATAAATATAAAATGAATAATAAGTTAGAAATATGCATAGTCGAACACAAATGAAAATTGGATGAGCGGCAAAAAAGACCGCCCAATCTAATCCAGTTTTTTCAGACAACACCAAAATTAAGGTTGATTTCGATATGTACCTAGCTGTGTTTTAGTAAGTGATTGGTACTTGGGAAAAAAAAAGACGCAGCCGACACTTTTCATTTCCCCCTAAAACACATCTCAATCCCCCGCCCCCAACCCCAGTCGACCCAAATCTCATCTCATTTCCCCCCAAATCTCTTCTCCCTCGTAATTAAATCTCATCTCCCTCGTCCCCAAAACATAATTGGACTATGGTGTGACATATAATTAAAACCCCTCCCCTCCCCTCCCCTCCCCTCCCCTCCCCTCCCCTGAACCAAACATAACCTTAGGGTTTAAAATCAGATTGACTCAGGCGGCGACTTCACGCGAACCCATCAATGTTTCTGGTAATCGATGTTTATATATGTATATATCCTTTTACTGTATTTTGACTATATGTGTATATTTATCGATGTGTATATGTGTATATCTACCTATGTGTATGGATTCGTATAAGTGCTTGTTTGGTCTTTATATTTAAGTTTAGTTTTATAATTTGCTGTTTTTTTCAGTTATTTGGTTTACGGGTATAGAAACCAGTGATGCTCACATGTTTGACTATGTTTTCTTGTTAGTTCTTGAAATTCCATGCAAGTTTTGATAAAACGTTTAAGTGTTTGATAAAAGTCCTCACAGAATCATTCTGCTCTCCATTTTTGAACACTTGAATTTAATCTTTATATTTTTCGTAAATCAAACTAGACGAGCTATTAGCATTTTCAGTTTTCTACTAGCAAGTCAATTATGTGAACATTGTCAGAATATTGTGCATGATCGGTTTGTAGATATTGTTGGATGATATGTTAGTTACCTATATTGCAAGAAGATGTTAAAAATCAAGATATGGTTTATCGAGGTTATTTGGCCACAAATACCCGTTTTTTATAGAAAAACTAACAAGAATGCCTATTTATGAATCTTTGCCCAAAAAAACCAACCGCATACGCATTTGTCATTTGTGTATCACTCATAGGCATTTGGGTATCTTGTTAAAAAGCTTTGTTTCAAAAAAACAAAAAAAAAAACTAAATAGGGGATACCCATACCCAGATGCCAAAGGCATATTAAAAAAAAATTGGGATACCTTGATGGCACATGTGTATCCCAATTAAAAACAACTTGACAGGATACTCATTTGACATGCACATCACCGGATACCTAGATGCCAAATCTGTATCCCATCAGTATTCAAAATGGCATTATTTATATACTTGTTCCATGATTTTTCCCAGAGAGAGAGAGAGAGAGAGAAAGAGAGAGAGAGAGAGAGAGAGAGAGACATTTTTGTCATTTTTTCATCTATAGATATCGATATATGAAATTATCTCGCATAATAGTGTTTTGATTAATGCATGGCCGAAACTTAATTCTCTATTATTACTTAAATTTTATCGATATAATGTACTGCCTCACCCAATGGAAGTCGTAGCTTCTTAATTGGTTGGATTTAACAAGCTATGATCAGTTCTTATTTTGATATTAATACCTGAATCTAGGTTATTAAATTTCTAAACTAAAAATATCTAGGAACCTAAATCAGAATATTTAAGCTGCGCAAAGATGAAAGGAGGAAGGAAAAATTTGAAAAGGGCATCTGAAGGTAATAATACATATACTCTTCTTCCAGGCCAATCCATTATGCAAGTTGTGTCACTTAGAGGTTCCAATATCATTGAGGTACAAATGTACATTAACTATTTATATTAGTTTTTTATTTGCTAGAAATAAAATCCAGTATTAACTGGTTTTCATTTGTGGTATGATAAAAGGTGATGGATGCGAAAAGGGATAACTCATTGGCACTATTTCCAGCTAAATTTCAAAGAAGCATGTGGATTAAGATAGGTAATTAGGTTTTGTTAATGATGTCTAGAAAAATAGATATTTTATTATAAAGTTCAAAAATTGTCTTGTTGAACTTTGTGTAATTGCCCAGGTAATTTTGTTGTTGTTGATGAAAGTGGGAGAGTGGAAGCAGTCGAGGCTGGCAGAAAAGTGGGTTGCATTGTTTCTCAAGTTCTTTATCATGAATGGTTCGTTTTAAGAATACTTTTTGCATGATTAATCTCTTTGTAGTCTATTTTAGCTTGGCCTAATAACAGTAATAGAGTACTGAAAGACTTGACTTCATAGGAACTTACGATAGTACTATACAAGAACCAAAACCTCTGTTTGTGGATCAGTCTGGCTTGCTAAGTTACCTGATGGTCATACCAGACTCTTGCATCATAATTAATGCATAATACACTGGCTATAAATTGATCTTGTGTAGTTGTAGTTGATAGTGGATTCTGCTCCATTTTGTATACAGTGCAGGATTTTTTGCTTGTATATACAACAATAGTCATTTACGAGAAACTGAGCAAGATAAATAAAGAGTTGTCACAACTTTTCGTTTGAAAGATTTGTATTTTGGATTAATTAGAAAAACGTATTTATCTTTTTCCGAGTTCTGATTGGTTTATAGGATATGATAGTTTTGGTTTACAGGTGGTAACTATTGTATTAAACAAGGTCATATCTTGTTTTTGGTAATGGTATGTTAAATTTGACTGAAATCAGTCGGATTTATAATTTTGACCTGAAAACAAAGTGGTCACATTTACAAATTTGACTAAAAATAAGGTGGTCAAATTTATAAATTTGACTAAAAAAGGTGGTCATATTTATAAATTCGACTAAAATGTACGTGGTCATAATTATAAATTTGACTGATTATATGTCGGTCAATTTTATAAATTTGACCGAGGGCGGTCGAAGTTATAAATTTGACTGAAAAATTAAGTCAAAGGTCAACATCTTAAAGTGACCGATTTCGGTCGATTTTAGTCGGTCAAATTTAAACGGTCAAATTTAGTCGGTCATATTTAGCTAAATTTGACCGATTATAATAAATTCGACTAGCCTAAAAACGACCGAATTATTCCGGTCATATTTAGCTAAATATGACCGACGGCGGTCATAATTAGCTAAATATGACCGGAATAATTCGGTCATTTTTAGCCGATTTTCTAGTAGTGAAATTAAAATTTTAAATATTCAATATTTTACCATTTACAAATTTACAAAATGTGAAATATTGTTATTACTCATCTAAAAAAAAGACTCTAGTTCATGACTAATCTATTTCAAACTTATAAATTTCAATATGAAATTTTTAAATTTTCTTAAATTTAGAGAAGGTGAAGGATGTTAACATATTGTTGCTCATGTAATACCATTATTGTAATTGTTATTATTACGGAAAAGAGTTTAGTTTCCTCTTTATTATGATTATATATTGGATATATAAGCTATTGTTACATTGTAAATTAAAGCTTATGAATGCCTTCACCATTCAATATATAACATGCCATTCAATAACTACTCCCTCCGTTCCAGAATGATTTTCTCGTTTTGACTTTTGGTACTGTTTATTATAAGCGATTGACTACTAATTTACGCATAATTTATAAGATAAAATATAGTCATGAGTGATCTTGTTGGATTCGTATTTGTTAGTACTTTAATACAATGAAGTTTTTATATTTAATACTAATACGAAACTGAAAATATTAACGATCAAAAGTGTGTGTTGGCAAACATATCCAAAGTAAACAGGAAAAACATTTAGGAACGGAGGGAGTAGTACTTATGAATATTTTATCACAGGATTACTAGTTTGTTTTTTTAAAAAAATTGTGCATGCCACATAACAAAATTTAAATGAAAATTTGTACCTATCGTTTGTTTTTTAAAATTTATGCACAAATCCACAGTAAATACACATTGCATAATTATTCCTTCTCCGTCCTCACTTAGACCTGGCAATATGGGCCCAAAACCATATATCCAGTCCAAATCAAACCATTTTTTAAAATTTGGCCCAATAAATAATCACACATCTTAAATGAATTTGGACTGGTTTAAAGTCACATATTTTAGTCCGAATATGGATCTAATTTGTATCAAATAAGTGATATCCATATTACTCTGAACTGTTGTCGATATATTGAACTGCTGTCGTCGATCTATTACTCTTTCTGCTGCATCATATTGGAATTTTGAAACCTTGATTAGAAATTTGCTTCATTAGTCGGACTTCCTTTGTTTTAGAATATATTCCCTTTGTTTACATATAGTTATAAAAAAAGGCATCTAAACTGGAACAAAAAAGCATCACACAATTCTTATTTCTAGTTGAAAACCGCATTAGATATACACCATGCCACACCCTCCTGCAAATTCCCTCAGATTCACCTACGCGCTTAACTTTTGGGCAAAACCTAAATTGCAAATGTATTACTTCGTTTTCTTTACAAATGTATTAGCTACTACTATGTTTGTTTTGTACTACTTGCTCCAAAATGGAGTCTTATTAATTACAAGTGCTGATCGTACCTGCACTAAAATATTATAAATAAAATTATTTAAGATATGCATATTATAATATTTGTTGATTTATTACATTTTGTCAGGTCCATACACAAAAATTAAGAGACAAATTTCCATTTAAAATATATTGTGAATTATTGGGGCCATTTTTTTCAGAAAAAAAAAAATTAAAAAAAATATTCATTTAAAAAAGTGGTTAATCCATATTTCAATCCAAATCCATAGAAACCAAACGAAATCCAAAACCAAATTTACCGAAATATGAAAGAAGATCGGAAATACCAACCTTCGTTATCAAAATAAAAACCTATTTGCAATCGATGATAAAACTCAAACGGAATATAAAATTAAGCTTATTTTCACTTTCAAAAAGATAAAACGCCAGGGGCGCGACTACCTCGGAAGCCTATCTCTGCTCATCCTTTATTTTTTTGTTTATTTTTGAAGGAGTGCTTGTATAAATCTTCTCAGCGAATGAAATGAATCAGAACATACTCTGCATATAGCAGCTGCATGGAATGATGTGAATTGAGGACAATGTATCTATAGTAAGTTTAGGTATGTGCGTAAATGAAGGCAGTGATTCATAGATTTTGCTTTACATACCGGAAAAGAAAACATGTAAAAGGACTGTGTTGATACAAGATCGTGCACATCAATAGATTTTGCTCGAAGCATAAGTGGGAAGGCAAGTGCAGTGTGACCTATCACCTGAAAGAAAATCAAAATAGAGATATTAGTAATTAAGATTACTCCGAGGTAGTACGTGTGTGCATGTGTCAAAGTCTTTCTTTCTCTTACAGAAACTATTGAGAATATTAGTAATGCTCGAGAAAATGAAAGTAGTAGAGTAACAAACAATTCAGAAGCTAATCAGTAGTTGACAAGCAAGACTTGCCACATCAGCACATGAAGAATGACAGCTGTGAAGTTAGTTAGTTAGTAACTAATTCTGTAAATATAAAGTGTCTGTCAATTCAGTAATGTGTTTTTAGTTTTCACATTTTCCTCTTCTCTAAGAGATGTAAATATCTTCTTCTTGTTTTTCATCTCTGTAATTCTCTGCAACTCAAAAGCTATGTTGAAGCTTTTATCAATGGAGTCTTGTAGTTCATTTTGATCAGTACAGTTTAAGTAAGCTTTCTTTCTTGTCCATTTCATCTATTATAACATGGTATCGGAGCACCGAGCTGCATATTTGATCAATAGATTGCCTCTATCAGTTCTTAAGAATGTGAGTCCTTATGAAGACTCTTTAATACTCCTCCAGACTTATCTACTTTTAGAGTTTTTGGGTGTCTTTCCTATGTTTCTACAAATTCTTCTCAGAGGTCTAAATTTGAAGCAAGGGCTGCTCCTCATGTTTTTCTTGGTTATCCTGTTGGAGTAAAAGGATATAATGTACTTAATGTTCAAACATTGTAGATATCTAATTCTAGAGATGTGGTATTTCATGAACAATTTTTCCCTTTTCATATTCAACAAGATAAGTCTCCCCCATCATTTTTCCTTCCAATCTCCACTGATTACACATCTTTTTATGATGACATTCCTACAGTTTTTCAGTATTCTCATACATTTGATAATAATTCTTCTCATTTTGATTCCACTTTTTCATCTGCTGATTCTTCTAATACAACTGGTGATAGTCATGATTCTTCTGTTTCTCTTAGAAGAAGTACTAGAGTTTATAAATTACCACCTCATCTTACTGTTTACGTTTGTGGCTCTAGTATTGTTCACTAATGCAATCTGGTTTCTTTTGCTTCTCTACCTTTTTCTATTCATTCTTTTATTAGCCAATCTGCTTCATTGGTTGAACCAGTTAATTACTTAAAAGCTTCTAAGGATCCTATGTTTGATGCTATGCAAAAGGAATTAGATGCTTTGCAGAAAAATCATACTTGGATACTAGTTGACTTACCACCTGGCAAGAAATCTATTGGTTGCAGATGGGTTTTCAAAATCAAGCTTAAGGCTGATGGTTCTGTAGAAAGGTTTAAGGCTCGTTTGGTGGCAAAGGGTTATAATCAGCAGTTGGGGATTGATTACCTTCAGACTTTTTCTCCAGTAGTTAAGATGGCTACCATTAGATGTATTCTAGCTATTGCATCTCATAGAAAATGGTCTTTGCATCAGCTGGATGTTAACAATGCTTTCCTCCATGGTGACCTATGTGAAGAAGTGTATATGACTGTTCCAGAAGGGTTGCCTAATCATTTATCTAGAATCTGCAAACTTGTCAAATCCATTTATGGTTTAAAACAGGCTTCTAGGCAATGGTTTGCCAAGTTAGTGGGGGAATTGCTGCATAAAGGGTATCATCAGTCTAAGAATGACTATTCTTTGTTCTTAAAGCACAATGGTGATCTTATCACAATTATAGCTGTTTATGTTGATGATATAATTCTAACTGGTGATGATACTCATGCTATAGATGACATCAAACAGCATCTTGATTATGTTTTCAGTATCAAAGATCTTGGTAAGCTCAGCTATTTTCTTGGAATGGAAGTGGAATACTTAGACCATGGAATTACTTTGACACAGAAAAGTTCACTAAAGAATTGTTAGTTGAAGCCGGTTTAACTGATGATTTTCGATCTGTAGTGACACCACTTCCACTAAATCTGAAACTACAAGCTAATGAAGGAGAACCATTTGATGATCCAAGTTTGTATAGATGTCTGGTGGGAAAGCTCAATTTTCTTACTCATACAAGACTGATTTAGCTTACACAGTTCAGCATTTAAGTCAATTTCTGCAACAACCAATGGCATCACATTTCAAGGCCTTGACACATGTTATAAAGTATGTAGCTTCTACAGCTGGACAAGGTATTTTACTAGAAGGTAGTGATCAGCTAGTACTGCAAGCATATTCAGATTCAGACTGGGGTGCATGTCTGGATACAAGAAGATCAATTTCTTGATATATCTTAATGTTGGGAAAGTCACCAATAAGTTGGAAGTCTAAGAAGCAGAGTATAGTATCAAAAAGTTCATCTGAAGCAGAATATAGGGCAATGTCTGCAGCTACAGCAGAAGTAACCTGGATGGTTAGACTATTGGAAGAATTGGGAGTAAAAATGTTGAAGCCAATTATTCTTCACTGTGACAATCAGAGTGCAATACATATTGTTAAAAATCTTGTACATCATGACAGGACTAAACATATTGAGATAGATGTAAATTTCACAAGAGACAAGGTAATGGAAGGATTGTTACAGATTTCCTATTTACCTACTCAGTCACAGATTGCAGGTGTATTCACTAAAGTTCTACCATCTGAGCACTTTAATGAATTGCTTTCCAAACTTGGCATGATCAAAGGAATGCCTAGTTTGAGGGAGGGTGTTGAGAATATTAGTAATGCTCGAGAAAAGGAAAGTAGCAGAGTAACAAACAATTCAGAAGCTAATCAGTAGTTGACCAGTAAGACTTGCCACATCAGCACATGAAGAATGACAACTGTGAAGTTAGTTAGTTAGTAACTAATTCTGTAAATATAAAGTGTCTGTCAATTCAGTAGTGTGTTTTTAGTTTTCACATTTTCCTCTTCTCTAAGAGATGTAAATATCTTCTTCTTGTTTTTCATATCTGTTATTCTCTGCAACTCAGAAAATATGTTGAAGCTTTTATCAATGGAGTTTTGTAGTTCATTTTGATCAGTATAGTTTAAGTAAGCTTTCTTTCTTGTCCATTTCATCTATTATAACAGAAACAAGCTTGCATATTAGAAGCGAGGATGAAGTTCCTGTCACCAAAGCAGATGCATAGGCCATCAGCATGATACCTTCACAGATATTAAAGACCTGCAAAAATTGAAGGCAATCAGCAGGAGCTACTTTTTTAAACTATTTATTTTACTTTTGTAATGTTAACTGATGAGTAATTATGTTAAGCTAACCCAAACCGGCCCTTAATTACAAATACTCTACATTATGTAACATAGTGCCTGTTTGGCGGAGCTCATAAGGAGCTTTTTTGGACTTTAAGTCCGGTCCAGCTTATTTCATAGTGTTTGGGTGCCGACTTATTTTTCTGACTTATGAGCTTATAAGTTCATAAGTTGGAAGTTAAAAAGTCTCAACATTTTTCCAGTTTATTTACTATTCACTATCCCTCTGTTTTTAATTGGATTTTTGCCGTCAAACGGCGATATTTTTTTCAAATCTAACTTCACCATATTTTTCTCCATCTCCCAACGATCATTTTGCATACCATATGTGCTATATTTCGACGCAATTTAGGAAAATTATATAAAAATATTTGTTCTATAGTAAACTTATAATTTCTGATTTACCAAACACTTTACTAACTTATAAGTTCTGATTTACTTATCACTTATAGTCAACTTATGGGCTTAAAGTCATAAGTTACTTTTTTTTAAGTTAAGCCAAACGGGCTCATAGTTGTGAAAAAAACATGACTTGAGTTACTAACTTTCTCCTGGCCATATCTCACAATGAATGTTCGATTGCCCAACGCTCTGTCTCCTTCAAACATCAGGTAAGTCCTGTTACATTAAAACCAAAACTGTCTAGTCTGAACATTCGCCAAATAATTTATAATTTCGGCATTCATGTCATGTAAGGGTTACCTTGATCATTGCAAGAACAGCTGAAAAGACACTGATGAAAATGGTAGCGAAGCCCACTGACTTTGTGAATACCATTGGTCTACCACCATTGGTCTACCAAGCACTTTCTGCATTTTTAATTGCGAACTTTAATTTTATTCACAAATATCACATTGTTAATAACTAGAATCTCTTCTGTGCTACCATGCGTTCAATATATGTAGTTTTTTTTTCTTCCTTGTTACCAAACCCTTAGTTAAATCAATTTAGGTGGCATCTACGTGTCACCATTACCTTTAGTTAAATCAATTTAGGTGGCATCTACGTGTCACCATTTTAAGAATATGTAAAATATGTAACACTCCAATCTTGTAACTCCTTAGTAATAAATATAGATAACCATGTTTGTTTGATAATATTTGTCGAACCAGTAAAATTTTTAGTTATAATTTATATTAGTATAATTATACATAACACCACTGGAGTATTCACCACTTCCCTTAACTAAAATTTTACATTATCAATATTTTATTATCGTTTAACCAATCAATTTACATATCTCCATTGGAGATGCTCTTAACAATACAATACATATAGAAGTAGTTACTTAGACCATCTCCAACCCAAGACACTAAAATAGTGTCCTAGGGACACTATTTTGGTGACAAAATTACACCATTCACAAAATACACTCCAACCCATGATCACTATACTTGACACTAAAAGGAATCTTTCGCCAATAAAATAGAATATTCTAACTTTGTTCAATTTACATTATTAATATCTATTATATTTTAAATTGTAATGTTATGGTCACATAATATTAAATTTATTAATATAAAATTATTTATTAAAAAAAATCAATATCCAAATTTTGTTGAAAATTGATATTTTAGAATTACGACATTTTAGAATTAACAAGAGCTAGGAATAAATAGTAGGACATAGATAAAAATTTAACAAGAACTGAGAAGAAAAGAAGTTTCAATTGATAAAAATTTAAAGTTAAAAATTATGAGAAGAAATAAGTTGGAAAAAAATTACAAGAACAAATAGTATGACATAGATGGAAAAAAGTTGTTTTGTTAATAAATATAGGGGTATTGTTGAAATTTTGAAAGTCAACAAATTTGGTGACCAAGGATCACCAAATGTACTTTTGTCACTAAATTTGGTGACCCAAAACTCATTTGGTGATCTTGGATCATCATTTTAGTGTTGCATTGGAGTGAGTTTGACACTATATCCATCATTATTATAGTGATTTAGTGATGGGTTGAAGTTGCTCTTACGTACCTGGATGTGATAGTAGACAGCAGGCTGAATCGTAATTTCCATTAGACTAGCCATTGTAAATGCAGCCATAAACGGTTTTGCTTTCCATCTAAGGTAAGGTACCTGCCAAGAAGCATTTAGGTAGAATCACTTTGGAAAACAGCATAATTAAAGAAGAAAATTATGGATTAAACATATTTAATACTTTATCCATGTCCTTTATATTGGCCATCAATCTATTTGGCAATTAAGTGAAGAAATTTGTTAAACCTAGTATCAATTATTTATATAATTTGAAAAATTAACATATTTAATATTTAATTTACTTTATTAAAAAAATATGATAAATATTTTTGGAACACGTAAAAAAATTTATGGGCAATCTAATGTAAGAAATAGTTAGATAAGGTTTAACACTTAAATCTTGATCGGCGTTTACAATCGGGCTGTAACTTAAATATGCAAAATTTAATTAAAACTGTTTATTTAAGCATGTCATTTTATCACTGCATGATATGCACTACAAGAAAAACGGGTTTTTCCTACCGATCATTTCCCACCGCTATCATTTCCTACCGATCATTTCCTACCGCTTATCAAGTCAAAGGGTCATTTCCTACCGGCAAGGGGTCTGGCAGGAAATGAGTCTTCATTTCCTACCGACGCTGGTAGGAAATGACTGTTACGGGACCCACTTCGCCACGTCAAAGTCTGGCTAGAATGAAACGATGTCGTTTAAGCCAGACAATTTCCTACCGCATTTGTACGGTGGGAAATGAGTGACTCATTTCCTACCGATGTCTGTAGGAAATGAGTGTGGTGGGTCCCAAGTGCCATGTGGCAGAGCCGCTTTATGTTTACCATTTCCTATCGCGTTCGGGCGGTAGGAAATGGGTCGCCTAGTCAGCAACTAACGACAGCTTGGCGGCTTCTTATTGGTTGACGTACCACCAGCTCATCTCCTACCGATAAGCGGTAGGAAATGAGTTGTGCCAAAATTTTTTTTAAAAGAATTGAATAAAAAAAGGAAAAAGACCAAGTTTTGAATATAAATTCATACTCACCAAAGCATGCATACTCACTATTTGTGTGATGAATGTTACAATACTTTCACTAATTTAGCATCTGTTTTGATTTTTTTCCCCTTATTTAACAATTTGTAAAATAAATTAAAAAAATTAAATTAAAATAGGAAAAAGGCCAAGTTTTGAACATAAATTCATACACACCAAAGTAATCATACTCGCTATTTGTGTGATAAATGTTACCCTACTTTCAGCAATTTACCATTTTTTTTATTTTCCCCCGTTTTTAACTAGTTTGTAAAACAAATTAAAAAATTAAATTAAAATAGGAAAAAGGCCAAATTTTGAACATAAATTCATACACACCAAAGTGGTCATAAATTCCAAAATTTAAAAAAATTATAAATTTATTTGGTTAGGTAATTTAACGGCCAACTAGTAATTCGACTTTAACCCCTAAACCAGTTTCTTTTTCTGATCCTTGATTCGATTATTTGGAATTAGAATTTCGACGATCGAACCGTACGGGAGTCAGGATCAATCTTTTTCAATGTTATTCTAAAATTTTAAAAAAATAATACATTTATTTGATTAGGTAATTTAACGGTCAACTAGTACTTTGACTTTAACCCCTAAACTAGTTTTCGTTCCCGATTCTTGATTCAATTATTTTAAATAGAATTTCAACGATTGAACCGTACGGGAGTCAAGATCAATCTTTTTAAATGTTATTCCAAAATTTTAAAAAAATAATAAATTTATTTGATTAGGTAATTTAAAGGTCAACTAGTACTTTGACTTTAACCCCTAAACTAGTTTTCGTTCCCGATTCTTGATTCGATTATTTTGAAATAGAATTTCGACGATCGAACTGTACGGGAGTCAAGATCAATATTTTTAAATGTTATTCCAAAAATTTTTTAAAAAAAATAAATTTATTTGATTAGGTAATTTAACGGTCAACTAGTACTTTGACTTTAACCCCTAAACTAGTTTTCGTTCCCGATTCTTGATTCGATTATTTTAAAATAGAATTTTGACGATCGAACCGTACGAGAGTGAAGATCAATAATTTTAAAAGTTATTCCAAAATATTAAAAAAATAATAATTTTATTTGATTAAGTAATTTAACGGTCAACTAGTAATTTGACTTTAACCCCTAAACTAGTTTCCGTTCCTGATTCTTGATTCGATTATTTTGAAATAGAATTTCGACGATCGAACTGTACGGGTGTCAAGATCAATCTTTTTAAATGTTATTCCAAAATTTTAAAAAAATAATAAATTTATATGATTAGGTAATTTAACGGTCAACTAGTAATTTGACTTTAACCCCTAAACTAGTTTTCGTTCCCTATTCTTGATTCGATACTTTTGAAATAAAATTTTGATAATCGAACCGTACGGGAGGCAAGATCATCTTTTTAAATGTTATTCCAAAATTATGAAAAAATAATAAATTTATTTGATTAGGTAATTTAACGGTCAACTACTAATTTGACTTTAACCCCTAAACTAGTTTTTGTTCCCGATTCTTGATTCTATTATTTTGAAATAGAATTTTGATAATCGAACCGTATGGGAGTCAAGATCAATCTTTTTAAATGTTATTCAAAAATTTAAAAAAAATAATAAATTTATTTGATTAGGTAATTTAACGGTCAACTAGTACTTTGACTTTAACTCCTAAACTAGTTTTCGTTCCCGATTCTTGATTCGATTATTTTGAATTAGAATTTCGTCGATCGAACCGTACGGGAGTCAAGATCAATCTTTTTAAATGTTATTCCAAAACTTTAAAAAAAAATTGTTAGGTAATTTTCAAAATTGGAGACAAAACTTATAACCTACCGTAAGTCAGTAGGAAATGATAATTCACGAAAAATTCAAAATGAGCGCCTAAACGAAAATTTTGAAATGAGCGCCCAAATCAAAATTTAAAATGGCACCCAAAGTCATTTCCTACCGCAAATTGGTAGGAAATGTAAAAGATATTGGTGGGAATTCAAAATTTCACGAAAATTTAAAAAAGGCGCCTAAACCTAAATTTTCAAAATTGGAGCCAAAACTTATAACCTACCGCAAGTCGGTAGGAAATGGTAATTCACGAAAAATTCAAAATGAACGCCTATACCGAAAATTCGAAATGACCGCCCAAATCAAAATTCAAAATGCCGCCCAAAGTCATTTCCTACCGCAAATTGGTAGGAAATATAGAAAGTGCGGTAGGAAATTTGAAATTCAGATTTATAAAACAAACACTTTTTTCATTCCATTTAACTTCAACTCTCTTCTCCTCCTCTCATCTTATACCACTGAAAATTTATAGTTTCAATATCATCTCTTTCATTTTTCACATCTTCATTATTAGGTAAAAATATCTCTTTCATTTATATTTTGTTGTTTGATTTTTTCACATCCTTGTACTACTTACTTATTATTGCTTGTTATGTTAATTGTAGGTACTTGATGAGGATAACAAGGCTATTATAACTTCATGGATGAAGGCAAAGACAAAGTGGATGAAGGCAAAGACAAAGTGGCCAAGAAAATTGGTACAAAGACAATGATGGTGGACGAAGATAAATGTTGCTAGAATGATGAAGATAAGGACAATGATGTTGAAGGCAATGGTTAATTAAGTTTGTATAAAATGTTCTTGATTTCTTCTAGTTATTTTAGAACAATTTTTAAGTTTTGAATATTATTATTGTGATAAGAAAGAATGATTGTTTATGGTTATATGATAAATGTTTGAATTTCTTTGTATGATGAATGCGTTTTTGCTGTGGAACTTATGATCTAGATATTGGTTTGTAGTTTTCATTATGATTTAAGCATTTTGTTGCAAAAGAAAATCAACAAGACCAATTTTTCTTTTATAAAAAAAACCCAGTAATTCCTACCGACCTAACCCATTTCCTACCGACCTTACCATTCAAAACCCAGTATTTCCTACCGTTTTCATGTTTTTTCCTACCGCATTCAAAAAACACGATTAGAAATGATAAACGACGGTAGGAATTGAGCGGTTGGAAATGAGCGGTAGGAAATGCTATTTTACAATGCTCCTGGAACAATTCCTACCGATGGGTACAAAAGGAGTCGGTAGGAAATGGCTGTTCATTTTCCACAATTTCCACGTCGGTAGCTGACGTGGCTGGTGACGTGTGCGGGGCCCGCCCACATGTCATATGACATGGCATCTGACGTTTTGCCACGTCATCGTACAAGTTGACATGTGGGCCCTTGCCATGTGGCATGCCACGTCATCATGTGTGCCCGACGTTGACCAGGTCAGTATCATTTCCTACCAAAGTCATTTCCTACTTAAGCATTTCCTACCGAAGGGGGCAGGTAGGAAATGCCACATTTTCTACCGATTTTGGGCCTTTTCCTACCGATTTTATGGTAGGAAAAGCCCGTTTTTCTTGTAGTGATGGGTCCCTCAATTTTTATAATCGAACAGCCATCTATTTTTTCTTCGCCAGGAATCTAACAACCAAATTTAGAAGTTCAAATTCCAACAAAAGTTCAAATTATTGGATCCAACACCTTGGTGAGTTGGGCCATAAATACTACCCCGTCCCGAATTATATGAACCACCTTGACTTTTATGGAAATTAATAAAAGGTAGTAAAAAATAAAATTAATTAAAAAGTGGGTAAAGTGGTGGGATCCAACAATATTAGAGATAGTGGAAGAAAGCAGTGAATGTAATATTGTTTATTTAATATAAAAAAGAGTATAAAATGGAGAAGTAATGGGTGTAATAGTAAAAAGTATTATTCAAAAACGGTAAGTATAGTAGGTTGATTCTTTTTGGGACTTCATGGGCATTGTTTTATAAAACGGAAATCGGATTTAATCGGTAGAGGTACTGAATAGTAATTAATCGGTGAATTATACAGATTAATCCCAATTAATTCCAGTTCGGAGAGGCATCAAATAGCGATTAAACTAATTTCTCGTTCAAAATTATATATATATATATATAGGGAAAAGAGTATCTAAAGCACACATTAGAGAAGTTCTCTATTAGTGCGGTTTAAATTATGATAAATTAGTTATTATTTGAACAATCCAACCGTACGGATGTTAAATTCATACAAAAATATGTGAATGTACAAATTTTCGTGTAATTTAATTATTTGGAACTATAAATTTATAGCAATAAAATTATGATAAATCCGTGTCGTTGAATATATATAGAAAATAGTATTATTATAAAAGTGATGCTCCACTATTTCAAATATAATAAAAAAATTTATACAATGTTATTTTGACATAAACTTTGCATCCGTACGGTTGGATTATCAAAAATAATAATAAAATACAAGATTTAAGGTGCACTAATACAGAACTTCTCTATAGTGTGCTTTAGAAACTCCATGCCCATATATATTTGCCAATAATTTTATAATTAAAAATATGATAAATGATAAAATTTCATTTTATCTATTATTTTTAAAGTTATTTTGTAATTTTGCATATCAATTTTTTATATTATATTTTGAATTATTTTTTAACTCAATTTTAAATTATTCTAAAACTTTACAAGTTAAATATGATAAAATGACCTGTAATGACTCGGTATATGAAATCTAAAATTAATTTTTCTGTGTATGCTTAAATATTTATGTTTTTTAGACTAATCATATATTTAAATCGTTTAAAATTTAAATAGTTGGTCGACCAAAACCCCTAATTTAACACACATATTTTAATTTTTATTTACCAAAAACTAATATGAAGCAATTATTAATTATGTATGATTTGATAATTAAATTGATTTATTTTTTTGAAAACCAAATCTTATTTCTTATTTCAAGAATATAATATCTACATGAAGACGCATGTAAAATTTTTTTTTTGTACACGATTACATTATGTATGTATAATTTTAAATTTTGTTTTTATATCAGTTATCTAAAATGACAAAAGAGAATTGTAGAGTATACTCAATCGATTAAAATACTTTTTGTAATTTTATTTATCCAATATTCTAGAAATAATATTAATCAATATCTTATTTACTCAATATCTTATTTACTCAAAAAAAAATAATAGTGGACCATATAAGAAGAGAATATATGATTTATGTTATAAGATTTTTAAATAAAACTCAAAAAAATGTGTAACACGGTTGCTTATGGTATCGTCAATAGTTCTAATCCCAACACTAACATAATTTCAACTTTTTATATTATTATTAATGGATGACACTTTAATAATTTTTAAAAATATAGGGATAAAATCGTAACTTCATAATCATTAAACAATCTTTGTCTTTGTGTTGAATTTTTGAAAATATAGAGATAAAATCGTAAATCGGTGAAATTTAATATATATTAATAGATATTTCCAACAGCTGTTTTTATGTATGATGGAAAAACGATTACTCCTTTACTTATTATTATTATTATTTTTATTTGAATCAACTCCTTTACTTATTTCAAAAATATTATTTTTAACTTAATTTTATGAAGAAATGATTTTTTTCTTACAAGAAGGGTTTTAACACCTATGTGGCTTTAGTTTGACATTAGAGCATCTCTAAGGATGCACACCCTTACCAATTTTTGGGATTTTTTTTCCAAAAAACACTCTTCAACCACTTCTTCCCTTCCTAATATATTTTAGGGGAGAGAAAATAGATCCCTACATGTGAGGATCCAAATATCAGCCCCTATCTTTCTCCACGTCATCTGCTCCCAATTGGTTGGTTTATTTAAATTTCAAACTTCTAAATTTTAAAAATTAAATCTTTAAAATATAGGGTATCTATATAGGGATTATCATTAGAGTGAAATATCATTTTGATTTCCTATATTATTAATAATCCTTATTTTAGGGGTTAAGGAAAGAGTGCAGGATGCTCTTATCTCTTGTGTTCAATCCAACTACATAATTTTTTCACGAACATTGATGTATATAAAAAATTATATTAGGTAAGTAATGTTCATATATTTGTGTCCTAGAATCGGTGAAACAAAAATAAATGAAAATAAATAATTGTACTCCATACATTTAATTACACTAGCTTAAAACCTGTGCGATGCACAGATTTTTTTAAATATTTATGAATTTTTTTCAATAATTTAAATTATTTTTTTAAAACATGAATTTTGAAGACTTAAATTTTTATATGAGATGATTTGATAATAATTATATAATTGTTATCTGTGATATTTCTAAAAAAGAAGAGATTTTAGTTAGAAAATATAGAAAAGATGATAGGTTTTAGTTGAAAAAGGTAATCGGTTAATTGTTAGTAATTATAAAATTATTATTTTATTTTACTAAATAGAATGTCCGTCATATGATTGGAAAAAGGATTTAGTTAGAGAAAATTAAAAAGGTAATATGTTCTAGGTAATAAAGGTAATTGATTAGTTTATAGTAATTATAATTTAATATGTTAGTTTACTAAATACAATTGCTCGTAATATTTTTAGAAAAGGAGAAATTAATATTGTCCATGATATTTATTGAGGAATTTTAGTTAGAAAATATAGAAAAGATGATACATTTTAGCTGAAAAAAGTAATCGGTTAATTATTAATATTATAATATAATTAGTTTATTGTATTAAATAGACCGTCCGTTATATAATTGAAAAAAAAGAGATTTTAGTTAGAGAAAATAGAAAGGTAACGTGAAAATTAAAAAGGTGATAATTGATTAGTTTATAATAATTATAATTTAATTATGTTATTTTACTAAATAAAATTGCTCATAGTGTTTTTAGAAAATGAGAAATTAATGTTGCCCGTGATAATTCTAGAAAAAAGGGAATTTGATTAGAAAAAACTGGAAAGATGATACGTTATAGCTGAAAAGGTAATCGGTTAATTATAAGTATTATAATATTATTATTTTATTTTTATTAAAAATAAATGCCCGTGATATAATTGGAAAAGAGAGGTCTAGTAAGAAAAAAGAAAAAATGTAACATGTTTTGATTGAAAAAGGTATATAATTGGAAAAAGAGAGATTTTAGTTAGAGAAAAGAGAAAAGTTAACGTGTTTTGGCTAAAAAAGCAAACTGATTAGTTAATAGTAATTGATGGTTCTAAAGTCGATATCAAGGGAAAGGGGACAGTGGCTTTTAAATGCAAAAATGGTGAAGAATTGAATATCGGGGTGGTCTACTTTATTCCAAACTTGTGCAACAATATCATATCTTTGGATCAGTTATCTGAGAATGGGAATGAAGTCACCATTAAAGGGATGTATTTACCAAAATTATTTCCATGCCTGAGAACAAACTATACAAAATTATTCTGGAACCATTTGAACCTGTCTGTCTACTAACTAAGGGGGAAGACATGACTTGGCTTTGGCACTCAAGGCTGGGTCATGTTAATTTTCAAGCAATGAAATTAATGTTGACACAGAAAATGGTTCACGGCATACCGGATTTCTCTCAACCAAAGACCGTATGTGAAAGTTGTCTAATGTCAAAGCAAAACAGAAATCCGTTTCCACAAGAGACTGAATATCGAGCCAAGGGAGTGCTAGAATTAATTCATGGTGATATTTGCGGACCTATTTCACCAGAGACAATAACGGGCAACAGGTATTTCTTGCTCTTAGTCAATGATTTTACTCGGTTTATGTGGATTTTCATGTTGAAAAAGAAAAGTGAGGCCTTGGATGCATTCAAAAAATTTAGAGTCTTGGTTGAAAATGAGTTAAAGGAAAAGGTTAAAGTGTTTCATACAGATAGAGGTGGAGAATTTAACTCAAGAGAATTCTCGGAATATTGTGAAATGGTTGGGATTAAGTGACATCTTACTACACCTTATAGTCCCCAAAAAAACAGAGTGGTTGAACGTCGCAACAGGACAGTTGTTGAAATGACTCGAAGCTTCTTGAAGACGGTAAATATGCCCTCAATTTTCTAGACAGAAGATGCACGTCACAGTGTATACATTCTCAATCGATTTACGACCAGGGCACTGTCAAGAGTAACTCCATATCAGGCATGGAAAGATAGAAAACCTGATGTGGGACATGTAATAGTTTTTGACTGTGTGGCACACATGAAACTACCTAGTGTGCACACAACCAAGCTCAGTGATCGCAGTAAGTTGATGGTTAATCTTGGGAGAGAAGAAGATACGAAAGCGTATAGTTTGTACGATCCAACTACCAGCTCTATACATGTAAGTCATGATGTTATCTTTGAGGAAAAAAGATCTTGGCTTTGGGATGTTGAACAGAAATCAGAGGACTCTGGCTCTCGTGGTTCGTTTATTGTAGTGGGAAATCAGTTGAATGAAGGCATTGAGCATGGTGGTTATCAAAGCGAGGAGGAGCCAACAACTCCTAGCATGAATACAAGAGGTAATACAGTGAGTTCTGAGATAGGGGAAAATAGTACACAAAGCAGTGCGCGAAGTCAGTCATCAAGTGGCAGTAGAAGCGAACCACTGAAGTTTCGATTACTTAATGACATTTATGATGAAATGGAAGAGTTGGAAGTTGAAAATGAGATGTTGTTATTGGGGATAGAAGAGCCTAGAAGCTATAGTGAAGCAGCGAATGAGAAGGCATGGGAACAAGCCATGAATAACGAGATTGAAGCTATAGAGAAAAACAACACATGGACCTTAGTCGAATTGCCACCTGGGAAAAAGGTTGTGGACTTGAATTGGGTCTTTAAACTGAAAATGGACATAAATGGGGAAATAATTAAGCACAAGGCCAGGTTAGTCGCAAAGGGATACGTACAAAGGCAAGGGGTAGATTATGATGAGGTCTTTGCACCAGTAACAAGGCTCAAAACTGTGATATTGTTACTAGCACTTGCAGAAAAAAATGGGTGGCAGGTTCATCACTTGGACGTCAAGTCCGCGTTCCTAAACGGAGAATTGCAGGAAACAGTTTATGTAACCCAGCCTGAAGGTTTTGTGAAGAAGAACAAAAAACATCTAGTGTATAGGCCTGACGGTTTTGTGAAGAAGAACAAAGAACATCTAGTGTATAGGTTGATAAAGGCTCTATACGGATTACGCCAAGCTCCTCGAGCCTGGTATGCTCGTCTTAGCAAGTACCTCGAGAAATTGAGATTCACTAAATGCACATACGAGAATGCGGTATATACAAAAGGAGGGAACTGAACTTTTGATCATTGGAGTGTACGTAGACGACCTCATTGTTACAGGTACGAGTATCTCCACAATTGAGAAATTTAAACAGTAAATGAGTGCAAAATTTAACATGAGTGACCTCAGAAAACTATCACACTATCTGGGTATTGAGGTGAAGCAAAAGGAAGATCACATTGAACTGAGACAGACTGCTTATGCCACAAATCTACTCGAAAAAGCTGGGTTGTCTGATTGTAATTCTGTAAAATATCCAATGGAAGTGAAATTACATATTGGTAAAGTCGAGAAGGGTAAGGCAGTGGATTCAACAAAGTTTAAAAGTCTGGTGGGGGGGTTAAGATACTTGGTTCATACAAGATCCAACATTGCTTTTGCAGTTGGGATTGTTAGTAGATTATGGAGCGACCCACAAATTTGCACCTCAATGCTGTCAAACGTATACTTCGGTATATAAAGGGAACTTTGGACCTCGACCTGGTTTATACAAAAGGTGTTGGAAACTACATTCTTAATGGGTATTTTGACAGTGATTTGGCAGGCAATGTTGAGGACAGAAGAAGCACGGGTGGAATGGTTTTTTACTTGGATGAGAGCCTCATTACTTGGGTCTCACAGAAGCAGCATTGTGTTGCTTTGTCTTCGTACGAAGCAGAATTCGTGGCGGCAACGACGGCTGCATGTCAAGGAATGTGGTTGAGGAACTTGTTGAGACAGATATTAGATGGAGAATTGGGCCCAGTTATCATATATGTGGATAACAAGTCCGCTATAGACCTCGCTAAAAATCCTATCTTTCACGGGAGGAGCAAGCACATAGATATTCGTTACCACTTCATTCGTGAGTGTGTAGAACGGGGAGAGATTGTTGTTAAACATGTCAAGACTGATATGAAGAGGGAGGATGTGTTAACACCACAGTTAAGTTCGAACAGATGAGGGCGTTGCTGGGTTTGAAGAATTTGCAGAAATGAGTTTGCTTAGATTAAGGGAGAGAATGTTAGGATTAAATCTAAGCATGATTTGGTTTTTAATAAAATAGATATTTGGTTATAATAAAGGAGCCGGTAAATCAAAGTAGTTGATTTGTTAGGATTTGGTTGATTTGGTTTGTTTCATAGATTTCAAGAAGATCATGAGATTGTGAAGTCATGGAGTGATCCAAAGTAAACAGGAAAAGTTTTTTGAGACGGAGGGAGTAATATCAAGCAATATGTTATGTGCCCAAGCAAACAAATTCATTTATTTAGCCAATAAAAAAAGTAAAGAAAACAAACTTACAAACATTTGTTACAGAGCTAAGGCTTTGAGAAATTAGTGATTTAAGTATTACATTATTTCAACATGAACAAGAGACACCTGATGATCCCCGTCCAATTAAGGATAAGCCTCGATAACAGATATTTCAGTCAGGAATGGAATGTTCTTGATTGTGTGCCTGGTGAATCCGGCCTCACCAAAAATAAAAGTCCATTCTCTTGCCGTCCTTTCCTTGCCCTTATCAGTTTGTGTCAACATAATGAGATCTAGCATCACTCCCATATTCTTGGGCTTGTCTCCTCCATTTTCTTCAATCACGGCGTCTACAATAATCACTTTCCCTGATGTGCCATATTCTGCTATAGCTTCTCTACAGTTCTTCAGGATCTTGATGCACTCATCATCACTCCAGTTGTGCAATATCCACTACATTTATTAAGTATATATGTAGTCAGATTAAGACACATTTGAGATTACATTTTTAACTTATACTCCCTCCATTGCCATTTAATAGTCGTTTTACATTTTGGTTGAAATTCCTTTATATCAGTCATTTTACCTTTTCAAAGCTCATTAACTGTTGGACTTTTTCTATTATTCCACCAAATGCCCTTGAATTAAATATGGATCATGTCGTTCTCTTTTTAACTTGCAGGGACGTTAAAGTAATGAGACAACCTTATTAATTATATTCAAGCATTTGACTGCTACTCCTTGGTTTGTGTATAAACTTGCAGGGACGTAAAAGTAATGAGACAATTCCTTATTAATTAATGCAGGGACGTACATTAACTTATGTTAACTTTAAGTGTACTAACCTTGAGGAAAGCAGCATTGGCTTTAGGGACGCTCATAAACATGTCTCCTCCAACATGCTCAATGCCTTCACATTCTGGTGCAACAGACACCACTTCTGGAAGATCAAAGTTGATCCCATGAATCCATGGACACCTTTCGACTAGTATGCGAACTGCTGCTCCATTACCACCTCCGACATTAACCACAGAGCTTAGTCCATCGAAAAGCTCAGGACATCCATCAAGTACTGCAGGAACTGTCATCTTAGTATCACATGCCATTGCATCATCAATTAGTTTCCTGAAGTCTGGATTTCCAGCTGCTAATTTCCATGAGGCCATGCCGTGAGCGTAAGTGAATGGTGACGCTTTGTCATCAAGCACATGCGCGCTTAAGAAATTCCATGGGGCTGTCATAACGGAGCTGTTTACAAACAAAAACATACTGGCCAAGCTATTCTTTCCATCTTTTACTAGAAGACGAGACATCGGTGTTTGAACATACCCCATGGAGCCTTGGTTTGTCATCTTCTCCTTAAATAAACCTATGTTCATCAAGAATCTCATGATCCGGAAAAGAGGTGTTGATCTACAAGCCAGAGCTGAAGATAGCTGGGAAAGTGTCATCGGCTCTGCATGATTTTCGAGAATATCAGGTATTCCAAGCTCAACAGCACACTTCACTGCAGCCATTTCTGCAAAACCATGCACAAATCTCCATATATCAACTTGTGCTTGGGCCGTGTCCTCATTTTCATGCGTTGCTTCGTTTTTTGTCATTCCTTCCATTTCTTTAGATGAAGTGAAGCAAGCAATAATTGACTCTTTTGCTATGCCTTGAATTACTTCAGAGTCGGGCTTGGGCTTTATATAGGCATACGCTGTGATACGCATCAATAAAAAATGTGTTGCTGTATGTTTAAATAATAAATGTTTTTTAATAATAGAATCTTCGCGATATCATTACAATTTTTTTTAAAAAAACTCTATACATATTTAGGTTACATTATATTATCAATAATAAATTTTAACACTTATATAATCTCTACTGAACCCATTTCTTCTTAAACACGATTTTTTCGATTTAGCCCTCTGGTTAAAACCAAAATCTCATCTTTAAGTAGATTATAAAGAATTATATAATAATTTTTATCCACAACTTTAGCATATATTTCGAATATGTTAATGCTAATATTGTTTAAAAAGAAAGTTTGGATTTCATCTTTTCTAAAATGTAGGAACGAAGTTTGATTTTAATTATTTAAAATAAATGAGCTCTAGAAAAATATATAAATATGATTCGAGCGATTTTAGAGTTTTTAGAAATTCTACTTTAATAATATAACGATACATATTGATTGATTGTATGTGGATGAGCTTTTAGACACTAAAACGTATAGATAAATTTTAAATTCTTGAAATATATTTGCCAAAAACTTGGGGGAAACATGTGTTTATTTTGATTTTTAATAAATTATAATTTTTTGTTATATTAACATTTAAGTCATTTTATTCTTCGCATTAACATCTTCCCAATTTTTTTTAATAATACTAGCTTATAACCCGTGCAATGCACGGGTTTCTTGTATTATATTATAATTTTTATTTAATATTATAATTATGTTTTTGCATAATCATTATTTTAAATAATTTTTTAAATTTTTATTTAATATAATTTAATATACTCATGTTTACAGATTATATTCATGTTTCATTATTATAAACAGTGTATACGATTTTTAATATATTTTATTAATAATTGAGAAATATGATGTGATATTTTCATGTATATATTAATGATTATAAGATTTGTTGTAAATTTAAAAGGTAACGTAAAAATATTATTGATTGAAAGATATGATAAAATTGATGTTTTTAGGTGTTTATAAAAGGTAATATGTTCAACTAAAAGTAAATGTGAAAAAGGCAGTCACTAATTACCATGAATTTTATTATATTATTTTGAAAGGCAATCGACTAATTACCATTAATTTTATTATCTTAATCGACTAATTATCATTAATTATAACGTGTTTTAATTGGAAAGAAAATATTAATGATGGAAAGATATGATACGATTGAAGTTTTTAGGTGTTTATAAAACGTATTATCTCGACTAATTACCATTAATTATATTATGTTATTATTTATTTTAGTTGTATCTTTATAATGAAGGGTATATAAGTAAATTCACTAAGTACCAAAAAAAAGGTACCAAAACTTTCAATGTTAAGATTTGTTGTAAATTAAAAAGGTAACGTAAAAATATTAATGATTGAAAGATATGATAAAATTGATGTTTTTAGGTTTTTATAAAAGGTAATATGTTCAACTAAAAGTAAATGTGAAAATTAGGCAATCACTAATTACCATTAATTTTATTATATTAATTTGAAAAAGGCATTCGACTAATTACCATTAATTTTATAATCTTAATCGACTAATTATCATTAATTATAACGTGTTTTAATTGGAAAGAAAATATTAATGATGGAAAGATATGATACGATTGATGTTTTTAGGTGTTTATAAAACGTATTATCTCGACTAATTACCATTAATTATATTATATTATTATTTATTTTAGGTGTATTTATGTTTCTTTATAATGAATTTATAATGAAGGGTATATAAGTAAATTCACTAAGTACCCAAAAAAAGGTACCAAAACTTTTAATATTTTGGAATTTATATAATAGTATAGATGCCATATACCAGGATCACAGATAAAAAATTGGATAAATAATTGAATGTCAACATAGTTGCATAATCATACAATTTGTTCAATTTTTCTTTTTTAAATATTGAATGTATTTGGTAGGTCTGTCATTAACCTTGTAAATCAGCCTTGAAAATAGAATTTGATGTTTTTCTTTTATTTTTTGACCTTTAGGATTAGATGTTCACTGACTATATCCACAAAGTCTCTTTTATCTTACCAATAGCTCTTTAAATAATTCTTAAATATATAATAAAATAATAATTCTTAGAGATTTACGAGCCTCATTTTGTATAAAAACTCCAACAATCATTCTTAAATTCATTCCTTACTATTATTATAATAATAAATTTAAATCTAACTACATATTTGAATTTCAATCAAGAGAGAAAAAGAAATATGAAAAAGAGGGAAAAGATTTTTTATTGATAAAAAGAAAGTTAGAAATGGCTAGACATTCCCTATAAGTAGGGAATGACTAGTGGTGGCTAGTGATTTAGAAATCATTAGGAAGCTATTGGAGCAAATTTTTGGTTAAATTCCTATTTTTTGATTTAAAAATTGAAATATGGAAGCAATTGAATTTCCTCTTAACTATATAAAAAAAAAGTCTTTTTATCTTATCCAAGCATTAATGGAGCATTAATGGAATGCAATACATTTACTTCCTGTTCTTCTCAACGTACTGTAAATCTTACCTACTTTAATTACTTATTCTGTATGACAATACAAGTTTTTTTTGAAAAAATTACGTATTTTAATAAAACGTTAATTATATCATACATTTCCTCTTATATCCATTACAAATATATTGATTTTTAAGAATATGAATTATTTTATACTCTTAGTCATTCCTCATTAGTTGCTGTACAAATTTTAAAAGGAATAATTTAAAAAAAATATCACAAATTTATATTAAAAATTGAAAATAAACAAATATTTTGAATAAAAAAAAATCTCTCAAAATAGATTATCATTATGGGATTGAGGAAGTAAACCTTCTCTACCGTCTGTCTTAATGCTCTGATCGATAGCCATACCACTTGGTCCCGTAATTAATAATATCACTGTTCGTCAACGGTTTGACAATCCTTTAATAATCGATCTGCCCGGTTGGTACCTGATTTAGAGTAGCAATTTAATGATCGATCAGGCCGGTGTATTATTTTATGGCATAAAATAGAAAGGGGAAAAGTATCCGAAATAGAAAGTGAGAAAATTTTATGGAATAGAGGGAGTAACTTTTTACCGGTCCTAAAAATGATTTGCTCCGATCATAAATTCATATTCTCTCCATCTCACAATATAAGTTTTTTTAAAAAAAATTATGTATTTCAAAAAAAAAATATTAATTAAATGATACATTTTTTCTTATATCCATTATAAATGCATTGATTTTTAAAAATATAAGTTATTGCATACTCTTGATCATTTCTCATTAATTATTATACATTTTTAAAAAAGTTTAATTTAGGAAAAATGATCACAATACATTAAAAATTGGAAATTAACAAGTATTATGAAAAAAAAAATCTCTTAAAATAGAATATAATTTTGGAACAGAGGGAGTAATAACTAAAGTAAGTAGCTACTACTATATGACTACTTTAAATTGTAATTTAATCGAACTGGAAATAGGGGGAAAAAGACCGGGTGCAAAACAAAGAAAGTAGTACTACCTTCGTCCCATAAAGTTTGAGCTGGTTTGACTTTCAAGGAGATTAAGAAAGTTACAGTTAACTTATTAAAAAAAGAGTAAAGTTAGATGAGAAGTGGGTAAAGTGGTGGGAGCTATTAATATTTAATAATAAATTTGTGATAGTGAAGTAAAATACTAGGTGTAATAGTGTTCATAGTAGTTGTTTAATAAAAAAGGAATAAAGTTAATGGATGTAATAATGAAAAGTAGTGTTGAAATATAATAAGTATAGTAGGTTTATTAGTTTTGGAATGTCCAAAAAAAAAGTGTATCAATCTTTTTGGGACGGAGGGAGTAATAAAATATAGAGGTAGCGAGAGAAAGAAGCTAAGCAAATTTGCCGAGTTTTTTGAAGCTAGCTAACTTTGCGGTTAGAGGAGCTATCTCACCAGCAGTCAGGGAAGGTTTACCAGCTATGTGCCCATTTGGCAAATCTTAGAATCAACTTATAAGTTACTTATTTAGGAAATTTTTTTGTATTTACATACTTTTTTTTTGAGAAAAATATGTATGGGAAGTTTAATATTCGTTATTTTGCAAAAATAAGTTACTTATTTCAGAAAAAAGTACATATTTCCTAACTTTTTTTAACATAAGTAACTTATTTTTGAAAAATGAGATTTCTCAAAGAGGCCATATCTACGAGGCTAAGTCAATTTTAAAAATGTTTCATTTATTTTATTTTTGCCTTTTAATTGTTATCGACCTATTTCTCAAAAAAAAAAAAAAATTGCTATCGCCTTGATGTGTCCCTTGTTCCTAATAATAAATTGTAATTTGCGCGATTTACTCGCAGTCAATTAACCTAGATTTTGACTTAATTATTAAGTATTTATTTTATTTTCTTAAGTGTTTTGTGTCGAACTCAAGATATAATGTGTGGATTTCTCAAAAAAATGTGAAATGTGATCATTTTGAGCCTTGATAACAACATAGTGAAATGACCACTACAAAATCAATAATACCTTCATCACTAACCATTAATCATTGCTATAGTTGTACCCAAACATGTGAAAATTTTCCTTTGAAGAATGGAAAGACCACTTTTGACATCTTTCATCGGCAAAATTACACTTTCCACCCACTCGTGGAAAAAGTCCGGCTCCTTAGCTTTTCTATAAAAATACTTAAAGAGAAGAGTTTCATTTTTGGAACATCAATGTTCAGAATTTCAAAAATGGTATAAAGGGCGTCACTTGAATTGACGAGTCATTTTTACTAAGAGCAAATACATTTTTTCACATGATTTTTTAAATTTTTTTTTACTTTGTATTAAAGTATAAACGTTCCACTTTTTTATAAGCCAAAAGTATTTAAAAAAATTATATATAATTATGGTATTTTATGGTCCGAATATAACAAGTACACAAAAGATTCTTAACAATTTGTTTGGGGCGGCATGTTGAGGACCTAAAAAACATATTTATACATGTTTTTTTCGTTATTTTTTTTCCGTATTAATGTATTGACGTTCTACTTTTACAAAAACCCAAAATCTTGTAAAAAATTAATTGTGTAACTATGTTAATTTTTTGTCCGAATATGACAAGTCTACATCAAATTCTTAAGAATTCATTTGTGATGGCATGTTGAGGGGCCTAAAAAACATAATTTCACATGTTTGTTTTCTATTTTTTCCGATCCGTATTAAACTATCAACGTCCTAATTTCATACAACCCAAGAATCTCAGAAAAGAAATTAGGCAGAATTATAGTATTTTAAGGTTCGAAAGTGAGAAGAACACAAAAATTTCATAATACATTAGATCAAATAAAATGACACAACAATTTGAAAATAAGGTCAAGAAACATAATACAAGTTCTTAAAACATGATGCAAACAAGATACATGATAGAAGCCTTTAAAATTAAAATGTAAACATGGAGTTTTTAAACAAGAATAAAATCACCAACAAGTTCTTAAATTTGACTTAGGTCATCCACCTTATTTCCGTCGCCATTTTCCTAAATTTTCAGGAAAAATTTGATATTCTCTTGCTTCATATTCTTCGACAACTTTCCGATTTTTGCCTCCTCACTGTTCAACAGTTCCTCGCATTTTTGGTCAATCCGAACAGACATCTCTTCCACTAAACAGTACCATTCCTCTGAGTTCCTCCCATCTTTCAAATCTGCATCTAGCTTTTAATGACCAACAACAAAGTCATTTGCCAAATCACCATTGTAGAAGTCGAAATTATACATCTCCTCCTTAGTTCGGACACAATCCTTTCCCTTTTTCTCCTCCCTACTCTTAAAAATTCACATCTTTTTCATGAATGAGTGTTGTTCACATTCCCGTCTAATCTCTATGATTCATAGACCAAACTTTTTGTAAAAAAAATCTCCACAAGTCTACAGACATTATTCAGTTTTTAGATATGTTGATGTTCATGACTAGTTACGTTTAATGTGTTTTATTTTTACAAACAACAATAAACTTTACCTTTAGAAACCAAAATCACACAATAAAATGTAGCACATTTTCCAAAAATTATTGTAATTTTTTACCGTTATTTAATTTTAAATTAAAATTTTAATATTCAATATTTGACTATTTACAAATTTACAAAATGTGAAATATTGTTATTACTCATCTAAAAAAAAGACTTTAGTTCATGACTAACCTATTTCAAACTTATAAATTTCAATATGAAATTTTTAAATTTTCTTAAATTTGGAGAAGGTGAAGGATGTTAACATATTGTTGCTCATATAATACCCAAAATTGTTTTAATTATTATTATTACAGAAAGGAGTTTAGTTTCCTCTTTATTACGATTATATATTGAATATATAAGCTATTGTTACATTGTAAACGAATTAACGCTTATGAATGCCTTCACCATTCAATAACATGCCATTCAATAACTAGTACTTGTGAATATTTTATCACAGGATTACTTTATTTTAAAAAAAAATTGTGCATACCAAATAGCAAAATTTAAATTAAAATTAGTGCCTATCATTTGTTTTGTAAAATTTGTGCACAAATCTATAGTAAATACACATTGCATAATTATTCGTTCTCCGGCCTCACTTGACAAAGAAGATCAGAAATACCAACCTTCGTCATCAAATTACAAACCTATATGCAATCGATGACAAAACTCAAATGGAATATAAAATTAAGCTTATTTTCACTTTCGAAAAGATAAAACGCCAGGGGCGCGACTACTTCGGAAGCCTATCTCTGCTCATCCTTTATTTTTTGTTTATTTTTGAAGGAGTGCTTGTATAAATCTTCTCAGCGAATGAAATGAATCAGAACATACTCTGCATATAGCAGCTGCATGGAAAGATGTAAATTGAGGACAATGTATCTATAGTAAGTTTAGGTATGTGCGTAAATGAAGGCAGTGATTCATTGATTTTGCTTTACATACCTGAAAAGAAAACATGTAAAAGGACTGCGTTGATACAGGATCGTGCACATCAATAGATTTTGCTCGAAGCATAAGTAGGAAGGCAAGTGCAGTGTGACCTATCACCTGAAAGAAAATCAAAACAGATATATTAGTAATTAAGATTACTCCGAGGTAGTACGTGTGTGCATGTGTCAAAGTCTTTCTTTCTCTTACAGAAACAAGCTTGCATATTAGAAGCGAAGATGAAGCTCCTATCACCACAGCAGATGCATAGGCCATCAGCATGATACCTACACAGATATTAAAGACCTGCAAAAATTGAAGGCAATCAGTAGGAGCTACTTTTTTAAACTATTTATTTTACTTTTATAATGTTAGCTGATGAGTAATTATGTTAAGCTAACCCAAACCGGCCCTTAATTACAAATACTCTACATTATGTAACATAGTTGTGAAAAAACATGACTTGAGTTACTAACTTTCTCCTGGCCATATCTCACGGTGAATGTTCGGTTGCCCAACGCTCTGTCTCCTTCAATATCAGGTAAGTCCTGTTACATTAAAACCAAAACTGTCTAGTCTGAACATTCGCCAAATAATTTATTTTTTCGGCATTTATTTCATGTAAGGTTTACCTTGATCATTGCAAGAACAGCTGAAAAGACACTAATGAAAATGGTAGCGAAGCCCACTGACTTTGTGAATTCCATTGGTCTACCAAGCACTTTCTGCATTTATAATTGCAAACTTTAATTTTATTCACAAATATCACATTGTTAATAACTAGAATCTCTTCTGTGCTACCATGCATGCAATATATGTATTTTTTTTTCTTCCATGGTACCAAATCCTTAGTTAAATCAATTTAGGTGGCATCTACGTGTCACCATTATCCTTATAGTGGTGCAAATATGCTAATGAAGATGATGCAAATTTCACTGTCAATTTGATCAGTTGGAGCCATATTTGCATCATCTTCATTAGCATCTTCATTATCCTTAAATCAATTTGAGTACTGACCACTTCCCTTAACTAAAATTTAAATTATCATTTAGAATATAATATAAGATCCATATAAGGCCTCCCTCTAACACCTTAAGGTTTTAGATGAGTTGGTTACTTAACATGGTATCAAAACTCTGGTGTCTGTGGAGGTATGAGTATAAGATCCTTGGAATGACCTTCTCCAACACCTTAAGGTTTTAGATAAGTTGGTTACTTAACATTATCATTATTTTATTACTTTTTAACCAACCATTTTACATATCACCATCAGAGATGCTCTTAACGCTCTCCGTCCCATTTTATAAGACCCTTATTCTTTTTTGGAACGTCCCAAAAAGAATGACCTACTATACTTACTATTTTTGAACGCTACTTTTCACTATTACACCTACTACTTTTATATTTTATACTCTCTTTTTATTCAATAAACACTATTACACCCACTACTTTCGCACCTAACCCATTTTTTATACACCCAATTTCACAACTAGCCAATCAAATATTGTCATCTAGCAAGTCAAACTGATTTTTCTTAATCTTTGTGTAAATTTGACGATATCATTGTTTATGGGACGGAGGGAGTAGTTACTTAGATACCTGGATGTGATAGTAGACAGCAGGCTGAATCGTAATTCCCATTAGACTAGCCATTGTAAATGCAGCCATAAACGGTTTTGTTTTCCATCTAAGGAAAGGTACCTGCCAAGAAGCATTTAGGTAGAATCACTTTGGAAAACAGCATAATTAAAGAAGAAAATTATGGACTAAACATATTTAATACTTTATCCATGTTCTTTATATTGGCCATCAATCTATTTGGCAATTAAGTGAAGAAATTTGTTAAACATAGTATCAATTTTTTATATAATTTGAAAAAATTAACATATTTAATATTTAGTTTACTTTATTAAAAAAATATGATAAATATTTTTGGAACACGTAAAAAAAATTACGGCCAATCTAAACAGGTTTACAGTGGGAGTATAAATTATAGGTAGAACCATGTAAGAAGTAGTTAGATGACTATAAGGTTTAACAGTTAAATCTTGATCGGCGTTTACAATCGGGCTGTAACTTAAATATGAAAATTTTAAAACTGTTTATTTAAGCATGTCAATTTATCACAGCATGATAAGGGTCCCTCTATTTTTATAATCGAACAGCCATCCATTTTTTCTTAGCCAGGAATTTAACAACCAAATTTAGAAAGTTCAAATTCCATCAAAAGCTCAAATTATTGGATCCAACACCTATACATAAAAACATAATACATTAAAACCTCTATAAATTAATATAGTTGGGACCGAAGAATTCTATTAATTTAAAGAGTTATTAATTAATCGATAAATTAATAATTATTAATTTATAGAGAATTTTTGACATCAAAGAAAATTAATTTATAATTATATACATTTGAATGGAATGAATTGTACAATTTATGATTTATACTTAATTCAATTAATTCAATATATATTGTTTACAAATTTAATGAGTATTTGCGAGATTCGAAGTAAATATTCATGTATATATAGATGATATCAAGGATAAAACAACATTTTTGAACCTTTTTCACGTAAAGAAGCACTCAAACATAAAAAATATTGATTAACAATTTTTTAATGCTTTACGGAAACACCACATCCGAACTTTTGGATGCAACAAAAATGGTTAAAGATGAGTTTCATATAGATTCAAATTTTAAGAATCCTATAATCATATTTTACAACAGGGTAATACATATATTTTTATGATTATAAGGAATTATTAATTTATAATATTATTGGGACCATATATTTATATAAGGTTTTTCAAAAAAATTATTATCTTATTATCTTATCGAAATTGATCATTTTTTGAACTGGCCTAAGTGGGACGGGAAGAAATTATTAACTTAGAGAAATTATTAATTTATCGAGTATTAATTTAACGAGGTTTTAAAGTAGTGGATGTAATAGTGTTTGTTTAATATAAAAAAGAGTATAAAACGGAGAAGTAGTGGGTGTAGTAGTGAAGAGTAGTATTAAAAAACAGTAAGTATAATTGGTCCATTCTTTTTGGGATATATATATATATATATAGGACTTTGCTCCATACAGAACACTCTTATATAACAAACAACAAAGAACACCTTAGATCTATTAGATCCTTTGGCCCCGCCAGGGCACCCAATACAAAAAGTTGTTATTTTTTTAGCCTCTATCAAGTCTGCAAAAAGAAAAAAAAATTAAAAAAAATAAATAAAATTGAAAATCACTGTTCACCGATGACGTCACTAATCAATGAACAGTAAATTTTCAAAATTTTTTTTTTTTGCTAGTTTGCTAGAGGGTAAAAAAATAACTTTTTGTATTGGTGCTATGACGGAACTCTTAAATTATATTAGATATGGGGTGTTCTTTATTGTTTGTTATATAAGGTGTTTGCTATGGAGTGCAACTCTATATATATATATATATATATATATATATAAAATTTTTAATAATAGTAACTATACTATTCCAATATTCAAAATTATATATATATATTTCAATATTTTATAATTAAAAATATGATAAATGATAAGATTTCATTTTATTTATTATTTTTAGAGTTAGTTTATAATTTTGCATACAAATTTTTTATATTATATTTGAATTGTTTTTTAACTCAATTTTAAATTATTCTAAAAATTTCAGTCGAAGTTAAATATGATAAAATGATAATGACCCCGTATATGAAATCTAAAATTAGTTTTTCCTTATATGATTAAATATTTATTTTTTTAGACCAATCATATATTTAAATCGTTTAAAATTTAAATAGTTGGTCGACCAAAATCCCTAATATAACTCAGATTTAAATTTTTATGTACCAAAAACTAATATGAAGCAATTACTAAATATGTATGATTTGATAACTAAAATTTATTTATTTTTTTAAAACCAAATCTTATTTCTTATTTCAAGAATTTAATATATACATGAAGAAGCATGTAAAAAAATCTTTTTTTGTACACCGTTATGTACGTATAATCTTAAATTTTGTTTTTATATCAGTTATCTAAAATGGCAAAAGAGAATTGTAGAGTATACTCAATCGATTAAAATACTTTTTGTAATTTTATTTATCCAATATTCTAGAAATAATATAAATCAATATTTTATTTACTCAATAAAAAATAATAGAGGAAGATATAAGAAGAGAATATTTGATTATAAGATTTTTAAATAAAACTCAAAAAACTTTGTAACACAGTTGCTTATGATATCGTCAATAGTTCGAATTCTAACACAAACATAATTTCGACTTTTTATATTATTATTAATGGATGACACTTTAATAATTTTTAAAAATATAAGAATAAAATCGTAACTTCATAATCATTAAGCAATATTTGTCTTTATGTAGAATTTTTGAAAATCTATACTATTATATAAAAGCCTAAACATTAAAAGTTTTGGTACCTGGTACCTATTTTTTGGTACGTCATGAATTTAATTATTTACCCTTCATTATAAAGAAAAATATGTATGATATTTATACTATTAAATCTCCTAAAATCAATAATAGCATAATACAATTAATGGTAAGTAGTGGATTGACTTCTTTCACATTTACTTTTAATTGATATTACCTTTTATAAACACTTAAAATATCATATCTTCCAATCATTAATATTTCCTTTTGAATTAAAACACGTTACCTTTTTAATTTAAAACTAATCTTAAAATCATTAATATATATCCGAAAATATCACATCATATTTTTCAATTATTAATAAAATATATTAAAAATCTGTATACGTTGTTTATAATAAGGAAACATTAGTATAATCCGTAAACATGAGTATATTAAATTATAATAAATTAAAATTAATTAATTATATAATAGTCGAAACATCAAAAATTTTGGTACCTATTTTTTGGTATATGTTTTTTAGTATTTCGTGAATTTAATTATTTAACATTTATTATAATAAAAAATATATACGATATCTATACTATTAAAACACCAAAAATAAATAATAAAATAATATAATTAATGGTAATTAGTCGATTGCATTTTTCACATTTACTTTTAGTTGAAGATATTATCTTTTATGAACATCTAAAAACATCAATCATATCATATCTTGCAATAATTAATATATAACCAAAAATATCACAACATATCTTCTAATCACTAACAAAATATAATAGAAATTCGTATAATACGAATAATGAGCATTAGATTTTTATTAAAAAATCAGAATCGTTAGATCTAATGATTAAGTATATTATATAATTAAATTAATTTACTAAAATTTCAAGATTCAAATTTTATGAACAACATATTTATTTTAAAATTTTATAATATAAGTTTTAAACATGCATATCATTAATTAAATTTATGTTAAATTATTAATATTAAAATTAAAATTAAATATTGTAAATAATGATTATATAAAAATATAATTGTAACATAAAATAAAATTTGTTACAAATAAAAAAAATCCGTGCATAGCACGGGTTATAAGCTAGTATAGAGATAAAATCGTAAATGGGTGAAGTTTAATATATAGTAATAGATATTTCGAATTGCTTTTATGTATGATGGAAAAACGATCACTCCTTTACTTATTTTTTTTTTTAAATCAACTCCTTTACTTATTTCAAAAACATTATTTTTAACTTTATTTTATGAAGAAATGGTTTTTTTTAGAAGAAGGGTTTTAACACCAATAAGGCTTTAATTCGACATTGGGGTGTTTGGTGGAATTTTTTCAAGAAGAAGTCAACTTAGAAGTTAGAGATTTCTAACTTTCCAATTTATTTTTGTAACTTATTGAATCTCAAACATACATTAAATATTAAATACTTGTATTATAAAAATATCAAAATATAAAATTTTTACCCGAAAATAAGTCCATAAATCCTTAACAAAAGTTTTCCCAAACAGGCACATTATCTCTTGTGTTTAATCCAACTACATAATTTTTTCGCTAACATTGATGTAAATAAAAAATTATATTAGGTAAGTAATGTTCATATTTTTATGTCCTAGTATCGGTGAAACAAAAATAAATGAAAATAAAAAACATGTACTCTATAATTTTAATTACACTAGTTTAAAACCCGTGCGATGCCCGGATATTTTTTTTTAATATTTATGAATTTTTTTCAATAATTTAAAATATTTTTTTAAAACATGAATTTTGAAAGCTTAAATTTTTATATGAGATGATTTGATAATAATTATATAAATGTTATCCATGATATTTCTAAAAAAGGAGAGATTTTAGTTAAAAAAAATATAGAAAAGATGATAGGTTTTAGTTGAAAAAGGTAATTGTTTAATTGTTAGTAATTATAAAATTATTATTTTATTTTATTAAATAAAATGTCTGTGATATGATTGGAAAAAAGAGGATTTAGTTAGAGAAAATTAAAAAGGTAACATGTTCTAGGTAAAAAAGGTAATGGATTAGTTTATAGGTTTACTCAATACAATTGCTTGTTATATTTTTAGAAAAGGAGAAATTAATATTGTCCGTGATATTTCAATTAAAAGAGGGATTTTAGTTAGAAAATATAGAAAAGATGATACGTTTTAGCTGAAAAAGGTAATCGGTTAATTATTAATATTATAATGTTATTAGTTTATTGTATTAAATAGAACGACCCGTGATATAATTGAAAAAAAAGAGATTTTAGTTAGAGAAAATAGGAAGGTAACGTGAAAATTAAAAAAGTGACATGATTCATGTGAAAAAGATAATTGATTAGTTTACAATAGTTAATTTAATTATGTTATTTTACTAAATAAAATTGCTCAAAACTAATGTTGCGGTGATATTTCTAGAAAAAGGGGAATTTAATTAGAAAAAATTGGAAAGATGATACATTTACTCTGATTCAAGAAGTTAACATAAATTTATCTATTTTTGCATTGCAAATGGATGGCACCTTCTAATATATAGAAGGAGATAAATTTTTTATGCTAAAAAATTGAAACATACCTCCACTGAATATGCAGTCGCAACTAAAAAATATCCCAAAACTCCCAGAAACAATGGTAGAGACTGAAACATGATTGCCATGGCCAAGCACTGCACGTCGACATATATTCATGATTACATGTTAGAGATGTGATAAAAAAAAAATAGGAGTATTTTATTGGTATGTGAATGTAAAAACCCATTATTGTATATTTGAATCATAGGTAGTCCTTGAAAAGCATAAAATTGTGTTGAAACCTTGTTCGTTTTAAATCAACTATAGTTTAGTTTAGGGAGTGACCTCAAGTTGGAGTAGTGTCATTCCTGGTTGTTTTGCTTAATTTATTCAGGGAACGATCTAAATTTTGTGTAGTTGTTTAATTTGTTTGGTTAACTAGGAAGAGTGATAGAATAGCATAACTAAATCTAAAACCTTTCCTTGCATTAAGATTTTAGATACTTTAACAGCAAGAATGCTATACTCAAATAATTTATGAAATTTAATTGGTAATACTTACTTACATATAATTTTGTTGTAGTTTATTCCATTTTTTCCTATTATCATTTTAAAATAATATTTTAATTTGACAATAATAATATTATGAAGATTTGTAAATAATTTAACTTGTTATATAAACTTAGGAATGTAAACTGTAATTAGTTAAACTATACAAACAAAATTGCATTGAGATAAGTTGAGTGATGCAAACTCCAATTCATTGTTAAAAAATTGATGGTAGGTGAAGAAGTCTCCAATAGTATCTAACCAGAAAACCCGTAGCTGAGACAACTGCTTTCCCTTCCCCCATGGAAAATTCTCCAGAAACCAGTGGAAGATAGGGCTTGTTTATCTGATAAACATATGCATTAAAGGTGATTTATATGTAAAATGTATATTATTTGTGTAGAAAATAAGAATGAGTTGAACTAGTTTAATTACTTTGTCTATTTCTAAATCCACCACTTGATTTATTCCGGAGGCATAAATGTTCGCAAGAACAAATGGGATCAGTGCCTGCATATTTACATATCAGAGCAATACAGTGAAAAGTCATCAGTACTCCCACATAAAATATAAACAACAATTCTTTTTTTAAACTATGTAGTCGTATATGCCTTACAATTTAGTATTTGTTCTAAGTATAAATTACAGTTTTGTGAATCAATTCAAAAGAAAAATTATAATCCACCTGTAAGAATCCCACGAAAACTGCAAGTGAGAAATCTCCAACTGAGGTCAAGGGCAGTAGAGAAACTGAACTTATTCCAATAATCTGTCATACAAGAACATGTAAATAATAGAAATAAAAAATTGAAATGACCTCCTGCAATTTGTAATCCGCTCATTCATATATTTTATGAGGTCGATATCGACTGGTACTTACTGAGCCAAGGACAGAGTATGGACGACCAAAAGTCACAAACGCATCCCATTTCCTCCAAAAAATACTCGGCCATGTTGCTTCGTAATCATCTTTAGGCTGTATAATAACCTCACGGTCAGCTGTGGCACAAAATGTTTGTATAACTTTGCTTCTGTGTGTTCTTGGCTTTTCACAAGTGCTGCTAAAATTCTTTGGCGAATCTAAATTTTTGTGGCAAGAAACCACACTGAAAGGGAATTCTTTATCTGCATTCAATATTTTTGCATGTCTTCTATGTGTTTGAAGAGATGTAAGAAAGCCTACACAAATTAAATATAGGTTAAATAGGTCACAAAATCGTTTGAGCTATCACTATCTAATGAATTAAATAATTACGAAACACAAATTAAAAACACAGAGTAAAATTACATATATAACACGCAAAGAAAATATTAAGTACAAAGATTACAATAAATCAAAAATATTATGAAATACACAACAATATTAATAGAGCACAAAAATCTTGTTCTAGCTTATAAATACAACATGTATATCTACATATATGACATTCTGACATGGAGGAAACAAAAGATCCCACTGCAGCCTCATATTTTTTTTTTTCAGGATATATGTAAATGCTTTGGATACACATGCAATACGTGATACTTCACAATCACAACTACTCTATTCTTGAATATGTTCTTAGCTAGTTGAATCTGAAAAAGGCATTGCTTGAACAAAATTCACATAAACATAAGTACATAACAGGTACCTTTTTCTTGTTGATGATTTTGGAAACCGGAGGACAATCGCAAATGCATAGATGCTTGAGTCATGGCTGGTTTATTATCACAGTAGCCTGGTGGAGTCTCTAATTAAGCTCTATTAATGATATATTTATATTAACTTTTCGGGCCCGCACCCACGTCGATACGTCTCCACATTTTACTACTAATAAACATGGAATCGTACAACGAATTATTCACTTTCTAAACACACCATCGTTGACATGGAACAATAATCATATTCTAGGAATCACCTAATAATTTGTTCTCGTATCTATCTATAAAAACATATAGATACCTGATTATCCAGTGCTAAGTAACCTATGTTCTCTTGTATTTGATTTACCAAATGGAACAGTACAGTTAGGAACAGTTGTTTTGCATGGTGCGTCCGTTTGACAAAAAACACCTTGATATATAGGTTCTGTTTGTTTATCGAAAAATAACTTGATTTTGAAAATATTTTTTTGAAAAAATACTTTTGCAGAATTTTTTTTCTTTTTGGAAAGGTTTTTCTGAAATATAATACTTTTTTTCTTCTCAAAAAAGATATTTGGAAAAAGGAAATTAAAACACCTTGTAAAGAATCATATTCAAGGGAGGAAAATGTCTTGCAAAGACTCTAGTCAATATATATACTTGGTACATCATTGTTTAAATATTGCAAATGAAGTTTTTATTATAATCGGTTTATGATTAGTTGTAAAACGGTTTTCCCACCTTGTAGATTTCAAATTTTTATCCAGTCTAAAACTGTTGTCTAAATCGGTTGGTGAGTGTAGAAATTGTGAGTGTATTGAAGACTACATTGTGTTGAGTAGCTTAATTATATTACATGAATGAAGAACTAATATATAGAAAATTAACATACAAGAAAGTCTATGCTAGTACAAGAAAGTCTAAACTTGTTTGTTGTTGATTGTTTATTGTTGAATGTTGAGTGAAGAAATATGACTTTGTTGAGTGTAGAAATATGACTTTAACACCCCCTCTCAAACTTAAGATGGTTGAAGGAACATCTTGAGTTTGGAAACGAAAGCGCGAAAGCTGGCAGGAGAATGAGCTTTGTAGAGGAGACATAATGTAACAGAATTATGTCATCTTGAACTTGTTGACCGACGAATGTATAAATTATGAGGGTAGCTCTGCTTGTGTATATATAATAACGTAGAAAAGTTATAAATATTGTATAAGCAATGTGAGCTTGGTGATGATGGTGACCTTGTGCAATTGCTTGTGTGTGCATATGTGTAATGTAGTAGAGTTACAATATCGTATAAGCAATATGAGGCTACAAGGGAAGCTTTCACGGCTACGTTCTGTCCCAAGAGGCTGTCCTGTCTGAGAATCCCCGTAATAACTGGGAATGCATTTTTTTTTGTCACACTACTAAAATCACTTATACCCGTTGTATTTTTCAGTGGGCTGATTTAGTGTGGCCCAACTAATGAAAACAAGGATATAACTATATGCTAGCCCAAACCAAACACAAGCCACATCAGCCTTGATAAATACACCGACAGGGATGAGGTTCGTCAGATAGAAAAGATGGCTGGCCGAAGAAGAGGCTAATTTGCAGCAGTCGGAACATAGAGGGGCAACACTATGACGGTAGTTGTTGCAAAAGGAAAATTTCGGTGATGGTGGCCTGAAAATTCTGAGAAGCAGCAGATGGGTTTCTTCAAAAGAAGAATCGAACAATTTTGATAGCTCGGTGAGTGAGTGAGCTCGTAGGGAACTCAGTGATGAGTCAAGAGTTTCTGCGAGTGATGGTTGAGAGGCGCGAGCCGATGAGTTGACTCGGGTAGACGAGTTGAGTGAGCCGGTGAGTTGACTCGGACAGATGATTATGAATTTGTAGATTGATGTGGTGTTGCCTGAATGTTACCAAATTTATTCCGAGGAGAATGGGTTCGTCGGAGTATAGTTTGGTATGTATTTGTGGCTGGTAATGACTCAACCCTCCAGGTGTTTGTTTAATTGTCACAAAGGCTGCGGAAGCAATAGATGAAGCTACGAAAGCAATGGCTGGTACTGGAAAAATATAGGTAAGGATCTTAATGCTCTGATACCATGTAGAAATTGTGAGTGTATAGAAGACTACATTGTGTTGAGTAGCTTAATTATATTACATGAATGAAGAACTAATATATAGAAAATTAACATACAAGAAAGTCTATGCTAGTATAAGAAAGTCTAAACTTGTTTGTTGTTGATTGTTTATTGTTGAATGTTGAGTGAAGAAATATGACTTTGTTGAGTGTAGAAATATGACTTTAACAGTGAGTAAATGATCGGAGTACCGTACATTATTTCACTATCATGATACAATGTTGTCATCCGCTTCTAATTCCAAAAACGAAGGCTGGCTAGCAATGACGAATTGTATGAAGACGATCAGACAAGAATCACTACAAGGAAAACTGAAATATACAATGGTTATTGCCCGTTGTCTGATGCCCTGGAATAGCGTTGTCTATCGAGCAGGTGTCTCTTACCAACATCACACAACGGTACACAAATCGTTGTCTAATATCCGTAACAACAACACACCAGGCTCAAAAAGCGTTGTAGCACACCCAGAAACCACAACGAATCTGGTAAAAAACGTTGTTCTTATTGTGATATTACAACGGTTTAGTTAATTTTGAATGTTGTTAGATTTTAATGTGCACAACTGTTTTGGTGAATCAGAGGCACGCAAAGCCAACATTCACACAACATTCACATGTGATACAATCGTTGTCTGAATAGTTTTTGTACAATGTTTTGTAGCTTCAAAAGTGTTGTTATAAACAAAATGCACAACTGTTTTTAGGCCACCCATATTTTGTTCTATTTTGTGTTAAGAATTTAGACAATGGTCCTTCAGATTTAGACTGTTGTCTTTCTTCTTCTTCCACAATAGTTCATTTTTACACACAACACTTTCATAAAGATTGCTGTTGTAAGAAATGATTTATAACATGTTTTCTTATAAATGCTCTCATTGGCTAAAAATAAACTAGACAATGCACCAATAAAATACTACCATTAGGACCAATATTCGCTATTACAACGAACTAAAATCCACCATTACAACCAAAATTCATCATCAACCAACTAAAATTCAACCATCTAATGTCATTAATTTTTAAACAAAAATCAATTACATAACCTAAAAATAAACTCCAAGAACTGGAAATACCCTAAGTGTTAAATACAAGGCTACAACCCATGGTTTCCGACGCTCCAATATATCCAAAGCCCAGTGACAAGCCGTGCTTATTAGTTTAGCAGGTGAGGCTACTGCATCTACAGATGTTCTTGCTGTTGGTATGACTGCAGATGTTCCTCCCCCAGAGACTGCAGAATGGACAACAACAAAATACAATTAAACAGGGCCCAAGTGAGATATATGAAATTCTAATCATGGCATTCAAATTTAAATCAAACAAAATACGCCCAGAAGTAATAGAACCTTTCTTAGTTGTAGTAATACGCTCCTGAAGACCTCCAAGATCAGTGGCCAAAGTTGGTTGATAATCGACAGCAGATGGGATACGACCAAGCAAAGCAGACACTTCAGAATTATCCTGCAAGAAAATAAAAATTAGCATAACCAAATAACATGTCAACTAGATTTATTCATTAAGAATTTTAATGAGATCGTAGATTTCTTCCCACTCAATGTAGTAAATTCTTTAACATATCAGTAAGATAGCGATTAAAATGCAATAAAATACCTGCAAATGACTAGCAACATATTCCCTCGTAAGTCCTGGTTCATTCATCACTTCTACTATTTTCTTCGGAAAAGCCTATGTACAAGTATAAAAAACAGAAGCATGTATGAATCAAACGAGCAAGTTACATCCCCTTAGACAATGGCATCCAAAAGGCAAAATGTATTCAAATCTTGTGTAAGAGACAGACAGTGAATTGAAGACATGAAAGAACTAAACAATTATAGTGACAACTGACAAGTGAACTTACTATCCTCCCCGATTTGTGCAATGGCGTCAACAAATTTTCGGTGCATATCGCTTGTCCAAATAAATCTTTTTTTCTTTGGAACTTTAGTTTCATTGACATCTTGTGACAGAAACCAACACCAACAAATACAGTATCTTACAATAGGACAAAGGTGTGCTGGTCTAGGTGGAAAGGAGTATAAGGGTGATCCGAATGTGAAATACTAACCAAGGAGTATAAGGCTTCAAGGCGTTTAGCTCGTCAAACATCCAAGGAAATATCATCTACAAAGGCTTCTACTTTTGCGTTAGTGCTGGATGGAGAAAGAAAACAATTATTCACCTGTATTATGTTTATGATGACGGTAAACACAAGTGCTGCAGATTAAGGTGCATCCAACACTTGTTTCGCATTTGCGAGAGCAGAAAGTTGAGTTTGCAATTTTGTGAATCGCTGTTGCTCTTGCTTCCTCAGTAGTGACTCTTGCTACAGATTTTGTCCAACAATGAGAGACTTATGAACAAAAGTTCAACATCAAATACGAGTTTGCAAACAGTACTAACCTCCAACTGAGACTTCAAAGTGGCTACTTCAGTTTCAAGAGCTTGTAACTGATCTTGTGAATTTCCCATTGTGCTGGCAGAAACAAGTGAACCACTTATTGCTTGTTGTTGTAACGAATTCAATTCTGCTCTCAATGCTGCTGCATCTTCCTCAGCCTATATCAAGATTAATGATAAGCAGGCACACAAACTCGCACTTAACACACAAAAGTTGCAGAAACACGCACACACGCGGCACAGAACAAGAAGAACAGATCGGATTATTACAAAAACAAAAGAAATCTTGGTGGCTGGTGGTGTGTGGCTGCAACTTCTACTTGATTAAGACAAAGTGTGCATCAGTTTAAGGCAATTACTAAAGTAAAACAATATCCATTAGCAATTAATAGTCGTAAATTTTTCAATAATAACATGAAAAATTAACAAGCATATTTACGAAAATATTAATTAGTAGTTAGTATTACAAGCATATTTACGAAAATATTTCGATTCAACAATATCAATAATGCTGTAAATACTCATCGTTAATCTCATAAACTACATAGAGAAAATAACAATCATCCAACCATCCAAGAGTACTCAACACATTATCAAAGAAAATGTATATATCACCCTTCAGTCATTCACCCATACACATAATGCACATAGGCTAACAGTGTCGAGACGACCTATAATTTTCATTTTACATAGACAAGACCATAAAAATGAAACCTTTACAACACCAACACCCAAAATTGCCACTAATATATGCTATAAACTACAACCATATTCTAGCATTAAAAAAGTAAATAAACAATAGACACATCGAATTATATATCAAAGCACTAAAAAGATGGAAAAATGTTACTTCAAGCGCGCAACGGGGTAAAAACTCTAGCTGCCTCAAAAGCTCAACAAATGCATCCCCATCATCATAACACTTAAACCAAGAAGTACCGTTTTCATCCACCACCTTAAAAATCAAATCTTGCCTACAATCATCAACCCGAATCAACTCTCCTCGCAACACGGAAGCCTTATGAATAAGATCTTCTTTAGCTTGCATTTCATTATGGGACAACCTATCAGAAAACAATCCAATAATGTTTGGAAATGGATTGTAATTCAAATTGGGGTGAGAATAAAAAGAATCTTTAAGAGATAATCTATGAGTTGAGGTTGTAATGGGGTTGTTTGTGATTAAATAAGGGGTTTGAGGTACAATGTTTTTGGGTTTTGTAATAAAGGTTCTGAGGGTTATGAGGAGCTCTGGTTTGGCTGATTCTGATAGCTTCCAAACTCTCTTCACTCTTCTTTTCCTGATAGACGCATATAAGAGAGAGGGAGAGAGAGAGAGAGAGAGAGAGAGAGAGAGAGATAGAGAGATGGTGCGAGGGGGGACATCAGGGATGCGGTGGTTGGGTGAAGAAGGGAGGGAGCCGGCTAATTGAAAGAGATGAGAGGGAGGGAGGTAGTGTTAGGGTTAGTGAAGAAGGAATTTAGGATAAAATTAGAAAAGGAGGAAAACAGAGCCGAGAGACAGATGTGAAGAAAATTTTAAGTAAAGAGGGAATTGAAATTTTAGTAAAGAGGGAAGTGAAATAAAGGGGGGAAATTAAATATTAACGAGCGGAATGAATTGATGAAGGGAGGGAAGTGAAATTTGAGATTTTGGATCGTGAAATTTTAAAAAAATTTAAAAATTTGATTCGAAATAAAAATAAAAATTTTAAATTTTTGGAATATCAATAGAATAGAAACTTATTCCAGTGTTGGGAAAATTTTATTAAAGAAACTATTATTTTTTTTGAATGATTTCTTTGACGATCGAACCTTAGGAAAGTTAATAAACACTCATTTTAGTGCTGGGAAAAAATAATCAAAAAATAAAAAGGTTGGTTTTTTTCTAATTTTTTGTACACATCACTAAAATCTGTATATAATATCATTCGTACGGTTGGATCATCGAAAAAAAAATTAAAAAAATAGATCATGTTCAATCGGTACGACACTAATTAGAGGGAGTAGTACTTTTGGCGGATTTATTTTATAAACACGTACAATAATGATTTGTTTTTTCTAACTTTTTGTGCACAACATTAAAATTAGTATATAACATCATCCATACAGTTGAATCGTCCAAAAAAATTTTTAAAAAATTTTTATTAAAAAATTATACTAGTTTGACCAAGGAGTACTTTGATAGTTGACCATTAAAATATCATACAAGAATGATTCGTTTTTTTTCTAATTTTTTGTACACATCACTAAAATCAGTATATAACATCATTCGTACGGTTGGATCGTCGAAAAAAAAATTTAAAAAAATAGATCATGTTCAATCGGTGCGACACTAATTAGAGGGAGTAGTACTTTTGGCGGATTTATATTATAAACACGTACAAGAATGATTTATTTTTTCTAACTTTCTGTACACATCACTAAAATTAGTATATAACATCATCCATACGGTTGGATCGTCCAAAAATTTTTTTAAAAAATTATTATTCGAAAATTATACTAGTTTGACCAAAGAGTACTTTGATAGTTGACCATTAAAATATCATACAAGAATGATTCGTTCTTTTCTAATTTTTTGTACACATCACTAAAATCAGTGTATATAACATCATTCATACGGTTGGATCGTCAAAAAAAAAAATTAAAAAAATAGATCACGTTCAATCGGTACGACACTAATTAGAGGGAGTAGTACTTTTGGCGGATTTATATTATAAACATGTACAAGAATGATTTGTTTTTTCTAACTTTTTGTACACATCACTAAAATTAGTATATAACATCATCTGTACAGTTAGATTGTCCAAAAAAATTTTAAAAAAATATAATTCGAAAATTATACTAGTTTGACCAAGGAGTACTTTGATAGTTGACCATTAAAATATCATACAAGAATGATTCGTTTTTTTCTAGTTTTTTGTACACATCACTAAAATCGGTATATAACATTATTCGTATGGTTGGATCGTCGATAAAAAATTAAAAAAATAGATAATGTTCAATTGGTACGACATTAGTTAGAGGAAGTAGTTCTTTTGACGGATTTATATTATAAACACATACAAGAATGATTTTTTTTTCTAACTTTTTGTACACATCACTAAAATTAGCATATAACATCATCCGTATGGTTGGATCATCCGAAAAAAAAATTAAAAAAATTATTATTCGGAAATTATACTAATTTGATCAAGGAGTACTTTGATAGTTGACCATTAAAATATCATACAAGAATGATTTTATTTTTTCTAATTTTTTGTACACATCACTAAAATCAGTATATAACATTATTCCTACGGTTGGATCGTCGAAAAAAAATTAAAAAAATAGATCATGTTCAATCGGTGTGACACTAATTAGAGGGAGTAGTACTTTTGGCGGATTTATATTATAAACACGTACAAGAATGATTTATTTTTTCTAACTTTCTGTACACATCACTAAAATTAGTATATAACATCATCCATACGGTTGGATCGTCCAAAAATTTTTTTAAAAAATTATTATTCGAAAATTATACTAGTTTGACCAAAGAGTACTTTGATAGTTGACCATTAAAATATCATACAAGAATGATTCGTTCTTTTCTAATTTTTTGTACACATCACTAAAATCAGTGTATATAACATCATTCATACGGTTGGATCGTCGAAAAAAAATTAAAAAAATAGATCACGTTCAATCGGTACGACACTAATTAGAGGGAGTAGTACTTTTGGCGGATTTATATTATAAACATGTACAAGAATGATTTGTTTTTTCTAACTTTTTGTACACATCACTAAAATTAGTATATAACATCATCTGTACAGTTAGATTGTCCAAAAAAATTTTAAAAAAATATAATTCGAAAATTATACTAGTTTGACCAAGGAGTACTTTGATAGTTGACCATTAAAATATCATACACAAATGATTCGTTTTTTTCTAGTTTTTTGTACACATCACTAAAATCAGTATATAACATCATTCGTATGGTTGGATCGTCGATAAAAAATTAAAAAAATAGATAATGTTCAATTGGTACGACATTAGTTAGAGGAAGTAGTTCTTTTGACGGATTTATATTATAAACACATACAAGAATGATTTTTTTTTCTAACTTTTTGTACACATCACTAAAATTAGCATATAACATCATCCGTATGGTTGGATCATCCGAAAAAAAAATTAAAAAAATTATTATTCGGAAATTATACTAATTTGATCAAGGAGTACTTTGATAGTTGACCATTAAAATATCATACAAGAATGATTTTATTTTTTCTAATTTTTTGTACACATCACTAAAATCAGTATATAACATTATTCCTACGGTTGGATCGTCGAAAAAAAATTAAATAAATAGATCATGTTCAATCGGTACGACACTAATTAGAGGGAGTAGTACTTTTGGCGAATTTATATTATAAACAAGTACGAGAATGATTTTTTTTTCTAACTTTTTGTACACATCACTAAAATTAGTATATAACATCATCCGTATGGTTGGATCATCCAAAAAAAATTCTAAAAAATTATTTTTCGAAAATTATAATAGTTTGACCAAGCATTACTTTGATAGTTGACCATTAATGTATAATACAAGAATGATTTATTTTTTTCTAATTTTTTGTACACATCACTAAAATCAGTATATAACATCATTCCTACGGTTGGATCGTCGGAAAAAAATTTAAAAAAATAGATCATGTTCAATCGGTACGACACTAATTAGATGGAGTAGTACTTTTGTCGGATTTATATTATAAACACGTACAAGAATAATTTTTTTTCTAAATTTTTGTACACATCACTAAAAATAGTATATAACATCATTTGTATGGTTGGATCAATCAAAAAAATTTTTAAAAAATGTTAGTCACAGAGGCATGCCTGAATACATCTAATAACAAGCCCAAGTGGTTCGTAATGCTATGCATTACCTACATGACCTCTTAACTGAGGGAACCTCTAGTTGTAGAGTTTCTACTTGTTTGTACTATGTAATAGGCATCAAATTCTATCTGTGTAACTGTACCTACTAAGTCAAGAATAAAGCTTGAAAGAAGTTCTAAGGTTCATGCCTCAAGCAAGGAAATGAAGACTGTCAAATAATCACAGTTGGGATTTGAAGAATTGAAGAAATGAAGAAATTGCCTAAGTACTAATTCGAGAAGTACATTTGTTTATTCGAGAAGTCTAGCATTCGAGAAGTCTGGAGTTCGATATCTCAGAAGACACTATTCGATATCTCTCGATATCTCATTCGATATCTCAGGGATTCGATATGTCTATTACACGGTTCGAGAACTCAAGGAGTCAACAGTTCGAGTTCTCAAAGGGTCAACAAGTCAATGCTACATTCGATATCTCAAAGACTCAATATGCTATTCGATATCTCAGGGATTCGATATGTCAAAATGCTCTATTCGATATCTCAAGGAGTCCCAGAGAAAAGAGCTATTCGAGAAGTGATTCGATATGTCAAGATAACACTATTCGAGAACTCAGAGTTATCGATCAAGTCAACTCCAGTTCTCGAATCACTCACTTAGTCACTTCTCGAATACATTCTTGAGGACAAAATACTGAAGAATTGTACAAGTCAGAAACCTGCAACAAGCCAGGATACTTTATTTGACTCTGTCCTATAAAGCATGCTGGAAAGCCTACAAAGAAGCTTGGAGAGATAAGACAAGGGACAAGGAGCTGAAGAAGTGGATCTAAACAGGCTTTTCAAAGTCAAATCTGTAGCCGTTTGGACTCTTACTAAAATGAGATAGACAGACTGGAAAGTGTTTTTGTTTTACCTACCTCATTTGTAGTAAGTGGGTGTATCCATGTCTATAAGGATACAGCCTCACTTCCTTAGCTGTTAAGGTGTTGAAGTTTCTCAAATACCCAGAAAATATCTCTCTGAGAAAAACGAAGCTGAGAATACTATCATTTGTATTCACAGATTGTAGCAAAATCTTTATCTAATAAGATATTAGATTAAAGCGATATTGTGTTGTGTTTGTCTTTAATTATCCGCATCTTCACATCTCACACACTCATCACTTATCTTGCTGCAAAGATTCAAGAACAAAGAAAAGTTCAAGAATCCATTCACCCCCCCTCTGTATTCTTTTACTGTATTCAATACTCAACAAGTGGTATCAAAGCGGGCTGTTTAATCTAAACAGAAAACGATCATGAGTTTGAATACACCAAAGACTACAGGTACGGTAAAGGTCCCTAAGTTCGACAAAGAGAATTACAACCTCTGGAAAATAAAAATGCTGTTGTTCATCAAAGCTGCCAATCCTCTCTACCCTGACATTCTCAAGAATGGTCCATTCATACCACAACAAGAAGTTGCTGAATCCACAGTGGGCGCAGTAGTCATTCCTAGATCATACGTTCCAAAAGAGCCATCCAAATGGACGGACTCAGAGAAGGAAAAGATTGCCCTAGACAGCCACCTCATGTTGTTAATCATAGACTCCATGGATATGTCGATGTTTGCCAACATAGCATCATGCAAATCAGCCAAGGACATGTGGAATCACATCGAGGTGTTATGTGAAGGGACAGAGGAGGTAAGAGAAAATAAGAAACAGATACTGGTCACACAGTATGAGGCGTTCATGGCACAGTCCAAGGAAAGTATCACTGATATGTTTGAAAGATTTCACAAGCTGGTGACTGAGCTCCAAATGAATGGGAAGGTTTACAGCACTAAGGAATTAAATATGAAGTTTCTACTATCGTCACCAAACCATCTAGAGCAAAGGGTCATATCCCTAAGAGAAAGAGATTTGAACAAAGTCACGTATGATGTGCTCTATGGGGTTTTAAAGACACACGAGCTTGAGTTGCTTCAAAAGAGGGCTATCCAAGCTAACCAAGGCAGAATGATAAACACATCCTGTGCCTTGATTGTCAACAAATCTATTCAAGACCTGGAAGCATCTGCAAGTCAGCTGAGAATAGAAGAGATAGTAGATGATGAAGAAACTGAGGAAGTAGTGACTGAACCTGCTGATGACAAGGAAGAATATGAGTTCTACACTCTTGAAGAGCTGGATGGCATGGAAAATACATCATATGCTTTTATGGCTAGAAAATTCCCAAACATCAGATTCAAGAGGAATCAGCCCTTCAAGCCTAGACCTCAAAATCATTCATTCAACAAGAGCAAGGCACCTATGAAAACAAACAAGAACAGATTCAAAACCAGCTATGTGGATAGGTCATCTGTAAGATGTTACAGATGCAATGACCTAGGGCATTTTGCCAGTGAATGCAAGAAGCCTAAAAAGAAGGATAAGGAGTTTCTTGAGCTTGAAGCTAAGTATGAGGCCCTTCTAAAGAAGCAGACACCAGGTAAGGCTTACATAGCTGAAGGGAAGTGTTGGGATGATTCTGACAGTGATGGGGAAGAACAAGAATTCTGCAACTATGCCTTGATGGCCAATTCCAAGGAAGAACCATCTGCATCAGACTCACAGGTACCATCTCTCACTACCATAGACATGTCTGTTTCTGAATATAAATCTTTGGTTGAACAACTATCCGTTGAGATGTTTAACATTCATACTAGTATGACTGCTGCTAATGAAGAGATTGCTAAACTGTCTACTAGGAATGAACTGTTAAATAAGAGAAATGAGGAACTAGAGCTAACTACTGTGCAAATAGAAAATCTTAAACAAGAGATTGAGTATCTAAAGAATAAAGTTCTATGTGCTAGTCAAGTTGAGAAAGCTCTTAGGGATGAATTAGCTGAAAATGAATTTAAGTTGAAGACATTTAAGAATTCCTCTAGTCTATTGCAGTCTTATCATGAGAAAAATCTAGCTAGACCTAAGGCTGCCATTGGACTTGATTATGACACTCTTAAACAGAGGAAATGCTATGCAGTCATTGAAGATGACATTGTTGTTCAAGAGGAGGTGCCTCAGGTTTTGAAAAAGACTGAGAATCCAATATTTAAAACACCAACACTTGAGATTGATGAGGATGCCTTACTCATCAAGCAAATGTTGGAGGATGAAGATGAGGCACAATCAAATGAACAACAAGCATCCTCTGAGAGTAAGAATGTCAAAACCAAAGCCAAGGAGCCAGTAGGAGGTAGACCTAGACTTGAGAAATCTGAAAATTTTGTTTCAGCTGGAAATTATGAGACTAAGAAGAAAGTGACTAATAAGAGACCAAACAGGAATGGCAAATTAGGGATTAACAAAGATAACAACTATGCTTATGTGCCAAATGCCCCTAGGAAAGTTTGTCAAAACTGTTTTAGCTCTAATCATTTGACTCATGCTTGCAAGAAACCATCTGGTAGTGTTGCTAAACCATTCTATGATTGCTCTGTGCCTTTAAGACATAGAGACTCTCCTTTCTGTGATAAACTTGATTGTATGCCATGTAACATGAATGTGATGACTAGTTGTTTTAATTTGAGAAGACAATTCATGGAGGGCTGTATCAATCATAATGTTCACACACACTACACAAGGACAAAGTCTTCAAGTCCTCCTAAAGTTAGGAAGGTACCTCTGTCACCTAAGTCTAAGAACCCTGATTCTAAGACTCCCAACAGTGACAAGAAGACCAACATCAAGAAAACTGATAAGCATGCTGATTTTGATAAAACTGTCACTAAGTCACATGGACCCAAACTCGTTTGGGTACCAAAGGAGAAGTAATACTTTTGTGTTTGCAGGGCAAAGAAAGTAAAAAGAAGGTCATGTGGATTTTGGACAGTGGATGCTCAAATCATATGACTGGTGATATGGCCCTGCTATCACAGTATGAGGAAAAGGCTGGCCCAATGGTTGCTTTTGGAGATGACAGCATTGGAAACACACTGGGATATGGCAAGTTGGAAATGTCATCATTGAGAATGTAGCACTGGTCAAGGGGCTCAAGCATAATCTACTGAGTGTTGGTCAATTCACTGACAGAGGCTTCAAAGTGAACTTTGACAAAGATGAATGTTTGATCACCCACAAGAAGACTGGTGATTTTGCTCTGTCTGGAGTAAGGAAGGGAAGCCTGTTTGTAGCCAATATGGACTCTGCAAGCAAGGACACAATTTGTTGCTTTTACTCAAAAGCATCAAATGAAGACAGTTGGCTGTGGCACAAGAAGCTATCACACCTGAACTTCAAAGCCATTAATTCCCTAGTCAAAAGGGAGTTAGTGAGAGGCATGCCCACACTTGAATTCTGTCAAGAAGGAGTGTGTGAGGCGTGTCAAAAGGGAAAAATGAAAAGATCAAGCCACAAGTCAAAAACAGTGACATCTATAACCAAACCCCTGCAACTGATTCATATGGATTTGTTTGGGCCTGTCAATATTATGTCACTAGGAAGGAAGAAGTATGCTCTAGTGATGGTTGATGATTTTACAAGGTATACATGGGTAGAATTTCTGGCATCAAAGGATGAGGCTCCACAAGTAATCATTGAGCACATAAAGGAAAGTTTGATGCAAAGGCATTTGAAGGAATCTTTCTTGGCTATTCTATGGAAAGAATTGCATACAAAGTTTATGTCATTTGTCAAAAGAAAGTAATGGAGAGCACAGATGTAACATTTGATGACAGCAAACTACCTGGATTAGAAGAAGCCAATGATGAAGATAAAGATCCCTTGAAGTTTGACAATCTAGATGATTCTGATGAGGAGATTGAAAGTGAATCTGAACTCATAATCCAACAAACTCAAGTGAATGAAGAACCTGTGTCAACCAACAATGAAGAAACAAGCATCCAAGATACACCTGTGAGGAGTGACAACTTCACAGGGGGAGGAAATGTAGATGATCATGATCTAAATGATGAAGCAACATCAAGGATGAGAAATCAATCTGAACATACAAGGAAATGGGATAGATCACACACTGTAGATCAGATAATTGGAAATCCAAATGCAGGAGTAAGGACAAGGAGAGCAACTATAAATGAATGTCTCTATGGCTGCTTTCTATCCCAAGTTGAGCCTAAAAAACTTGATGATGCATTGTTGGATCCTGACTGGATAATTGCTATGCAAGAGGAGCTAAATCAATTTGAAAGGAGCAAAGTATGGGAACTAGTGCCTGCACCAAAGGATAGAACCGTTGTTGGAACTAAATGGGTTCTAAGGAATAAGATGGATGAAAATGGTGTAGTCATAAGAAAAAAAGCAAGGTTGGTTGCAAAAGGATACTCTCAACAGGAAGGTATTGACTATGATGAGACCTTTGCCCCTGTTGCTAGACTAGAAGCCATCAGAATTTTCTTGGCATTTGCTGCACATTCTAATTTCAAGGTCTATCAAATGGATGTCAAGAGTGCATTCCTGAATGGGGAGTTGGAAGAAGAAGTATATGTGCAACAACCACCTGGCTTTGAGGATCCACAGTTCCCCCACTTTGTCTACAGATTACTTAAAGCATTGTATGGACTCAAGCAAGCTCCTAGGGCATGGTATGACACACTATCACAATTTCTACTGGAGAATCAATTCACTAGAGGCACACTGGACAAGACACTGTTCTACAAGAAACATGGTGATGATATTATCCTAGTTCAAATCTATGTGGATGATATCATATTTGGCTCTACAAATGAGAAGCTGTGTGAAAAATTCTCTAAGCTCATGCAAAGCAGATATGAGATGAGTATGATGGGAGAATTAACATTCTTTCTTGGACTGCAAGTTAGTCAAAGGAAGGATGGCATTTTTATAAGTCAAACCAAATACATTAAAGATTTACTGAAGAAATTTGATTTGGAAGAATGTTCACCTGCGAAGACACCCATGGCCACTGCCACCAAGTTAGATGATGACGCTAAGGGCAAAAAGGTAAATATCTCAATCTACAGAGGCATGGTTGGTTCTCTAATCTACCTCACTGCTAGTAGGCCAGATATCATGTTTGCTACATGCTTATGTGAAAGGTTTCAATCAAACCCAAAGGAATCACACATGATAGCAATAAAAAGGATCTTCAAATATCTGAAAGGCACACCAAACTTGGGGTTATGGTATCCTAAGGACACAGGGTTCAATCTGGTTGGTTATTCTGATGCTGATTATGCTGGATGCAGAGTGGATAGGAAAAGCACATCAGGTAGCTGCCAGTTTCTTGGACAAAGGTTAGTCTCTTGGTACAGCAAGAAACAACAATCTGTGTCAACTTCCACAGCTGAAGCTGAATACATAGCTGCTGGAAGTTGTTGTGCTCAAGTGCTTTGGATTAGAAACCAACTTAGAGATTATGGACTTGTGTTGGAAAGAATTCCTGTCATGTGTGACAACACAAGTGCAATCTCTATAGTTGCCAATCCTGTCAATCATTCTAGGACAAAGCACATTGACATCAGATATCATTTCATTAGAGAACATGCAACTAATGGAACCATTGAGTTGCATTATGTCTCTACAGAAAAACAACTAGCTGACATATTCACTAAGCCATTAGATGAAGCCACCTTCACTAGGCTGGTCAGTGAGATTGGAATGCTGAATTCTTCGAATTCTGGCTAAGTGAATATATCAACTAGATTGTTGCAGCAGTAAATACTTACTTCATCAAATGCCTAATATTTCTGAAGTAAGTATTGGCTGGAGTATGATGTATAAATATTCCAATGCTGCACATGTTGAAAATCATACATATGTAGCTTGAAATTTCTGTAAGAATTTTGAGTAAACCACTATTTAATTTGGTAGAATATTCGTCAATGAATATTTCTAGTAAATTTTAAAGGATAGTGGAAATTGAATTTTATGAGTGAAAAGTACAGTTCGATAAGTCAGACTTCTCGAATGGTTCATTGTTATGTCTTGGCTCGAGTTCTCGAATAGGCCTATCTAGAACCCTCTTGAGTTCTCGAATAGTGTCTTTTAGAGAAATCGAATAGCACACTTTGAGTTCTCGAATAGAGTATTTTAGTTCTCTAATGATAGAGTTCTCGAATGCTGCATTTGAGTTATCGAATCATTTGAAAAGGCTGATTTTTCGCTGACACTTAATCGCTTTTTGGATTTATATTCAAACCTTCATTTCACTCATAAAAATATATTTTACTTAACTTTGAATTATTTTCTGAGTTAAATCACTGCCAGCTGTGAGTTAAAAACTGCCTGAGATATCGAATAAGCCTTTCTTGACTTCTCGAATAGTTGTTTCATACTTCTCGAATGACTTGTCGCTACAGAACACTTATCTATCGACAACTCAAGACATTCATATATATATATACAACTTCACAACTATTCAATTCATTTCGTTCGATTTCTCAAGCATCTCAACTCCTGAAACCTCTGAAAAACCCTAACTGCGAATTTCTTCTTCAATCCTAATTCTCTTTTCTTCTCTACCCAAATGGCAAACACTCAACTCACCATACCATCCCAAACTAATTTCATCGCAATCTCCAGTGATGTGGAAGCACCGAATGCCAATTTCAAGTGCTTTGTTCGGTGGTTGTCTGAATCATACATCAAGAGTGCGCTCTCAGCCAACCCAACTCTGTACATAGATCTATTGGAACAATTCTGGAGGACTGCTACTGTGGAGGTCATCGCTCTTGAGAATGCTATCACCTCTTATATTGTTCACTGCAAGATTCAAGGAGAGGATATCACTATCACCACTGCAGACATGAATCAAGCCTTGGATATGCAGCAAGAGACGTATGATGCTCTGGCCTCCAATTATGAGTTGGAAGAATTCTTTGACTTCATCAACTACTCTGATACTATCAAGCTGGGAAAGTTGAATAGGAAGTTCTTGAGGAAAGAATGGAGCTTTGTATTTGCTACACTCCTTCAAGTATTCACTGCACGGAAATCAAGCTTTGATCAGATTAGTACACCCGTGCAGCAGCTTGCCTATGCCTTGGCTCATGGGAGAAAGATAGATGTTGGACTTCTCATCCTACAGGAACTCTATGGGAGACTTGGTCAGACCACAGCCAAGAGAGGTAATGAAATTTTCTTTCCTCGCTTTATTCAATCAGTGCTTAACTTTAAAAATGCTTCATTGATTGAATTGCCTGGAGTAGATAAGAGTAAAATAGGCTATCCTAAGTCCATGACCAAACTCATTTTTGATAATTTGGAGACTAGGAATGATGTGGATGTAAGACTTAACATAACTCCCCACATGGAGGGTTTGTTTAGGTCTTACCCCCACAACATGCCAATATTTGATTCAAAATCACAGTTAGCACAGCCTAAGCAAGGAGAACAAAGTGCTAACCCAAGGCCTGCTAACCAACCCCCTCAGCCAAACACTCTATCCAGCAAAGAGCCAACTGCATCATCCTCTCAAAAGGGTGATGTTAGTAAAAAGAAGAGAAAACAGGCTGCTTCTGAACCTTTAGAAATCTTAACTGAAGCAGCCTTGGCTGTAGAACTAGGGTTAGAAAGTGAGACACCTGAGTCACCTATCATAAGCCTAAAGAAGAAGAAGAAGTCTAAAACCACCTCTTCAGTCACTCAAATGGCTGAAGTTGTAAAATCAGGGGCACACAGCTCACTAGATGTATCCTCTCAACAGGATGCATCTATAGAATCAAGCATCCTCCCCAATGCACCTATCTGTAAAGAGTCAGCACAAGGGAGTGATAAGGCTGGCACAACACTGAGTGGAGAGCACATCATAACTGAAACTCCCTCTATTTCTCAGGGGGAGTTGCCAAAATCTTGTCTACAACACACTTCTCTTTCAGAATCTACCACTCATATTTCTTTGAAGCCTGCAACTCAAGCAATTGAGGAGCAAGGCATTGATCATCAAGATTTCTTTTCCTTTGATGAGCCAATGAATTCAAGTGACTTGGTGCATGACACCTTGCTCACCACCCAGGTACCACATTTGGATGGTCAGGGAATGCATGCTGGGGCATATCCTAATGACACCATCACAAACACAGAGGATTCACTAGTTCTTACTAGAGACTCTGTGCCTGTGTCAACTACTGTTGTAACTCATCCCACTTCTATGGAGACAGCAGTAGTAGAGTCTGTTCATCCGGTTGCAGAAGTTGCATCTGTAACTGAGGAGCCTAGCAAGCCTAGCTCTAGCTCTAACTTTATGTCTCAATGGCTGAAGCCTGTGCAACATGACAGTGCTTCAGGATCAGGGTCTGTTCCACCACAATTGACGGTTGAAGCACTTCAAAGCTTAGTTGTGGATCAGATCCCTGAGTTCACAAAAATTGCTCAGCACCTTCTCACTGCAAACATGCCCAATCCAGACTATGAAGCTATTCTCCTATGTCACAAAGAGGATGTAGAGCTACAGAAGGAGAAGATCATAGATGAAACTGAGAGAGATGGGAATATCGATGCTTGGCTGTAAGGAACCAATTCAATCCCTCTCTCAGAAGGTCTCCAGTACCTCAGAGAAGAGTACATCACTTCACTAGGGTCCAATGCCAAATCTCTCAACCCTACTGATGTGTTTGAAGCAGTGAATGATAGCTATAAAGGCATTCTCAAGGCTGCACACTATCTTGGTAAAGGCTTAAAGACAGAAATTAATGAAGTGTGTTCAGCTACAACCAAGGAGGTGCATGAGATCAAGAGGACTTTTGATGCTAAATTCCCTCAATTGGAGACTGTTCTCAAGGACATTCGAACCTGCAATGCTACTTGCACCAGGATGGACAATGGTTTGGCTATTCTCAAGGATGCTGTCACAGGTCTGGGGCACAAATTTCAATCCTTATCAGATCAGACAACTGATGCCAATGCCATGCTCAGGACCCTCTTTGCAAATCAATATGGAGACAAGCTGGTCACTGAGGTTCCTGTGCATGAGATGTCAAGGTTCGAAGTGCAGAGACTGAAGGATCAATCCCTATCTGGTTTTAAGGCCAATGAACTCTTCATTAAAGTGGATACTCTTGAAAAGGAGGTAGTCTCTCTCCACAAGTCCAATGCTCATCTTACAGACACTGTGACAACTCTGACTGAGCAGTTGAACACTCAAGCCACCACCACAGCTGATGTTCTTCTGCATCAACAATCAATGTTGTCTGCAATGATGAAGCACATGGGTCTCCCTCTACCTGATGAATCTTCAACTCCAAAGGTGCCTCCTACAGCCCCTGTGTCTGTCAACAAGCCTAAGGGGGAGAAGAGGATATCAAAGAACTCAAATCCAAAGGGGGAGAGACCACTAGAAAAGGGCATCAAGATCACTGAGGGTGGCCATCAGAGAACTTTGAAATCTACTACTCATGTGCCTGGAAAAGGAAAGGACAAAGTTGATGAGCCTCCCAAGCCTCCCACTTCTCTGCCAGTTGTCACTCTACCAACTGTGCACATCACTACTCCTGATGGTCAAAGGCAGTCTATCACAACCACAGTGGTTGCAGGGAGTATGCCATCTGACAAGCCTCAAATCTCAATATCTAAGAGTGTCAAGCCAGTAGAAGTGAAGGTGGTCACTGAGGCCAAGCTACAAGAAATTGCAAACTCAAATGTCTATCATGATGATGCATTCTTGGAGTTTCTGAAAGTCTCTAGAGAACAGGCTGGTGATGCTCTGCTATATCATGAGAGTTTGAAGAGTCAGATTGACTGTCTCACTGTAGTACCAAGGAGGCTTAATGATCTATGGCTCAAGGAGATATTGATGGTAGGAAAGAACAAGATATGGCACTTAACCATCAATACTCTACAGAGTCTAAAGCACTCAGAAGTGAATGTGCTCCTTGGACTAATTGAGAAGGGAAATGAGAACAACAAGAGTCTTCATGATGACTTGAGGAATGGTCAACCTTCAAGGCTACCTGAAGTTTTCACAGATCCTAGAACTATTATCTACCAGGCTGGAACAAGAATTGAAGATATCAAGCAGCTGGTCATTCCTAAGCATCTAACTCCTCAAAATAAAAATCTCATCATAGCCATCATTGAGAAACTGATCAAGAAGAAGGGATCAAGAACAGCAGAAGAATTAGAAGCTATATCTTATCTCAGGTCATATATTGTAACTGGCATTGTATCTGAGACTGCTAAGTTCAACCCAAGCAAAGATCAAGACAAGGATGAAGATAAAAGTGACGGAAGGAGAAGTCATCACAGGAGTAATAAGGGTGATGAAGACAAGAAGAAGAAGAAGGATGATGAGAAGAGGAAGAATGATGATGATCAAGGTAAAGGCTCTGAGAGGAAAAGTGGAAGACAGCAAGCCTCAGGCATTGCTGACAGTAACCTCACCACAACGCAAGACTCTAAGTCTAGGGTGAATGCTGCCAGTAGTGACCTTTCAAAATTTGCATCTATGGCTTCTGCAACTGTCTTGCCACCTCAAGAAGAGAAGAAGATTCAAGTCAAGAAACCATCTGTATGTTTCAAAAAGCAAACTGCTAATGGAATACTACAATGGTCTACAAACAAAGGTCACATACTGCTGCCAAGTAATCATGTAAAAAGAATCAAGTTCAAGCAAGCTGCAAGGAAATCAAAGCCAACCATATCAAAAACCCTGACAATCTATCCAGGCCTAAAACTCCAACCACTAGATGAAGATTATGATGTAGACCAACTGCAATTTTTGCAAGCTCAAAGAATCTATCATGTTGCCATTGTTGATAATTGCCTTGAGATTAAATATTCTGATGGAAGGGAGGAGAAATTCAAACAAGGAGGATGTCAACACTGGGGCAAGCTATATGACATAGAGAGAATCATTGCACTGTTGAGCTCAGAAGATAAAGTGGAGAGAGTATGGAAGCTGGAGCTAATTGATTTTGTGAAAATGAAGAGAGATCATGAGGAAAAAGTCAGAAAAGGGTGTTTTGAGAAATGGCTGGCAAGAGAGAGAGAAATTGAGAGACTGGAAAGTGAAGCAGAAAAGCTGAGGAAAAAGGGTTTGTGTAGAGTTCAGTTCAACCCCTACATGGTAAAGTATAGGAGGAGAAATGGAAATCAAGTCAACATCAGAATGAATCTACTCAACCACTATCCTGCAAATATTCTGGAACCAGTACTTGAAGATTTCAAAGACTCAATTTTGCTTGAAGAATTGGATGCTATGGCAGAAATAATAAAAGCTATGGATGAGAATACAAGGAAGGAGAAAGAAAGAAGAGAGAAAGAATATGATGAATTTCAAGCCAAAGCTATGGAAAGGGAATCAAAAGACAATGGCTAGTTCTTCATCATAGGCTGTAAGATTACTCACTCTGTAGTTCTATCCAAATTGCTAATGGAAATTCATACCTGTATTGTCAAGTTTTATCTTTATGTATGTTAGGCTTGTTATCAGACATGAAATTGTGACTAAGGGTCTTACTCACAATTTGGGGGAGATTGTTAGTCACAGAGGCATGCCTGAATACATCTAATAACAAGCCCAAGTGGTTCGTAATGCTATGCATTACCTACATGACCTCTTAACTGAGGGAACCTCTAGTTGTAGAGTTTCTACTTGTTTGTACTATGTAATAGGCATCAAATTCTATCTGTGTAACTGTACCTACTAAGTCAAGAATAAAGCTTGAAAGAAGTTCTAAGGTTCATGCCTCAAGCAAGGAAATGAAGACTGTCAAATAATCACAGTTGGGATTTGAAGAATTGAAGAAATGAAGAAATTGCCTAAGTACTAATTCGAGAAGTACATTTGTTTATTCGAGAAGTCTAGCATTCGAGAAGTCTGGAGTTCGATATCTCAGAAGACACTATTCGATATCTCTCGATATCTCATTCGATATCTCAGGGATTCGATATGTCTATTACACGGTTCGAGAACTCAAGGAGTCAACAGTTCGAGTTCTCAAAGGGTCAACAAGTCAATGCTACATTCGATATCTCAAAGACTCAATATGCTATTCGATATCTCAGGGATTCGATATGTCAAAATGCTCTATTCGATATCTCAAGGAGTCCTAGAGAAAAGAGCTATTCGAGAAGTGATTCGATATGTCAAGATAACACTATTCGAGAACTCAGAGTTATCGATCAAGTCAACTCCAGTTCTCGAATCACTCACTTAGTCACTTCTCGAATACATTCTTGAGGACAAAATACTGAAGAATTGTACAAGTCAGAAACCTGCAACAAGCCAGGATACTTTATTTGACTCTGTCCTATAAAGCATGCTGGAAAGCCTACAAAGAAGCTTGGAGAGATAAGACAAGGGACAAGGAGCTGAAGAAGTGGATCTAAACAGGCTTTTCAAAGTCAAATCTGTAGCCGTTTGGACTCTTACTAAAATGAGATAGACAGACTGGAAAGTGTTTTTGTTTTACCTACCTCATTTGTAGTAAGTGGGTGTATCCATGTCTATAAGGATACAGCCTCACTTCCTTAGCTGTTAAGGTGTTGAAGTTTCTCAAATACCCAGAAAATATCTCTCTGAGAAAAACGAAGCTGAGAATACTATCATTTGTATTCACAGATTGTAGCAAAATCTTTATCTAATAAGATATTAGATTAAAGTGATATTGTGTTGTGTTTGTCTTTAATTATCCGCATCTTCACATCTCACACACTCATCACTTATCTTGCTGCAAAGATTCAAGAACAAAGAAAAGTTCAAGAATCCATTCACCCCCCCCCCTCTGTATTCTTTTACTGTATTCAATACTCAACAAAAAATTATTATTCAAAAATTATACTAGTTTGACCAAGGAGTACTTTGATAGTTGACCATTAAAATATCATACAAGAATGATTCGTTTTTTTCTAATTTTTTGTACACATCACTAACATTAGTATATAACATCATTCCTACGGTTGGATCGTAGAAAACAAATTAAAAAAAAATAGATTATGTGCAATCGGTACGACACTAGTTAGAGGTAGTAGTACTTTTGGCGGATTTATATTATAAACACGTACAAGAATGATTTTTTTTTTTTACTAATTTGTTATACACTTCATTAAAATGAGTATATAAATCATCTGTATGATTAGATCGTCCAAAACAAATTTAAAAAAAATATTATTCGAAAATTATATTGGTTTGACCAAGCAGTACTTTGGTAGTTGACCACTAAAATATCATACAAGAGCATTAAACAACGGTTTTTTTTATGAAAAATCGTTGTTGTGCTCAATATAACACAACATTTTTTATAAGAAAACCGTTGTCTGATTATTTTCATTATTTCCCGCCAAATTCAATTCAAATTATTTTATTATTCCCACCAAATATTTCATTATTTCCGACCAATTCTATTCAAAATTTTTGTAGTTCAGACAACGGTTTCATAAAAACTGTTGTCTCATCAAAACACGATTTAAACAACGGTTAATTATTCCGTTGTGTGAATTGTAATAACACAATGGTATATGAAAACAGTTGTGTGAATCATACAACGGTTTATAAACGTTGTCTCAAAACTGATTAGACAATGTTCGTAAAAACAGTTGTGCAAACTTACTCGTCTTTACAACACCACATTGCAAAAGCCATTGTCTGAATCAATTTACTAGACAACGTTTTTAACCCGTTGTAGGGTACCTGGATTAGACAATACTTTTCTGAAGTTACAAAAAAACCGTTGTCTCTTAATTCCAAACAATGCTTTTTCGTCCGAGCATTGTCTGATGAGTGTTATCCAATTGCGATTTTCTTGTAGTGAATACACAACACAGAAACACGAGTAGAATGCAGCTCACTTATAAGGAAGAACAGTCCATATATGAATTTAAAGTTTTCTGGTGCAAACTCTTACACCAGCATATTACAAAGCATCTGCACCATATACTTGTTTCTTGGTGTTATGTCTGCATTAACTCTGTCTCGATCCGGTGTTCCATCAGCATACAGTTGGTTCTTGCATTTGCACAAGCGATAAATATAACACGATTTGTTAATATTTTGGTTTTTTTCTTAAAAGATATTTGGGAGTTCAATTTTTACGCAGAAATGAAAATCACATTTCACTACGGCATATTAATGAAATGAATGTTATATTATATTTAATAGTCTTTCTTGTGAGACTTTTTTCAATGGAAAGAGAAGTTTTATTAATGCATAATAGAATCAAATTCAAAAGTCTTCAACATTGAACTAGGAGGAGATGGAAAAACTTGCAGCAATGTAGAGAACAAAGCACATGAAACTTGAATATAATTTCCAACGTAGTACTTGTTGGAATTTAATCTTATTTATTAATTAGTGTGATTGTAGGATTGTGGGAAGTAGTGGAGTAGTTTAGAAAAGGTGGTGAGAGTCAGTTGTTAGTTTTTAGCTTATTTGTATTTCGGTTACCATAAAATTTTCAGAAAGAAGTTTGAGGGCACAGAGTAATAGACAGGAAGAAAAATTATTGTCCCGGTGATTCATTTTTCAATGAAAAAATTAATTTTTTAAAAAATGAATTTTCAAGAAAAATAATGGAATATTATTTAATTACATTTTGGTAAATATTTTTTCCAAGATATAAGAATTTAGCGGTAACTTAGAACTTTTGCCAGAACTAATTACATTTTGTAATAGGTTTGCATTCCAAAATTTCAGAAAAATGGTTCTTTGTTTGTGTACCATTGTGCGCAAAAAAGTCAATATTCTAGTACTAATATTATTAAAACTAGCTTTTAAGCCCAGGGCACATTCTAGATATTTTTCGAATTAATTAGATGTATGATCGATGAATGGTTGTTGTATGCGATAGTAAGTGTTAGTAAAAATTTGTATTTGGATATTGATCATTTTTTAGTTTATTGAGTTTTATGTTTGGTTTTTTCATATGAATTTAAACTTATTTGGACTATAAATTTAATATTTAAAATATAGTTGAAGAAATTGCTTATTAACTAAATACATGAATAGTTACAGTCTCATAAAATATGATATAATATGATTTTGGTTTCTATACACTAATTTTTTTTCATAAACGTATAATTTAATATCACTGTTCATATTATAATTTCAACTATACTATTATATGCAGTTAATTTGAAATTTGAAATAATTAAAATTTTATTATAGATATTTGAAAATTGTGATTCGATATTTAAGTATTAAGTATTCCGTTTTAACCATATAATTATAACCTAAATTTTTTTATTTTTCCTAAATCAATAAGTTAGATATTACTAATATGAGTTAGTATTAATGTAGCTATTAATAGATATTAATGTGAGAGATAGATAAAATAAATATTTATAAATATTAATGAGAGTATTAATTAGATTGAATAAATATTTTTCTCATAATAATTAGAGTATTAATTAGGTAAAATAAATATATTATATAGATATTAATAAGGATGTTTATGATTAAATTTGCTCCACTAAAATCCCGGTATATAGATAATAGATTGGTCAAAAAGAAACAAATTACATTTGTTTATAATAATTTAGCGTATACACCGTATTCTTTCAGAAATATTATTTAAAAAAAAAAATTTGCTTTTCAGTAAACATAATTATATTTAGAAAATCGATTTGAACGTGAACCATAAAATATTTGCAGCCACAAAACATATAAATATTTATACTTTATTTGACAAGCTAGTATGGTCTTTTGTCTGCATCATATAATGTACTGTCACTGTCAATGAATCAAAAAAAATGCTTCATGATTGAAATTGGTTTAATTGAGACAAATGATAAGTGCGTAATACATTTTGCCCTTGTACTTTATATGTACAAGTGACTACCTTTCTTCAACAAACAAAATACTTTGAAAAAAATGTCTCCCATTGCTTTGGCCATTCTTCTTTTATTCATGGCAGCGTTGGGGAGGTACATTTATTTCCGCCGCACCTTGGCCTCATATGGTGGCAACAAGCCACCACCTGGTCCCATAGGTTTACCACTAATTGGCAGTCTCCATAGGTTAGGAAAACTACCACACCGCACTCTCTACAAAATGTCCAAAAAATATGGTCCCATAATGTCCCTTCGCCTAGGTCTTATTCCCACAATTGTAGTCTCGTCTCCAGCTGCAGTCGAGCTCTTCCTTAAGACCCACGACGCAATTTGTGCTAACCGTCCCACAGTACAGCTGGCCGTAGAACATTTTTATGGCACTAAAACCATTGCATTCGCTGAGTTTGGTAGTTACTGGCGGAGCGTGAGAAAGTTTTGCACCTTGGAGCTTCTCAGCCCTGCCAAGGTGGAGTCTATGGCTTGGCTAAGAAGGGAGGAGCTGGGGTTTCTGGTGGAGTCGTTGAAAAATGCTGCGCGCTCCGGTCAGGTGGTGGATTTTAGCGCGAATATAGCTGGTCTGATGGAAGATATAACAATTAGAATGTTGTTAGGGAAGAGCAAGGATGAAAGGTTTGACTTAAGAGAAGTACTAAACGAGTTGACAAAGACTGCCGGAGAGTTCAATGTAGCGGATTTTATACCTTTTTTAGGTCCACTTGATCTCCAGGTATTACCTTCCAAACCATATGCATTTTTTTTCTAAATTAAGGTTTATTTAAAAATCACTATGTAAAGTAGGCAGTACTTTTATACATAGTTATAAAAATCTTGCTGCAACCGGCTTAAATTATTCCATGGACGATAATTTTTAGTATCCTTAGATTTCACTGAAATGAATTTCAAGCCGGTAAAGAGAAAATGGGAAATTTTTTGTCTGGTAAAAAGAATTGGAATGACTAATCTCGACTGAAAAGGGATTTTCAAGCAAAAATAATTGTTGTAACATGGTAATAAAGGTAATTGATTAGTTTATAGTAATTATAATTTAATTATGTTATTTTACTAAATAAAATTGCTCGTAATGTTTTTGAAAAAGCAGAAATTAATGTTGCCCATAATATTTCTAGAAAAAGAGGGGTTATATTTAGAAAATATAGAAAAGATGAAATGTTTTAGCTGAAAAGGGTAATGGGTTAATTATTAGTATTATAATATTATTATCTTATTTTATTTAATAGAACCGCCGGTGATATAATTGGCAAAAAAGAGATTTTAGATTGAAAAAATAGAAAAGCTAATGTGAAAATTAAAAAGGTGACATGTTTTAGGTGAAAATGGTAATTGATTAGTTTATATTAATTATAATTTAATTGCTATTTTACTAAATAAAATTGCTAGCGTGGTGTTCTTAGAAAATGACAAATTAATGTTACCTATTATATTTCTAAAAGAATAAAATTTAATTAGAAAAAGTAAAAAACATGATACTGAAAGGTGATCGGCTAATTATTAATATTATAATATTATTATTTAATTTTTATTAAATAGAATCTCGTTATATTATTGGAAAAAAGAGATTTTAGTTAGTGAAAAAAAAAAGGTAATGTATTTTCACTAAATAAGATAACCCATGATATAATTGAAAAAAGATATATTTTAGTTAGAGAAAAAATAGGTAACGTTTTTCGGCTGAAAAATTAATTATATATAATTTTTTTAAAAGATATTGTTGCAAAACATATTTTTATAAAAATAATGTCATTGTCAATTATATATAATTTTGGAAATTTAAAATAAAATATTGATATTTCACAATGTTTTGCTTGCACAACTCCATCATTTCCAATGTAACGTTCATACAAGGTTTCGCACATATATAAAATAATGAAATAGTAAGCAAATTATGATTCATTTCCAATGTAACGGTCATACATGATTTCTCACATATATAAAATAATGAAATAGTAAGCAAATTATAGTTGTTCATTAATTTAATATCCTATAATATAAATAATTTTTTTTCAAAAATTAATAACTATAAAATACCTCATTTCTAACATGCAAATTATTTTCCAAAGTTACTTTAGGTAAACTAAGTAATTTCATTATTATTTCAAATTAACTTTTTTTCATAGTTAAGAAAAAAATTAATAACATAATTAATCTAAATTTAATAATAGTTTCAAAGACCATTATATTAACATCCAATATAGGATGGGATGGGTTTCTTTGTTATCAGACGTATTAAGATTGGACCACTCTTAAGTCTTAAGCAACAATTCCCATGGAAGCTGCATTAACCCTCTGTTTGGTCATGTTGTACCCTAATGAACTTGTTCTTGCATTGTTGCATTAGTTTCCAACAAGGCTAAGGTGTTAACCCTTTGCTTCTACATTAATTTAAATGTCAATGACAACTATATGATATTCTAGCTAGAGTGTGCGTAGTTCAAATAAAATAACTTTGGGATTTTTTTCCAAGTTTTGCTTCAGGAACATTTTATCCTCATTCAGTTAAGTAACTTATGAAATTAACGAAATATTATATATAAAAATTGGTCTTAGTAAATCATGACAAACGGAGCCTAAAATTTCTGCTCTGCAGATTATATATACAAGGCACCAAATCTTCAAATATTGGAATTATTCAGGAACAGTAGCATAATTTTTAACTACATTTCTTTTAGGGATTTACTAGGAGGACCAAAGTTACTGGGAAGGAATTAGACAGAATCTTGGAAATTATCATTGATGATCATGAACAAGAAGCTAGTAAAGGCATTGAAAAGCCTAATAAGGACTTCGTTGATGTCCTTCTATCTCTGAAAAGTAACCCTACAGGTACTCATGAGCAGTTAGGGAAAAACATTGACCGATCAAACATCAAGGCTATCGTTTTGGACATAATTTTCGGATCTGTAGGAACCACCCAAACTGCAATCGAATGGATCATGACAGAACTTATACGACACCAAAGGGTGATGACACTAGTCAAAGAAGAAATTAGAAATGTCATGGGAAATTGCCAATTTGTACAAGAATCGCATTTGTCAAAACTAAACTACCTTCATATGGTAGTCAAGGAAAGCATGAGACTACATCCGGTGGTCCCCTTGTTAGTTCCTCATGAATCCATGGAGGACATTGTGGTAGATGGATATTACATACCAAAAAAATCCCGCATTATCATTAATAGTTGGGGTCTGGGACGAGATACTAAAATTTGGTCAGAAAATGTGGAAGAATTCTTCCCTGAGAGATTTATAGGTAGTGATATAGATCTTCGAGGACAAAATTTTCAACTAATACCATTTGGTTCAGGTCGAAGAGGTTGTCCTGGTATGCACTTAGGTCTAACAGATGTTAAATTGGTGGTAGCTCAGTTGGTTAACAGCTTTGACTGGGAATTACCTTTTGGCATGTCACCTGATGCTTTAAATATGGATGAAACTTTAGGTTTGACGTCGCCCAGAGCACAACATCTTCTAGTCATACCGAAGATTCGTCAAATTTAAATTATCATGCATGGATAATATATTGCATATATAGAGCTCGTTTTACTATCTGTGTGAAATGAGTTGGTACTACTGTTTAAGACGGCTGTTTTCCTAGACAGTAAAACCAGTGGAATGATGAATTTGCGTTGTAATAAAATTAATGGAATGTAAAGTGTCCTGTTGTAATAAACGCAGCTGTTTTAATCAAAGCAGTACGGTTTGGTTGATTTTCTGTCCAAACTGCTCTTTTTGTGATTACATAATGATTTTTAATTGTTTAATAAAATTTGTGAAAAATCAGAAATTTTCACATGCATTCACAATATTAACTACAAAAGAGAATTACTAACAATATTTTTTTTTCTTTTTGGATAATTATCAACATATGTAATAACATCTTTGCATATCTATTTAAGCTTCCATAATTATTAAATTTCTTGTTTTGGATAAGACAATGCAACATTATATTTAGTCACTTGTTTTTATAATTAATTCAAATTTCCATTTTTTTGGCAAGAGGTGAAGGTCGATTCTCATTGCCAACAATGAAATGTTGGTAGAAAGTCTGTAAGTTTTTCTCCGGTAATGGGAAACTTACAGGTTACTCGATAGACTGCTAGGGTACTTGTTGGGGGTTCTCATGCCTACATTGATTTGTGAACATAATCCCTTAACCACTGTAACTCTCGTTCAAAAAATTAAAATCTTTCTCGGAATTGAACAATACATATTCATAAATGGAATTGAAAAGTTATTCTAAATTGTGTATTGAAATATTCCATCGTGATAATTAAAACTTTAAAACACCTTAACTTTCTAACATGGGCTGAAAATATGCCGTAGAAATATAATTGTTATATTCTTATATAGTAAGGGATAAAAGTGATTTTGTCCAAAATTTTGATCATTTGAACGTCAAAATAATCAATGGTTAAATCTGTTATTTTTATAGTTGATATTTTGGTTGAACGAAATATTTGTTAGGTCCACTAAGATTGTAAAGGGGGGTTTGAATAAAATCTATACATTTTTAACGAAATTTGTTCGTTCGATTTAAATTGAGCTTAGACAAATTTAAGCGGAAATAAATGAAACAATGTTCAGAATCCAAAAGCAGATGGGACTGTTCGCATCCCCCAAATGGATTTTGGCATGCTCTTCGTCGATCGAGATAATTATGGAAGTTTCTTGGAAGAGACAAGTGCCAGCAGCCACAACATTAGACAAGAACAGAATTAGTAGTAACTGTTAGACAAAAAGATAATTGTATTTCATTTCCATGTATGTAAATTCTTTTAATTATTGAAAATAAAAAATTTTCTCTTCAAAAAAATAATTATATTTCATTTTCATGTATGTAAATTCTTTTGATTAATGAAAATACAAAATTTTCTCTTTATCTACTTGTCTTTTGTGCGTTTATTAACAAGAACTAGACAGGTATAAATTGACAGTATGCATGTGTTAAAAAAACTGACTAGCATAGACTTAACAATTCTCAGAACTAGACCACTGAATAAAAATGAACTTTAGGATTTGAAACATTAAGTCACAGACTAAAAGTTTTCAAGATCCTAATACTGACGTAGAAATCCTGATGATGTCAGCATCCTGACAGTAATCGTGATCCTGATGATCATCAGAAGTTCTATCATACTGCAATTTATCAACGTAAAGTGTTACAGCTAAAGAAATAAACTTTAAGACATAAATCCTGACAAAATTATCAAGTCTACAAGCTGAAACATCATACCTTGCTACCTATGCAGATGTTAAAGATCTAGAAATTTAACATTCCTAACTCACTTACCAATCTAATGAAAGTGGACTCATAAAGTTGTTTAGTTCGAATATCTACAATTTGTGTCAGTAGGAACAAAATGAAGTTCCACAGTACCATTCTCAATATGTTCTCTAATAAAATGATACCTGACATCAATGTGCTTAGTCCTTGAGTGTTGAACTGGATTTTTTGCAATCTTGATAGCACTAGTATTATCACAAAACATAGGAATATTACTCAGTGTCATACCGATTTCGTATCTAAAGGAGCTGTGCACAACAACTACCTGCTACAATGTATTCAGCTTCTGCAGTTGAGGTTGGGACAGATTGTTGCTTCTTGCTTGCCCAAGAAATCAATCTGTTTCCCAAGAATTGACATGTACTTGTAGTGCTTTTCCTGTCTATCTTACACCCTGCATAATCAGAGTGTGAATAGCCAATTAATGAGAAATTGTGATAACTTCTTATGCCACAGCCAACAATCTTCATTTGAGGCTTTTAAGTAAAAGCAACAAACTTTATCCTTGCTTGCAGAATCCATATTGGCTACAAACAGGCTTCTTTTTCTTACTCCAGATAGAGCAAACTCACCAGTCTTCTTGTGAGTGATCAAACATTCATCCTTGTCAAAATTCACTTTTGAAACCCCTGTCAGTAAACTGACCAACACTCAGTAGATTATGCTTGAGCCCTCTGACCAGTGCTACATCTTAAATGATGAAATTACCAACTTTCAGTTTGCCATATCCCAATGTGTTACCAATGTTGTCATCTCCAAAAGTAACCATAGGGCCAACCTTTTCTTCATACTGTGATAACAGGGCCATATCACCAGTCATGTGGTTTGAGTATCCACTGTCCAACACCCAAATGAATTTCTTTTCTTTCTCTTTGCCCTGCAAACACAAATGTATTACTTCTTCTTTGGTACCCAAACAAGTTTGGGTCCACCAGGCTTAGAGACATTTTTATCATAAACAACATGTTTATCAACTTTCTTAGGTCTAATCTTCTTATCACAACTAGGAGTCTTAGAACTTGAGTTCTCAGACTTAGGTGACAGAGGTACCTTCCTAGCTTTAGGAGGACTTGAAGACTTTGACCTTGTGTAGTGTGTGTGAAAATTGTGACTAATACAACCATCAATGAATTGCCTTCTCAAATTGAATTAGTTAGTCATAACATTCATGTTGCATGGTATACTGTGAAATTTATCACAGAAAGGAGAATCTCTATGTCTTAAAGGCACAGAGCAATCATAGAAGGGTTTGGGCACACTACCTACAGGTTTTTCACAAGCATAAGTTAAATGATTAGTACTGAAACAGTTTTGACATGCTTTCCTAGGGGCATTAGGCACATAAGCATAATTGGTATTTTTGTTAATCCTTAGTTTACCATTTTTGTTTTGTTTCTTTTTAGCCATATTTTTCACAGATTCATTCTTTCTAGCTGGTTCAAGCTTAACAGATTTTTCAGTTTTAGGTCCAACTCCAACAGGCTTCTTGGTTTTCAGTTTGACATTCTCACTCTTAGAGGGTGTTGGTTGTTTACTTGATTGTGGTTCATCCTCATCAATCAACATTTGCTTGATGAGTAAGGCTTCCTCATCAATTTCAATTGTTGACTCTTTAAAGATAGGTGCCTTAGCATTTTTCAAAATATGAGGCACATTCTCATGAACTACCACGTCATCTTCAGTGAAAACACAGCCTTTCCTCTTACTGAGAGTGTTATAGTCAAAACAAATAGCAGCCTTTGCATTCTCTTGATGTTTCTGATGATATGACTGCAATAGGCTAGAGGAGTTCTTAAAAGTTCTAAGTTTGAATTCATTCTCAGTTAATTCATCCCTAACAGCCTTTTCAAACTAGCACAAGAAACCTTATTCTCTAGATATTCTATGTCTTTCTTAAGGTTTTCTACTTGCATGGCAGCTAGCTCTAATTCCTCATTTCTTTTGTTTAATACTTCATTCTTAGCAGATAGTTTCACAATCTCTTCATTAGCAGCAGTCATACTAGTATGAATATTAAACATTTCAACATATAGTTGTTCAACCATATCCTTGTATTCAGAAACAGACATGTTTATAGTAGTGAGAGATGGTATCTGAGAATCTACTGAAGATGTCTCATCCTTGGAATTGGCCATCAAGGCATAGTTGTAAAATTCTTGCTCTTCTTCATCACTGTCAGTATCATCCCAACACTTCCCTTCAGCTATTTAGCCTTGCCTGGTGTTTGCTTTTACTTAGCTTCAAGCTCAAGAAACTCCTTATCCTTCTTTTTAGGCTTCTTGCATTCACTACCTATCCACATAGCTAGTTTTGAATTTATTCTTGTTTGGCTTCACAGGTGCTTTGCTTTTGTTGAATGAATGGTTTTGAGGTCTAGGTTTGAAGGGTTGTTTTCTCTTGAATCTGATGTTTGGAAATTTTCTTTCCATGAAAGCATATGATGTGTTATCCATGCCATCTAGCTCCTCAAGAGTGTAAAACTCATCTTCTTCTTCCTGTTCCTCAGCAACAATCTCAGGCAGCTCCACTACTGGTTCTTCATCTACTATTTCTTCAATCCTCGGTTGGCTTGTAGAGGCTTTAAGGTCCTGTATAGATTTATTTACAATCAAGGCACATGATGTGTTGATCATCTTGCATTGGTTTGCTTGAATGGTCCTTTTCTGCAATAGCTCAAGCTCATGAGTCTTTAACACATCATAGAGCACATCATACGTGACTTTGTTCAAATCTCTGTACCTTAGAGAAATGATCCTCTGCTCTAGGTGGTTTGGTGAGGAGAGTAGAAACTTCATGTTAAGCTCCTTGGTGCTGTTGACTTATCCATTCATCTGTAGCTCAGTAACCAACTTGTGAAATCTTTCAAACATATCAGTAATGCTTTCTTTGGGATGTGCCATGAAATCTTCATACTGTATGACCAGTATCTGTTTCCTGTTTTCTTTAACCTCCTCTGTCCCTTCACAAATAACCTCAATATGATACCACATCTCTTTAGCAGTAATACAAGAGGCAATGATTGCAAACATTGACATATCCATTGAATCTACGATCAACAGCATGAGATGACTATCAAGGGCAACCTTTTCCTTTTCTGTATCTATCCATTTACATGGATCTTTGGCCACGTATGATCTTGGGATGGTTGCTGTTCCAACAATCTTCTCAGGAATCTCATGTTATGGAACAAAGGACCATTCTTGAGAATCTCAGGATACAGGGGGTTTGAGGCTTTGATGAACAACATTATCTTTATTTTACAGAGGTTAAAATTATCTTTGTCAAACTTAGGGACCTTCACCGTTCCTGTTGTCTTTGGTGTATTCATGATCTTTTCTATTTTTAACAACAGCCTGCTCGGATACCACTTGTTGAGTATGGAATACATACGCAAGAAAATACAGAGGGGGGTGAATGTATTTTCAAAATTTTCTCAGATTTAACACTTAAGAACGTTTGTTTGAAGGTGTGAATCTATGTTCTTGTTTTTGTAGCTGAGTGTGTGTTTGTGTTTAACAAAATATATTCGTACGGAAGTAAAACTCAAGACACAAGCACTCACTTTATAGCGTTGCATTAGATCAAGATTTTTGCTACAACCTGTGAATATAGAAATTAGTATTCTCAGCTTCTCGTTTTCTCAAAGAGTTGTTCCTACAAATTATATCTCTGTATTGTGTTTCTCTCTATTTGTTTGCTGCTAGAGAAGTGAGGGTCGTACACTTATAGAACATACGTACACACTACTTACTACAAAAGAGAGAACAGACAAATCTACTTTCTAACTTATCTATCCCTATTTTGGAATACATCCAGGCAACGTGTAGTTTAACTTTCTTTAACCTGCCCAGATCCACTTCTTTAGTAACTTGTCCATAGTAACAACTCTCTAATCTTCTTTGTAGACTGTCCATGAACACTTTACAGTATAGTGGTCCTGACAGTATCTTGGCTTGTTGCAGGTTTTCGACTTGTACAATTTTCAGTATTTTGTCTTCAAGAATCCATTCGAGAAGTGACTTAGGTGATTGATTCGAGAACTAGAATTGACTTAATAGATAACTCTCAGTTCTCGAATACTGTATAATTGAGATGTCGAACCACTTCTCAAAATAGTCTTTTCTTTAAGGATCCTTGAGTTGTCGAATAGAGCATTTGACTTATCGAATCCCTGAGATGTCGAATAGCTTCTTGAGTCCTTGAGATATCGAATGCCTGACTTCTCGAAACCTTGACTTCTTTAATAGACAAAAGTACTTCTTGAATTGGTACTTAGGCAATCTTCATTCTTCAAATTCCAACTGTATTTATTTTGACAGCCTTGTTCTTCAAGCTTGAGGCATGATCTCTGGATCTTCTTTCAAGTATTATTTCATGACTTAATTTACAGTTACACAGATAGAGTTTTGATGCCTATTACAAGTACTAAATGCAAGTAGAAACTCTACAACCAGAGGTTCCTCCAGTTAAGGAGTCATGTAAGTAATGCACGACATTACAAACAATTAGACTTGTTATTAGATGTATACAGGCATGCCTCTGTGACTAACAGAATTGAAGGTTGCAATTCAACTTTCTAAGCTAGCACAAAGAGCTGAAGGACCTAGTAACAGCCAGGCTGCAGTCTCATAAAAGACCGTAGTTCTTAATAAGGGAAAACAGTTACTAGATATAGTCTCTCAAAAGGCCGTGTCTATTGAAAAGTGATCTAAACCCAAGATTACCACTGAGTCTGCACCTCTTGAATCTTCTCAAGATAAATATATTGCTCACTATACTAGGAGAACAAGGAGAAAGATTCATTTGTCACCTACACACATCGAATCTAGTCCAACTAACATTTTACAGGTGTCTAAACATAAAGTTGTATCCAAGTCAGCACGTGACAAAAGATTTGTGCCTAATAAAGGTCTTGATATTGATTCTCTTTGGGAAACCTCATTGACATACGGATTGGCTATGAAGGTTTTTCTATAAAAGTTAATCTTTCCAGGCCTGTTCTAGATTTTCTGATTGAAAGGGTTCCAAAGCTATCATATCCTGAAGAATATGAGATTTTGTATCAAAGACTCGATCTTATGAATGCCCTTTTATGTTTCAATTAGAAAGGAGTTACACAAGAAGTTTGGACTTAATAAGCATGGTGCACTTCAATCACTTCACACATATCTCTTTCATAAGGATTATATTTTTGAAGATGCTCCAGCACAAGGTGAACAAAAGGAGGTAGTAAATAGTGGAATGCAGTCAACAAGAGATACTATTGCACCAGTGGTGAATAGTAGGATAGATCAGGTCACAGTCACTGCAACACAAGAACCATCTAGTTAGAGGTTGGATGACTCAAGAACTGTAATGGCTGATGCTGAAAGGTCTTCTGTGATGAATGAAACTACAAGTAAGATACCCTCTGATATGGGAGGAATGACTTTGATTAATTTTCTTGAAGATCAAACAAATATAGTTCAGTCAGGATCCATCCACCTTGAGGGTGTGTCTCAGCAAACAACACTTAAAGATGGTGACACACAGGTTATGGTGCCTAATGAAGCCTTACTAAAGGCATCAATATCTAGTGTAGATCTTGAAAGTAGTATACTGGAGCCTGTAGTCTCTAGAAAGACAGTAGATGTTCGTGAGGGTTCAGAGATTATAGCAGCTCACTCCATGGAAAAAACCTGAAGCCCCTAGGCAGATGAGGAACCCTCTCTCCATATGAGTTCAGGTATAAGTACTTTTCCTAACCCCTATTTTTCTATAGGTCATGAGAGCACTTTTCCAAAAATTTGTGTGAAACACTTGAAAAGATGGACATAGTTCCACAAATAGAGAGGTTGGCTTCTTACCAGGCAAAAGGAGAGGTAGAACGAGTGATGACTTTAGATAGTCAAAGTGAGAATGAGTGTATGGGTGATCAATCCCATAGTGAGGGAGAGAAAACTAGGACACCATCTTTTGATTTCTGGGATCAGGTTTTTCCTGAATCTTGGTATGAGAATCTTGGTATGGATTCTGGTACATATTCTTTTATCAAAATATTTGAGAAACATGACTTAGCCAAGCATAATTCTAAACATGAAGTTAAAGCCTAGCAATATCAACAAAGGTTTATGGATGCTATTAATTGAAGAAGTCAAAGGCTAAGGGAGTCACTTTCTCGGGTAGTACCAAGAAATTTACCTAAGGAGTGTCCCTTTGTATGTGCAACCAATCTTAGCTAGGATTGAGACTCTTGCAAGAGCTGATAGCTGAAATGAGGAGTCAGAGATTTTGGCTGTTAGCACACAGGATACTGGTTAAGGTCAGGATATTGATGACATTGGACATTCAGCTATAACATCTTCTACTTCAGTTGCTGATCATCAAGTTGTCATTGTAAGTCATTTTAATCAAATACCTTTTCTTGAATATCATTCTACATATGTTGTTCATGATTCATAGGCAACCACATCTACAATGATTATGGAACCTACATTTGATTATTTTGATCAAAAGTGGCCTACTAATTCGGTAGAAGCTCATGCTTTGGGTATTGATTCTCTAAATTTCACGTTCATTCAAAGCTTCAAGCTAATGACAGAGATTTTGCTCTTGAGAAGGCTACTTCTTTGCATCTTAATTTTCATAATCAAACTGATGATCATGTTTCTGATTCGCCTGATACGGAGTCTAAAGAGAAGAAGGTGTTCATTTATTGGGATCAATATTTTCCTATGAATGATATTGAATTTACTGGTAGTCAATTTACTGATGATCCTGAATCTTTCACTATTGTTAAGCACATTGGTCAAGTTGAACATTTTAAAGCTAAGAACAAACTGGAGTTCTTTAACAAGTATGCACTAGTACAAACTGGACCTATAGCGTCGGTTAAATGGCGTAGTATATGTAGGGGATGCTATAGGTATACACCTATAACGTCGGTCAAAAGGGCGACGCTAAAAACATTTCAGCGTCGGTTAAAATGCCATCGCAAAAAGTACAAAAACCGACGCTTTTGGTTGACACAATATCGTCGGTTGTTAGAAAGGCGACGCTTTTGTTGACAGAATAGCGGCGGTTGTCCAAACAACCGACGCTTTTGCTTATGTCTATAGCGTCGCCTACTTGACAACCGACGCCTAAAGTGATGGTTAAAGTGATTTATTGCGTCGCCAGAAATAACAACCGACGCTCTAGTTTATTATCTATAGCGTCGCCTTCCTTTGTAACCGACGCCTAAAGTTTATAAAATAAATAAATAAATTTTTAATATTCTTTTTTAAATGATCTATAGCGTCGCCAATTTTAACAACCGACGCTTTAATTTCATCTATAGCGTCGCTTTTGTTACAACCGACGCTAAAGTTTTGGGGGGGGGTAAAAAAACTGATTTTGTAATATTATTTTTAACCTGTTTTACTAATTGATATATAATTCTTAACCTGCTTTACTTTTTATATACCAGCCACATCAACAAACATAAACTACAACAGAAATAAAATTTATAACGCAAATTTTGATTAAAATAAATTTAAATTAAAGAATTTAAGCTAGTATACAAAAAAGAAGTACAATAATGTTCAAAAAATATTTTTCTATACACTACAATATTCTGTGTTGCTAAATCCAGAGTCTTGGATTTATGTCAAGTATGATTATCCAACAGTACATGAACATAGAAGAAACCAGCCACACAGATCTATCTTCCAAGGGTTGAAATCCCAATTCAACAAAGACCCCAACAAGCAAAGGCCATTAGAATTCAAGATAACCACTTCTAGCCTCCCTGCAAAATAAATATAAACAAGAGGAAGAGATTATCAAAATCTGTACGGTGGCCCACCGAACAATTAATCGGCGATTAATCACTGACTTTAAGAACACTGAGTCAGATTAATAAAACAACTGAGTATATGTCTTTATACAATTTTGTATTTTCAGAAATACCAAGTGCCAGCAGCCAGTAGCCAGCAGTATTTTCATTTGTTTAGCTTAAGAGGAGGGAAAGTCTGCTATACGATATACATATCAAAGCATCCTTGGCCAGCTATAGCCAGCAGTATGCGAATATTCTTTTCGTATCCAATGTCTAAACTCTGCTCTTATTCTGGTTATTGAGCGAATGAAACCTAGGTCATATTAGGGGCGACGCTATAGGCTTAACCTATAGCATCGGCATTCTGTGGGCGACGCTATAAGATGTGCCTATAGCTTGGCCTATAGCGTCGGCATTTCAAGGGCGACGCTGTACGTTGCTTCAATAGCGTCGGTTTAAAAGAAAACGACGCTATAAGTTGTTCCTATAGCGTCGGTTCTTTTCTAACCGACGCAAATAATTTCTTTAGCGTCGGCATTTTAGTTGGCGACGCTATAGGCTACACCTACAGCGTCGGTTGTTTAAAACAACCGACGCTAAAGCTTCCAGCAGAAGACAATAAGCGTCGGTTTATTTAATCAACCGACGCTATAGGTACAACAGATGCCTATAGCGTCGGTTAATGCAAACAACCGACGCTATAGGTCATTTCTGTACTAGTGTTATTAAGGACACTATCCCTTTATGAAAGGAATAACATTTTTTTTTTCAAAGCATCGGGAATTTGGTATGTATTAGTATTATGGGTTGCGGAAGGGGTTTAACTTTGTAACATCAGAATCTGAACACATGGCTAGATTGAACAATGAAAAGGAAGTGTACTGTACCTTTTATGTAGAAGTAGAACAATGATATTTCCAGATCTTTGATTACTTTTTGTCCGTAAAAAATGAAGATAAATTTGTTAGAGATTGGTAGATGTACAGAATCATTTTCGGATCTTGAAATGTTTCTGTCGGCACAAATGAAGAGGGATCTGTTCAAGAGTTACACTGGAAAATGATTTCAACTTTCAGCTGATCTTCGGGAACACTCTTTGTTTACATTGTACTTGTTCCACACCATTTCCGTGAAATCCTTGTTTTTTTTTCAGAGAAATCCTTGTTAATAAGTTTGTTGGTAGAAATGTGTAAACAACTCCTACGCCAGCAGCAACCAAGAAACTTGTAATGGAATCAACCCTCTGTCCCTCACAAACTAGCAGCGACTGAGACTAATGTCCCGGCTGGTCTAATAAAATTCACTACAAGAAAAATGGGCTTTTCCCACCGTTTATTTCCTACCGACGCATTTCCTACCGACCAATTCCTACCTATTTTCGAGTCAAACGGCTATTTCCTACCGGACCACTAGTCGGTAGGAAATGCCCAAGGATTTCCTACCGAAGTTAGTAGGAAATGAGTCGAATGGGCCCCAAGTGACATGTGGCAGTGTTGTTTTACGTTTATCATTTCCTACCGCGCGACATTGGTAGGAAATGTCTCTAGTATTCACCAGCAAATGTTTACTTGGCGGCTTCTGATTGGTTGACGAGTCGGTGGACATTTCCTACCGAAAACGGTGGACATTTCCTACCGATTTTCGGTAGGAAATGAGCTGTGACGAAAATTAAAATCTTATCTACATTTTTACTTTTGTTTTTGATTGGTTGAGGAAAAAAGTTGAAGAAGAAGAAGATGAAGAAGAAGAAGAAGAAGTTGTAAGTATACATTTTCAAGTTTTTAACTTGACTTGTTAAATTCAATGTTTATATATTTGAAATGTTGGATAATAGAAATATTATTTATGCTTAAAATATTTGTGTATAAATGTTAAATACAAATTTATGCTTGAATGATTGTTGTATAAATGTTAAATACAAATACATTTTATGAATGTTAAATACAAATGTTTATGTGGAAATGTTAAATATTTATGGTGAAGAGATTGTGTTAAAGAGAGAGTTTAAAGAAATGTAATGAAATGTGTGTTTATAACATTGTAGATGTCAACCGGAAGTAATCGTGAATGGATTAGACGTCGTTTACAAAATGATCGTATTACATTGACAACGGAATACAAGAATGGTGTTGCCGAGTTTATAGATGTATTACATTGTTGATATATTCTCATGATTTATTAGATTGAGAATGATGATGCCAAACGTTTGCTCTTCAAGAATTTGATTGATGGACCTATTCGTAATATCTTCTCATTCGTAGTTGCACGATCAATGGATATAAGTTTCAAATTAATGATGGTGTTCTTGTCAAAGGTACTTCTCACAATGATGCACTTACTAATTATTATGGTCAATTAGAAGACATAATAAAACTTGTATATGGGGGTGGGAATTTTGTATATTTGTTCAAATGTCGTTGGTTTGATAGTTTTGGAAACGGTGTTCGAGTTGATCAAAATCGAGTTGTGACCGTGGATATCAAATCAAGATTGAGGTCCAACGAGGTTTTTGTTTTGGCAAGCCAAGCGATTCAAGTGTACTATGCGCCTAGTGTAATGAATCCTCGGAGTAATATTTATACGGTGATTAATTGTAAAAATCGTCCGATTGATGAAACTACTAATGAACCAATGACGATGCATTTCAAGAGAATGTATCAAATGCATCTTCCTCATCATTTTTTATTGATTTTGCACAATACGACCCAATTCAAATTGTAAGAGATTCAAATGATGAAGAGGAAGAAGAAGAAGAAGAAGAAGAAGAAGAAGAAGAAGAAGAAGAAGAAGGGGAAGGTGAAGAAAATGATGAAGAGGAAGATGACGAGACCGATGGTTACGAAGATATTGATTAGTTTATATTGTAATAGATATTGTATTATAAAAAATTTAATTGCATTGCTTTAAATCTTAAGTAAATGTTATTTTCTGTTTTTGGTTGGAAAATTTATTCAAATGTCTTTCCTAGCAAAATATTTGTTTCTAGCAAAATTTTTTAATCTAGATATGGATAAACTAAGTGAAAAAACAATATGTTAAAACCCACTATTTCCTACTGCAAAGAGACATTTCCTACCATTCGAAACCCAGTAATTCCTACTGCACACAACCATTTCCTACCGGCCATCTCTACCTCTCCCTATAAATACATTAAGATGTACTATTTAGGGTTAAGGTTTTTAGAAAGAAGAGCTGCTGAAGAGAAAGAAGAGTGGCTAGGGTTAAGGTTTTTACATATTCTTTTTCTGTAAATCATCCCCCTTATACATGGATCCGTGGTTTTGGATTTCAAATTTTTTTATACTTATCATTGTTGTTGTTGTGTTTTACTACATCGAAATTCGACAATGGTATCCTAACTACTTGCATCAAATGATGATTTGGATATATCTCTGGTGTATTTTGATGATAATGACTGTTTAAGAAGAAGAAGATGAAGAAAATGAAGAAGAAGAAGAAGATGAAGATGAAGAAAATGAAGAAAATGAAGAAAATGAAGAAGAAGAAGATGGTGATGATTTGGTTATTGTGATGCTAATAATTGTTATGTAATAGATATTGTATTACAAAACATTTAATTGCAATGCTTCTAGCAAAATTTTTTAATCTAGATATGGATAAACTAAGTGAAAAAATAATATGTTAAAACCCAGTAATTCCTACCGCCTTCATCGAAACGCGGTAGGAAATGGCAAGTGGCGGTAGGAAATGACCTGGGAAATGCATTCTTACATGCCTCCTGTTTTATTTCCCACCGCCTACCTTACATATCCTTTTCGAATCGGTAGGAAATGGCTTAAAATGAAAAATGAGCCTACTGGGAATCGAACCCCCATCTCCAACCCCATTTTTATCACTTCAAACCACTATGCCAAGGTGTTTCTTGTGTTTTATTTTACTCTTAAATTATATAACCACAACACATTATTTCTCACTTTTCCATTAAAAAGTCTTTACAAATGAACTTTAAAAATCACAATTTTTTGTAAATGTCACTAATTCATAGTGATCTTGAAATCCTCAGAGTTGGATCATGAAAATTGTTTTTTTTAAATGAATTGATACAAATTATTGTTGAAATTGGGGTTTTAGCTTATAAAATCACGTCAAATGAATTTTAAAAATCACTATTTTTTTCACACGTGACTAATTTGCAGTCATATTGAGATCCGGTAGGAAAATTCGTTCAAAAAAAAATTTAAAAAAATAGAAAGTCCAACCCTAATAACCCTTAAATGTAACCCCTAAACTACAACCCTAATTAGTTGTGGAAGCTAAGTTGTTATGGTGGATAATTATTTTTTTTTAAAAAAATAATTTATAAGTGCATCATTTTGTTTTGTAACTACGCGCAATAAAAAACTATTCAATATCACTGCAAATTAGTCATGTATGAAAAGAATTAACAACTTAGCTTCCACAACTTAGGGTTGTAGTTTAGGGGTTAGATTTAGGGTTATTAGGGTTGGACTTTCTATTTTTTAAAATTTTTTTTGAACAATTTTTCCTACCGGATCTCAATATCACTGCAAATTAGTCATGTGTGAAAAAAATAGTGATTTTTAAAATTCATTTGACGTGATTTTATAAGCTAAAACCCCAATTTCAACAATAATTTGTATTAATTCATTTTTAAAAAAAAAAACAATTTTCACGATCCAACTCTGAGGATTTCAAGATCACTATGAATTAGTGACATTTACAAAAAATTATGATTTTTAAAGTTCATTTGTAAAGACTTTTTAATGGAAAAGTGAGAAATAATGTGTTGTGGTTATATAATTTAAGAGTAAAATAAAACACAAGAAACACCTTGGCATGGTGGTTTGAAGTGATACAAATGATACAAAGAAGGAATCCCGGTTGGAATTAATATAATTTTTGTTAAGCAAAAGGAGTCTGGTTTCAGGCCCTCAATAGACCGCAGGACTTAAAAATTTATTTATATTAATAATTTTTAAATAATTAGTTTAGAAATAGAATAATAAATTTTAACTCAAAAAAAAGAAGAAGAAGTAATGCATACTTCTACTTAAAAGAAGTAGCACATACTTCTACTAAAAAAAAAAAAATTCAATTCAAACTTAGAATTTTTAGATTAATTTAGTCTTTGTTCTTTTCAATTTTAGTTGCGTTTTTTGTTAAAAGAAAATATAATAATAATATTAAAAAAAAATTTGAACGATTTAACCGTACGAATCTCATTATCACTGCAAATTAGTCATGTGTGAAAAAAATTGAGATTTTTAAAATTCATTTGACGCGATTTTATGAGGAAAACCCCAATTTCAACAATAATTTGTATTAATTCATTTAAAAAAAAACAATTTTCACGATCCAACTCTGAGGATTTCAAGATCACTATGAATTAGTGACATTTACAAAAAATTATGATTTTTAAAGTTCATTTGTAAAGACTTTTTAATGAAAAAGTGAAAAATAATGTGTTGTTATCTAACTATAGACCTTTGAAGAAAGAAAGATTATAAAATTTATTTATTTTAACCACGATTTTAGTGCTATGATATTTTTTTTTAAAAAATCCTAAATTTATTTGGTTTGATTTTATAATGTTCAATTCGGTTAAAATAATGAGTTTGAAGCTTCCTAGATTTATCTAACTATAATAGCTTCTATTATAAAATTTGTTCAAATCCGATTTTGTAGTGTTGGCTTATATGCATTTATTAAATAATTTTATTAACAAATTATGAATAAATATATATTTGAGCTTATGAACTAATCAAAATTTTGAGGGTATATATTTTATCCAACTTATTTAAAATCTGATTTTTTCAAACTTTTATTTAAGTCAGATTATAATTATTTAATATCGATTATAATTGTACAATATATATTATAAAAATCAAATTATAATGTATTATAATATGATTGTGACTGGATTTATATTAAAATAGTGGTTGATTAATGAATGATTAATTGTGAAATTCAATTTAAAGTATATAGTGGTATATCGTGATTGATTTCAAATTAAAATTTTGATTTTCTAGTAAATATTTTTTATTTAAAGAAATAGGTATTTATGGATATGTTTAATAAAATCATTATTGTATTTAAAGTATAAGTGTTAACTAACCATGGTTAAAAGGTAGGGTGAGATTGTAAATAAGGAAAGGTCTAATTTTTAGGATTTAGTTCTGATTGATCCTAAAATAATTCCTCGATTCTGATTGGTTAACTGATGTGTGGTAGACTCAAATATTATAATAAAGAATATAATTATGTATCATGTTTTTATTTTTCTAAAGTTTATAAATTTAAAATTATAAGAATTAAAAAAAATTAATAACAATTTTAAAAAGTAAAAGCACGGCACATGTACACACAAATGGGCACCCGCACATGTCTCGAGGCCAAATTTTTTTGGCGGATATTTTCCCCCCTAAACCAAATATTTTTGGTTACAGGTCTCATTTTCCCCCTTCCCCCAAAAACTCACTCATTCTCCTCTCAAACTAGACTTGGCAAAATGGGTCTGGATCCGAAAAACCGAACCGAAATATGTGGAACCGAATCCGAAATTGGATCCAAAATAGATTATCCGAAATTGTATCCGAAACCGAAACAATCCGAATCCGAACCGAAACCAGTTCAATTTAATCAAATCCGATAATGATCTGAAAACCGATTTAACCCGATCCGAAAATTAACCGAACCGGGAATTTAACCAAAAATTATCCGAAATACTGTATCCAATGATGACCTTGTATCCGATTATAATCAGAACCGATCAAATCCGAATAAAAATTTACCCAAACCGAATATGACTTGAATCCGATATAAATCCGAAACTAAAAATAACTGAATCGAAAAATATCCGATAAAATAAATTTATATAGATTAATATTTTCTTGACCTTTATTTGTTTAGTTTTGTCAATTTTTATATTTTCTGATTTGCTATATATTTATTATTGTCACTGAATATTGCTTACGATATTTTGTATATAATAATATTTTAATTCAATTTGCAAATATAAATTAATAAATTCTGCACATATTTAGCAAAAAAATAAATAAATAAATAAATTCTGCATATTCTGGGCAGAAATTAAAGTGCATTCACTTATCCGATTAAAGTGCATATTCTGGGTAGAAATAATTAAAAAAAAAAATAAAATCAACAATCCGTGACAAAACAATAGTTACGAGTATTAATCAATTCGGTAGTTGACTACTAAGATCTCCAACCAAATTAATATTTTATTTTTTGAAAATTTGGGAATATCACTATATTAGATATATCTTAAGATCCGTACGGTTGGATCTTCGAGAAATAATTTTTAAAAAATAGAATCTACAATCCGTGACAAAGCACTAGTTACGAGTACTAGTCAATTCGGTAGTTGACTACTATGTTCTCCAACCAAATTAATTTTTAATTTTTGAAAATTTGGGAATGTCATTAGATTAGATATATCTTGAGATCCGTGCGGTTGGATCATCGAGAAATAATGTTTAAAAAATAGAATCAACAATCCGTGACAAAGCACTAGTTACGAGTACTAGTCAATTCAGTAGTTGACTACTAAGATCTCCAACCAAATTAATTTTTTATTTTTTGAAAATTTGAGAATATCACTAGATTTGATATATTTTGAGATCCGTGTGGTTGGATCGTCGAGAAATAATTTTGAAAAAATAGAATCAACAATCCGTGACAAAACACTAGTTACGAGTATTAGTCAATTCGATGGTTGACTACTAAGATTTTAAACCAAACTAAATTTTTATTTTTTACAAATCTGAAAATATCACTAAATTAGATATATCTTTAAATCTGTACGGTTGGATCGTCGAGATATATTTTTAAAAAAATAGAATCAACAATCCGTGATAAAACACTAGTTACGAGTACTAGTCAATTCAGTAGTTGACTACTAAGATCTCCAACCAAATTAATTTTTTCTTTTTTGAAAATTTGGGAATATCACTAGATTAGATATATCTTGAGATCCGTACGGTTGGATCGTCGAGAAATAATGTCTAAAAAATAGAATCAACAATCCGTAGCAAAGCAATAGCTACGAGTACTATTCAATTCGGTAGTTGACTAATATGATCTTCAACCAAATTAATTTTTTATTTTTTGAAAAATTGGGAATGTCACTAGATTAGATATATCTTGAGATTCGTACAGTTTGATCGTCGAGAAATAATATTTAAAAAATAGAATTAACCATTCGTAACAAAACACTAGTTACGAGTACTAGTCAATTCGGTAGTTGACTACTAAGATCTCCAACCAAATTAATTTTTTATTTTTTGAAAATTTGGGAATATCACTAAATTAGATATATCTTGAGATCCGTACGGTTGGATCGTCGAGAAATAAAGTTTAAAAAAATAGAAACAACAATTCATGACAAAACACTAGTTACGAGTACTTGTCAATTCGGTAGTTGACTACTAAGGTCTCCAACCAAATTAACTTTTTATTTTTTGAAAATTAGGGAATATCACTAGATTATATATATCTTGAGATCCGTACGGTTGGATCTTCGATAAATAATTTTTAAAAAATAGAATCAACAATACGTGACAAAGCACTAGTTACGAGTACTAGTCAATTCGGTAGTTGACTACCAAGATCTCCAACCAAATTATTTTTTTATTTTTTTAAAATTTGGTAATATCACTAGATTAGATATATCTTGAGATCCGTACGGTTGGATCGTCGAGAAATTATTTTTAAAAAATAGAATCAACAATCTGTGACAAAGCATTAGTTACGAGTATTAGTCAATTCGGTAGTTGATTATTAAGATCTCCAAACAAATTAATTTTTTATTTTTTGAAAATTTGGGAATATCACTAAATTAGATATATCTTGAAATCCGTATGGTTGGATCGTCGAGATATATTTTTTAAAATATGGAATCAACAATCCGTGACAAAACACTAGTTACGAGTACTAGTCAATTCGGTAGTGGACTACTAAGATCTGCAACAAAATTAATTTTTTATTTTTTCAAAATTTGAAAATATCACTAGATTAGATATATCTTGAGATCCGTACGGTTGGATCGTCGAGAAATAATGTTTAAAAAATATGATCAACAATTCGTGACAAAGCACTAGTTACGAGTACTAGTCAATTCGGTAGTTGACTACTAAATCTCCAACCAAATTATTTTTTTATTTTTTTAAAATTTGGTAATATCACTGGATTAGATATATCTTGAGATCCGTACGGTTGGATCGTCGAGAAATTATATTTAAAAAATAGAAACAACAATCCGTGACAAAGCATTAGTTACGAGTACTAGTCAATTCAATAGTTGACCACTAAAATCTCCAAGCAAATTAATTTTTTATTTTTTAAAAATTTGGGAATATCACTAGATTTGATATATCTTGAGATCCGTAAGGTTGGATCGTCGAGAAACAATTTTTAAAAAATAGAATCAACAATCCGTGACAAAGCACTAGTTACGAGTACTAGTCAATTCAGTAGTTGACAACTAAGATATCCAACCAAAATAATTTTTTATTTTTTGAAAATTATGGTATATCACTAAATTAGATATATCTTGAGATCCGTACGGTTGGATCGTCGAGATATATTTTTTAAAACATAGAATCAACTATCTGTGACAAAGCACTAGTTACGAGTACTAGTCAATTCGGTAGTTGACTACTAAGATCTCAAACCAAATTAATTTTTTATTTTTTGAAAATTTGGAATATCACTAGATTTGATATATCTTGAGATCCGTACGGTTGGATCGTCGAGAAATAATGATTAAAAAATAGAATCAACAATTCGTGATAAAGCACTAGTTACGAGTACTAGTCAATTCGGTAGTTGACTACTAAATCTCCGACCAAATTATTTTTTTATTTTTTTAAAATTTGGTAATATCACTAGATTAGATATATCTTGAGATCCGTACGGTTGGATCGTCGAGAAATTATTTTTAAAAATTAGAAACAACAATCCGTGACAAAGCACTAGTTACGAGTACTAGTCAATTCAATAGTTGACTACTAAGATCTCAAACCAAATTAATTTTTTATTTTTTGAAAATTGGGAATATCACTAGATTTGATATATCTTGAGATCCGTACGGTTGGATCGTCGAAAAATAATTCTTAAAAATAGAATAACAATCCGTGACAAAACACTAGTTACGAGTACTAGTCAATTCGGTAGTTGACTACTAAGATCTCCAACCAAATTAATTTTTTATTTTCTGAAAATTTAGGAATATTACTAGATTAAATATATCTTGAGATTCGTACGGTTGGATCGTTGAGAAATAATTTTAAAAAAATTGAATAACAATCCGTGACAAAACACTAGTTACGAGTACTAGTCGGTAGTTGACTACTAAGATTTCCAACCAAATTAATTTATTTATTTTTGAAAATTTGCGAATATCACTAAATTAGATATATTTTGACATCCAACAGTTGGATCGTCGAGAAATATTTTTTTAAAAACGAAACAAAAAGCCGTAACAAAGCACTAGTTATTAGTACTAGTCAATTTAGTTGTTCGTTGCTAAAATCTCAAGCCAAAATAATTTTTTGGTTTTTGGAAAATTTGGGTACATCAAAAAATTAGATATATCTCGACAATCCGATCCGAACCGAATGTTCCTACATCCAAACAAAATCCGATCCGAACAGTAAAATCCGAAAGAGATCCGAACCCAATTTGATCCGATCTTAATCCAAAATTTATCCGATTTTAATCCGAATTTTACCCGAACCGAATCAGATCCGATCCGAACCGAACATGCTCTAAATAGTACCTTAACTGAAAGTGGATCCGAACCGAATCAGGTCCGATCCGAACCGAACAGGCTCTAAATAGTACCTTAACCGAAAGTGGATCCGATCCGAAACCGATCCGTTTACCCGATTTGCCAGGTCTATCTCAAACTATACACCTCCGATTGGTCTCTACTTTCTCTGCTTTCCGTCCGATTTACAAACTCTCATCATAAACTCTCTCTGATTTATTACTTTTATCTTTTTCCGATTAATTTCCTATGTTGCATGAAGCTGATTTTTTTTTTTGAAATTGCAGGTAATTAGAGCTTCATATTTGGGGATTTCGATTTGGCTCACTTTAATTTAGGTAATTAGATCTTCAACTTTGGGGATTTCGTTTTGGATTTATATTTAGGGTTTTACTCAATATTTTTGCTCTCTGTGATTTAGGTTTTTGTATTTGGGTAAATTTGGGCTTTTTTCTCTGTGTCGATTATTACCAGATGCAAAAGGTACCACATGCAACCAGAGGCTAGAAAGAGTTAGCGGAACAGAACACACAAATATATTTCGTGTTCCTTTCAGAACTGAGCATGGTATTCTTCGTAAGTGGATCTTAAGGTTTGATGTATGGCCATATTTGGAGAAATTTACTGAGGTACTGTTAATCAATTTGTAATTATACATAAAAACTTATGTGTTCTAATGGAAGCAAAGTTAGTATAACCATCTTCTAATGGTACTTAATAATCAATACCGGACCTATATACATATTCAATTTATAGGTTGTGTTTGTTTTTTAATTGAGTACACAAGTGACACAAACTAATGTCTATAAGCTATCAATTAATTGCGCAAATGTTACTGCCAGGATTACAATTAAATCACTAGATAAACTACAGGATTACAATTAACTTACGTCTTTACACACTTTGATTGAAAAGTTGCTATATGATCCCGAGCAAAATGATGATCATATGTGAGTTAGTACCTTACCATTCTATATATTTCTGTAGATCTTTAGTTTTAAATAAACATGCAAAATAGTCAAAATAGACGAAAACAAAAAACTTTATGCCTATCAGTAAAACTGTTATCATAAATTTGCTGTTGTATCTATTCATGGCATGCATTAAAATAGTAAGCAGGTGTCAACTGTGTCAATTGATGTAAACGTTGTAACTTAATGCTCCATAAATTCTTATGTTTTTTTGATATTGTGCAGTGGTACACTGAGTGACAAATCAAAGCCTATAGTTTTTTCAATGGCAAGGCTTGACAAGGTCAAAAACATTACTTGATTTCCTCCGGCGACACAGATATAAAGGCCATGTGAGTTTGTCTCTATAGCCATCTCAAGTGATTACTAGGTCATATGTGGTTATGCTTGATTCAATAGGTATTATACTTTGAATTTCTTCTGAACTTGTCTTCGTTTGAAAAGTATTGTCCACTCCCCATGAATACTTCGATAGATAAATCATCCCAATTAGGTTATTCATATGATGTTTAGCAATCCTAGTATCTATTTTATAACTAGTTTAATGCTAATGAAAGAATAATTAATTTGCAATATTATGTAGGTTTTGATGTTGAATGATCCAGACTTGAGTCTTCCTTGGCAAAATCAGAAGATTATCTTTCTAACTATTGTCAGATGCACCCTTTTCTGAGTTTGAATACGAGTAAGCTTCTATCTTGAGCTTCATATATAGATTATTTTCTATAATATTATATGTGCTTGGCTTGCAGTTTGCAAGGAATGGGATTTGAAAAAGGCTGGGGAGATACTGCAGAACGTGTTCTAGAGATGATGCAACTTCTCTCTCAAATCCTACAAGCTCCTGATCCCTCAAGCTTGAAGACATTTCTTGTTGCTGCTGTGCAAACAGTGACAGTTATATTTCTTATTGGAGCCAATTTTGCTTCTACTACATCTGGCTATGATGACAGAACAGCTTTATTGAGGGTAAAATCTGGCTAATTTTAACAAACTATGTATATGATGTTAAGAACTCTAAATTCCATCTAGTGGCATTTACTGGTAAGTGACACCTTAAAACACTACTTGAAGAGTACTTAGACTTATCCTGCTAACAGTGCTCGGATTTAGGAAAGGGTCTGGTGCAAGTGAGAGGAGTATTAAAAAGTATAAGATCTCGTTTAGTGACCTTCTTTTAAAGATCCTTTCTGTAGATAATAAGAATGGAGAAATACAAATGGTTTTGTTAATTATTACATATTTATGTGATGTGAAACCCCTAGGTCCTTTTTTTTTTTGCTAAATTAGGTCCTTGTGTTTCCCTGATCTAATATTGCGTTCATGTCTTTAGCTGTAAATTAATATTTAGGTATGTGTATACGTATCAAATTCGTTGAAAAGATAAACACCATAAATTTTCAGTTATAAATTGAAAACATTCATCAAGCCATTTCCATTTTGTATTGCTCACTTGTTATCTAAGAAAGGGGTATATTCCCTCAAAGATTCTAGGACTACTACTTTTAAGAGTGTAACTCTCTCCGGTGATATTCTTATTTAGTGTAAACTATATGAACTGGCTGGTGGCTTAGCTATTTACATGAACCTTGGATCTGAAACCTTTTCTAATGCATTAATGGCAACTTCTAATTAGTAACTGTTATTTGATATGTTTCTGCTATGTAATTATATATGGACATGCAAGAATGACCAACTCAAACATTAGATTTTGCAAACTTGATAACACTGTAATTGATTACGTCCCGGCTAAGTCTGTTGTAGCAACTGTGTACCAAATAAGATGATAGTTAGATCTGTCCGAGAAGAAAATTACCTAACGTGGGTGGATACCATAACTACATACATTTCTTTTATATGGTCGTACTTTTGCAGGCTGAAATTGTACCAGTTAGAAGCCGCTATAAAGATACATCAATGCCTTCTAGCCAAGAGGATGGTATTCAACGGAATCAAAGCGATCATGACATGATTGTCCCGTAACCTTTGCAGTCCAATGACGCTCTGAATTGTGATGATCTTCAGATCTTTTTGGTTGATGTTGATGGTGGTATACTTGAATTATTGGTGTGATAAGGTGGAAATGTTTATTGGTGTGATAAGGTGGATGTTTATTATGTAATGATGAATGATTATTTTGTGAATGAATTGTTTTGTATGGTTTGATTTATATGTTGGTTTTATTTTTGGTTTGTATGCATGTTTTGAAAGATTGGTGCTATTTGCGGAACAGGGGAAACCAAAAAATAGAATTTATAAAAAAGCAGCCGATGAGCGGTAGGAAATGCTATTATACAATGTTCCTGGAACAATTCCTACCGATGTGTGCAAAAGTAGTCGGTAGGAAATGTCTTTTCAGGTGCCACAATTTCCACGTCAGCAACTGACATGGCTGATGATGTGTGTGGGGCCTGCCCACGTGTCATATGACATGGCATCTGACGTGTTGCCATGTCACCATCCAAGTTGGCATGTGGGTCCTTGCTATGTGGCATGCCACGTCATTATATGGGTCCCACGTTGACCAGGTCAGTGTCATTTCCTACCAAAGTCATTTCCTACTTAAGCATTTCCTACCGGAGGGGGCCGGTAGGAAACGCCACATTTCCTACCGATTTTGGGTCTTTTCCTACCGATTTGACGGTAGGAAAAGCCCATTTTTCTTGTAGTGATTAGTGACTTGTTCTTGTTTTAAATTTCGTTTTGTCCTAAATACTAGTATAAGAAATTTGTTTTGTGCCCAACTGATCTTGGATAATTAGTGGAAAGTTGATTTTAAAATATTCCAGACGGATCTTTCGAAATCTTGTTAACGCAACTGCAAACTAGGACTACTTTATCATCTATAAATATGATGGCTCGTTAATTAAATCTCTATTCATCTACATTTATAATAGACATATGACCCTATTCTACGTACCTTCTGTTATAGGGAGAATATTGTATAACAATATTTTGGAGGTTGCTGGAATCACGGAGCAAAATACGGATATTTTGCTAACAAAAGAAGAACAAAGGATTAGGGTTTGTGTGTATGAATGTGGCTGAGCTTGATAGGTGTTTTTCAGGTAAACTGTTTCTCATCCGTATCAAGGTGCCTACGTACCCTATTTATAGGGATCAAGCCTGACGTAGTTCTTGGGCCACAAGTTACCTAGGCGGGCTAGGGTTTTAAGAGATAAGCCAAAGTCCAAGCCCATGTAGCTAGGGCTGACGTGGCGATAAACCATCAATCCTATCCATGACCCATGGTCTAGGTGTAGAAACCCATGGCCTCGAATGGATAGGTTTGGAATGAAAGATCCAACAGGGCCCTTGCATGCGACCATGAGAGGCCTGGCCATGCGAAGCGACCCCTGTGCTTAGCTACTCATGCGGCCTTGAGTTTGGCCATGAGCCTTCCAGAGAAGAGGAGATGATGACCCCGCTGTGAGTTACTTATGCGATACAAAAGCGAAGCGAGGCGATACATAGCGAGGCGCTATGATGCGAGGCGCAATCATGTAGTGAGCGAGGCGCTCTTGTAATGGAGATATTATGTCCAAGGCATGCTGGGCTGATTCCAATAATGGGCTTTGGTGACCCAATCTTCATCTTCTAGGCCCATCATAGATTATGAAGCATCAATCTAGCTAATCAAATCAATTTAGCTATTATGCCAGATTTGGGCATAACAACTACCCCCCGAGTCCATATTGCCATTGGAGATGCGATGTGGACTCAAAGAATACGAGTTGTCACCGCGAAGCGAGCTCAAGAACAGATATAACCATTGAAGTAGTCACGACCCCAAGAATTTGAAAGGTTTTGACAGCTGTTGTGTCTCGAGATGTGTGTCCAACGGACGAGATTTCAACACGTGTCCCATGTCCTTCACTCTCCTGATGACTATATATACCCCTGTCACTATCATTTCCTTTTTTATTCTCACAAACACATTGTCGTAGTGCTGTCAGTTTGCTCCCCGATCAAACGCAAAGAATTTTCAAGCGCTTTCACCAGCGATCCCGAGTTTCTTTCGATTTCTTCAACTTTCTTAAAGAAAAAGTAAGTCTTTTTTCTCTTCTTGCATTTAAATGTTTATTCTTCATTGTAATTGCATGATTAGATAACTTAAATTGCATGCGATGCGAACCCAAATAACTGCGATCCCAAAATTTCAATTTTATGATGCGACCCGTCCTCGCTATTGTAGGAGTGCGATCCGTAATTACTTAGATAGAAACATAGGTTAGAACGTTAGCCTTCCCCTTAGGATTGCAACCCCTCATATTCTCTGTGAACGATGCGAGAACACATAGAGCCTTTCTGTCCGCTTGTTTCTTTCCTCCTTCATTTGTTTTCTGTAAGGACACACACTTAATCATTTCACCCTTTTCAGATGTCTCAAGACGATAGTTCAAGGACACCTTCTCCCATGCCTCATATACAAATCAGCGATGCTGCAGCAGCCAACATCGCAAAAGCTACGAGCACCAGCGAAAGCTCGTTCAAATTATACTTCGACCCTTTATGGTCTAACGAGGAATATACTCGCGAAGTACCTCTGACTTCGTGGAGAACAAAGCACCCTTCAAGCTCGCGGGATCAATCTCTGGATGTACTCCCAGCTGAGGACGAGCCTCACACCATGACTGACATCGAACATGACATCGCAACTTTGACAAAGAAAGGAGATGAATTCAGCGCTAGGGCAGTGGAAATTCTCTCCAAAGCGCCTCCACCACGAACCATGCCTCCATCACAAACCGTGTCGCCCATTCACATAAGTGATTCTCCAACCGATTCATTAGGCGATGCCTATTATGACATCGAGGGAGGCGCTGATAACGAAGCCAACTCTGATGATTCTGACTACGAAGAGCCTTCCTCTGATGATGGCGGCCTCGATGAAGTAGCCAAGGTCGTCAATTTTACTGATTACAATTACATTCCAGAAGCTTTTCCCGAGCCTTACAAGCCAACTCCCCAGCCTGAGCTAGAAGGGACCATCTATGTTGGCGGTCCTCTTCCTGAAGACATCGAGCCAGGCTCGAAAGTGAAACCGGGCCAACCTCGCGTCCTAGGCTGCAGGGATCTATCAACGACCCTAGATACAGAATCTTTATCTAAGGCGGTCGACACTTTCAGGCCAGAAGGCAAAATTATTCTTCCTAAATCTGCGATGCGATGCTATCGCTTCGATTATCAAGAGAATGGTGGCAGAGTGCCTCGCATGGTTTTGACCTCTGCAATGATGAAGATAGGCGTATCCTCTCCCCTTCACCCTTTCATTAGGGATGTTTGTGAAACGTATCATCTTGCCCCAATCCAAATAAATCCCAATGGCTACAGAGCCATGATTGCCCTTTACATCCTTTACCACAAGCTCGGTTATCCTGAGTTGGATGCGAGGACCATGGGCTATTTTTTGCAATTGAAGCGATGCGGGGCATCAGACTTTGGTTACGTTTATTTCTCCATGTGGCCGGAGTTCAACAAGAAGGAACTATACCACAGTGCCCCAAGTAATGCCGGCTCGTGGAAAGGTCCTTATTTCTATGTCCACGACGTGCCCAGAGTCAAGACTTCTTTTAACTATCTTCCAGGTATGGAACTTAACCTCTTAATTTCATCTTCCTTTCATTCGATCCTTGGGCTAACTCATCCTTCCTGAGATCGCAGTTGGTCAAGTGCGAACCGTCCTGAAGGGCGAAGAGAAGCAACGTGCCGACGACGTGCTGAAAACCCCACGGGAGGCCCGCAACATTAGGACTCTTCTTTCGCTCGAGAACCTAATCGAGTGCGGTTTTTTGAAGGAAGGGGTCGGTCTTCCTTCGAAAGCGAGGCCCTCAGGAGCGAGGAAGACCTCCTTAAAAAGAAGGGCTCGCGAGGAGGCCTCGTCCTCTCGAGTTGTTGTTACTACAAGCGAGGGTATTCTCCTCGTCATAACATAACCATTATTCCGTCCTCGCTAACATTAATACTGCACTCATCCTGACTGTTCTTGCATGTGCATAGCTTGTATTATTATCATGTTTCTAATATCATTTTACGTCCATTTCAGGCATGTCAGGTAAGAGTGGCCGTAGACCTCCTTTTCTCCAGAAGAGCGGGGCCATCCCCGTCGCGAAGACTGCTCCAATTCCTCCAAAACCAAAAACTATTGAACTGCCACCTCCTCCACCTTTATCGCTGAACACTGAGATCGTTCAGCGAACCCAGGGTACCCCTGAGGACCATATCTCCAAAAAGGCCAGGAAGGATGAATCTCTGCTCCCTGCTCCTAAGCATCCAGCCACCGCTACCCCTGTTCATCACCTCTTCGCGAAGCATGGGTATAACCATGCTACCGAAGAGGAGTGTACGAGTTGGGTGGGGGCCGAGCTGATCGATAATGCCGAGTCTCTCTCCAAGTGTCTGTCTGAAGCGTTCATCCGCCAAACTTCCCATCTCAAGGAGTTGAAGACCCTTGCAACCGCCAAAGCCAAGCTTGAGAAGGAGGTGCAAGTTCTTAAATTTCAAAAGGAAGAGGACAAGAGATCGCTGATGAAGACTCATAGGCTTGCCCTCGAGACAGAGACCGCGTCTCTGCGATCTGAGCTCAAGAAAATCACCGATGAGAGGAATATGTTCAGCAAGTCCTTGAAGGAGGCAGAGGAGCTTGAAGAGACTCTTAGAAGAGAGCATGGGGAGGAGATTGGCAAGTTGAAGAAGGAGCTCGAGGCTGCCAAGCTCGACCATGATGCTGTTGTGGAGGCCGCCCAGGTTGAATTCATGAAGACCTTCATCCGAAGGGTTCCTGACTTCGACTGGGAGAAGCTCGGGCCTGGAAATTCCGAGTTCGCAGAATCTCTTCGTAAGGAAATAGAAGAAGAGGATGCGAAGGAGGCGGCCAGGCTCGCTAGCGAAGCCACACAAGCCAAAGCAGCTGAAGCCTCCAAGCCTTAGATTATTTCTTTGTTTCTGAATATTGAACTGGGGATGCGGACACCCCTTGAATGTCTCGCGATCATGTAATATTGTTTCATTTAACTTTGATAACCCCTTAACTTTGATCATCAACTGAATTGGGATCGCATGGCGACCCTTTGTTTATGAATTCGTGCGTTTTAACCTTTCCTTCCAACAATGCCTCGTTATTTTTGCATATAACATATTTGCGCAAGTAATTTAGCTTCGCTTGCTTAGTACCTTGACTTCGAAATTATATCTTTACTTTTCATCTTTGCATGTTGAATTGTCTTGAATAGTACTAGATTTGCATGACTTTGCTTAGATTCCTTAGATTGTTGTAGCAGTAACTTCAAATGCGATCCTTGCATCGTTGAGATGGCTTGGACCTTAGTATGTTAATGTTAACAAACAGGCAAGTAAAATATACAATAAAAAGTAATTCGTAAAGAAATTGAACTTTTATATTGATAAACGGGGCGAAGCCCAAACAAGTTGACAAGCGGGGCGAGGCCCAATAAATGATAAATGGGGCGAGGCCCAATAAATGATAAATGGAGCGAGGCCCAATAAAGTGGTAAGTGGGGCGAGGCCCAATAAATGATAAATGGAGCGAGGCCCAATAAAGTGGTAAGTGGGGCGAGGCCCAACGCCATTACACCATAAAGGGGAGGTGTCTATACGACCACTACCCCCCAGTATTTTGTATGGATTTATTCATGCGAAATAGATAGAAACTACCAGGAGCGATGCCTTCACTGATAATATTTGCGCAAATGTTCCGCATTCCAAGCTCGCGGAATGACCTTATCCTTCATGTCTGTGAGGTAATAAGTTCTCCCTGAGAGAGTAGCATAAATTTTGTAAGGCCCTTCCCAATTAGCACCAAAGACACCATGGCCTGGGACCTTAGTGTTAGGCATGACTCTCCTAAGCACGAGGTCACCTGTCTTTAAAGAACTTGCCTTGACCTTTCCATTATAGTACCTCGCTGTCCTCTGTTGGTAAGCCGCGAGGCAAAGCTGAGCCTCGCTTCTTGTTTCTTCTATCATGTCTAGGTATAATCTATGATTCACCTCGTTTGCATCGGGATCGTAGTGTTCCCTTCTAAACGACCCGGAGCCCACCTCAACAGGGATCATGGCCTCGCAACCATATGTTAGGGAAAATGGAGTCTCTCCAGTTGTGGTCCTTGGGGTCGTGTTGTATGACCACAAGACCCTTGGTAATTCTTCAGGCCAATTACCTTTGCTCTCCTCTAACTTGGCCTTCAAAGTATGTTTGATGATTTTGTTGATGGCCTCGGTTTGACCGTTTGTCTGGGGGTGACTCACAGCTAAAAAACTCTTCTTGATCCCCAAGTTCTCACAGAATTCTTTCATGTCCTTGCTATCAAATTGTTTTCCATTATCTGATATGAGCAGATAAGGAATCCCATAGTGACACACTATTGCCCTGTACACAAAGTCCTTGAGTTTCTTTGCAGTAATAGTGGCAAGTGGCTCGGCCTCGGCCCATTTGGTGAAATAATCAACGGCCACAACTGCATACTTGACACCTCCCTTGGCCTTAGGTAGCTCCCCAATTAACTCAATGCCCCACATAGCAAAGGGCCATGGGCTCGTTAGCGAGGTGAGGTGGGAGACAGGAGCGTTGCTGTAGTTAGCGATCCTTTGGCAATTATCACACTTCCTTGCGAACTCAAAAGCATCTCTCTTCAAAGTAGGCTAGTAGTAACCTTGGTGAAGAATCTTTTGGGCTAAAGAACTACCCCCCGAGTGATTGCCACATATTCCTTCATGAACTTCTCTGAGAATGTAGTTGCATTCTTCTCCATCCACACATCTTAGGAGCGGGGTGTTGAACCCTCTTCTATATAGGACCTCGTCATAGATGACATAGCGAGCCGCCTGATATTTGATTTTTCTTGCCTCTTTTTTGTCTTGAGGCAGGGCTCCACTTTTCACATACTCCCATATGGGGGTCATCCAGGTTGACCCTGGGGTCGCTATCCCCATAACAAACTCCTCTGGCACACTGGGCTTTGTTTGAATTTCCAGTGGAATAATTCCAAGTAGGGTGGCCTCGCGACGCGACCCCAACTTTGCTAGTGCATCAGCCCCCTGATTCTTTTCTCTTCTAATATGAACCACTTTGATATTGTTGAACTTTTTTATTAACTTCTGTGCACATCGCAGATATAGTTCAATCTGCTCACCTCTAGCTTGCCACCCACTCCAGAGCTGATACGTTACTAGCATAGAATCACTGTAAGCTGTCAGATTCTCCACCTTCATCTCCAATGCAAGTTTAAGACCAATGATGAGGGCCTCGTACTCTGCAGCATTATTGGTGGCCTCGAAGGCGAAGTGTACTGCACTTTGTATCTTGCGACCTTCTGGAGTTACCAACTCGATGCCAGCCCCAGCTCATTCCTTATTTGATGCTCCATCAACATATAGTTCCCACCACGAGGCGGAATTTTCTTTCTTAGCCTCGCTAGATGCGGTCTCTGGGATCGGTATGATAGCCATTTTGTCTTCCTCAGGTTGAGGAGGGAATTCCAGAATGAAGTCTGCAAGTGCCTGACCTTTAATGGGACCACGAGGCTTGAACTCAATATCAAATTGGCTGAGTTCCACTGTCCACTTCAACAATCTCCCTGAGGATTCTGGCTTATGCATTACCTGCCTCAATGGATAGGCTGTGCGAACCTCAATGCTATGGGCCTGAAAGTAGGGCCTCAATTTCCGCGAGGCCAGCACCAGGGCATAGGCTAGCTTCTCCATGTTGGTGTAGCGAGTCTCAGCATCTAACATCCTTTTGCTAACATAGTACACAGGATACTGAACTTTCCCCTCCTCGCGAACTAGCACTGCACTGACCGCATGTTCTGACACCGCGAGGTAGACAATGAGCGTCTCCCCGTCCTTGGGCTTAGATAATACTGGTGGCGAGCCAAGTTGCTCCTTGATGTTCTGAAAAGCCTCCTCGCATTGAGGGGTCCACTCAAAGTTTTTTCCAACCTTTTTAATTGTCTTGAAGAACTCGTGACATTTATCTGATGATTTAGAGACGAACCGGTTAAGGGCTGCGATCCGTCCCGTTAGACTCTGAACTTCCTTCACACTTCTTGGGGATCGCATGTCCACCAAGGCCTTTATTTTTGCTGGGTTCGCTTCAATTCCCCTGTGATTGACAATGAACCCCAAGAACTTTCCGGACTCAACTCCAAAGACACACTTCTACGGATTGAGCTTCATTTTGTACTTCCTCAGTATACCAAACATTCCAGCGAGGTGGGCGATGTGATCCCCAGCCTCTTTGGACTTTACCAGCATGTCATCTACATAAACTTCCATTGTCTTCCCAATCTGATTCTCAAACATCATATTAACGAGCCGTTGGTAGGTAGCCCCAGCATTAAGGAGACCGAAGGGCATCCCTATGTAGCAATAGAGACCTCTATCTGTGATAAATGAGGTATGCTCTTGATCAGGACCGTACATGGGTATCTGATTGTACCCAGAATAAGCATCCATGAAGGAGAAAAGTGCATGTCCTGCTGTTGCATCCACTAACTGATCGATCCTTGGCAAAGGGAAACTATCCTTTGGGCAATGCTTATTGAGATCAGTGAAATCCACACATGTTCTCCATTTCCCATTTGGCTTCTTCACGAGGACAGGGTTCGCGAGCCAGTCAGGGTAGAAAGATTCCCTAACGAGCCCGGCCTGAAGTAGTCTATCCACCTCTTCTTTGAGAGCCTCGGCTCGTTCTCCACTTATGGGTCGCCTTTTTTGCCTAACACCTTTTTTGTTTGGATCCAAGTTGAGCCTATGACACATCACATTAGGATCAATCCCAACCATATCTTCATGCGACCAGGCGAACACGTCAAGGTTGGCCTTCAGAAAAGCGATCAATCTCTCTCTCAGTTCAGGGTTGAGTTGCGACCCTATTTTCAGCACCTTTGAAGGGTCCTGCACATGAACAAGAATAGAGATTGTGTCCTCAGCTGCCCCGGCTCGCTCCACGTGCTCTGGGATGCGAGGATCCAGGTCTAGATCATATTCACGAGCCTGACTAGATTCTGCCTCGCAGGGGTTAACACCTGCGTGCCCATACTCCTTGACAACAGTTGTTGTTTGTGTGATACCATTTGGCAGTTCTGTCAGTGTCGATGTTTCTTTGCGAACCCATTTTCCCTTTCAGGCTCGCACAACGGCCTGCTCTGGGCTCTCCTCGCTATCACTATCTGTAGCCTCTTCAACAATCCCTTCCTGGAGAACCATTACTGGCTGCGAGGTTTCCATCATTAAAGCACCTGGTACTGGTTCTACCTGAATTCCCAAATTATCGAAATAACCAGCTGGGAGTTCCTCGATTGATATGATGTTGCATTCATTTGAGGGTCGCGAGGCCGATTTGCGAGCCCTATCTTCCTCCTCGCTTTCCATCCTGTCTACCATAGATATGCTACCCTTTTCAGCGGACTTAAGGGCCTTGTTGTAACATTCTCATGATTCATGCTGCGCCCCCTTGACACATCCCACTCCATTTGGGGTAGGAAACTTCATGGAAAGATGATAGATAGAAGTGACCACCCTCATTTCCTTAAGTATAGGCCTCCCTACAATAGCATTGTATGCTGAAGGTTGATCTACTACCATGAAGTCTGCGATCTGGGTAGTGATGCAGGGCTCGTCTCCTAAAGTCACAGGAAGTCGTATGAGACCCTTGACACTCACTGAGGCTCCAGTAAAACCATACAAGTGTCCCACAGTTGGGATGAGATCTTTATCCACGTAGCCCATCTTTTGGTAGACCTCGTATGTCAGGAGATTCACAGCACTCCCATTATCAACCAGAACTCTGTAGACATTCTGCGATCCAATGCGAATTCGAACAACGAGGGCATCAGAATGAGGGTGATGAACCCACTTCGCATCCTCCTCAGTGAACATGATATTTGTATCTTCCCCCTTGAAGAGCTTTGGGGGTCGTTCTTGCAAGTGATGTACATTAGTGAGGGGCCGCTCCCTGGCCTCGCGAGCATACCTTTCTCTGGATTTATTGCTGTCTCCCCCGATGTGGGGTCCCCCAATTATCACATGAATACTTCCGCCTCGCGCTTCCCTTTCCTTAATGACTGGGTTCTGTTCAGGTGGGGGGGCTTGATTATACCCAAGGCCAGACTTGGGATTATGTTTCTTCACCTCGCGAACAGCCCACTCAGTTAACTTTCCTTCACGAATTAACTGATCCACTTGCTGCTTCAGCTCTCGGCAGGTTGATGTATCATGCCCTGTTTGTTCATGAAAGGCACAATACCTGCTAGTGTTTGCGGTCCCTTTCAGACCCATCGGTGTAGGTTTCCTGAATATCCCCTTGTTTTCATTGACTGCATAAATGTGATCAATTGGGGCTACCAGAGGGATATACTTGTCTTCATTCCTCGCGGGGCGAGGTCTCGATGGGGATCGCCTCAAAGGATCGCGGTCTCTCCTTTTTGGGCTGGGGCTTCGACTTCGATCCCGTCTTCGCCTTGGACTCCTGGAGTCCTTTCTTTTTACCCCCCGATTCCTATTCAAACTGCCACTCCTTTCATTATTCTTCTTCAAATCTGCGAGTGACTTCTCAACACGCTTGAAAGGCTCAGCGATCTTGTGCAATTCAGAGAGAGTACTAGGGGTCTATTCTTGTAGCTTCTTCCAAAATTCCATACCTTCCCTTACTCCAGCGATGAGGAAATTTTTCACAGCTTCGTCATTTGCACCTCGCACGCGAGGCACCTCAGCATTGAACCTCTTGAAGTAATCATGAAGGGTTTCGCCTTCCTTCTGTTTTATGTTTGCTAAGGTGGATACAGGGGGTGCATAGACCATCGAAGACTGGAACTGTTTGATAAAGATGTCCACGAGTTGCTCCCAAGAATCGATGACAATCAATGCCCCTAGCTTCGAAAACCACTGCTGAGCACTTCCCCTCAGCGAGGCCGCAAATAGTCTACACCTCGCTAGTAATGAAACCTGATAAACATCCATCTCATTGTTGAATCGAATCACGAACTCCGCTGGATCAGTGTCGCCATTATAGGTCATATCATGCTGATGGCCTCGAAACACTGCAGGAAGCGGAGCGGTTCGAATTTCGTGAGTAAAGGGCGATGACGAGCCCATAGTGCTAAAGATCCCTTTCTCACTGTTCATCGCGTCCAGGGCCTTCTTCAACTCCTCCAGCTTATAGTCTCCTACCTTGACCTCCTTTTCAGCCTCCTTTTTACCTCCAGTACTTCCATGATGAGACTGGGTCTTTTTTAGGACACTGGACTCCTCCTGGTCATTCCTGTGATCCTTCTTTTTACGATCCTCTTCAAGATATTGAGATCGTTCTTGGTCTCGATGAGATGGGGGTCTGTCATTGCGACGATGGGACCGCTCACGCTCTCTACGGAGAGAGGGGGGTCTGTCATCACGACGATATGACCGCTCGCGATCTCGAGGAGACAATTGTCGATGTGTGCCCTGACTTCTGTTCTTAGATCCTTCATGACGAGGCGCATTAGCCTTTTCCAACTTTAGACGAAGGTCGTGCTCAGTCAGTTTCTTTCCGAGACGATCAAAAACACTGACCGACCTCCCTTCAGATGAGGCGACCTTGTCATGCGATCCCCCTTTCTGTTCGAGCGAGTCCTCCCCCTCATTCCAGTCAGGGTTGGTTTGATCTGTTAGGACATCATCAAAGTCATCAACGAGTTTCTTAGGGGGGAGTTTGCTTCCTTCCACTGGCACTCTACCGCCTGTCCTTGCATTCCTCTTCGATCCTCTAGAGCTATAGCGCCTCTCCACCTTTGCGACCCTTTCATGTACCGCGGTCACCTGCTCACCAAGGCCTTTTAGAAAAGACATGACCTCGCTGTTCAATGTCACCCTCTGTGCTGGGGGGGTGTGCTCCTCCATGTTCCCAGTCTGAGAGTTGTCCTTGGACGCTTCGTCCTCTGGGGGGCCTCTTGTCAGGGGATCGTCCTTGTTCACCTTATGCGACCCCGGGGTCTCACCATCGTTCCTCTTTTTGTGTGATTTAGTCATCGTTCTCCCGATTCAATGACTCCCCCTCCTTCTAGCGCCAAATGTTATAGGGAGAATATTGTATAACAATATTTTGGAGGTTGCTGGAATCACGGAGCAAAATACGGATATTTTGCTAACAAAAGAAGAACAAAGGATTAGGGTTTGTGTGTATGAATGTGGCTGAGCTTGATAGGTGTTTTTCAGGTAAACTGTTTCTCATCCGTATCAAGGTGCCTACGTACCCTATTTATAGGGATCAAGCCTGACGTAGTTCTTGGGCCACAAGTTACCTAGGCGGGCTAGAGTTTTAAGAGATAAGCCAAAGTCCAAGCCCATGTAGCTAGGGCTGACGTGGCGATAAACCATCAATCCTATCCATGACCCATGGTCTAGCTGTAGAAACCCATGGCCTCGAATGGATAGGTTTGGAATGAAAGATCCAACAGGGCCCTTGCATGCGACCATGAGAGGCCTGGCCATGCGAAGCGACCCCTGTGCTTAGCTACTCATGCGGCCTTGAGTTTGGCCATGAGCCTTCTAGAGAAGAGGAGATGATGACCCCGCTGTGAGTTACTTATGCGATACAAAAGCGAAGCGAGGCGATACATAGCGAGGCGCTATGATGCGAGGCGCAATCATGTAGTGAGCGAGGCACTCCTGTAATGGAGATATTATGTCCAAGGCATGCTGGGCTGATTCCAATAATGGGCTTTGATGACCCAATCTTCATCTTCTAGGTCCATCATAGATTATGAAGCATCAATCTAGCTAATCAAATCAATTTAGCCATTATGCCAGATTTGGGCATAACACCTTCTCTTGTTCGTCTGAGTTTTAAATGAGACTCTGAACCAAACTAATATTAAACTTATTCCCAGTTAATCATGTACATTATTAGTTATAAACTTACAATAATTCCTCAGCATCCAGGCTCCTACCTGGGGACATTTGTACTCGTGCTTAGCTTTCATTTCTTGGGCTATCAAAATCAAAGCTGTGTGCCCCGTGCAAAATTAAAAAAAAAGTGTCTTTAACAACAAAAATAAATAACAAGTATATTAAATAATAAATTATTTACCAAAAATTAATTTTTTAGTCTTTTTTAAATCAAATTCACTAATAAAATATTCATATCCAATATTTTTAAGTAATATATATATATTTTAAAAAAACATTACCAATTTTTCAATTTCTTTTTGACATTGGTCACCTTATGTATAATTTAAACAATTTAGTAGTTTATCACAAGGTTAAGAAAAATTAAATACAAATTGTCAATAATTTAACATGTATTTGAACCTTAACATTTAAAAATAGTTAAGTAAAGCAACATTTGCTCAAAATAATAATTCATAATATTTTTGACGACTTTTTTCCTTTTATTTTTCTACTTTAATAATTAATTTATAGGTACATTTTTTAAATTTTCATTCAAAAGATACATATAAATATACATAATTATTAATAAAAAAGTGTCAATAATTTAACATGTATTTGAACCTTAACATTTAAAAATAGTTAAGTAAAGCAACATTTGCTCAAAATAACAATTCATAATATTTTTGACGACTTTTTTCCTTTTATTTTTCTACTTTAATATTTAATTTATAGGTACATTTTTTAAATTTTCATTCAAAAGATACATATAATTATACATAATTATTAATAAAAAAGTGTCCTAGCTAGCATAATAAAGAACTGTGCAATGACACACATGCTCAGGCTCTCGATCAAAATTCAATTTAATTGCAGAAGTTAGAATGTTCAATTTGTAGCATCGGTTTATAAGCTACAGTAAAGTATCCCACCCTCCTATAGATTACTAGAGAATGGGTGCCAATGTATACATTCCTTGCGACATCAATATGTCAGGTTAATTTCGCATGAATATCTATTTCTAAATCAGCTAATAAAGCACTGAAAATAAATAAAGCGAGGGATCTTAGACACACTGATGTGGTTCTCTCTCCAAAACTCTCAACCAAACTAAACACTTTTTACAACTTTTATCTCTTTTAACCACCGGAAACAACCACTCTTATCATCGTTGACCATCATCTTCATCACCATCCTTTGATTCTCAGCCCATATTTTTCTCATTTCCTTCATCCTTCCTACCTTTTCTTTCAGATCTGTTCGACTTAACCCGATCTGACTTCTTTTGAGCTCTTCAGATGGGCTCTCGGAATTCAGAACACTCAGGATCTATGGATTCTGAAGAGTTCTCAGCTTTTATAGGGCACTATGCCATCCCAACTCTCTTGCAACAACAACAGCTTCATTTTGACAATTCTGACAATGATTCATTCAACACGATGCAAGTTATGGGGAAACCTTTACCCATAGCAGCTCAGGCAAGAATGAGAGAACAAATAAATTTAATACTTAATGATGGATCTACTCAGCAAGCTTCAGGACCAGAAGCTGAAAACTCTAGTCGCGGATCACAAAACTCGACTCCGGAGATAGCTAATAATGCTCACGTGCAGAAAGACTTTACTACAAAGAAATCGGAAGAAGGGGAAGCTATCAAATCTCAGCAGAACCAACATACTTATGTTGTCATTGGAGCAACATAGTGGCAAAGAATGTTACCAATACTCATCCTACTGTTGGAGAAACTGACATTAGCTACAATGAGGACGGCACAGCTACGGTACGTTTCTCAGCTGAATTTTTTGAAAAAGCGCAGAAACAATGGGAGACTAGTATAATTGGATACTTTATAGGTGGGTCGTTTGCCTTTAAGTATGTCCGCGAACAAGCACAAAGATTCTGGAAGACTAGGGGATTGACGGGGGTGTACTATAACTCTAAGGGCTATTATACCTTCAGATTTGGTACAATAGAGGAAAAAACTAGAGCTTTGAGTCTAAATACTATTCAGATAGGGGGGAAAACATTGTTCCTCAAACCATGGATAGAAGGTAATCAATTTAAGCGCAATATAATTGATAAGGTTCCCTGCTGGATTCGCCTAGTTGATGTCCCTGATATTTTCTGGTTCAAAGAAGGCTTAAGCTCAATAGCTAGCTCGGTTGGAAAACCCTTGAAATTTGATGCCCTTACAGCTAAATTCGAACCTTTGAAATATGCTGGAGTTCAAGTTGAATTAGCATATACTGCTCCTAGACCGGATTATATTCGCCTTCCATTGCCAAACTCAAATGATGAGGTAAAAATAGAAGTCCAATATGGCGAATTGCCATATTCATGTAGTCTATGTAATGCCTTTGGACACTCTCTCTCTCGATGCATCAATAACCCGGAAAGAAAGCCGAAAAAAACCAAGGAACAACCATCAAAATTCTAATACAGAACATAAGACATCAACTGCTACTGATGGTTTAGAAAATGCACTGATTCCTTATACGGTAGGTACACTTTTTGGTTGCCCTGTGGTCCAGGAGATGGATGAGGTTCAGCATATGCAGGAATGTGACACTCACAACACAGGTAGTAACATTGAAATAGAGCAGCTACAAATTGATAATGGAGTAGGCATGGGGGGGTAGAACCAGGGGAGTTTATTCGCCCTATAGCACTTGATAATTCTTTTCAAACTTTGACTGATTGTAATGATGACTCGGAGGCTGTTCTAGTAAGCGAAGCAGGAAATAAGGAAAATGCTTCAACTAAAAGGAAGTGGAATAGAAATCCTAAGGACGCTGGGTTTATCATAGATTTGAGGACTATAGATCAGCAACATGCTCTGGCTGTAAATTCCCCAAATGCTCTCAAAAAGGGACTTTCAACAAGGCTATCCACTATGAAAAAGAATTCCACGGATGAGGATGGGTTCATTCCAGTAATAACCAAGAAAAGTCTTCGCTTGGCAGGTAACACTGCTAATAATACTTTCAAATATCAATGAATTTTGCCTCTTGGAACGTTCGAGGCTTGAATAAAAGCACCCATCAAAAGGGGCTCCTGCATTCATTTCCGCAAACAAAATTTCTTTAATGTGTTGTATTGAAACCAAAGTTAAAGAGCATAATGCTCGTTTAGTTGCTTCAAAAATCAAAAAAGAATGGTCTTGGTTACATAACTACGAGCACCACCATAATGGTCGTCTGTGGGTGGGGTGGAATTCGTCAATTTGGTCAATTACTTGCCTCTCCAAAACTGCTCAACAGATCACCTGCAAAGTCTGTTTCCTAGAAAAACAGATACACTTTATGATCACCTTTGTGTATGCCTTCAATACTCCTCTCGAAAGACTTGATCTTTGGTCCAATATCAGGAATCTAAGTTCATCTGTTGTCCTTCCGTGGTGTGTGACTGGAGATTTCAACTCCATTCTTCAAATCAATGAAGTTTCGGGGGGTCGTGAACATTGGACTTCTGACATGCAGGCTTTCAAATCTTGTGTTAATGATGATTCCCTTGGTCACATAAGAACTCATGGTGAATTCTTCACTTGGACAAACAAGCGGAAACAACAAGACTGTTTGATTATGAAGTGTCTGGATCGAATGTTAGCAAATGCAGATTGGTTCTCTTCTTTTCCGGAAGGTCAGGTTCTTGTCAAAGAACGCAGTTTGATGGATCACAATCCTCTCTTATTTGTCAATCCAGTCCAGATGACTCATACTCCCAAAGCCTTTCAGTTCTTCAACTTCATGATACAAATTCCAGGCTTTCTTGATACCATTCAGGGGGCTTGGTCTGAATCAATACTTGGTGATCCAATGACTGTTTTTTGCAAAAAAATGAAAATAGTCAAGCAAGCTCTGGTAGTGCTTAACAAAAACTATGGTAATGTCCATTCCAGTGTCACGACTGCTCGCCAAACTCTTCAAAGTTTGCAGTGCCGTGATAAGTGGATTTTATATCCATTGGGAATGCCTCCGTTTGGCTTAAATTGATTGTTTTGGACTCAAGTTGTTGTAGTTTTGATGTGTTTTGCTGAGTTGTGCAGATTTACGAGAATGTTGATTAAAGTTGATGCTTCTATTGTTCTTGGAGAATTAATTGATTAAAATTCGGATTTTTGAGAAGGGCTGCGCACCTTATACTGTTTGGGCCATATCTGGAGTTCTAGAAGTCCGTTTTCAGCCCATTTACAGTCCACGCGAAGCTTGAGAGATTTTCTACAATATGGGATAGGTTTTACACGACCAGGCCACGTGTGGTGGGCCCAGGAAGCACGACCAGCAGATAGATGGGAGCAGACAAATTACTGTTTTGCCCTTTTCTAGTTCTAATTGTATTTTAGGCAATTTTTAATACCTGAATTGAATTCTAATTGTAATAGAAGGTAATATCTTGCTGGGCAAGATTTGTAGAGCCTATTTAAACACATCTTACCATTGTAAATCATAACAATTGATAGCTGTAAATCGTATCAAGGTACTTTCGATCTTCAATTCTTTCTTCAATATTATGTTTTCATTCATTATCATTATTATTATCATTATCATTATTATTATGTTTTCTTTATTAAATATGTGTAACTAATTCTCTAATCTGAGAATTGGGTAGTATTCCTTGGTAATCATGCATGCTTGATTATGTGATTTTCTGCCTGGCTGATTTGTTAATGAGATCTTAACACAATTAGGGGAGTCATGAACCTTTGATTGTATTCTAGGGATTGTAATAAGCTTAGGAGAGAAGTTGCAATCTTAGTACATGATTTAACAGACATAATTTGAATATTAGATCGGGAGATTAATAGGAGAATTGTGAGACATATAATTCTTGGTATTTAATAGTTTATAGATATACTTTGATTGTATCACGGGAGTGTCAATTACGGTGTAGCTGTAAACACTATATTGTAGCCTGGGAGGGTGCAGTATAACTTTAGAAGAATTGTTTTCAGCAAGGTAGGAACACAGATATCACATTAATATTGAGCATGTATTGAGACCAGGTGAAGAACCCCAGTTCTTAGATTGTTTTCCAACATATTTGAATCTCAGTTTAAAATCAATTCTTAGCGTTTATAATTAGTTCTTGGTTAATTTAGTTAAAACACAAACCCAAAGATTTTTTCTCACACACTTCTAGACGTAAAGAGATAAGATACTTGAACTTGATATTACATTCAGTCCTTCCCTGCGAACGAACAAAAAAAAATACTATTAACAAATTGGCGCCGCTGCCGGGGAAGGCAGCAATATTGATTTTGAATTAATTGTTTCTTGTAGTTTGGATTTTATCTTTGTATATATATTTCTTTTCTTTCTTTTTGTATTTCTTTCTTTGGTGTGTCTACAGGTTCTTTGAGGTAGACAACTTAAACTGGTTTTGAGGAGAGAGACTAGATGGAGTACAACTTTGGTTGGAACAATGCTCAGAATTTCTACAACAGTCAGGAACAATATCAAGACTTCAATCCTTACCCACAATTCAATCCCTATGAGGATTGTAATGCATATCAGGTGAATTCGTTCTATTCTGAGAACTCATTTTATGCTCCATATGCCCCTAGCAATGATTATTCATATTCGTTTGAAAATCAATATCATGATGATGTTTATCCATATATGTGTAATGATGTTGATACGAGTTTAACTCAGTCTAATCCTTCTTTACTTGCTGATTGGGAGATTGCGCTCAATAAAATGATTCAAGGAACTCAGTCTAATCTTCCCTTACTTTCTTTGGGAGTTTTTGATGAACCAACTTTAGAGATTGCTAGTGACAATGATATTCCATGTGATTCAATAGCTTGGTACGAGGAGAATGCTAAACTAAATAATTTTATTTGGGAAGTTCGAGCAGTGTGGTATGACGGTTGTTATCGAACTCCTCCTTGTGTCAATTTTCCTCTATGCCATGATTCTTGTTTAGCAATTGATGATAATGTCGTGTCTGATGAGTCTACTGGTGTAGTTGATAATTGTCCCATGCACATTAATGATAATTTGGATGCAATTGAAATTCTACCAGTTCTAGAAAATTTTGAGCTTAATACATTGGTAGATGAGATTAAAATTGATGAGTGTCCAATTATAAAAGAGAAGGAAGTTAAGATTGAGGAAGTTGAAAATCTTGCTGTAGAGTATAAGGATCCGATTTGGGAGGAGTATATGAGTCGTACTTATAATGATTATTCTGACGACTTTTCTAGCTATTTTGATGTTTCCAAGTCTCTTGAACATGATAGGTTCTTGAAAGTTTTCGTACCTTTCAATGAATCTAAGGTTTATTTGCACAATATGCTTATATTAGAAATTCGTAGATATGTGCATCTGTTTGCTTTTTATCCTCATTGAAGTTTCCAGGTATAATCGGCGTCAAGCTATTGACGTTAAAGGAGCGCTTCTTGGGAGGCAACCCAAGTGATGTAGTATTTGTTTTCTAAAAAAAAATCTTATATGTTTTCTAAAAAAATCTTATATGTTTTCTAAAAATCTTATGTGTTCATATAGGATTTCATGTTTTGCATATTAGTAGTAGTAATTCATGCATATATGTTCGTGTTATCTACGTTTGTTTCATATAGGACATTCTGTTTTTATTTCTGTATACCATGTGAGTTCATTCTAGTTGAATTTTCATGGCATGCATATTTCATGATCCCTTAGAACGAGCTAATTCTGATTGGTAGGTAGATGCCTAATTGAGTGTGGTAATGATGAATAGAGGGTTGATTTATAGTTTCTATGAAATTGACTTATGTGTTTCGGAAACAAAACTAATTACACAGACTCATTGGGTACTTTTGGGCTAGGTTAAGGTCATGCTTGTTTGGATGTTTTGAGATTTAATCACTTGATTATATTTAGAATTTTCGTTATTCCCTTGATGGCGTAGGAGCACTAAAGTCTAAGTTTGGGGGAAACCAGGGATTTCATGCTAGTTGTTTAGTGTTAATGGCTAGGTGTCAAATGGCTAGTAGCCGGCTCATATTTATATGAGTAGTCTAGGGTTGGAAATGAGAAAGGCTCATTCCAGATCGCAGAAAAAAAAAGAGAAAAAAAAGCAAAAAGAAAAAAAAAAGAAAGACAAAAAGAAAAAAAAAAGAGAAAAAAAAGAGTCAATAAATTGTTTATATGCAAAATTAACCTGGGTGAGCTCTTTAATACTCGAGTAATTAAGTCTGAGGGGACTTAATCCTAGTGACCTAAGGCTTTTATAGTCTGGGATCCACTGACCTAACGCTCGTTACATGGGTATTATTGTATAAGCCTTTTGGGGTCTCATCCATTGCACGGTTAAATAAGCATGCTTGTATATATGTGTAGTAGTAGTTAGTAATAAAGCATGAATTTCTATCTACCTTGGATAAGGATGGAGGTGTTTCGAGGTTATGAAGTGTCTACAGTCTATTCTATTTATAAACCTGTGATTGTCTTGGCGAAGGATTTGTATGATTTTTGACCTAGTTTTGGGAGTATTTCTAATGAGCATTGCACACACGCACGTTTCTGTTCATGTATTGTTAGTATACGGGGACTTAGTCGAGCTCTATTTGGATTTAGTTGCATTCTTTGAGATATTTGCTTGTTAATTGGTTTTGGTTAGTTTGAAGGGGATCGTTGCATATTTCATGTTAGTTGCATTCATACATTGCATTGCATTAGGTTAAATGGATTTTGTGGGTACATTCGCTATAGGCCCTCACGAGACCTTACTCGTCCACTAGGGCTGCCTAGGGGTTTAAAGGGCTTGTTGCATATGCCAAATGCAACCGTGATCACCTACGGAAGTGGTACTAGTTAGTTAGTTAGTTGTAATTGTTTATGCTTGAGGACAAGCATCAGTTTAAGTTTGGGGGTTTGATAAGTGGATTTTATATCCATTGGGAATGCCTCCGTTTGGCTTAAATTGATTGTTTTGGACTCAAGTTGTTGTAGTTTTGATGTGTTTTGCTGAGTTGTGCAGATTTACGAGAATGTTGATTAAAGTTGATGCTTCTATTGTTCTTGGAGAATTAATTGATTAAAATTCGGATTTTTGAGAAGGGCTGCGCACCTTATACTGTTTGGGCCATATCTGGAGTTCTAGAAGTCCGTTTTCAGCCCATTTACAGTCCACGCGAAGCTTGAGAGATTTTCTACAATATGGGATAGGTTTTACACGACCAGGCCGCGTGTGGTGGGCCCAGGAAGCACGACCAGCAGATAGATGGGAGCAGACAAATTACTGTTTTGCCCTTTTCTAGTTCTAATTGTATTTTAGGCAATTTTTAATACCTGAATTGAATTCTAATTGTAATAGAAGGTAATATCTTGCTGGGCAAGATTTGTAGAGCCTATTTAAACACATCTTACCATTGTAAATCATAACAATTGATAGCTGTAAATCGTATCAAGGTACTTTCGATCTTCAATTCTTTCTTCAATATTATGTTTTCATTCATTATCATTATTATTATCATTATCATTATTATTATGTTTTCTTTATTAAATATGTGTAACTAATTCTCTAATCTGAGAATTGGGTAGTATTCCTTGGTAATCATGCATGCTTGATTATGTGATTTTCTGCCTGGCTGATTTGTTAATGAGATCTTAACACAATTAGGGGAGTCATGAACCTTTGATTGTATTCTAGGGATTGTAATAAGCTTAGGAGAGAAGTTGCAATCTTAGTACATGATTTAACAGACATAATTTGAATATTAGATCGGGAGATTAATAGGAGAATTGTGAGACATATAATTCTTGGTATTTAATAGTTTATAGATATACTTTGATTGTATCACGGGAGTGTCAATTACGGTGTAGCTGTAAACACTATATTGTAGCCTGGGAGGGTGCAGTATAACTTTAGAAGAATTGTTTTCAGCAAGGTAGGAACACAGATATCACATTAATATTGAGCATGTATTGAGACCAGGTGAAGAACCCCAGTTCTTAGATTGTTTTCCAACATATTTGAATCTCAGTTTAAAATCAATTCTTAGCGTTTATAATTAGTTCTTGGTTAATTTAGTTAAAACACAAACCCAAAGATTTTTTCTCACACACTTCTAGACGTAAAGAGATAAGATACTTGAACTTGATATTACATTCAGTCCTTCCCTGCGAACGAACAAAAAAAATGCCGGCTTATCAGTAATCCGAATTGTATTTCCTTATTAAATGACGAAAATGAAGCTATTAAACATTTGGAAAAATGAATTCTCGAGGAGGAGGCATTGCTTCTTCAGAAGTCTAGAGTAAAATGGTTATCTCTGGGTGATGGAAATTCAAGTTTCTTCTTCAACCAAATAAAGTCGAACTAGAATCGCAATAAAATTATGGTGTTATCAAATGACACAGGCGAGCTTCAAACTGGTCTGGATAATGTCTCCAAGCTTGCAGTTGACTATTTTAAGGATACTCTAGGCAAACCTGTTATTCATCAGTTACCACAGGTTAATACAATCCCCTCCCAGCCGCTGGTTACACCTCAGGCCCAAACCTTCTTGGCACACATGGCTGACATAGAGTGCAAAACAGTTACAGAAACTCAATGTAGTTCTCTTGTAGTAGACATATCAGATGAGCTAATTCATAAGACTCTTAGATCTTTGAAATGCAATAAAACTCCAGGCCCGGATGGGTTTACCTTGGAATTCTTCCTGTCTACTTGGGAGATTGTGGGGGTTAATTTCTGTGCTGCAATTCGACATTTCTTTGCTTCTTGTGACATGAATCCGGCAGTGAATTCAACGGCAATCGCTCTTATTCCTAAAGTGGATACTCCAACTCACATCAAGGACTTTCGTCCTATTTCTCTATGGACCATCATTTACAAATGCATCTCAAAGATTCTTGCGAACAGACTAAAAACAGTTCTTCCTACAGTTATCAACTCTTCGCAGTCAGCGTTTATTAAGGGCAGAAATATTTCGGATAATATTCTAATGGCTCAGGAACTATTCAGGGGTTATACTAGAGAATCTGGCAAGTCAAAATGTGCGTTAAAAATTGATTTACATAAAGCTTTTGACTCCTTGGATTTGAACTTTTTGATGGCAGTTCTGCACAAAATCAAGCTTCCACTAAGATTCTTTAAATGGATTTCTGCTTGCATCTCTCATCCGCGATATTCAGTGAAAATTAATGGCACGCTGCAAGGTTATTTCAAAGGGCAAAAAGGTATTCGCCAAGGTTGTCCACTGTCTCCATATCTATTCACTATAGCAATGAACATCTTCTCTCAGATTCTTCACAAAAAGCCAGATACATTCAAACATCATTGGAAATGCAAGGATCTCGATCTTAGCAATTTATTTTTCGCAGACGATGTTCTCCTATTCTCAAATGGAGACAAACACTCAATTAAACATACCATGGATTCTTTAACTAGATTCTCTGCTTTGAGTGGCTTAAATCCCAGTCTGAATAAAAGTACAGTGTTCCTATGCAACTGTGCATCTAACCTTGTCACGTGGATTGACAATTCTTATGGAATTCCTCATGGAACAATTCCGGTTAAATTCCTTGGAGTGCCTTTGCCTCTCGTATTATGGCATGGACTAACTTCTTTCTATCTCTTGCTGGAAGAGTGCAGCTAATCAGGTGTGTTCTATTCTCTATGCAGTCATTTTGGACGAATCATTTCATGTTACCAACGATGGTACATAATACTCTGCAAAAGCTCTTCACCAGGTTTCTATGGAAAGGAAACACAACCTCAAAAGGAGGAAATAAGGTCAGTTGGGTGACTATGTGCCTTCCTAAGGAAGAAGGAGGTTTGGGTTTAAAAAGTATGAAAGAGTGGAATAAGGCGCAGTTGTTACTTCATTTATGCAAGATTATTAATGGGTCTACTTCTCTATGGCCTAGTTGGATCAATGCGACAGCTCTCAAGCATAAGAATTTTTGGAACATGGAAATTCCAAATGACTGCTCGTGGATTTGGAGAAGAATTCTTCAACTTCGACCTCTGGCTAGGCGATTTTTGCATACAAAATTGGTGATGGTCAAAGAATCTCTCTCTGGTTCGACCCTTGGTGGGAGTCTCGTTGTCTGGCTGCTCACAAAAATGAAACTATCATATCTCAGACTTCGTCAGTGCACAGTGCTACGGTTCATGATCTTATTACTTCTGGAGCTTGGATTTTACCGACAACTAACAGAAGGATTCATCACATCAGTACGGTTCTGCAGGATTGGTTGGCTAATTTTAATTATCCTCCATTTGATCTCTCCAAAATAGATGTTATTATGTGGGATAACCGTCCTATATCCAGGGTAAAAATTAGACATATATGGGAATCTATTCGTCACAAATTGAATACGGTTTCTTGGCATAAAGGCGTTTGGCATACTCTAGCTATTCCCAGGTATGCTCATCACCTTTGGCTAGTTTGTCAAGGCCATCTCAACACCTTGAATCGGCTTGCATCATTTGGCTTACAAGTGCTTGACTGCTGTTACTTATGTGTGGGAGGTCAGGAAACCATTAATCACTTGTTCTTGAACTGCACGTATAGCATCCACGTTTTACTGCAATTGGGAAATATGAACGGCCTCAACATTCAAGCAAACACATGGCTTGAAATTGCTGCATTCTTGGCTCAATATTCAGCATCCTACTGCTCGTCATGTGGCCCTTCTAACTCTTCAGGTATATACATATCATTTATGGAGAGAACGAAACTCAAGAGCTCACAACAAAAGCATGCTTCAACCACAAAATATGCTTACCGGGATCATATCGGATATTAAGTGTCGCCTATCCTCTTCTTCTTGGTTTTGTAAGCGTTCATGTACAAACTCTTTCAGTAGTTGGCTAGCTACCTGATTCCTTGCTAGTTTGGTTCTCTTCTGCCACCTCTATGGTTTGTCATAGAGCATGGGTTAATCCCTTTGTTTTTCTTTAATATAAGCAGTTTAGCAAAATAAATAAATAAATAAATAAATAAAGCACTCTTGCATCGGCTGAATTTATAATCATACAAAATGCAATTACGTTGATCTTTGAAAGGTCAGTATCAATTGAGCAAGAGAAGAGAGTGCTTGGGTAAAAATTAAGATCAATATAACTTTTTTTTTTTGGCCAAGTTCATGTTAAGAAACATAGGATACAGAGTTTCCTATACATATGCAACCTATCAAAGGTGCATATCTTTTCCTAGTAAAATTCATGAGATAATCTAAGGAACGCTATGTAGAAAATTAAATCTAGCATGCTACATCTACCAAAATACAACACTGTAATTTTTGAGGGAAACCTATAGCGTCGGTCATATTAGGGGCGACGCTATAGGCTTAACCTATAGCATCGGTATTCTGTGCGCGACGCTATAAGATGTGCCTATAGGTTGGCCTATAGCGTCGGCATTTCAAGGGCGACGCTGTACGTTGCTTCAATAGCGTCGGTTTAAAAGAAAACGACGCTATAAGTTGTTCCTATAGCGTCGGTTCTTTTCTAACCGACGCAAATAATCTCTTTAGCGTCGGCGTTTTAGTTGGCGACGCTATAGGCTACACCTATAGCGTCGGCTGTTTAAAACAACCGACGCTAAAGCTTCCAGCAGAAGACAATAAGCGTCGATTTATTTAAACAACCGACGCTATAGGTACAACAGATGCCTATAGCGTCGGTTAATGCAAACAACCGACACTATAGGTGCGACGCTATAGGTCATTTCTGTACTAATGATGGTATTTATCCAGATGATGTTTCAGATCCTACAGTTTTAGCTCATGCAAAAGATATTGTAGAATTTAATTATCAATCTGAGCTTTCTCCTGATAATTCAAAACTGAAGGATGTTAATATTTCTTCTGTATGCCAGTTTGTTCATGATCTAGCTACAAAATTTACAGGTCTTGATAATGTTATTCAACTTTCCAACGCTGCTTTACATCTTGTAGCTTCAAACATTAAAGATCAACAATGTTCACAGAAGAGAGCTATTGAGAATATTAAAAGTTCTCAGTCTTGTGTTAATAGTCAACTTCAAGCTTTAGAAGACAACCAAACCACTATCATGGAAAATCAACTATTTTGATGAATTTTATTTGTTCTGTTTCTGCAATTCTTGGTGTTACTGATTTCAAAAAGGGGGAGAAATACGGAGAGATAAAAACAATTAAGAGAAATCAAACTACTGGGATAGTCATCATAGATTTTCTTGCAAGGCTGATAAAGGTGATAATGGAGCCAGTGGTGGTTTAGATATTGGAGGTGATAAAGGAAAAGAAAGCACAGACATTGTTACTGGTAGATCTGGTTCTTCTAGATCTAAATGAAAGCAAGTGATTAGCTAAACCAATCAAAGTTTTTATCAAAGTAAGTACCAAATGCTTAATCAAATTTTTTACAGGAACAAAATTGAGTAATGGAGGTAATTGTTTGACTTAACTTCATGTGTATTCTATTCTAGTTGTTTTGTTAGAAGTTTTGACATCAACAACTCAGATTTATGCTTCACATTATAAAGCATAAATAGGGGGAGATTGTTAGGAATAATTCATGAATTGTGATGTTTAGAATAGAATAATCATATACTTCTTGTAATACCCTGATCTTATAAAGGGTTTATCACTTAGTATAGGATGGACAAGTTATTCAGGAACTGCAGAGTTATGAACAGTGTACAATTAGGAACTATGCGTCACAGTCTATATTTCAGGAACTGATGTCAGATCCTGATACGACAATTCAAATCCTGATACTGTGATCAATTCCTGATGGAATGATCAGATCCAGATGTTGATGAAATCCTGATGAGATTCTGGATGCTGCAAAAACTGGAAAGTGCTATCTTTTAGGATCGGATGTTTTGAAGAAAAGCAAGAAGTGTGCATGAAGAAAAAAAATCATACTAAAGATGGAAACTATCAACTGGACGGTGGTGATTACCATGCATTGATATTGTAAAAAAAATCGAGAGTCTGTATTAACTTGTGTGTTAAGGTTTTTACAGAGAGAGATTTGTATTGAGAGCACCTACTAAAGGTATTTATACACCTTTGGTAGAGTTTGTATTTGATCTTATTAATACAAACAGTTTGATTCATTCATTTTTCTGTGTTATTTTTTGAGCAAAAATCAGACACATTTACTGATACTTGTATTCAACCCCCCTTCTACAAGTATATTCGGTTTAACACTTACTTACCATTTACCCTTTCTACTTTTAATATTTACTATTGCCCATTTATTCTAAGGGTAATTTTAAAGTTACCTTTTTACTTTTAAAATTCACCTTTACCAAATTGTTTGGTTTTAATATTAAGCATAAAAGTTGGGATTTTGTTTTAAAAATTCAGAATTTATTCTAAAAAATATAATTTTAAATTCAGAATTATTTCTTTATCCGAAAAGCATTTATTTAATTCCGAAAAGCATTTATTTATTGTTTTTAATTCAAAAATAGTTAAGAATTAAATAATTTTAATTGTGTTAATTAATTTCAAATAATAATTTAATTAATTTAATTATTTCATAAATGTAATCATTTATTGAAGACAAAATGGCAGTTTGTAACCCGTATGTATATGGGTTTTATCAAATTGGTTCAGATTTACGTTTTTAGCACTTTGCAACCCCTATCTTCAAATCTCGCTTCATATTATAACCCCTCCCGTCTAATTGACCTATTTTACAAGTAAAAATGAGTCAAAAACCTCTACAATAAGGGGTACGTGAAAGTGATTAATGGTTTGACTAAGTGTTTAAATACTCTGTTTGTATCCAGTGTGTTTGCGAGAAATGTTTAAAGTAGAAAAATCAGTAAGAGGTATTGAATTAAGATAAGGATTGTAGAATCGAGTGGATGGAATGTATGGAAGTTAGTGCTTAAGTGTGATGACCAGATGGTTAGATGGCTTAAGCTTGTGTTTACCAGGAAAGCGTTTTCCCTTCACTTCTTGTTCAAGTGATTTTTTTTTCTTCTTATTATGATGTCTGGAACGTATGGAAGTTATTGGTTAAGTGTTGTTATTGTTTATTCATTTACACCCCAATTATTGTATTGAACTCGTTGATACCCTTTAAGTTTATTATTCCTTAATTATTACCTAATTATCGTGTCAAAATCATCGACTCCTGTTGATCTTGAATTCTTCATTGATTCTTGGATTATGAGTTGTTGTTCTGGAACGTGAGTTTTTCAGTTGTTTGTTTGGCAAAGGTTGTCGATTGTCCCGACATCTAGTGCGTTTGATATAGAATTGGAATGTTTTTAAAGGAGACCCTTTATGGGTAGAGTCCCTTCGGAGAGACCAAATTAATGGTCAAAAGTTGAGGCCAATGTGTGCCGTGGATCTATTTAGAGGAACTTTGTTGTGTGCATTGTCCGGGGTTAGTGCAGGACTGATCAGCCGCCTAACTCTGCTATTTTTTTAAAATATAATTAAAAAATCCAAATTCTAATCTAAATATAGAACTTAAGTTGTTTCATATCCAGATCTTTACAGCAATTATGTGATTATCCGATGTTTGATAGAACCTATATCAGTTCTTATTATTGATGAAATTTCATTCTTGCGGAGCACCACTGGCTCACCTTTACATTAAGATATTTAATTTCTTCAGCTATTTCTTTTCACAACATGTGATGACTATCTTGTTGATCAGAACTTATAATTGTTCCTGATATTGATACATATATTATTATACTTGCTGAACAATTTTGGCTCACGCTTGCATTGTTATTGATTTCTTTCTCCAATTAATAGAGAGGTTGAGTAGACCTTGTGGCCAAGTGAGTAGTCCCGTTCCTGTAGTGAGAGGTGACGTTTAGGTTGCTCACTTGGTCGGGTAGTTGTTTTGATGAGCTCGTCAGAGGTTGGCTAACTAGTTCGGCAGACAAACTTAGTTTGTTATCAATTTGTATAACAAATTTCATTTTGAGATTGGATTGTAACGAAGTAATTTAATAGATTGTTTCATACCATAACCTGTATGCGATCTTGGTTAAGGGGTTTTCTTTTATTATAATCATGTTTATATCCAGATATGTGTTATGTTGACTGTGGTTAGTGGCCCCAAATCTGTACCCCGGATTATGGGATGTCACAGTCGGTATCAGAGCTACAGGTTATGGTCACTGAAACAAGTTAGGATGGTTAAGTGTACGTGTTTAAGATAGACGTTAGATAATAAGGTTCGCCTGAGGTTATTAAGACAAGTATTGCGCGTTATACAGTCTATCGACATATCGCGCGAGTAGAAGTTCGATTCATCCAAAGAGCCGGCTATGGGTGAGGCAGTTAATCTAGAGCCACCTAAGCTAATCTACTTTAGCTACTACTTTTCTACTACTTTAGCTACGATGTAAATGTTATAGAGAGAGTACGAGAAGACTATAAACACAATATGGGAAGCGATTATTGGCATGGGTTGGAAGTAAGGGCGTAGCTGTGCACTACTATCCATTGATGTGATTTAAATTATTGCCCGAGGAGATTAAACCTTCTTCCTTTTTTTTTAGTTTTGTTTGCACCGTATTATGTTTGATGATCAATTATACTTCCATTATTGATGAGCTTTGTATATCAGATTTACCCAAACATATATAATTCTATTCCTTCAGAAATGTCCCTATTTTTCAAAGGATATTTGATCCAACTTTATACATGAAATTTTTGAGACTCTTGAACTCTTTTCATTTTCCTCTGAATATTTGATTTTCTTTATTCAAACTGGGATGAACAACCCTATGTATGTGGGGGGATTCAGGGACATCCTATCTATGTGATAGAAGTCTGGTGGGACGCTACTGATTATGTTTATCATTAAAGTACTGAAGGCTGGCCACCATTTTGTACCATGGAGGTTGACCTATTGACAAATGCAACCTGATGATAGTTCAAAGATCATATTAATCTCTCGGTTAAACTCCTTTTCAAAAAAAAAAAATTAACAAACAAAACCCATTGTATTTTCATACATGATACCTATTCCTTCTATTGATTTCTTTTGTCAGAAACCTTGATGATTTTAGATTACCAGTGATGAAGAGTTGCAAAGATTAACGTGATGACATCCTAAATGGTTGAAACTGCAATTACGTTGACGAAGAATTGGTCGAGCAAATTTGAGGAGTTGGAGTTAAAACAGAGCTGGCAAATTAGATTGGATTACTTATTGGGTTGAGAACACATGTACAAAGATTCAAGATTACTGAAAATTGAGTCAATTAAAGAGCAGGTAACAAGGGCATAAGATTACGGATTTTGTTAAAGATTGAAAAGAGAATGATGATGGAGATGTTTGATATGTTATAGTTAGTGTTGATGAAAGATTGTTCGGGAGATTTGTTTAATTTTGGAGGTAGTAAATGGAATATCATGAGATTTTGAATGTCCAGTCGATGATAACTATAATAGCAAAAAAAAAAACAGTATTGAATATCGATATTGATGAACTATATGTTGAGCAATCAGCCGACGTTTCAAGTGACAACGTTTATAGCTACTTGATGTTTGTCAAGGGGAAAGCTTAGTAATATATCAAGTTTTTAAACTGGCCAGCCTGGTACTTTATTCTAATGACAATTAGAAGATTATGCTACTTTAATATTTTGGGCAGATTTGACAAGTTAGTTTATGTCCAACTTTAACTATGTAATCACTAATGTGTTATGTTTGTGAAGTCACAAAGTGTGCTGTTTTCTTTTGACATTTTTTGGTTGTATAAGTATTATTTAGGATTTAATTGTGATTCGAATTAAGATTTCAAATTAATTAAAATATCTTTATAAAAGCTACTAGCAACTAGAAAATGTTCATGTAGTTTATGTTGCAACCAAATGAAAATATGTAGCTAATATACAAAAGTGTTTTAGTGATAAAATGTTGCAATAAAATTAAAAATATGTTGCCAAAAAAAATAAAGTGTTAAATGAACTAATGTTGCATTAGAGATAAATCCATGTTGCATTAGGTTCTTTACCAACGTACCCATGGGTGTTGTTATACACTTTAAAGTGTTAGCATAGATGACTAATTCAACATCTATAGCAATGTGGCTGTAGGTTGGCAAAAGTGTCGGCTTATCCACCTAAGGCCACATGACTATATCCAACACCACTGAAATTGAAAAAAGTGTAGCCTTAAATCAATTTTGGGCTTATGACAACATTCTTCACGAGTTTTTACACTTTTTTGAGGTGTTGGAAAGGATCATATATGGTGTAGTCAAACACTATAGTATTCAGAATGTTTCATCTACTGATATTATAAAATTACTCGACTTGTGTCCACTCTAATTTCCAAGTGGAAGGAGTTGCGAGAGGACCAAGTTGATGCTTATACAAGAACCACGTTTGTCTTGAGTTTGAAGTACCAATTAAGTTTTGGAAATGGGTGTTAATTTTACAAAGGACAAGATGGAAAGAAGAATTTGGAGTTTCATGACTTTATTGAGAGAGGGAATTTCCTATTAGAGGTCATCCTTGAGGAAGTTGATCAAGACATTTGGATGCCAAAAACTTGTGTATGTTGAGACAAGAGAGCTAGCTGAAACTAGAAAATGAATTCAAAGTGAAAGATCCCTATAACGTTAGTAGAGGATGTTGGTCCTAATATGGAGAAAGTTACGCAGGATGCTACTACATTCATGTAAGGAGTAATAGCCCTGATTTTTGTATCCGAGAAAAATTTTCCATTTTTGGGTGAATAGTGATTTTGGGGATGAATATTGACTTTCGTGGACTAAGAAATTTTTCATGCCACCCTATGTACGGGACAGGTAATGGAAATTTCGAAGTCATATTAGTAATTCACATAGTAAATAAGTGTATGCAAACGCGACCAGAATTCAGAAAATCCAAAGTTTATTTTTGTGGAATATTTAGCCGGGTAGAGAAGAGCTATAAATGCGATCAAGACAAGGGAGTTATTTAAATTGAGGATTCAAGGATTTATATTTTATTATTTTACAAAATATGATTTAAGGATTTAGAACCAAAACCTCTAAGTTAGTGCAACGAACGTTCTAGAAATCGCTAGAACTTTATAACGAGATTAAGTGATAAAGCGAATGCAAAATGGATCATTGATTAAATATATAACGTGATTAAATACCTTGCATAATTATCAAATACATTATATCAAGTGGATGGGTGGAAAAGAAATCAAAGAATAATAAAAAATAAGGAGCAAGTGATGTGTCCTTCAAGGAGCAAGCCAACAATGCTAATTTCTTTTCAACCACACAATCTTGCCAAGCGTTTTAGGGGTGACATAGCCTTGTTTAATATCTGATCTATATCCCTTGCATACAGCATCAAGATCATTTACCAATAAGTCAAAGAAGATCAAACAGCAAAAAGCAAGTTCATCTTCTTCATTTACAAATTCTAGACAAGTTCTGTCCTTGAAGAAGAAGAGGCCAAAACCCTAGCTACCAAGCTTCAAATTTGATGATCTAGGACTCAAAAGAAAGCCCTTGAAGAGTAGAAGGTATGTTTAAAATTTTAGCTTAAAAAATGGAGTGTAAGGTATTCAAAAATCCATCCAAAGTTGGTGATGAATAGTATTAAATATTGATTTTAGTTTGATTTCTTGTTTTAATCTTAATGTTTAGGCTTCCTAAAGATCATCTAAGGCTTATTTAAGGATTACAAAGCTTTTTTAGTGTTGTGAAAGCATCAAGGAAGGTATAAACCTCAAATTTACCTTTTATTTTTATGATTTTATGGTTAGTTTTGAGTTGGTTCAGAGATGAAGGTGTATAAATGATGTTAGTGTATGTTTGGAGAAGATGGAGTTGTAGATGTTGGTTTTGACTTCATGGATAGCTTTGACAGTTGATATTTAGTGTTAGATGGTGATGTTGCTGTATTGGATTCCTTGGTAAATGATTTAGAGTGTTTGTTAAATGGAAACGTTCGAATTATAGCCGTCGTAATGCCAAAATTTTATTAGTACATTTTGACAGTAACCCCCGAGACCATAAGTTCTAGGTAAGAGTACCCAATGCCTATGGTTGTGGAGAATTTGTTTTCTACTTTGTTTTGGTGCAAGAATTATGTCGAAAAGATTTATAATTTTTAAGATATGCTAGTTTTAGTGAAAGTAGTTCGAGAAATCAAACTGCAGAAATGTACTAACTTTGTGGCTGAGTTTGAACCCCTTAAAAGCCATAAGAAAATATGAAAATTTGGGATAAAATACTAAGATCAGTTACCAAGGATTATGCGAAGGTTTCGAGTTAAAAATAATATTTTTTGATTTTATAAAAATGCATTAGCAGAGGTTACGCAAGTGAAAACTACAAAGAACACGACTTAGAAACCAATGTTGTAAATGGTTAAGTATAACTTGAATTCGAGGATTAATTTCGGACTAAACTTATGACTTAAGTATTTGTCGATCAACATGGACTTAGTATGAGTCTACAGAGCCAATAGTTCCATGTCTGTGATTCGCTTATGTGTTTAAGCATCGATTTATAAGTGGATCATATAGGGGATTAACTGAGTGTTTTCTTGACTTTGTTTAGATTGTCGGACAACGTCACTAGCCACGAGCCCCTACTACATCCCGAGTACCAGGAAAGTTTTCAACACCTATACTTTTGAAGTATTGTTTAATAATACTACTTTTGCCATATATAGTGTTATACAGTTTTGCAATAAATGTTATATCATGTTAAAATTGAGTTTGGCTTTTGGTCTATATACGAGCTTTTGAGATAAGTGTTATAAACCGGTGTACCTTGTAGCTCTAGAGATAAGAGCATAATTGTTGTTTTAGACTCTAGATCGGGAGTCAGTATTTTGAGGTTGGTAGGGAAACCCGAGGGATTCAAGGGACAATATTATTATATATTTTGAGAAATGTTTCTAATAAACATTATTTTTATTTCCAAAAAGTATTAATTATTTGGAAATGATCTGAGAAATATTAGTTGAATATTTATTTATTCATAGAGGATTATTTTTGAATAATCATTTATTTATAGAGATTTATTAAATACCTTTTAGTGATTAAAAATCACACTATTTATTCAAAAGTCATTTGAAGTCTTTGAGAATTATTTTAAATTATTCTCTTACCTTCAATAATATTCTCAAGAGTCATAGGGATTCCTAAATAATTGTTCACAATTTAATTTGCCCTCTGAAGCATATCCAGACCTTTTCACTTCATCTGAAATTGGGAATCCAATATTTTGGGAGCCAGTAAATATTTTCTTCCTTCGTTGATAACTTAAAAGTAGTTGGGGGTCTAACCCTATTATTTAGGGTTCCCGTTTCATCAAACGAGTATAAAGATTCAGTCTTAATTTCATGAGGACTATTCATCGCTCAACATGTACTTAAAGGCCAACATGTACTTATCGGTAAACTTCCATTCGATTCTGGGAGTAACCAAAGGATACGAGTAAGATCTGCGAACGGACGATTACCCAAGGGACTCTGGGAGTGCAGGACCATTGACGAACGATCTCTAGCTTATAATAAGAGACCGTTAGCCAGGCGGTCCATCAATTATTATTTAGCCCAACTTGTGCCACGATGATTGCAGATGGAGCTTTCATTCAGGATGATTGCGGATGGAGCTTTCATCCAGGGTAATTGCGGATGGAGCTTTACCCATGATAATTGCGGATGGAGCTTTTACCGGAGGGTAATTACGGATGGAGGTTTGCCCCTCTACTATTAGAAAAGACTCACGATGAACCTAGAAGTGGCGACTGATCATCGTCGATCCACGCCTAGAATTAGTTTATAGTAATTAAGTCCCACTCCTTCCATTTTGGAATTGATTGAAAATTGTAATGAAAGCTCAAGCACTAAGTTACCGATCGTGTTGCAACGAACATAATGCATGAGTGCTGTTATCCCAGTATCTAGAACTGTGGGTTTATGAACGATGGCAATGACCAGTACTTCAGAGTAAGAGTTTGATCGATAACCTTTATTTTTGGTAAGGAAATATATTGAGATTATTTATTTCCGATAAGGAAACATTATTGAGATTATTTATTTCGATAAGGAGTAATTTAAAGTTATTGTGGTACTATAATGGTACTATTTTTTTGAATATTTTCCGATAAGGATACAAATTTGAGTTATTGAATTTTTTAGATAATAATGATTATTATTATTTTCTGATAAAGGAAATAATCTTAGTATTTAAATATTATGGCAATAATTCTCTATACCAGTTTATACTGAGATTTGATCTGAGGCAGATTTATGCCGTACTTTCCCTATATTGCTGAGCTATCGCTCACTCTTGTTTTATTTTCATTATATTATATAGCAGCTAAGCAGCATGCCAACCTTGAGACATACACCTCGCAAGTAAGTGGGATACACAAGGTATCTCTGTGAGCAGTTCAGAGCAGGGATACCCAAGGTAGTAAGGACCAGTTGGATCAGCCTGCAACTTTTGTTAATCTGTTTTATCTATAGATAAGACTTATGAAAGGATATACTCAGAACCAGATATTTGTGCCGCTGATGTGTCTTCTATTCGAAGCTCCATCAGTAGCTTAATTCCATAAAACATTTGGGTTTGTAATAACTATACTTTATTCCGTAGATATTATAAGTATGTCATTTCTGAGACTCCAACCTGTGTGAATGTGATTATATATATATATATATATATATATATATATATATATATATATATATATATATATATATATATAGGGTGGCCTTCCATAGCCACCGTTGGTTGAAAAAAGGCCCACAACCACCAACTCGTACACTGCCGCAACTGTTCATTGCGGCAGGAAAAAAGACGCCTGCCGCATTGAAGGGTTGCAGCGGAGTTTTAACTTAAAAAAACCTTTAATTTATGTAGAGTCGATCCCAGGTCCTTCACCAGCGATTAGAACAAATTTACCACTACAACAAACAAAAATCTTTGAAATTTTCTTCAAAACAAAACACTATTAAAAATTATTTTACGTTATTATACTTTTATTTTTATTATTTATTAAAATTAATAAAAATGGTAAATTAATACATTATAAAATGAAAAAATGTTTATAAAATGTTAAATAAATTATTATAGTTTTATATTTAATAAAAGTAATAAATAATAATAAATTAATAAAAGCTGTTAATTTGAAATATAGAAACAAGTAAAAAAATGAAATTACGGTTTCACCCTCCAAATTGCTGCCGCAATAATACATAGCGGATGAACAAAATCTAAAATTACTTTTTTACCCTTATTGTTGCCGCAATGAATCATTGCGGATGCATTAAAATAGGGAATTACTTTTTTACCCTTAAATCTGTTGCCGCAATGATACAATGCGGATACGAGAAGTATACAACCACCCATTGCGGTTTCCGCGACCTGAACTAACCCTAATTAAGCACTGAGCTCAGGCGATTTACACACAGAGCTGCGAATGTCAGGCGATCTTCCTCCTCAAGGTATCTTCTAATTGACACTTACACACACACGCACGTAGTTATACATACACACACGCACTACTATATACATGGTTTGATTCGTTTTTAACTGTGGGTGGTGTTTATTTGCTTCATTTTAGTTGAAATCATGAATTAAATCGAATTATTAGGGTTCATAGTTCGAATTTTACCCATTTTTGGTTTGAATTAGTTTGAAATTAGGGCTTTTACCCTCAATTGAGTTGAATTAGGGTTTCTCATCTTTAATTAGGTTGAATTAGCTCGAAATCCCCAATTTAGAATTAGGTTTCGAATTATTATCCGAATTTTCATTAAAACTATGAATTAATTCGAATTATTAGGGTTTATAATTATGAAATTATAATTATAAATTTTTTTATGAGTTGTGGAACTTTTAATTTGAATTTTGATTAATTAATGTTATTAGTACTGCATTTTATTTGATAAATGATATTCATTGTTAATTTATTCTTGTTTTAAATATGTCTTCATGGAATTATAATTTTAGCCAATTTTGGTACATGTTTATGAAATGTGCCTTATTTCTTTGATTTTGCACATTGCAGATGCTATGGATATGCAGTGCGGGCCTCTCGATAGGTCCCTCTTGACCATGCAGGATGATCATATTAGCAGTCACATATGGCAGGGGGGCGAGCGGGAGAAGTTGGATGTCCGCCAGTTGACATCCAACCTCAACGATTGGGTATTTGATGACACCCAGGTTAGTTTGCTGTCAGACTGGGGTTTCCGAGCGTTTACTAACCCACGCTCGATTCCCCAGAACGACATCCGATTGATCACGGCGTTGGTGGAGAGGTTTAGGCCAGAGACCAACACCTTTCATTTCCCATTTGGTGAGATTACCATCACTCTAGAGGATGTTTATATGATATTGGGTTTGCCTGTTCGTGGTCGTGCTGTTACTCATACGGAGCTTTCCACACCGCTTCCATATTGGCTGAGACGGTGGCATGATTTGAGGTTGACTGAGACCGACCGCAAAAATATGTATAAAAAAGGTTTGCATTTTAGTCCATAAATTATAATTTCTTGCATTTTAGTCCTTAACATGTTTAATTCTTGCATGTTATACATTAAATTTTCATTTCTTTCCAATTTAGGAAGATAATTATCTAGTTATTGCATTTTAGTCCATAAATTCTAATTTCTTGCATTTTAGTCCTTAATTTGTTTAATTCTTGAATGTTAGACATTAAATTATCATTTCTTTGCAATTTAGGAAGATAATTATCGAGTTATTGCATTTCAGCCCATAAATTCTAATTTCTTGCATTTTAGTCCTTAATTTGTTTAATTCTTGCATGTTATACATTAAATTTTCATTTATTTGCAATTTAGGAAATACAGAGGTTTGTATTTCTACAAAAATAATATAATCCCAGTATATGTGCATGATGTGTAATTTGCCAACTTATGGTGATTTCCCTTCTTATATACCAACTGTTGAGGTTAAGGTCTAAAATGTAAGAAATAGAGAAATAAATGTCTAAAATGCAAAATTATAGAAATAAAGGTCTAAAATGCAAGAAATAAAGAAATAAAGGTCTAAAATGCAAGAAATAGGGAAATAAAAGTCTAAAATGCAAAATTATAGAAATAAGGATCTAAAATGCTAGAATTATAGAAATAAGTGTCTAAAATGCAAGAAATAGAGAAATAAAGGTCTAAAATGCAAGAAATAGAGAAATAAAGGTCTAAAATGCAAAATTATAGAAATAAGGATCTAAAAGGCTAGAATTATAGAAATAAGGGCCTAAAATGCAAGAAATAGAGAAATAAATGTATAAAATGCAAAATTATAGAAATAAGGGTCTAAAATGCAAAATATCTTGTAGGTTGAGACTACAGCAGCTGCTCCTCCTGTTACACAGACGACCCCGGGATCTTGTCGTCCTCCTTCACAGTCTACCCCGGCATCTGTCCCCCTTGATGCTCATATTGAGGTACTAATCTCTCCTATTTGTGATTTACTTTCTTATATACCAACTTTGCATATGTTCTTCATGTTTTTATCACATTGTAGTTGCAGGTTAGCCCTCCTCCTTCACAGCCGATACAGGTTCAAACTACAGTTGACAAAGGAAATACCGAGGTTTGTATTTCTACAAAAATAATATAATCCCAGTATATGTGCATGATGTGTAATTTGCCAACTTATAGTGATTTCCCTTCTTATATACCAACTGTCTTCCTTGTGTTCAACTTTCATTCCCAAAAATTCAAATGTAATTTTCAAGTTACACTAAATTTAATTTTTTAATTTGAATGTTGAAAAAGTTTTACTTTCAAAATTTTTATCTTTAAATACTCACCCTCAACCTAAGTATGGATATAATTTTTTTTCACTTTTTTTGTCATATTTTTTATCATATCATATAATTCATTTTTAAGAAATTATGGATTCAATATTTTTATAAATAGTAATCGTTTTTTTCGAATTTTAGTTTAAAAATCTAGGAAATATAATTTCTTCCATTTTTCTCGAATTTTAAATTAATTAGCTAATTCAAAAAAATATTTTAGTAATTCAAAAAAATTATTAACGCATTTTTTTCGGATTTTAAATCAATATTTATAAATAAATATCTCCAAAATATAATTACTTAAAAAAAATATTGAAATATGAGTGGAATTCGTTTCACATTCATATATGAATGGTTAATAGAATTAAGCATTCATGGCCGAGTGTGTTGGTGCGAATCGAAACTCCGAGGTTAAGCGTGCTTGGGGTAGAGCAAATCTATGATGGGTGACCCCCTGGGAAGTTCCCTTTTTCAATTTTTTTTTTTAAGTTTGCTACTAATTTTTTTGAATCACAAAATTATTTTTTCGTGGGACATTTGTATTAAAATATAATTTAAACATTCATATATGAATTTTAAATTGAATATTTGGGAAAAGAGATAATTTTTTTGAGCAAACTTAAAAAAAATTGTGAAAAAGAGAACTTCCCAGGGGGTCACCCATCATAGATTTGCTCTACCCCAAGCACGCTCGGAGTTTCGATTTGCACCAACACACTCGGCTAGGAATGCCACATCTGTTAATCTTATTAACCATTCATATATGAATGCAAAACGATTCCACTTATATTTCAATATTTTTTTAAGTAATAATATTTTAAAATATTTATTTATAAATATTGCTTTAAAATTCGAAAAAAACATAAAATTATATTTTAAATTAATCGCTTTTTTGGAATTTTAGTTTAAAATTCGGGGAAAAATAATTTCAACCATTTTTCTCAAATTTTAAATTAAATATTAGGAATAAAATATAATTTTATAATTTTTTTCGAATTTTAAAGGTAATTTTATTAGTAGAGGTTGGGAACTCAAACTGACGCCTGGATGGCGTCATGCTGAGGTTGTCTGCCGCATGGAGACATTCCGGCAGTATTCTACTGCCGCGAGGAGTCATTGCAGCAGTATAAGCTCTAGCAATATTACACAGTCTTCCATGTGTTCAACTTTCATTCCCAAAAATTCAAATGTAATTTTCAAGTTACACTAAATTTAATTTTGAATTTGAATGTTGAAAAAGTTTTACTTTCAAAATTTTTATCTATGAATACTCACCCTCAACCTAATTTTATTTTTCATATCCTAATCTTATCAATTTTCTCTCTAGCAACAAAGAGTAAGTCATGGATGCTAAAAAGGAGAAGGAGGCTATTTTAAAAACAAAGTTGAAAGAAGCCAAGATAGAGATCAAGGTTCTTGAAGATCAAGTTGTTGATTTGGAGGTGAAAGTGGAAGATCTCCAAGAAGCCTTGAAAGAGGCTAACATGGAGATTGCATATTTGAAGAGATTGTACGGGCATGGAGATCCGTAGAAGGAAGAAAAAGGATGGTACCGAATCTTCGAAGAAATTATTGGAAATAAAAAATGTATTTTGATGTTTTCCCCCCTCCCAAATTATTATTAATGAATTAAAATCTTGCTTTGATGTTTATTCTAAACATTTTGTTTTATTGGCTTAAAATTTATCTTCATTTCAATTAACAAAAATATATTATTTTAAAATTTATTCGATTTAAAAAAATATTTTTTGGTAAATTCGAATTAAAAAGAATTTTTGGTAAAAAAATTAGTTTTTCATTTTCCTCAAATTTTATATTTAAAATTTGAAATAAATTGTAATTTTATCATTTTTCCAATTTTTAATTGAAATATTATAAAATAAATAATAAAAAAAATTGGGTTAAAAACGGGGGAAAACATGGGAGGAGAGAGAAAAGCTACTGTATTCTCACATGCCGCAATGAGGCGTTGCGGCTATCCGCAACGCCTCATTGTGGCAGGTGAGAGTGCAGTAGTCTTTCTCTTTCATCCCCTGTTTTCCCCTGTTCTGCTCTGTTCTCATTTTATCTTTTTCACAATTTTTTTTGTCATATTTTTTATCATATCATATAATTCATTTTTAACGAAATTATGGATCCAATATTTTAATAAATAGTAAAAATTATTCAATTAATTTAATTTATTCATTTATTTAAATTATTATTACTAGTACAAATGCATGGATTGCATTTTAATACCTTACATTGAAAATTAAGATTATAATTAATAAAAATAGTTTTAATATTACAGAATACAATTGAAACTATCTACCAGGACAATTTCTTCTATCATAGTTTGCTCCTACCAACCCACATTTTCCGCAATTTCGTTGCTTGGTTGTTGAAGTTGACGTTTCAATACCACTTTTATATCTTGCCGCTTTCTTTCGTCCCTTAGTTTGTGACATTGGAGGATCGAATATCGGATCATGATCCCAATCTTTTTGAGGAAACGACTTGTTCATTTTTTCGGTCTTATCCTCTTGTGGAAAAGCATTTTCCACGTGACACCTCTCTCGCTCAACCAAGTTCATCACGTAATTGAAACGTGGGACGGAACAACTACAAACAGCGCCTAAATTTTGAAATGCTTTGCACAATGCACTATACCTTGATGCTTGTGATTCACCAACATACCAAGAACGGGAGGAGTATAAGGTAGAGGTCCGGCAATTTTGTTGCCATTTTTTGTCCACCTAGACATGATGTAATCATTCGGAATACGTATTTTTTGTTTCTTGTCTAGGTAACGGATCATGTGTTTACAAATCATCCCGGAATGTTCAAATTGCCTACAAACACATTCAATCTTTCCATCAACATGGGCCGTCAACCGATAGCCTCTTCTACGATCCTCCGGCAAGGTAGACTTCTCAACCAAGTATATTTTAAATAAATGACATCCACCTTTAGCTTTCGTCACGACATAAGATGTACTTTTCAGAAGCTCCTTTTGAAAATGCCTAAACATCTCTTTCGTGAAAATTTTGGATGCATTAATTTCCAAGGATGATTGCAATACTAGTCTTCTTTCCCTTTCTTCGCTCTTGTATTCACTTTTAACCTCCCTAAGATATTGTGCCTCCAAAGCCTTTTGGGAATTCTCAATGAATTCTTTCAAACCGGTAGATGCTTGCACATATTCATCAAAAAATGCATTCATTGATTCGCTTTTAGAGGTAGTGGTCATACCCGCGGCAAAATGCGACTTTGTGTAAGCACTGATCCATTGATGTCTAATGCGATAAATTTCATTTAACCAAACATGATCCTCAAGTTTGTACTTCTCGACCAATTCCTCCCATCTACCTTCAAATTCCGTGGGTGACAACGACTTATACACACATGCATTAAAATCCGATTGAATTCCAGATATTTGGTGTACAAACTAGATAACTTCTCGGGAAATTTACTACTTATATGCCATGTACAATATAAGTGTTTTGTTTCGGGCATAACCGTGGCAATAGCATTTCCCAAAGCAATGTCTTGATCGGTAATTATTGTAGTGGGAGGTTTGTTGTCAACGGCTTCCAACCAAGTTTCTAAAACCCATTGATAAGAAGTCTCGGTCTCATCTCTCATGAGTGAAAATCCAAACAAAATATTTTGGTAATGGTGGTTCACCCCCGTAATAGGTATGAAAGGCATACAATACCTATTCGTTCGATAAGTTGAGTCGAACGTCCAATCATCACCAAAATTCTTGTAAGCGTTCATGCATCGAGGATTAACCACAAAACCTTTAACGCGATTCTCGTTATCCACATCCAGTCGATAGAAGAAATGACCAAACGCATTCTCTTGTTGTAACTTTCGTAACACGACCAAGCCACACTCCGCATCACCGGAATCAAACACTTGGTGCTGAATATCCCGTATGACATTGCGTACATCTTGATTAGAAAACCCTAAATTTTCAATTCCTCCACATGTCTCACTAAGATATTTCATCACTTTACTCGTCTCGATCCCCGATTTGTTAAACAACTCAATCAATGATCGGGTGATCGGATCGATGTTGCGCGATGTTTGAAAAAATTGTCTCTTATCCGCTGTTACCATGGCATGATTGTGTTTCAAATCAACCAAAGTTACCTTCCATTTGTTTACATTCACTAGGTGACATACGTACATTCGAGCACGACAATTTGTTCATGGATCCACATCCCTAATGCGTCGTTTTCCTTTATCACGATAATCCGATTCCGGTGATACTCTTCCACCCTTCTTACAAATAAACAAACGGGATGATGGATCATGACTCCGTTGATGTTTATGAGTATTCCTAATTATTATCTCAAATCCGACATTTCGACCATAATTTCTATAAAAATTTTCCGCCTCATCTAATGTATCGAAAATCATTCCAACACAAGGCATAACCTTATTAACATCCGCAAATGTAAAATCACAATTTTCATTTCCAATATCCTCATCATCATCATTTTTTCCCATCCTAACATCCTCATCATCATCATTTTTTCCCATCCTAACATCCTCATCATCATCATCAATTTTTCTCATCCTAATATCCTCATCTCCTTCATCATCATTTTTTCCCATCCCAAATTTCTCATCATCACCATCACTAATAATTATTTTGTTTTTACCCTTTCCACCATCATTTTTTTCCCCACCAACATCATCAACATTCATTTTATCTTTACGAACATTGTAATTCCCTCTACGTTTATGAACACTACTATAATAATTATCAATATCTACATCATCAACGAATAATTTACGAGAAACATGATTTTTTTAACGGGCGGCGTAATATAATCATCACCATTACCTTCACTAGATGAACTAGAAGAGCTAAATAAAAATGAAGCCATTGAATAGAGCACTAACCTTAATTTTGGATGAATTTTTGAGCTCCAAACCCTTGAAATTCGTTGGTGTTTTCTGCTGTTTGAAAAAAAGAAATTGAAGAAGAAGACAAATTCTGTAACCTTAAATGCGAACTGCCGCAAGGAAACAATGCTGCAGGTGGTTCATTTATTACCAGCCACCAACCATAATTAATGTCAAAAAAATTTCTGAGCCACAACTAAACATTGCGGCAGTAAAATCTACCGCAATGGCTCACTGCGGCAGTAATTTAAGATTTTTTCTTTTTTTTTTCTTTTATTTTTAAATCTTCAAATATGCATCCAAATAATAAAATATATTAATTTTAACTTTAAAGTATCTTTAATAATGTATTATGGATACTTTTTACATGTTATGTAGTTTAAATAATGATGGATTGACATGTACATCTCAATCTTAGATATTGTTGAAACATAAATCAGTATGGTAACATTTTTTGTTATTGTTTCTATGTAAAATATTCAATATAAATTTTTTCTTAACGCTTTCATTCATTTTAACTTACATTACTGTTTTATGCTATTTTTTTCATTTTTAAGAATATAATAATATATATTATCATTATTTGTAAATTTTGAGTTTACATAACATTTTTTCCTAAATATGTTTTAAAAATTAATTATTTAATAATTTAAATGTGTCATGATTGGAAGTCATTCTCATGTTCATTAACTCGTCCATACACATTTTTATATGTTATTACCTATTAATTTACTATTTTTATTAATTTTATAAATATATATCAAATTACAATAATGTAAAATAATATGTAAGATAATGTTGCTTAAACTTTGTAAGAGTACAAGTTGGTGGTGCGGAAAAATGTTTGTTTCATTTGCAAAAGGTCAAGAGTTCGAATCCAAACGAATGGTTTTAATTTACTATTATTTATTAATTTTATAAATAAATATACATCAAATAATGATTTTAAATAATATGTAAGATAATGTTTTTTTTTTACGAACAAGTAAATTTTATTAATCAAACTGAATCCTTTAACAAAGCAATCTGAACATCAACAGGAACAAAACTCCTGTCGAACTCTCGATCTGGAAAAGAATATGACGCTCTAGCAAGCTCATGAGCAACCATATTAGCAGATCGTTTAATGTAAAACAACGTTGTTGTGTTTATCTCTTTCATCAATCTACGACAATCCTCAACTAGAAGCCCAAACGGAGACACCATCTGAACCTTGCTGCGGATTGCTTGCACCACCACCAGGCAGTCAGACTCGATCACCACTCTTTGCCACTGCTGATGTTTAGTCCAACTAAGGGCCTCCTTAACAGCCATAACTTCCACCATCTCAGCATTTAACTCCCTCTGCACTAAAACTGCTTTAGCTCGAATTAGATCTCCATTCGAATCCCTTGCTACCAAACCAATCCCTGAGGCGTTATACTCTTTAAACGTTGCCGCATCCACTGATATCTTTATAGTTGACATCTGTGGCTTAACCCAAACTACATCTCCATCTCCTTCAATCATATTAGGAGAAGAGATCTTTAAAACACAATTTTGGGCTGCATTCCATTGAAAAAGATACTGCTTAGCAGATGCAATCACCACGTTAGATCGAGTATTTTTATTGTTCCATACTAGCTCGTTCCTCGCTTTCCATAAAGCCCAGCTTATAGAAGCCACCTCTGCTCGTTTTTTATTGTTACACAACATGAAAACCTTGTCCCACCACCTATGCAGCTCCTCATCCTCTGATCCTTGCACATCTGGAATAACTCGTTGCCAGCACTGGGCAGCTATAGGACATTGCACTAGAGCATGATAAATTGTTTCGTCGTTACTTCTGCACACCGGACAGATACGTTCAATAGGCACCCACTTCTGATACAACATGACCATAGTTGGAAGACAATTCGACAAAGATCTCCAGATGAAGTTAAGTACTTTTGGTGGAGCTTTAATTCTCCAAACCTTTCTCTAAAAACTGTCATTGTCTCGTTGACTCCACGCCCCTTTCTGAGATTGCAGCAGCCTGTAGGCACTACATACAGAATAACTCCCTGAGTTTTCCTTCCCCCAGTACAGGTAGTCTTGGCCCCTTTCCTCACTCAGAACTATCCTCCTAATGCAGTGCTGATCTCGCTCATTAAATAAATCTGACAAAATCTCCTCATCCCACCCACTACCATCCATGCTCATAATTGACGACACCTTTGCCTGTTTCAGACTCAAAGAATCCGAAGTTATAAACGGATTCTGGTCATCTAACCGCCATGGCTGGCCAACAACATCAATAGTCTCTTCTGACCCCACTTTCCAACGCATACCTGCAAGAATCACACCCTTAGCTTCCCAAATGCTTCTCCAAATAAAACTTGGATTATTACCAATAGTCGCATCCAAAAAACTGCAACTAGGAAAATAACGAGCCTTATAAACTTTGCTAACCAAGCTATGTGGATTTGTAATAAACCGCCACCCTTGTTTTCCCAACATAGCTAAATTAAAGTCTCGTAAATCTCGAAAACCCATCCCCCCCACTGACTTATGCTTTGATAACCGCTCATAACCCATCCAATGTATACTCTTTTTGTCGCTACAGTTCGAGTTCCACCAGAACTTCGTTATTGATCTCTCCACATCCTTCGTAATCTCTGCAGGTAAAAGAAACACACTCATGGCATATGTGGGTAACGATTGAACCACATATTTTATTAACACCTCTTTCCCTCCTTGAGATATGAGCTTTCCGTCCCAACTCTGCACCCTCTTTTTGACCTTATCTTTTAGGAAACCCAATGTTGTCGACTTGCTTCTACCCATCATATTTGGCAAGCCCAAATAACTACACCCCTCATCAGCCTCTCCCATTTGACGAACATGACAAAGCTGTTGTCTACGATCCTGGCCAACATTCGAACTAAAAAACACTGAGGATTTTATCAGATTGACTTGTTGGCCAGAAGTATATTCAAACGTTTGTAAAAACTGTAAGATTCTCCTAGTCTCTTCCTCATTAGCTTTACAATATAGATAGCTGTCATCGGCGAATAACATATGTGAAATACTCGGAGATTGTCTACAAACCTTAACCCCTTGTAACCACCCTCGACTCTCGTAATTTCTTATTAGAGACGACAAACCTTCAGCACAAAGAATGAACAAGTATGGCGATAACGGATCTCCTTGACGAATTCCTCGTGTAGGGACAATAGGGCCAATCTCTCTCTTAGCATGAATAACATAATACGACACCGAGTTGACACATTGAAGAATTAAGTGAACCCACCACTTGTCAAAACCCATTTTAATGAGCACCGCCTTCAAATAAGACCATTCAATTCTGTCATAAGCCTTGCTCATATCGAGCTTCAAGGCCATGTGCCCCTCCTTTCCTCTCCGCTTTCTTTTCAAGGCATGCATCACCTCGTAGGATACCATGACATTATCCATTATAAGTCTTCCAGGTATAAAGGCACTTTGATTTTCAGAGACAACCACGTCCAGCAGACCCTTCATCCTGTTAGCTATAACCTTCGTGATAATCTTAACCAGGACATTACAAAGAAAGATGGGTCTCAAATCACTAATTAAAGTTGGACATTTTTTCTTTGGAATCAAAGTGATATTAGTAGCATTTAATCCAACATCCAAGTTACCATCCATAAAAAACTTTCTAACCATCTCAACAACATCCCCTCCAACAATCTTCCAGTGCTTTTGAAAAAATGCCGGCGTCATCCCATCAGGACCCGGAGATTTATCTGGGTTCATTTGAAAAAGGGCTGATTTGACCTCCTCTTCAGACACTGGCCTTAGCAAATCCTCATTTTGAACCGTAGTGATTTTTGTTGGTATGCAACTTACCACTTCCTGCCATTCAGCCTCTGATGCAGTAAACAACCTTGTAAAGAGATAAGCTCACTCAAGCCATTCTCCCACTCCACCCACTGCCCTTATGCATTCTTGAGCTTGTGAATAAGATTGTTTCTCTTCCGATGGCTCGCTGAGGTGTGAAAATACCTGTTATTTTTATCACCAGCCTTTAGCCAGAGTTGCTTTGAACGTTGGCGCCAAAAGATCTCACGTTGATTCATGATTTGAGCCATTTGTTTTCTTGCTTCCTTATACTTCTCCTGGCTTTTCTCATCCCTCCCACTCCTATAAAACTTCATCTCATTCTTACACGCTTTAATACGACCACTAAAGTTTCAAGTTATTTCCCTCCCCCATATTGCCAATCTCTCACTACAAGCTTTCACCTTATTCTGAATATTATCCTGCAAATCTCCTTCCCACCCATCTTTTACTAACTGTTCGCACATCGGGTCTGTCAACCAAGCATTCTCAAATCTAAACCGATAAGAACTACCAGTTTTAACATTCTGCTGAGGCACTAAAAAAATTGGACTGTGGTCTGACGAAGCACCTTCAAAATTGTAAAGTTTGGCTAACGGAAATAGATTCAACCAAGCTGAAGATGTAAGAACTCTATCAAGTCTAACTTCTATAAAATCAGGAGTACCTCTCCCCCTCTCCCACGTGAATTGGTGACCCATGAGATCCATATCTATTAGACCAGTGTCATGTAAAGCATCATTAAAACCATCAATTAACCATGTTGGATATGGATTACCCCCCTCCTTATCTTTCAGAGACGTAACATTATTCAAATCCCCCACAACACACCATGGTAAGTTTGAATCCCGAGCTAAATGACGCAAGAGGTCCCAGGTTTTCCTTCTGTTAGCACGAACTGGCTCATCGTATAACCCAGTCAGTCTCCAAGCACTCATCCCTTCTACTATCACTTCTGCATCAATATGGTTCTGAGAGAAGCCAGTAATGTTTACTTGATAACTTTCCTTCCACATAAGCGCTAAACCCCCACTTCTCCCTTGAGCCTCAACTACAAACAACCCTTCAAACCCGAGTTGAACTCTCACCCACTCCATCTTACCTTTACCAGCCATTGTCTCATAAAGAAATATAAATGTAGGCTTTTCTTGACGTACCACGTCTTTTAGGTACTGAACATTCCAAGGGATCCCTACCCCTCGGTAGTTCCAGCTGATAGTATTCATAATGATAGGCGGGGTTGAAAGGCAACACCCGCCATTTTCCCGTTTTTTGACACCAATGCTTCTATAGTCTGATTTTCTGTCAACTCCAAGTTATTCAGACTTTGTCCAGGCCCATCAGTCATATTAACATCTCGATCCTTATCCTCACAGTCCCGTCCCATTAGTAACTCTTCGCCCAACCCATCTTCACTTATACGCGATCTTTTATGATTTAAAACAATAACCCCCTCTTTTAAATTTCCTTTATCATAGCCTTTAGTCACGCTGTCACTTATCTCTCATCTACTCTCTCCACCAACAGACTGCATCACCCTGAAATCCTGGGATTTTGTTACCGACATTTTCGCCTGAACTGGTGACTCCATCTCCCCCTTCTCCGCGTTGGCCTCCATCCTCTTTGGATCCAGTTTCCCCCCATCTTTACCACGAAGCCATTGATTCTTGCTTGTAGACCTTGGTTTCTTACAGCAGCCCTTAGAGAAGCATCATACCTTCTACTCTCCTTCACCCTTGCATTATCGAATAGTGCCTCACAGAACTTCTCTGAATGTCCTATAATCCCACAGTAAAAGCAAAAAGACGGAAGCCGTTCGTACTTAAATTTAATCCACATCCATTCCCCCCTGCTTTCTTAATGCGCATTTGATCTTTTAAAGGCTTAAGGACGTTAATGGCCACTTTTATACGCAGAAATTGTCTCCAAACGCTCTGGAAATTCTTTGGATCCGACTGAATATAATTACCCATATAATTTCCTATTGACTTTTAGATGAACTCTGAGTTAAATCCCACTGGTAAATCATACACTTGCACCCACATATATAACTCACTTAACTTTATATCAGATAGTCGCTCTCCCAACTCCAGTCTTTTGACCATAAGTGCCTGATTGTTGAACGACCATGGTCCATTATCCAAAACCCGTTGCATATCAATCTCATGAAAAAACTTGAATACAAACAGATTGGGTATATTAGTCTCCTCCATGAAAACACCCTTTACTAGTCACCAGATTGATGCTAATGTATCCTGCATAGCCTGGAAATTGATCTTCCTATTTGTAACGAAACTCCCCACCAAACATAGAGATATATCCGTTGTTACTACCTCGACAGTAGGTTCCTCCAGGATTAAACCCTCGTCGCCTTCATCGTTTATAGAGAGATTTGCGTAGCCCTCCTCCAATGTTTGCTTTGATGAACCCGCCATATTACACTCCTAGCAGATCTGAATAACTCTCCACACAGAATTTTCCTAAAAGACGTAAATGATAACAAGCTAATAACACGTCAATATGACGAGACGAAAAAACTCATCATAAGATGAGACTGGTTAGTTATTAATTTGTCGGATGAGAGATTGATGCGAGAGATGGAGAGAGAGTTTATAACGACCGATGCTCCATAACAAAAATAGTTTGAGTTTATAACTGTTTAGTTTTGTGAGACAAAAATAGTTGGCACTTTCTGAAATGGTGTTTATGTAAGATAATGTTGGTTAAACTTGAAAGAGTACAAATTGGTGGTGCCGCAAAATGTTTGTTTCATTTGGAAAAGGTCATGAGTTCGAATCCAAACGAATGGTTTTAATTTACTATTTTTTATTGATTTTATAAATAAATATATATCACCAAGATAATAATAAATAATATACAAGATAATTTTGTTTAAATTTCCAGAGTACAAGTTGGTGTAGTGGCAAGAGTTTTATAGAATTTGTAAAAGGTCAGGATTTCGAATCCAAACTTATGCTATGTTTTTTAAAACTTATTAAAAAATACTGCCGCATCGAAGGGATGCGGTAGTGATATTTTTACTACTGCCGCATTGAAGGATTGCGGCAGTGCTGCAGCAATGAAAAGTTGCGGCAGTACTGGTGGTTACACTAACCAACGGTGGTTGTGGACCAAACTCCATATATATATATATATATATATATATAGGCCTTTGCTCCATACAGAACACTCTTATATAATAGATCTGATGACGTCACTGATGACGTCATTAATGAACAGTAAATTTTCATATTTTTTTTTTGCTGGTTTGCTAGAGGTTAAAAAAATAACAACTTTTTGTATTGGGTGCTATGACGGAACTCTTAAATTATATTAGATATGAGGTGTTCTTTATTGTTTGTTATATAAGGTGTTTGTTATGGAGTGCAATTCTATATATATATATATATATATATATATTGCGGGGTCATGAGCAAGTGGATTGCATATATTGAGAGTAATACAGGTACAACGAGGAATAAATGTATCACGACTATCCTAGATCCCCGATCCCGGGTCTGGGGGTGTCAAAAAAGGGCCATGGTCGCAAGTCAGAAATTGTTGTCTCTTTCGGGCCGGGCTTTATCTCAGCTTTAAAAAGCACGGGCTTTTTGTTAATTGGGTCGATCAGGCTTTTTAAAAAATCGTACCAGACCGGGCTTTCTCCAAAATTTGAGGACGGTTTTAGACCCCCGTGCCGTGTTGGATCGGGCAGAACCGGGGTTTTATCCGAGTTTTTTTAATATATATATTGATATTTTTGAAATTACTAAAAAAATTACATATGTTTAGATTTTTACAATAAAAATCAGGTTTTTTATCCGGGCTTTTGTGTCTTATATATTAATACTTTTAAAATTATTAAAAATATTACATATTTTTAGATTTTATCTATGAAAAATCGGGAATTTATACCGGCTTTTTAAAAAGCTCGGGCTTTTATTTCGGCCAAATCGAGATTTAATCCATGAATTTTTCGGGCTTTGGGATTTTATCGGGACTTTTCGGGTTTCGGGTTTTATCCGAGTTTTTCGGATTTCGGGTCGGTCCAGATTTGATGAAAATAGAAGACCCAAATAAGACATGCGGGCCGGACCAGAGCTTTTTTCGAATTGAACCATTTGACTTTTTTTCGAATCCGATCGAACCGATTTCGAATTTTGAATTTTTTGAACATCTCTAATTAACAGGTAGACAAAACAAACAATTGGAGGGATATAATTGAACATTAAAGTGTATGAATTAAAACTAAAATTACAAAGAAAGCTGAGGAAAATTTGAGAGAATATAATTGAACATTCAGTTATGGGGGTCTTTTTATTCTATGCAAATCACTTCCTATTTATAAGAGAAATAAGCCCACGTTTATCACCAAAGAATTCGGCCGAACGCAATAAAACAGGACTGAAAAAAAACAGCGCGTTGTTAAACCCCGCCGCCAACTTTCACGCAGCTGCCTACTCGTGTTTACTTTTATCAAATGAATAATACACTAGCTGCCATGCTGAAAACAGTCTCGAACGGGGAGGTGAATACACGCGGGCTCTGTTTTATCATTTTCCTTCAGGCGCGTGGCCGCCACGCGCTTACAGGAGCGTCAGAAACTTGTCTGCAGCTTGCACTGCCAGACATGCCTAACTTTTGATTTAGTAAAACAATTCAACATTCCACTTTATTACTTTTGCTTCACTTTTCAAATTCAATCAAACAAACAACCCGGCCATTCAATTTAGAGGGCTTATTTTGTTTTATATGGAAGGTCTCCGTATAAACGCTTTTAACCCGCATAGCTTATAATATTTAATTAATAAATAATTAATTTAATCCAAAAATTATAAAAATAAATATCTAATATTATTAGATATTTATAAATATAATTTTCTAAATAAATAAAATATTTATAAATATAAATAAATCCCTAAGTCCTAAGCTGCGGTCTATTGAGGGCCTGGAACCGGACTCCTTTTACTTAACAAAAATTATATTAATTCCAACCGGGATTCCCGCTTTAAGAATATATCACTTTCCATATTTTTGTGACAATTCTTATTTGCTCATTGCTCATCCAAGTCTAAGCTACGGTCTCTTGAGTATCTGAAACCGGGCTCCTTTTGCTTCAAAACTTATCCTATAAACATAAAATCATCTTAGCATCCAAATAATTAAAATGCTACTAACAAAGCTAATCAAGGACAAAATTATTACAAACTAAGGATAAATGAGAGATAACATGCTACAAAATGTACACAAAATTAGCATGTATCATTATCCCATACTTTTTTGTTAAGGAAAAACCAAATTCCCAAGAGAACTCTAGCTATTAACACAATCTCCTCATGCCTTGCACTACTGAGTTTTTGGAGGAGCCACTCTGGTGCATACTCTACTGTACTCATATCATATTGCACACCTACATACTGCCAACAGGCGGTAGCAAAAGGATAGTCAAAAAACACATGCAATTTATGTTCAATGTCTGCATTGTACATTGGACAGGTAATAGGGAGTGATACACCCTTGGCATTCAAACGCCTTCTAACTGGAACATTATTCCTAGAAAAACGCCACAAGAAAATTTTTACCTTATGAGGAATATCCATCCTCCATATTTTACCCCACCCAGTTGCTTGAGTGACACTTGCATTGCCCAAATTTTGATCAGTCCATAGTTTATAGCCATACTTGACACTATACTGACCATCTAATACTCTGTTCCAAGCCAGTCGATCATTAAAATTCCTATTAGGAATATGAGTTGCTAAAATCAGACGAGCATCTTCTTCTGAGGAAAAATTACGAATCTTAGCATCATCCCACCTATTGGTCTCACCCATGATAAAATCAGAAATAGTGACACTAGTAAAAGCATATTCATGACTCTGAGTAACACATAAGTCTTCTTTTCCTTTAAGCCAAGGATCTTTTACTGCATTAATATCCAAACCATTATCTACAACCCTTCTGTAACCTTTGTAGAGAGATTTCTTAGTAATGAAGTTGATTATGGTTAATCATCATGCTTTGGTTAATCATACATCATCATGCTTTGGTTAATCATACTTTGTAATCTTTCCTTTACTTGTCTTGTTCGAATAAATGCACTGGTCATGTTGGCCCAGCTGTAGTACTTGTCTGGTTGCTAGGTATTCTGGCACAACAAGGGCATATTAGTATTTCCTCAAGTTGTTAGGTTGGTAGCTCAGTTGTAGGATAAAGACCACAGGGGTGTAGACTGTGGTCCATAATGTGTAGTTTGCAGTTCTTGTTATGCAAAAGTTGATCACATTGTCTCACTATATTTTCTCACTGTTATCTTGATGCTTTAGTTCAAATAGTCTTTATGGTATCCGAGCTAGCATAGGTAACTGAGTTGTGAGAAAAATTTTCTTGTTATAGTGAGTAGTCAAGTGTTTTACACAATAGTCGAGTGTGTTGTTTGTGTCTAGACAGGTGTGTGTTGTTTGTGTCACACTAGTTTGAAGTTCTGGATCTACTAATGGCTACTGGCAAATTGTCTTTTACTGATCTACAAAACCCTCTATTTTTACATCCTTCTGATGGAACAACCTCGATAGTTATGTCAAAACTACAAGGGGCAGGAGAATATAGAGCATGGAAGAGGTCTTTCGAGATACAGTTGTCAGCAAAACGAAAGCTGGGTTTCGTTGATGGGTCGGTGTCAAGAAGCATTACAGATACGATAGAGGCAACATAGTGGGATACGTGCAACAATATGGTGATTTCTAGGATCCACAACAACATTTCAGACAGTATCAAAACATCCGTGCTTTTCATAAATACTGCAAGTGACATCTGGAAGCAACTAGAGAAAAGATTTTCTTTGATTAATGGCTTAAGAAAATACAAATAAAACAAAGACTTGTTTAATCTGAAACAAGGTGGAAGAAAGTCAATGAATATTTCACTCGTCTGAATAGTTTATGGGAAGAAATTGATTCTATGAACAGCCTACCAACAATAAAAACAACAACCACAGAAGTAACAGATCTGTTGAAATCCATAGAAACCATGAAGGAAGAAGCCAAGCTTTTCCAATTCTTGAATGGGTTAGATGACGTCTACGGAGCGCAGAGGAGCCAACTGCTGATGATGGTTCCGTTACTATCTGTGGAGGAAGCATGCTCAGCAGTGTAGTAAGAAAAATCATAAAAAGAGGTGTTGACTCATAACTCATTGGTTGACACAGATGTAATGGCCATGTACAACAGAGGGGGTGTGAACAAGCCTCTCACATGCACAACCTGTGGAAGAACAGGGCACACAAATGAAAGGTGTTGGGAGACTACTGGGAGGTATCCACAATGGCATTATAAATACAAACCTGGGCAAAGACAAGTACCTAACAAATGGAGTGGAAATAAGAAGGCCATCTTGCCCAAAGTAGCCAATAATGTTCAAGGAGGCATCAACGGTCAACAAGCAGTAACCATGACCTTTCAACAGCTGGACCAGTTACTAAAATTTATTCCAAAAACGGAAACCTCAAATGCACAAGGATCTGAGACAGACGAAGAAATAGACTTTAGCTTTTCTGGGATGGTCTATAGCAACAAAGGGCAAGTGGAAGAATCGATGGAATGGATTATAGACTCGGGTGCGTCTGACCACATGACCTCCTCGCTGAAAAATCTGATGAATGTAAAGAAGGCTCCCTCAATGCTCACGATAACATTTCCCACAGGTGCAACTACCACCATCACACATGTTGGGGACGTGATACTTTCGAATGGTCTGCAGCTCAAAAATGTTCTGGACGTCCCTCAGTTCAACCACAATCTAATTTCGATTCATAAGCTGGCAAAGGATTGCAAATGCAATGTAATGTTTCAACCCGATGGCTGCACCATCATAGACTTTATTACTAAGTGCACAGTGGGAATGGGAAAAATGAAACAATGGTTACACTACCTTCAATATGAAAAAGGGTTTCAAGGTAGATTAGCCATGACTGGACAAAAGACAGGAGCAGTGCAACAGGATAAAGCAAAGGACATGGGGACTGGAAATGAATTTAATATCTGGCACCAAAGATTGGGGCATGCACCCATATCCAAGATGCAGCACATTAACCGAGTCAAATACTGCCTTTATCAGCAAAAAGATCAGGTTTGCATTACTTGTCCTATGGCAAAAATGACTAGAATTGCCTTTCCTGTGAGTAGTTCACATGCATCTGAAATTTTTCACCTAGTGCACACTGATATATGGGGTCCCTATAAGGTCAATACTGGAGGAAAGTTTAGATTTTTTCTCACTCTAGTAGATGATTGTAGCAGAGTGACTTGGGTCTATTTACTTGAGAAAAAATCAGATTATTTGAGCACATTGATGAAATTTGAAGAATATGCTAAAACTCAATACAAGGGAAAATTGAGAATTATACGGTCAGATAACGCACTCGAGTTTGCTGATCATGCGTGCACTGAACACTTTGCCAAGAAAGGAATAATCCACCAAACGTCGTGCCCCTACACGCCACAGCAAAACGCTAGGGCGGAGAGAAAACACAGGCACGTGTTGGAGGTCGCCAGAGCACTCAGGTTTCAATCAGGGCTGCCACTATCATACTGGGGTGATTGCGTGTTGACGGCTGTATACATCATTAATCGACTCCCTAGTGCTGCTCTGAATTTCAAAGTGCCCTATGAGAAGCTAACAGGTAAACAAGTGGACTACGACAGCTTGAAGGTTTTTGGGTGTATGGCAATGGCGTATAATACGGCCCGTGGTGGTGACAAGTTTGCACCAAGAAGTGTTCCCTGTGTATTTCTTGGTTACCCAACTGGTACCAAGGGATATAGACTGATGAATCTCGAGACCAAGCAGATTTTTAACTCGAGACATGTGACATTTCATGAGGAAATCTTTCCACTCAATGAACACACTGTGTAGCCATATGCTCAGTCGTTGCCTGTCTCAATGGCACAATGTGGAAGCCTATCATATGAAGAAAAATTGGAAATGGATACAAATGTTGAAGAAAATGTGGCTGAAGAAGACACACATAATACTGATGTAGACCAAACACCACTCAACACCGATTCGAGTGAAGAAAATGGACAAATGCCAAGGAAATCGGCAAGGATTTTAAAGCAACCAGAATGGCTTAAGGATTATGTCACACCCACGTCTAAAGCTGCAATGAATGCCACTGCAATAGCTCCCCAATTGGTGAGTTCAAATTTCAGTTGTTTCCTGGCAACGATTGAAACACAGACATACCCACTTTTCTTTGATCAAGTAGTGAAATCCCCCCATTGGGTAGATGCCATGAACGCCGAGCTGCAAGCACTGGAAGACAATGAAACATGGGTCGTAACAACGTTACCTATAAATCAGAAAGCAATCGGATGCAAATGGATTTACAAGACCAAGTTTAAAGCAAATGGATCAATCGATAAACACAAGGCTCGATTAGTGATTTTGGGTTATAAACAAACCTATGGGATTGACTATATGGAGACATTCACTCCGGTTGCAAAGATGGCTACGGTGAGGGCACTACTTGCGGTGGTAGCAATAAATGAATGGCATGTACATCAATTAGATGTATCAAATGCATTCTTAAATAGAGATTTGGAGGAGACAGTTTACATGACTATGCCACAAGATTACAATGGCCATGGGAGCAGAATTTCAGAATGTGTGGCAACGGTTGGATTGAAGAACATGCCACAACTGGTGTGCAGATTAAAGAAAGCGTTATATGGACTTCGTCAAGCATCTCGACAATGGCACCATAAGCTTTCTGTGACCCTAGTGTCCATTGGATTTAGTCATTCGAAGGCAAACTACAGCTTGTATTCCAAGGTTGTTAATGGAGTCATCACGTTGGTGTTAATTTACGTGGATGACATACTGATTTTTGGAAACTGTGTGAAGTCAATCAATGAACTCAAGGCTGAATTGTCTACTCATCTCCACATGAAAGACCTCGGTCCAGTTAGCTACTTTCTTGGACTCGAGATTGATAAAAGCAATGCAGGTTTCTTTGTGTCACAAAGAAAATATGCTTTAGACCTCATAAAGGAGTTTGGGATGATGAAGGCCACTCCATGAAACTCCCAATGGACACACACCTGCAGTTCACTCCAGACAAAGGTGAATTGTTGAGTGATCCCCAGCCTTACCAGCGTTTGCATGGGAAGTTGATCTACCTGACGATAACAAGACCGGACCTGGGGTTTCCTGTTCATACATTGGCACAGTATATGCAGAGGCCAACCAATGTTCACATGCATGCAGCAAAAAGAATTTTGAGGTACCTCTTGACCAACCCAGCACAAGGGATATTACTGGCTTCATCCTCAGCAGCCCAGCTCACTGCTTATTGTGATAGTGACTGGGTTAGCTGTCCCACAACAAGAAGGTCGACATCGGGCTACTGTGTCCTTCTGGGTTCTTCTCCCATATCGTGGAAAACCAAAAAACAATCTCTGGTGGCTCGTTCTACAGCAGAGGCGGAGTATCGTGCCATGGCACTTATATGCTGTGAAGTGACTTGGATTTCAGCACTCCTGAAGGACATGGGATTACAGGACCTGCCTCCCACAATGATCAAAAGTGACAATCAAGCAGCACTTTCGATTGCAGTCAATCCGGTTCTGTACGAAAGAACCAAACACATAGAGATTGATTGCCACTTTATAAGAGATAAAATAGCAGACGGAGCAGTGGTTACAACTCATGTGCCATCACATTCACAGTTGGCGGACATCCTCACAAAATCACTACCAGTCAAGCAACACAATCAACTTCTTCGCAAGATTGGAGTTTCGGTTTCCACCTGCACTCATCTTGAGGGGGAGTAATGAAGTTGATTATGGTTAATCATCATGCTTTGGTTAATCATACATCATCATGCTTTGGTTAATCATACTTTGTAATCTTTCCTTTACTTGTCTTGTTCGAATAAATGCACTGGCCATGTTGGCCCAGCTGTAGTACTTGTTTGGTTGCTAGGTATTCTGGCACAGCAAGGACATATTAGTATTTACTCAAGTTGTTAGGTTGGTAGCTCAGTTGCACGATAAAATCCAGAGGGGTGTAGACTATGGTCCATAATGTGTAGTTTGCAGTTCTTGTTATGCAAAAGTTGCTCACATTGTCTCACTATATTTTCTCACTGTTATCTTGATGCATCTTGATGCTTTAGTTCAAATAGTCTTTACTTAGCAGTCATTATACTAGCCCAAATATAACTCGATCCTGCTTGCATACTAGCCTGTAAGAAATTGCAGTTGGGATTAGTTTTTATTGTAATTTTTATTTGAACTGGATATTGTTCCGATTCTTGAACTTTGGTCTGTGATGAATCTTGATCTTTACTACTCATAGAGTTGAAACATGTTTATGACAAGTTTAGTTATATTTATAAAATTAAATGGTTAGCTAAAAAAATACTTGAAGTTAATTATAATACGTGTCTGAATATATATGTAATTATGAGCAACATTACATATAATTTTTTTAATATATAAATTTATAATTTAAAGTTGAGTTCAAAATCATTTATTAAATGAAAATGAAAATTTAATTGAATACACATAATTCAATTCTTCGATATTTTCCTGGAATTCACCACTACCAAATTAATTAGTTCAAAATTATAAACTTTTTTTGTTTAACATAGGGTGTGTTAAATTAAAATTTTGTTGAATAGATATTAAATAATTCTCAACTATCCAACACCAATACCAAATTAAGGTATAAAAATGAATATTATTATTAATTTTCAATATTCTTCCTAATCATTCCAATGAAGAGTTATTTTATATATTTGAAATCAACACAACTTTAGCTATTTGTTCAAATGTTGAACTCAATTTGTTGAAACCCGTTATCAAAGAATTTATTTTTCTGGTGAAAAATGTTGCAAATGTGTTTTTAGTAAACTATAGAATTTTATAAATATGTTTTCATTAGAAATTATATGATTCAATAAAATTTTATTCATTATTTAATTAATAATATTGAATTCAAGATATATTCGTTGAACAAATTTTTTTTGTAAGTTTGTATTTAAAAGAATTTTAACGGGAACCCATCCCTATATTATAAGCGATTTAACGAAAATAATTTAAGACAAGTATCACTAATCTAATTAATATAAATGTACTATTATATTGAAATTGAAATATTGAAAATTTGTTAATTTAATTTTTTGTTTTCAATTAACAATAAAATAATATAATAAATAGTTACTAGCCAATTATCTTTAATTAAATATACCGTCTACTAGGTCGATGAATGAATGCCACAAGATGTTGTTACTCCGTTGATAAATGTCTAAACGACGACAAACCCGATCTAAATAGATGCTTTCTATGTCATTGTCGCGTGATAAAGCCACTGTTTATATACCAAAATCTTGGGTTTTTGTGTTTGGATAACTCTACAATTGTTATATACTACACATCCTATAGACTTTCGTGAATCTTCTTGTTAACAAGTGGCCAGCTGTTGCTTTCCAACTCTAATATTTTTTATCCAAAAAGATTGACACACTTTCCTGTTTGGGACGTTCAAAAACTAATGAACCTACTATACTTACTATTTTTGAACACTACTTTTCACTATTACACCCACTACTTCTTCATTTTATACTCTTTTTTACACTATTACACCCATTACCTTCCTCCACTATCTCAAATCTATTATTAAATATTAATAGGTCCCACCACTTTATCCACTTTTTAACTAACTTCACTCTTTTTCTACTACATTTTCTTAATCTCCGTGAAAATCAAAGAGTATCAAACAATTTGGGACGGAGGGAGTACATTACTGATACACTTTGAAATGTGACACACTGTCGTTTAAGGTACCTACCATGGTTACTTAATTAAAATGGATCGATGAAATTGGAGGAATGACTACAATTTAATAAGAATTTTATATAAATTTTGAGAATATATTAATATTTGAAATTTACTACTCTAAGTATACCAGCGTAAGTTATGCTTCGATTTTTAACAACAAAATTTTAAATACTAGATCTAAGCACGGTACAAGCTTTAGAATTTGAATCGTACTAAAAATTATATTTAAATTTACCTTGGTTTCCAAACTTTCCTGACGCCTATATTTTTTAGAAGTTAAATTGTCATATGTGCCTGTATAACACATGGTTCATCACATTTGAATCCAGTATCCGGTCCAAAAATTTATCACCCCGGTAAATACTCCCTCTGTTCCGGTGAATAATATACATTGGGTTTGGACACGAAGACCAAGAAAATGTATAAATAATAAGTAAAGTTGGATGAAAAGTGGGTAAAGTGGTGGGACCTATCAATATTTAATAATAAATTTGAGATAGTGGAGGAAAGTAGTGGGTGTAATAGTGTTTTATATTATAGATTTGAGATAATTGAGGAAAGTTAGTGGGTGTAATAGTGTTTTATATTATTAAAACTTTACTCCCTCCGTCCCTTATTTCTTTTCCTACTTTCCTTTTAAGGATATTCAAATTACTTTTCCAGTTTCTATTTTTGGCCATAAATATTAATATTCAATACCCACTACTTCATTCACTACTTCTTAAAAATAATATTCAATACCCACTACTCCACCCACTAATCATTACAAACAATATTCAATACCCATTATTTCACTCACTACTCCTTAAAAATAATATTCAATACTCACTACTCCACCCACTACTCTTTAAAAATAATATTCAATACCCACTACTCCACCCATTACTCAAAAAAACAATATTCAATACCCACTACTCTTTAAAAACAATATTCAACACCCACTACAACATAAAAAAATATTATTCATTCTCCACTATCATAAAACCCGTGAAATTCAGCAAACAATAAAAGAATTTAGGGACAGAGGGAGTACTATTTTTGGAATGTATAGAAATGATGGGACACCCCAAAATAGTAAGCGTATAGAAATGAGTGGTACGAGAGACTACGTATCTACGTTTGAGATTCTCTCTTGTCTGCGCATGTAACATCAGCCAAAAAAACCTTTTTACAGTATGTGTTAATCTTGTTTTTATATCATTCGTGTCATGATAGAAAAGTCTAAACAAGCTTTCCCGCCTTTCGGTATTGTGCGTTGAGAAATGAGAAGGATACGTTGATAGCAATATGAAAACTCTGCGTTTATTAATTGTCAAATAAGATAAATTTAATGATTTTTTTAATCGATTACAGATTGATAGAGGTTATATTTCTGTTTATAATGTATAATTTCTATTAGAACAAATATTTAGGTAATTTCTAGGCCTGGATAGCTAATGTGATTGGCCTATATATATGGTTATTAAGAGCATCTCCAACCGATAAATTGGTTAGCTAAAACTTTAAATAATTTATCAAAATTTAAATTTATATGTAATATGTTAAAATTTCATCATTTCAAAGGGTATTCTCTTTATTTAAAATTTTATCGGAATCTCTAAATTCTTTCAATATTGGTCATATTTGTTGAAACTCTAGTAAATGCCTTATCAGATACAAAATAATTCAGAAATAATGATGATAATAAAAATAATAATAATTTTTTAAAATAAAACCAACCACTATAGCCAATCTTAGAACAAAACATTCTACAATTCATCAAATTTTAACCAATCATTATTTTTTTAAAATTTAGCCAACTAACTTACCAATACATTGAAGATGCTCTAAGTCTAGAATATATCGACTTCTGTCGGAATAAGTTCTCAACCTCCATTATGTGAGGGTGTTTGGGATTGTTTAAAATAAGTTATTTTTGACTTAATGGGGTATTTTTAACTTAAAGGAGAAAGTAAAGTTGTTTACTTTAAGTTGAATGAAAGTGTTTGGGTAATTTTACTTAAAGTTAAATGGGGGTTTAATAATTTTGGCTTAAAATGAAATTTGACTTAAAAAAAAAATTAAATTCATGATATTTAAGCTTTACAAGAATTGTCAAAAAAAAAAAAAAATCCATAAGTCATAAGTCAAAAGTACCTAAATGGAACTTATGGCTTAAAGCAGTTTTTTAACTTAAAACCGGAGGAGACAAAGAGACCAAAATTGACTTAAAGCTGAAAACTCCTTTTTAAGGAGCATCAGCCAAACACCCTCTAAATTTGCAAGTTGAAATAATGTAAAGCCTATTTGGGTAGCTTAACGGTAGCTTAAAGCCATCCCGTTCCTAATTGATTTGTTTGTATATATTTAAATTTTTTAGTTTAAAATAATTTTAATTCAAAAATTTAAGTACTTTTTTTAATTTTTTTCTCATATCAATTTTTATATATTTGAGTCACCTTTTAACTCGTGTTATATACTTATTTATATTTGTATTTTATATTTTTATATTGTGTTTAAATATAAATTTTTATTTTTTTAGTCAATTTTTTTTAAATAAATTTACTTTAAGTAAAATTAAGTCAAACAGATTTAATTAACTTAAAATTAAAATTATCAATTTCTTTTTAAATAAGTAAATTATACTTTAAAATAAATAATAAATAATATTTTTTTAAGTTAATCCAAATGATCTCTACTTCTTATTCAAAATATTACGATCAACATTTTAAATTTACTGCTTTTGTCTTTATATTTATAAAAATATATTATGTTATGTGGTAGTTGAGTGTCTTAATGTGCTTGGATCATTGTCATACCAATTTTAAAAAGATAGACAATCTTTTTATTTTTGTCTCATACGTTTCGAATAGATCAATTTCAACGTCTACATAGTACATAGACATCAATACTCCATAAAAATTAACAAAAATTGTCAGTTCAACGTTAATATACATGCCAACTAAGAGAGCGGTAGTTCACAAATTTTTGCCTTCAAATTTAATTACAGGAAAGTATAATAAATATTTTCTTATTGTTAAATTATCATTTGACTACATATAGGTAAATGTAGTAAAATAAATTTATATAATATTGTAATACATGTTATATTATATTTCCTTGATTTCATAAAACATGTCCTAATTATTTTTTTCCAATTTTTATAATGAAAATAAGTATGTACTCAAGAAGAGCAACTAATTAAATATAGTTACATTCTTACTGGCAAAATATGGCATAATTCTTTTTTATAAGAGATCATTTACATAATTTTCACTTGTGTTTTTTTTAAATGAGGCGTATTACAATGATGAATATTCTTTTTTTAATAAATTTCTAACAAAAATCGAATTGAGGACGTCGACAAGGGAGCAATCTAATTTTAACTAAATCTTATTTTACTATTTAAATCTTATTTTACCATTGGGTGATGGAATATTGGTGTACATTCTTATGTCCTCACTATTTGAGCCAAAATGATAGGTATTCTGAATTAGTTCCCAAACACTTTCCTAAATGTCAAATATATGAATTTAATTGGTTATAATAATTTAAATTCTGCATTCACACCAACTATTCCAAAAAAAATTTTCCATTATGCCATGTAATCGATACCATGTCATTGGGAAGAAATTATTGGTACCAATTCGGGTATATAGCATTACCGTGTTTGAGTTGTTTGTTTGTTGAGGAATCTTATATATTTATACATTAATTGCAAATTCGTAATTTAAAACAACCACTGTAATATCTGTATGTATACATGCGGTGTTTCGTGAACACAAAAGTTACAAAGACCAGTTTCTAAAGTTATCACCGTGTGCTGAGCCGATAAGCAAGCCATGATCCAAACACAGATTCTACAAGAAGGTATGTCGTATATATCTTTCTATCTTTACACCTGAACCTAATAACATCAGTTGCGTTTTCGAGGAACAAATATGCACTATTTCTTTATCTTTTCTTATATGTACTCTTACATCTTTTTTCTTTTCAAAGAACTTATATTGAACTTACATATAACAATCGAATAGTCTGGTTCTTATTTGCGTGCAATTTCTTTAGGGAATATTCTTAACAAGCGAACAAGGGACAGAAACCAACTTGAACAGAGTTTTGTGTTACAGCGAAAAGATGATAATCACAAAGTAACAATACAGAGCGACTTATGGATGAAATGGAATGTATTTTACAGGTTTTGTCGTCTACATAGTGTTACTGGCACGGTGAGTTCTGTCGTATATCTTCTCGTTTATTTCATGCAGCTATTCAGTTTTCGAATATCATCTGAAATTTCATATGTAAAGTTCTACGTTCTTGCTAACAGGTGACTGGGGTAATTTCGGTTTCACTGCTGCCTTTGACTTCATTCGGAGATCTGTCACCTGAATTTTTTGTGGGATTGATAAAGGTTTTGTATATGTAATTTTGTTTTGAATTAAAGTTGCGTAAACGTGAGACTACTGATTATCTATTTCTTCTTGTCTAAATGCAGGCAGTGATCCCATTTGCTTTTGTGAACATCTACGTGGTTACACTAAATCAATTGATTGATGTTGGAATAGACAAAGTAATAAAACTAGCTATCTGAACTTATAGTTGATTTTCATGGACTGATAGTCATTTTGTTCTTAGTATTTTGTTCTTTACTGTGCACTTCGGCCAGATAAACAAGCCATATCTTGTACTAGCTTCTGGGGAATATACCATGCAACAGGGAAAGGCCATCACCTCAGCATTTGGAATAATGGTTAGATAATAGTACTACCTTCTACTCGGACAGTGAAATTCCGTTCAATGTTTAAATACTACCTGAAAAAGGCTCCATTTCGATAACTATCATGCAGATTAACTGGTAAATTTTTTTTAAAAGAATTCAACCAATTGCAACATCTTGCATGTCATAATGTTGTTCATAAATTATGTTGAAAAACACGTGGCATGACCATCTTGGGATGTTACTCCGTCCAAAATAAATGTTTCTTTATTTTTTGGGAAGTATCTTAAGTTATAAAAAATTGTACTTTTGTAATCATCTTTTTAAATTTATGTTTATGAATAAAAGTATAGAATCTAACTTTTTATTAAATAAACTGGAAAAATGAGTTAAGAAGGTAACTTTTTTATATATTTTGAAATACGTATAGAAAGTAAAATCGATACTTATTTTGGAAAAAAAAGTACTATATACTAACATAAGAGATAAACCTTGGAACTTAATATACCACTACCGTTTGAATAAATAGCATTTAAATGATAAGTATATATGTGGGTTTTGAATCTATCGTTGGATAATTTCGATTACAATCTATATGTTTTGGATGGTGCAGTGCTTGGCTACGGCAATCATGTTCAACTCTCCTCCTCTGCTTTATGGAATTATTATACATTTTCTGGTTGGAACTGCATATTCTGTCGAGGTAAATTTCATTAATTTGTTTTTCCTAATGGCCAAATTAATTTTAGTGGTAGAAAACACATACGTATAGATACATATTTTCTTTGATTACCAGAGAGAACAAACGCTATATAGTCAACTACAATAAAATAGATTTACGGCCTAACTCGCGATTTTTTCTATAACAATGATATATGAAAACGATTTGGTCTAAGGTAATTATACTTTTTATAATTATTATTTTAATTAAATAATTTTAATTATTAAATTATTACTACTGTTAATGAATTTATATCTTTGCTATGATTTAAATTATGAAAATCATAGGTTTTGGCTAGATTTTTAGTTTCTATATGTTGGGTATAAAATTGTTATGCCCTAATTTGACATACGTCCTAAGCCGGCCTTAATGGGCTAGAATAATGTTGCATCATACATAATGGGCCTGGGAAAGAAGAACGGGTCATTAAAGTTCATCATCGTAGAAGAATTCAGGATATTATTCGTTAGGGCGGCATCGCCAGCGATCCCAAAGGGATGGGGTCGCAGTTCACGAGGCCTAGTAAGGCCTAGGGGTCCAGCGTGGCCTAGAGTGTATTTATTATGAAGGCTTACAGTCAGGCCCGGCGAGGTCGCGTAAGTGCGGTTATTTCCATACATCACGGATCGCCTCGCATGGCAAACTCAGCGAGGTCGCATGCGAGGCCATCTAGCCAGTTCCGCCGATAGCGATGTTTAATCAGAGCATCATGCTAGCCATGGGTAACCTTTTATGGGCCATGGGTCATGAGCAGGATAAATGGGTAAAATATATCAGCCCAAGGAGACGTCTAGTGGATTTGGGTCAAGTTGAGCCCATAGAAACCCTAGCCCGTCTAGGTAACTTCTTCTCCAAGAGAACTACGTATGGCTTGATCCTTATAAATAGGGTACGTAGGCATCTTGTAAAGTATGAGAAAACAGTTCACCACTGAATATCAATAGACAAGATCAGCCACAAACAGTTATAAATCACCTCCATGTTCTTCGGGTTCATAGCAAAATATCCGTATTTTGCTCCATAAATCCAGCAACCTCCAAAATATTGTTATGCAATATTCTCCCTATAACATTTGGCGCTAGAAGGAGGGGCTAGTCGTTGAATTGGGAGAACAACGACTAAATCGAACAAGAAGAAAAACGGAGTGGGGGAGACCCCGGGGTCGCACAAGAAAAACAAAGACGACCCTCAAAGGAAAGATTCACCAGAGAGCGAAGCGTATGGAGATGGGACCGAGGCCGAGTTCGAGAAGGAAAAAACACCACCCCCTGTCCAGAAGGTGACATTAGAGAGCGAAGTCATGTCTTTTCTAAAGGGGATCGGAGAGACAGTGGCATCCGTGCAGGACAGTATGGCTAAGATGGAGAAGCGGCATAGCTCTAGGGGTGTGAAGAAGAATGCCAGAATGAGAACCAAAACCTATGAGGGGGAGGGAAGTAAGGGTCCCACCAAGAAGTTAATAGAAGACTTTGATGATGTAGTAACAGACCAAACGAACCCTTATTGGGACGAAGAGGAAGCTACTAGGGAAGAAAAAGGAGGCTCGCATGGTAAGCCCGCCTCATCTGAAGGACGATCAGTAAGTGTCTTTGACCGTCTTGGAAAGAAGCTAACTGAATGACCTTCGCCTCAAGTTAGAAAGGGTTAACGATGTTAAGGGAGGAGGATCTAAAAATAAAAGCAAGGGTTCTTATCGACCAGTGTCTCCACTTCGAGATCGTGAGCAGTCATATCGTCGCGATGACAGACCCCCTCTCACAGAGAGCGTGAGCGGTCCCATCGTCGCGATGACAGACCCCCATCTCATCGAGACCATGAGCGATCCCGACATCGCGTGGAAGATCTTAAAAAGAAGGATCACAAAAATGATCAGGAGGAGTCTAGTGCCCCTAAGAAGACTCAATCTCATCATGGAAGTACTGGAGAGAAGGGAAAGAAAGACAAAGAGGCCAAAATTGGGGATTATAAGTTGGAGGAGCTAAAAAAGGCCTTGGATGCGATGAATAATGAGAAAGGGATTTTCAGCACTATGGGCTCATCTTCGCCCTTCACCCATGAAATTCGAACCGCTCCACTTCCTGTAGTATTTCGAGGGCATCAACATGATATGACCTATAATGGCGATACTGATCCAGCAGAGTTTGTGATTCGATTTAATAATGAGATGGATGTTTATCAGGTCTCGCAACTAGCGAGGTGTAGACTGTTTGCGGCCTCGCTGAGGGGAAGTGCTCAGCAGTGGTTTTCAAAGCTCGGGGCCCTAGTAACCATTGATTCTTGGGATCAGTTTGTAGACATCTTTATCAAGCAGTTCCAATCCTCGATGCTTTATGCACCCCCTGTGTCCACTTTGGCTAATATTAAGCAAAGAGAAGGAGAGAGCCTGCAAAAGTATTTAAAAGATTCAATGCCGAAGTCCCTAAAGTGCGAGGAGCAAATGACGAGGCCGTGAAGAATTTTCTCATTGCTGGCTTGCGAGAAGGAACCAAGCTTTGGAAGAAATTGCAAGCATCCACACCCAGTACGCTCGTTGAATTATACAAAGAGGCAGAACCTTTTCAACGGGTTGAGAAATCAATGGAAGAGTTAAGAAAGAGCAAAGGAGAAAGTAGTGGAAGCAAGAGTAAGGGAGTAAAGAGGAAAGATTCTCGGAGTCCCAGGCGAAGACAAGATCGTAGTCCAAGCCCAAAAAGAAAGGACCGCGATCCCCCGAGGCGTTCCCCACCTCGGGCTCACCCAGCTAGAGATGAAGACAAATTCACTCCCCTGGTCACCTCCGTTGATCATATTTATGTAGTTAATGCTGATAAGGGGGTGTTCACAAAACCTCCTGCCATGGGTGCACAAGGAACCTGGAATAGAAAGAAATATTGTGATTTTCATGAACAGACGGGGCATGATACTGCAGATTGCTGGCACCTTAAAGAGCAAATTGATCGTTTAATTCGAGAAGGAAAGTTAACAGAGTGGGCAGTCCGGGAGGTAAAGAAACATCAAGGGAATTCTGGCAAACCAGGATTGGGATACACCAATGTCCCTCCCGTCGGACAGAATGTGGAGCCTCGCAAGGAGAGGGAAGAACGAGGCGGTAGCATCCATGTGATCATAGGAGGACCTCATATTGGAGGAGATAGTAACAAGGCCAGAGAGAGGTATGCTCGCGAGGCTAGAGTGCGACCCCTTACTAATGTTCATCACCTGCAAGAGAGGCCCCCAAAGCTCTTTAAAGGGGATGATACAAATATTATGTTCACAGAAGAAGATGCGAAGTGGGTCCACCATCCTCATTCTGACGCTTTGGTAGTTCGAGTTCGCATTGGATCTCAGAATATATATAGAGTCTTAGTGGACAACGGAAGTGCTGTGAATGTGTTAATGTATGATGTTTATAAGAAGATGGGATACGTGGACAAGGACCTTATTCCTACAGTGGGGCATCTTTATGGATTCACCGGAGCTTCGGTCAGTGTGAAGGGCCTCATTAAGCTTCTCATTACTTTAGGGGACGAGCCCTGCATCACCACCCAAGTTGCAGATTTCATGGTTGTAGATCAACCCTCGGCTTATAATGCTATAGTAGGAAGACCAATTTTGAAGGAAATGAGGGTGGTCACTTCTATCTACCACCTCTCGATGTAGTTCCCCACTCCGCAGGGCGTGGGTTGTGTTAGAGGAATTCAGCATGAATCTCGGGAGTGCTACAATAGGGCCCTTAAATCAGCAGAAAAGGGAAGCAGCTCTGTGATAGATACAATGGAGTGCGAGGAGGAAGAAAGAGCTCGCAAAGATGTCTCGCGACCCCCGGTTGAATGTAATATAATATCTATCGAAGAGTTGCCGGAGGATTACTTTGACAATTTAGGTATACAAGTAGAGCCAGTGCCAGGGGCTATTATGATGCAGGCTTCACATCCAGTATTGGTTCTTCAAGAAGGAATTGTTGAAGAGGTTAGTGATGACGAGGAAAGTCCAGAACAAGCCACTGTGCGAGCCCGTAAGGGGAAATGGGTTCGCAAGGAGAAATCAACATTGAAGGATTTACCTAATGGAATTACTAGAGAAACAACAGTTGTAACTGAACGTGGCCATGTCAGTGCAACACCTGTGACAGGAGGAACATGGCAAGGGGAAGCAGAGTCTAGTAGGGCTCGCGAGGTTGAAATTGATTTAGATCCTCGCATCACCGAGCATGTGGAGCGAGCCGGAGCTGCCGAAGACACAGTTTCTATTATTGTCGATGCCAAGGATTCTACTAAAGTGCTAAGGGTCGGGTCGCAGCTAAACCCTGACCTTAGGGAGAGCCTCGTAGAATTTCTCAAAGCTAATTTGGATGTATTTGCATGGTCTCATGAGGATATGATTGGCGTAGATCCTAATGTGATGTGCCACAGGCTTAATATAGACCCCAGTAAAAAAGGGGTGAGGCAGAAGAGGAGACCCATAAGTGGAGAGCGAGCCGAGGCTCTCAAAGAAGAAGTAGACAGGCTCCTCGGGGTCGGGCTCGTTAGGGAATCATTTTACCCTGATCGGCTCGTGAACCCTGTCCTAGTGAAGAAACCAAATGGCAAGTGGAGGACCTGTGTAGATTTCACTGACCCCAACAAGCACTGCCCCAAGGACAGTTTCCCACTCCCAAGGATCGATTAGCTGGTGGATGCGACAGCGGGGCATGCGCTCCTAAGCTTCATGGACGCTTATTCTGGGTATAACCAAATACCTATGTACGGACCCGATCAAGAGCACACCTCGTTCATCACGGATAGAGGCCTCTACTGTTACATTGGGATGCCCTTCGGTCTCCTTAATGCCGGGGCCACCTATCAAAGGCTCGTTAACATGATGTTTGAGAGGCAAATTGGGAAGACAATGGAGGTCTATGTTGATGACATGCTCATGAAGTCTAAGGAGGCCATGAATCATATATCCCACCTCGCAGAAATGTTTGACATACTAAGGAAGTACAGGATGAAGCTTAACCCCCAGAAGTGTGTGTTCGGGGTCGAATCAGGAAAATTCTTGGGGTTCATTGTAAACCACAGGGGAATTGAGGCCAATCCAGCCAAGATAAAGGCCCTAATGGAAATGAGATCACCTAGAAATGTCAAAGAGGTTCAAAGTCTAACTGGGAGAATAGCAGCCCTCAATCGATTTGTTTCTAAATCATCAGACAAGTGTCATGAGTTCTTCAAAGCAATTAAGAAGGTGGGCAAAAATTTTGAATGGACACCTGAGTGCGAGGAGGCTTTCCAAAAATAAAGAAACACTTGGGCTCACCGCCTCTGCTTTCTAAGCCTAGGGAAGGAGAAGTCCTCATCGTTTATCTGGCTGTCTCAGAGCATGCGGTCAGTGCTGTCCTCGTTCGAGAGGAGGAGAAAGCTCAATACCCTGTCTATTATGTAAGTAAGAGGCTGCTAGATGCGGAGACTCGTTACACCAACATGGAGAAGCTAGCTTATGCTTCGAGGAAGTTGAGGCCCTATTTTCAGGCACACAGCATTCAGGTTCGTACTGCCTATCCTTTGAGGCAAGTGATGCATAAGCCCGAGGCCACAGGAAGACTATTAAAGTGGACGATAGAGCTGAGTCAGTTCGATATTGAGTACAAGCCTCGAGGTGCAATAAAGGGGCAAGCCTTAGCAGATTTTATATTGGAATTCCCTTCCCAATCTGAGGAAAATGCCTGGGCATTAATAGCGATCCTAGAGGTAACAAACCCTGAGGTCAAAAATGAGAATTCGGCTTCGTGGTGGGAACTATATGTTGATGGGGCATCTAACAAAGAAGGAGCTGGGGCCAGGATCGAGCTCGTCACCCCTGAGGGTCGCAAGTTAAGCATTGCCGTTCACTTCACATTGAAGCTTCCAACAATGCAGCAGAATATGAGGCCCTGATCATTGGTCTCAAACTAGCATTTGAAATGAAGGTGGAGAACATTACAGCCTACAGTGATTCCATATTAGTGACATATCAACTTTATTGTGGCTGGCAAGCTAGAGGTGAGCAGATCGAGTTATATCTGCGATGCGCACAAAGGCTGATCAAGAAGTTTAACGAAGTCAAAGTGGTTCACATAAGAAGGGAAAAGAATCATGGAGCCGATGCCCTTGCCAAATTAGGCTCGCGTCGCGAGGCCACTCTACTTGGGATCATTCCGTTGGAAATTCAAAGTAAACCAAGTGTTCCGGAGGAATTTGTTCTGGAACTAGCGAGCCAGGGGTCGACATGGATGACCCCTATATGGGAGTATGTCAAGAAGGGAGTTTTACCTCAAGAAAAGAAAGAAGCGAGGAAGGTCAGATATCAGGCCGCTCGCTATGTGATTTATGATGAGGTGCTATATCGAAGAGGGTTCAATACACCACTGTTGAGGTGTGTAGATGGCGAAGAATGCAATTACATCCTAAGGGAGGTCCATGAAGGAATATGTGGCAATCACTCGGGGGGTAGTTCCCTAGCTCAAAAGATCTTACGACAAGGGTATTTCTGGCCTACATTGAAAAGAGATGCTTTTGAATTCGCCAGAAGGTGTGATAAATATCAGAGAAATGCCAATTTCAGTAATGCTCCAGTAGTGAACCTCACCTCGCTAATGAGCCCCTGGCCCTTCGCTATGTGGGGGATCGATCTTATTGGTGAACTCCCCAAAGCCAAAGGAGGAGTCAAATATGCAGTTGTGGCCGTGGACTACTTCACCAAGTGGGCCGAAGCTGAGCCCCTCGCTACCATCACGGCCAAAAAATTGAAGGACTTTGTGTACAGGGCTATTGTATGTCGCTATGGAATCCCATATCAGCTCATATCAGATAATGGGAAGCAATTTGACAGTAAGGAAATGAAAGAGTTTTGTGAAAATCTGGGGATAAAGAAAAGTTTCTCTGCTGTGAGCCATCCTCAAACAAATGGTCAAACCGAGGCCATTAGCAAAATAATTAAACATACCCTGAAGGCTAAATTGGAGGAGAGTAAGGGCAGTTGGCCTGAGGAGTTACCAAGGGTCCTGTGGTCATACAACACGACCCCAAGGTCCACCACCGGAGAGACCCCATTTTCTTTGACTTATGGATGCGAGGCCATGGTGCCTGTTGAAGTTGGCTCGGGCTCGTTCGGGCGTGAACATTACGACCCCGAAGCAAATGAGGTCAATCACAGGCTATATTTAGACATGATTCAGGAGTCAAGGGAGGAAGCTCAGTTAAGGCTCGCAGCTTATCAAAGAAGAGCTGTGAGGTATTACAATGGGAAGGTTCATGTACCGCATCTTCGCGTGGGGGACTTTGTGCTTAGGAGAATGATGCCTAACACCAAGGTCTCAGCTCATGGAGTCTTTGGAGCCAACTGGGAGGGGCCCTACAAAATCTATGTTGTTATCAATGAGGGGACTTATTATCTAACAGATATGGATGATAAAGTTGTACCTCGAGCCTGGAATGCAGAGCACTTAAGGAAATACTATCAGTAGAGGCCTCGCCCCTGGTAGTCTCTATCTATTATTACTTAGCATGAATAAATTCATATAAAGTACTAGGGGGTAGTGATTATATAGACACCTCCTCTTTATGATGTAATGAAAGTTGGGCATCGTCCCTAGTATTTATATATGAAGTTTGTTCTCCAAAAACACTGTGCAATTTTATTCTTTCTGTTAGCGTTTTAAATTTTCAGGACTAGGCCAGCACAGTGAATGCGAGGCCAAATCCCCCACATGTCAAAGAGGATGCGAGCGTACATTTACTGCGACCTGAGGGACTGTCCTCGAAGATTAGTTATTGAAAAGCATGTCTACTCAAAGAAGTTCAAAATGAAAGAAGTTAAGGGGTGAACTCAGCCTCGGGATCGTGTCTGCGACCTCGCAAGGAAGGCATCGCATGTCATGATTCCAAAGGGGATGAGGCACACCTTAAAGTTTATTAAGGAAAGCTAAAAGTTACAAGAAAAAGGAAAGCTACAAATTCAATCACAAAGGAAGCTTCGCAACTGCGAGGCTAATCTACTTGGCAATATTTCAAATATACAAAGGATCAAAGCAATAATGACTCCAGACAGAGTGAACACAATATATTTTACGAGGAAACGAAGACATGTAACATGAAAGATGTTATGATAATTATCAAAATTTCAACAGTTAATGGGTCGTTGTGCGAGCCCAAATAAGTTATCAGGACAGTTAAAAATATTACATGTTGCGAGACATTCAAGGGGTGTCCGCATCCCCAGTTCGGTACTTAGAAACAAAAGAAAAGAGTTCATTACTTAGCGGCTTCAGTTGTGTTGGTCTGGGTGGCTTCGCTAGCGAGCCTGGCTGCCTCCTTCGCATCTTCTTCTTCGATCTCTTTGCGAAGAGATTCTGCAAATTCAGCATTACCAGGCCCGAGCCTTTCCCAGTCGAAGTCAGGAATTTTTCTGATAAAGCCCTTCATCAATTCGACCTGGGCAGCCTCCACCACAGCGTCATGATCAAGTTTGGCAGCCTCGAGCTCCTTCTTCAGTTTGCCCAGCTCTTCCCCATGCTCCCTTTTAAGAGTCTCCTCGAGCTCCTCTTCCTCCTTCAGAGATTTGTTGAGAGTATTCCTCTCATTAGTGATCTTCTTCAGCTCGGATCGCAGGGTGGCAGTTTCCGTTTCAAGGGCTAGCCTATGAGTCTCCATCAGCGACCTCTTGTCTTCTTCCTTTTGGAACTTAAGGACTGTGACCTCCTTCTCCAGTTTGGCTTCGACAAATGCAAGGGTCTTCAATTCCTTGAGATGTGAAGTTTGACGAATGAACACCTCAGATAAACACTTGGAAAGAGACTCGGCATTGTCAATCAGCTCGGCTCCCACCCAGCTCGTACACTCCTCTTCAGTAGCATGATTATATCCATGCTTCGCAAAGAGGTGATGAACAGGAGTAGCAGTTGCTGGGTGCTTAGGAACAGGAAGCACGGGTTCGTCCCTTCTAGTTCTCTTAGAGGCATGTTCTTCAGGGGTACCCTGGGCTCGCTGAATAATTTCGGTGTTTTTTGACGATGGTGGAGGAGGTGGCAGTTCAGTAGTCTTTGGCTTGGGGGGGACTGTAGCAGTTTTCGCGACGGGGGCGGCCCCGCTTTTTTGGAGAAAGGGAGGTCTGCGACCGCTTTTACCCGACATACCTGAAAAGTGGAAGTGAAATACAATTAGAAGCATAATAATACAAGTTATATAAATACGAGAGCAGTAAAGATGAAGGCAGTGTTAAAGTTAACGAGGACGGAGTAATGGTCATGTTGTGACGAGGAGAGTACCCTCGCTAGTGGTAACTACAACTCGAGAGGACGAGGCCTCCTCATGAGCTTTCCTTTTCAATGAAGCCTTCTTCGCATTTGAGGGCCTCGTTTGTGAAGGAAAACCAACTCCTTCTTTCAAGAAACCGCACTCGATTAGATTTTCAAGAGAAAGAAGGGTTCTAATGTTACGGGCCTCTCGTGGAGTTTTCAGTACATCGTCAGCACGTTTCTTCTCTTCGCCCTTCAGGACGGTTCGCACTTGACCAACTGCGATCTCAGGAAGGATGAATTAGTGTACGGATTGAATGAAAGGAGGGTGAAGTTAAAAGGATAGTTCCATACCTGGGAGGTAGTTAAAGGAAGTCTTAACTCTGGGCACCTCGTGGACATAGAAGTAAGGACCTTTCCACGAGCCTGCGTTACTTGGAGCACTGTGATAAAGTTCTTTCTTGTTAAACTCTGGCCACATTGAGAAATAGACGTAGCCAAAGTCTGAGGCCCCGCATCGCTTCAGCTGCAGAAAATTACCCATGGTCCTCGCATCCAACTCAGGATAGTCAAGTTTTTGGTAAAGAACGTAGAGGGCGATCATGGCTCTGTAGCCGTTGGGATTTATTTGTATCGGGGCCAGATGGTACGTTTCACAAACATCCCTAATAAAAGGGTGAAGGGGAGAGGAGACGCCTATCTTCATCATTGACGAGGTCAGAACCATTCGAGGCACTCTGCCACCATTTTCTTGATGGTCAAAGTGGTAACATGGCATTGAAGACTTGGGGAGAATAATTTTGCCTTCTGGCCTGAAAATGTCAACCGCCTTAGCTAGAGACTCTGTATCTAGGGTCGTTGATAGATCCCTACAGGCTAGGACGCGAGGCTGGCCGGGTTTCACTTTCGAACCTGGTTCGATATCTTCAGGACGAGGACCGCCAACATATATAGTCCCTTCTAGCTCAGGTTGGGGAGTTGGTTCGTAAGGTTGGGGAGAAACTTCTGGTATATAATTGTAATCAGTGAAATTGACGACCTTGGCTACTTCATCGAGGCCGCCATCATCAGAGGAAGGCTCCTCATAGTCAGAATCATCGGAATTGGCCTCGTTGTCATCTCCACCCTCGTGCTCATAATAAGCAGTACCTAGCGAGTTTGTAAAGGAGTCGCTAGCAATCTCTATGGGGGTCGGAGGAAGAAAGTTCTTGTTAATAGGAGAAATGAGTTTGGGGATACTGGAGAAAAGTTGATTTCCCTTCTCCAAAAGTTCATTCAATTCGTTTTGAATAGATGAAGGAATTTGTGGAGACGGTTGATTCTGTGAACTAGAGGGGACTCCGACAGATGTATTCTACGAGGCAGACGGGTGTTTGGTTTTCCAGGAGCATAAATCAGTTTCCCGAGTGTATTCTTCATTGGACCAATGGTGATCCAAATACAACTTGAACGAACTGTCACTCGCACTGGTAGCTTTAGCAATGTTAGCGGCCGCTTGCTCGCTTATTGTGATGTGGGGAAGGGGTGAAGGAGTCCTTGAGCTATCGTCGGTAGACATCTGTAAAAGTGAATTATTAGTGTGTGCTCTTACAGAATATCAAGGGGATTCAGAAATATAGAAGGTTCTAAGTGTTCTCACATCGCACACGGTGAAAGGGTTGACTTATATTCTTAGGAGGAAAGGACTGTTTTGTATCTAAATGAGGGATCGCATTTTCTATCCTAGCGGGGCTAGGCTCGCAGTGTCAAATTATAAAGGAGGGGTCGCATACCTTCGGGCTCGCGTCGCATACATGTATAAGTGATAAAAGAAGGAATTATAAACTATGCATGCATTTAAATGAATTAAAAATGAAGAACAAGGGAAGAAATCTTACTGTTGATTGAAGAAAAGTGTAAAGATCTGAGAAAAGTTCGAGGTCGTTCTTGTACGAAGGCGATCCGGTTCTCTGTTTGATCTGGGAGCAAATTGGCAGCAATTCGTTGCGTTGTTTATAAAGAAAATGACAAATGATTGGGAAATCTGAGTTTATATAGTGGGCAGGAGAGAGAAAGATATGTTACACGTGTCATCATCCTAGTAACCCAGAGCGGATCTCGAGACGTGACAGTTGTTAGAAACCGTTCAAATTCATTGGGCCAGCGAAGAGAGGCCGGAAATGATGAATAATGGGCCTTGGCCTCGCGCCAGAATTTCTTGGAATTGAGTCTTCTTAGTCCACATTGCATTTCCAATGACAATATGGACTCGGGGGTAGTTGTTATGCCCTAATTTGGCATAAGTCCTAAGCAGGCCTTAATGGGCTAGAATAATGTTGCATCATACATAATGGGCCTGGGAAAGAAGAACGGGTCATTAAAGTTCATCATCGTAGAAGAATTCAGGATATTATTCGTTAGGGCGGCATCGCCAGCGATCCCAAAGGGATGGGGTCGCAGTTCACGAGGCCTAGCAAGGCCTAGGGGTCCAGCGTGGCCTAGAGTGTACTTATTATGAAGGCTTACAGTCAGGCCCAGCGAGGTCGCGTAAGTGCGGTTATCTCCATACATCACGGATCGCCTCGCGTGGCAAACCCAGTGAGGTCGCATGCGAGGCCATCTAGCCAGTTCCGCCGGTAGCTATGTTTAATCAGAGCATCATGCTAGCCATGGGTAACCTTTTATGGGCCATGCGTCATGAGCAGGATAAATGGGTAAAATATATTAGCCCAAGGAGACGTCTAGTGGATTTGGATCAAGTTGAGCCCATAGAAACCCTAACCCGTCTAGGTAACTTCTTCTCCAAGAGAACTACGTATGGCTTGATCCCTATAAATAGGGTACGTAGGCATCTTGTAAAGTATGAGAAAACAGTTCACCACTGAATATCAATAGACAAGATCAGCCACAAACAGTTATAAATCACCTCCATGTTCTTCGGGTTCATAGCAAAATATCCGTATTTTGCTCCATAAATCCAGCAACCTCCAAAATATTATTATACAATATTCTTCCTATAACAAAAATCAACGCAAACATGTTACATAGCTAAAAATCAAATTTGTTCAACTACATCTATGTACTTGCCGTTCAAATTTGGGCAATGACATGCATGGTTGTAGAGCCCCCCACTGCACGGTAAAAGTGATATTTTTTGTGTGTGTGAAATTTAGATGATCAGATCAGTAGTTGGTATAAATATTGCAAATTTGTCTCATTATATATGTTCTTTTACAAAAAAATTCGTTTCACAAAGCAATTTGTTCCCTTATACATATTACTCCTTTATAAAGAAATTTATCCCTTTACAAAACTTATCGAATCTTTTGTGAAGTAGTGAGTAGTGAGTATATATTGACATTATATTGCTCCAATATAGAGTCATGGTTGGTATTCCCTCTGTTTTTTAATATTTGACATTTGACTTTTTTGCACACATTTCTTTTGACTACCTAATTAAAATAATTATTTTTAAAATTTTCTTTTTCTGAATAAAAATAGATAGTCTATATTAAAATTCAGAAAATAAAATATTTAAAAATAATAATTTTATCATTCAAAACACATTAAAATACGTGCAGAAAATTGAAACGAAAAATATTAAAAAACAGAGGGAGTATTAATTTTGCATATAATTAAATGACTTGAGCTTTTTAAACTATTTGACTGATTAGAAAGTAGATTTTAAAGGTATCAGTTACCCGCGGGTTAGCTCTGGAAAAAAACACATACTTCTATTTAACAGTTTTATTAAAATAACGTGTTCCCTACATATATTTTTGCAGCTACCGTTACTCAGATGGAAAACAAAGCCCTTCCTTGCTGCATTAGGTATCGGTCTACATGCATTCAATTTTCAGCTTGCTGTCTTCTGTCATATCCAGGTAAATGCATATACTGCCCCCCCAATCGGGCCGTGAAAAACTCAAGATGCTCGTAACATATCATGTATTACTGAATGTGCAAATTTATTTGCAGAAATATGTGCTGGGTAGACCATTAGTACACACGAAGTCCTTCGGCTTTGTTCTCATTTTCTTTATCTTATTTGCCACCGTTCTAGGAATGTTCAAGGTAAGTCCTTAATTAGATTTTACATGTTTGTTTTCAAACATCACAACGCTTCTACGCTTAATTAGATATTAATTTCATATCATTAAACTAAATTAGTCCTTTATATGCTACAACTTGCAAACTCTCGTAAAACCTTGCTAAAACCTTAAAATTAAGAAAAATGCTAGAATTTCCAAAACGGTTCAAAAACAAATTTTCAAATGCTGACTTGTAAGAATATTGTTGGTTTTTTCCTCTTAAATGAGATGGATCCCTCATGCATACATATGAATCCCATAAATATAATAATATTACATTCTACTTGGAAATATTAGAAACTAATCTTTATCACTTTTTTTTAAATCATATAAAATCCTAACGACGCATCATTTTTGCCAGTCATTATTCCTAGCACTTAAGAGTAAATTTTTTTCTTTCCTTTATCTCTTTCTCCGGTCAATGCTGCACCTCATTTGTTGCCACAGTCGTTTTTATCCTTGATTTCATTCGAGAGTGTAGAAGCCAAAACAGATAACACAACTCACACACACAGACTTGTATGTAAACAACAGAGAAAGTACTAAAAGCAGATGCCTACTAAATTGATTCTGAATGCTAAGAAATAACAGTACATATAGGAAAACAGAAAACAAGATAAACGATAAACTAGCTACTTCTTCTCCTAACAACTTTCAACCACATCCACTTCCTAACCAACCTAACCTACTCATATGACCAAGTCATTTATTCCTACAAACTAGGATGACACCTGCATAAAATAAATAAGCCACGTTTCAAATTAAACCAACATATTCCCCCCTAATTTGAAACAGGTTTCTGCAAACTTTTGATACCCAGCAAGGCACGCATCTTCTCGAACTTAACAGTAGTCATAGCCTTCGTCAACACATCTGCGCGTTGCTCCTCAGTGTTCACGTACTTGATAACAATTTCCCCTCGTTCAACACATTCGCGAATGAAGTGATAGCGAATGTCTATGTGTTTACTCCTTCCATGAAAAACAGGATTTTTCGCCAAATCAATCGCAGATTTATTGTCCACATATATGATCACAGGACCAAGTTTGCACCCGATTATTTCACTCAGTAAGTTCCTTAGCCAGACACCTTGACAGGCCGCACCAGTCGCCGCCATAAATTCTGCTTCACACGAAGACAAAGCCACGCATCTTTGCTTCTGTGACACCCAAGTTACGAGACTTTCATCCAAGTAGAATGCCACTCCTCCTGTACTTCTTCGATCCTCGATGTTCCCAGCAAAATCGCTGTCCGAAAAACCCGACAAGATGTAGTTGCCAGCCCCTTTTGAATAGATCAACCCATAATCCAATGTCCCTTTTATGTATCTCAGAATTCGCTTGACTGCCGTTTGATGCAATGCAGTTGGGCGTTCCATGTATCTGCTAACTATCCCAACTGCATACGCTATGTCCGGACGCGTATGCACCAAGTATCTCAGCCCACCTATTACACTCTTGAATTGAGTGGGATTCACAACTTTTCCCTTCTCGTCCTTGTCAATCTGAATCTGTGTCTCCATGGGATATTTGACTGACCTGCAGTCAGCCATTCCAGCTCTCTGAAGTAATTTCTTTGCGTATGCCGTCTGTCTAAGTTCAATCTTCCCTTCCAGTTGACTAACCTCAATGCCCAAGTAGTACGACAATTTTCCTAAATCACTCATCTCGAACTCATCTCCCATCTGCTTCTTAAACTTCTTGATACTTGAGACACTAGTTCCTGTAATTAGCAGATCGTCCACATAAACACCAATGACCAAAGCTTCATCTCCCTCTCGTTTTATATATACGGCATGTTCATAGGGGCACTTGCTGAAACCCAAACTCAAGAGATATTTGTTCAATCTGGCATACCATGCACGCGGTGCCTGACGCAGTCCATACAACGCCTTAATAAGTCTATACACCAAGTGCTCTTTTCCTTCTTTAATAAAACCTTCCCGCTGTGAAACAAAAACTGTCTCTTGTAGCTCCCCATTCAAGAAGGCTGACTTCACGTCCAAGTGATGCACCTCCCAACTATGTTTAGCAGCTAAAGCCAACAGCAAACGCACCGTTTCTAGCCGAGTCACAGGGGCAAATACTTCATCAAAATCTACGCCTTGTTTTTGTACATAACCCTTCGCCACAAGTCTCGCTTTGTGCTTGACAACTTCACCATTCTTGTCTCTCTTCAATTTAAACACCCATTTCAGACCTACTGCTTTATGTCCAGGTGGTAGTTCGGTTAATTGCCAAGTATTATTCTTCCTTATAGCTTCGATTTCTGCTTCCATTGCCTGGTTCTATAGCTGCTTGTTTGAAATTTGTTGGTTCGTCAATACCAACAAACAACAATTCATCCTCTAGTATCATCTGTTCTGTATCAGCATATATATCACTAAGTGACCTAAACTTCCTGGGCTCAGTACTTCCGTCATACATATCAGATTGAATACTCCTTCCTTCACCTGATTCAGGCGTCGTGTTTGGTGAATAAGATTCCCCTGAGCTATAGCCACCTGGCGTCGTGTTTGGTGAATAAGATTCCCCTGAGCTATGGCCACCTGGTGTGGCTGGTTCCACCTCTGTGACATCTTCATTCTCCATGACTGAATGAATGTCTCGAACTGTGAACATTTCTTGGTTAGCAGACGACTCCTGCTCCTGCATTTCATTCCATTCCCAAGTTTTATGTTCCTCAAAAATTACGTCTCGACTTACTGAAATCTTCCCAGTCATTGGGTCGAACAACCTATAAGCTTTGGTTCCAGATTCATTGCCAAGATGTACCATTTTCTGACTTCGATCACTGAGTTTGGTGGTGTGCACGCTAGGCAGCTTCATGTATGCAACACAACCAAACACGCGGACATGTGTCACATCTGGCTTCTTTTCTTTCCACGCCTCATATGGAGTGATTCCTGACACTGCTCTTGTGGGTAGTCGATTAAGTAAATATGTAGAGTGTCTCACAGCCTCTCCCCAGAAATGAGATGGCAACTTCATTCCTTTTAGCAAACTACGAGCCATTGCCACGATGGTTCTGTTTCGTCTCTCGACGACCCCATTTTGTTGGGGTGAGTAAGGAGCTGTGAAATGACGAGTGATACCAGCCTCATCACAGTAAGCTGCAAACTCCCTTGACATGAATTCCCCACCTCGATCTGTTCTCAGTACCTTGATTTTCATCTCTGACTCCTTCTCGACCTTAACTCGAAACTTCTTGAAGGCTTCAAACGCCTCATCCTTGCTTTTAAGCATGAAAGCCCACATCATTCGACTGAAATCGTCGACCAAGAGTAGAAAATATTTGTTGCCTCCTGCTGTGCTTGGCGAGATTGGCCCACAAAGATCGCCATGAATCAACTCCAGAGCTTGTTTGGCATGAAAAACAGATTTCTGAGGGAATGGCTTTCGTGTCTGTTTTGACATCAAACACCCGACACACGCTTCCTTAGGCTTCTCAAACTTTGGTACTCCATATGCCATATTGTTTTTGGACATCATCATCATGGCCTGGAAATTGACATGACCAAATCTAGTGTGCCAAAGCCATGTTGATTCCTCCACCTTTGACATCATACAGGTGGGCACACTGGTCTCCAGAATTATCTTGTACAGTCGATTTCCCGATCTTTTCACCTTCATAATTAGTCTCCGCAGTTCATCATAAATCCACATGAATTCGCCCCTCATTACTACTTCTTTTCCCGTTTCTGAGAGTTGTCCAAGAGATATAATATTATTGCAAAGATCAGGGATATAATATACCTCATTGAATATCAGTTCCTCTCCGTTCTTGCAGGTAAAACCGATTGAGCCTTTCCCTTTGATGTCAACAGTGGATCCGTCGCCAAACCTGACCTGGCCAGTTACTCCTTCATCCAAGTCCTTAAATTTTCTTCGACAACCAGTCATGTGGTTGCTCGCCCCGTTGTCAAGGTACCATACATTCGACTCGACCCTTCCATCTTCGCCTTGCCTCAGTTTTGGCTTCAACTCACCTTCATTCAGAAGCAATTTCTTCTTTTCTTCATCTGACTTGCATTCTGCAAGTAACAGGGCTGGCTCTTCGTCTTGTGTAATGTGTAAGTTAGCTTCAGTCCTTTGTTCTCGATCCCTTTCACCCTTGTCACGACGTGGTTTACGACATTCAGCCGCATAGTGTCCGTGAAGACTGCAATTGAAGCATCTGACTTTGCTTCGGTCACGTCCCCAACGGCCACTCAGGTTCTTTTGTCCTGATGAGGTCTCAGTTCCTCCTTTGCCAGATCGTTTCATCCATTCTTCTTTCGTAAGCAGTAACTGTCCATCACTGCTCTCTCTTTTCCTCCATTCATCCTCAGTCAACAACAATTGTCCCCCACTGCTTTCCGTCTGTCCTTTGAGTCTTTCTTCGTGTGCTTTAAGCGACCCCACTGTTTCCTCAACAGTCATCGACTCAAGATTTCCAAACTGCTCAATGGTAGAGGTGATCTGCAGAAACTTTGATGGTACAGCCCTGAGTAGCTTCTTTACAACATATGCTTCCGCAACAGTTTCTCCCAACGTTCGAATATGTGTCACCAAACCATTAAGCTTCATAGAAAATTCGTCAATCGATTCCGTGTCCTTCATATTCAAGGACTCAAATTCGGCCTTCAGTGTTTGGACTCTAGCTTTCTTAACCCGATCTACTCCCAGATACAACGTCTTCACTGTTTCCCAGGCTTCCTTAGCTGTTTTCTTTTCAGCTAGTGACAACAACACATCCTCTGGAATACCTTGGTAGATTGCTGCTAGTGCCATTTTGTCAGTCTTCTCCGCGACTTTGGCATTCTCGTCTACCGGCTCAACAGCTTCCCACACACCTTGGGCTTGCATGAAAACCTTCATTTTCATGGACCATGCAGTGTAGTTGGTCTTCGTCAACATCGGGTAATTCAGTCCCACCGAGTTCTCCTTGCTCTTAACTATCTCCATCGTCTTTGTTTTGGATGTCCCTTCTTTGGATGTTGTACCTTTGGGCATATACTTTGGCATATACCCTTTAAAGCTCTGATACCACGTGTAGAAGCCAAAACAGATAACACAACTCACACACACAGACTTGTATGTAAACAACAGAGAAAGTACTAAAAGCAGATGCCTACTAAATTGATTCTGAATGCTAAGAAATAACAGTACATATAGGAAAACAGAAAACAAGATAAACGATAAACTAGCTACTTCTTCTCCTAACAACTTTCAACCACATCCACTTCCTAACCAACCTAACCTACTCATATGACCAAGTCATTTATTCCTACAAACTAGGATGACACCTGCATAAAATAAATAAGCCACGTTTCAAATTAAACCAACAGAGAGGGAGGTTAATGAATGCGGATTCATGAAAAGTAACAATTAATATTTTGTAGAAATTAAAAAAAAAATGTTGCATCTTGATGCCGCTTACGGTTGGTTTTCTACTATAGATATTAAAAATTGTCACGGAAGTGATTAGCTCCTTGTTCCTCGGCTCCTTGGATTGTATTAATAGGGTGAATATGTATAGGTACCGTGAATGCTTATGTACGTACAATTCTCTCTCCATTCACTAACTCAGATTATCATCATCCAATGAAATTTCACAGGACATACCAGATGTAGCAGGTGATAAAGCATTTGACAACCGAACATTCAGTGTTAGGCATGGCAAGAAAAAGGTTAGAAATATGTTGTACATCTAGAGGTTTTTTTTATTAATGCAGAACTTCAAAACTCTTCTGCAAATATTAATTTTTTTTTTGCACACTTTTTATAATTTTTGCAAACTATAGGAAACTTTTGAAAAGATTTTGTAAAAAGTGGAACAAATAACCTTTCAAATTTTGTTCAAAAGGTAATCGATTGTACCCTAATTAAATTCTAGTCAGAAGTAATTTCTACAAATTTGTAGGTCTTTTCAATTTGTATTTTCATCCTGCTGATTGACTATGGTTTTGCTGTGGCGACTGGAGCGTTGTTACCTTCATTTCTACTCAACAAATGTGTGACGGTAAGGTTTACGTTCCATGTTCAATGCGAAGCTGGTCTTTTACAAGTGATCAGTGCCCTCTGTAACATCAGTTTTATGTTCACCATACTAACATTAATTTCCATTATTAATTAACTTTCATTTGCTTTTTCTTATTTCAGGTAATAGGTCACAGTACACTTGCCTCCTTGCTTTGGCGTCGAGCTAAGTCACTTAATATTGAGGATGATTCTTCGGTGGAGTCATTTTACATGTTTTTATGGAAGGTATGTAATTTTATACTGTATTGCATACCACATTTCATCTTAGTATCCGTTGGACTTCAATTTTATTCTAGATGCGAATATCACTGCAAGATCGTAGATTATTGAAAAATTTGCCATAAGAAATTGAAAATCACATGTTGTGGAACAAAATCTATGTTATCGAATTGCGGTTAGGGTTTGTATATACTTAATACTACTAGAGTTGGTAAATTTCGAGCTTTAATGGCTGCGCTTGTGTTCTGTGACTTAATTTGGGTCCTCACAAGATGCCTACGTATCTCAGAGTTGAGAATCAAGCCAAAAACGTAGTTCTGAGAATGAGGGGTCAGGACCTTTATATAGACGTTGGGAGCCTAAGATTTAGAGTAGAGTTAGAAGATTTGGTGGGCAAGTCACCTTCTTGAGGAAGATTCTAGACTCCTACCTTGTAGGAATCTGTTTCCTTGTATGATTGTGTGCTTTGTAGGCTACTCCTTGTAGGAGTAATATCCATATTTGACTCTTATTATTAGCTATTAATTAGCCATCAATATTAATTAAGAAATTAATATTTAGTTAGGGTTTTGGGCCTCATTAATGGGCTTCTTGTTTGGACCAGACTAGGTCTAATTCATGCATCATTAATTATGTCTTGAGGTCTTATTTCTAACCCACATCATTTGCCCCCAACTTCTAGTAAAACTGATCAGGTTTTCGTTGAAGTTGTAATTGTCTTTTTCGAGACTCGGGGTTTATCTTTTGTACACTACTATTTCACGAGTATCGTCTGGATGTAAAGCGTGGAGCAACCGACGCATTTACAACGATATTTAAACAGTGTTATACGGTACTAAACGGCGCTAATCAGCCATAAGCGACACTTAAACGATGTTAATCGACGCTAAACGGCGATAAACAGTGCTAAACGGTGCTAATTAGCCTTGAATGACGCTTAAACGATGCTCAACGGTGCTAAACAGCGCTTAACAATGCTAAACGGTGCTAAATAACGCTAAATGGTGCTAAATGATGCTAAACAACGTCGCTAAACGGCTTCAGCTCCGGCTTCAGCTTCAACTTCAACTTCTCGTTTCAAACATTAAGTTGAAGCTTTGAACACCAACTCAAGCTTCGGACACCACCACAGTCGGCTAATGGCTTCTTGTAGAGGTTAGTCGGCTAATGACCATCGTCGGTCGGCTAGGCCTTCCTCGGAGCCTCGGTCGGTCAGTTGGAGCTTCCTCGGAGCCTTGGTCGGCTGGAGCTTCCTCGGAGCCTCGGTCGGTCGATGCTCGGTCGGCTAGAGCTTCCTTCGGGGCTTAGTTGGCTGACCTCGGTCCTTAAACCTCAACGTCAATCTATGAACATCGATATATGAACCTCAACGTCATTATTCGAATCTCTAATATCAACATTTAAACGCCGACAATCAAACATTCCTGACTTCTGTTTATGGCCCAACTAATCCATTGATTAGCATCCTTAATTCCTTGCTTAGGATTAAATCCTTGATTTTGTTTTCCTTAAGCATAATTATCTTTTAAAGCTCAGTCGGCTGTTCTGATGCAGTTTCTTGCCATATATTCATTTATATCTCATTTCTTTTCCAAAAATATTCGAGTTATTTTAACCTTTTTGCCATCTTTGTGTTTATAAATGATACATGACCTGTAAACGAGAATCAGCCTGTGTTTCAACCTGGTATAGCAGGTTATGCTTCTTCTATAAAAGAAGGGGAGGAGTCTTCATTTCATTTCACTTCTTCCCTTTTCAAATTTTTTCACAAGTTCTAAAGTTTTCAAGCTCAAGTTCAAGTTCGAGTCTTCAAGTTCAAGTTACAGTTATCAACATGTCGGACAATAGCCAAGTCTCTATGGCCGAAGCAATGGCCAAAAGGAGCAAGGCTAGGACTTTGAAATGTATGAACTAACTAAGGCCACCCTTGTATGTTGAACGTCACTTTGACTCATTATTAGATTTATTAAGCACCATGGGGGATGTACTCCCCAACAGCTCAAATTTAGACTCATACCATAGCCCGTGCAAACTAAAGGAGTCCAATGTTAAAGATATCGGAGATAAATACAGTTTTCCAGTTTTCCAAACTCGCACCCCGAGAGGCTTTGTATCTACAAGGGTGCCCTGGAAGCTGGGTTGAGGTTTTACATCGATCCTTTCATTATTAGGCTGCTAGCTGAGCTTCAAGTTCATCCTTGCCAGTTGTACCCCAATGCTTGGAGGTTCATTATCATCTTCATAATAAGGTGTCATGATTTGAACATCTCGTTGAGTACCATGATGTTCCAAAGCATCTTTGTGATAAAAAAATTCCGCCAATTCCAAAAAAGGGTGGATAAGTTTCCAACACAGAACTAAACTTCCAAACCTGCTGAAGTCCTTTTCATTCCCAGACTCCCACCATTTTTGGCCTAGGGAGTTTGCTATTTTTAAGTGAAAAGGTGATGATTGGGGCCAATTCTTTGTGTAGAGATTTGGAAATATGGAAGACAGTTCACACTTCATTTATGACCTCGAACCACATGAACTACTGGACCGTGACAGACTTCTTAAGGATGATGGTCGTACTCAATATAAAACCTTCTTAAACGAGAAGAAGCTTGTGGAAGTTGGCCTCAACTTTCTTTCTATTGAGGGTAATTATTTTTCTTCGTTGTCTATTATGAACTTTATTTGTTCTTATTCTGATATTTTCCTCTTTACGTTTCAGCTGCTAAGGAATTGGATAGCAGGCCTGGAAACTAGCCAACCATCACTAGGAGGATGATTAAAAAGGCTGAGATGGCAAGGAATCAAACTGGCAAGAAGATTATGAGTTTCCTGGAGGGTTGCTCTCAATCAGGATAGAGATCCCAGAATGCTAATGGTTCTATCTTCCTTAAAACCAAATCACCTTATCGAAAGAACCTTTCCTTAACCCTATGGTTACAGTAAAAGGATGCTTTCCTCTGATGCTCTGCATTCCTGGCATTTGCTTCATCCCTGACTTCATCAATCAAGTCGAGGGCACTCCTCATGCCTTCTTCATTGGTTTTTGGTTCATAGGCCTCCGCCCTTGGCGATGCATGTGTAATCTCCAAGGGCACAACTGCCTCGACTCAGTAAGCCAATCATAACTACTTTTTTAGAGCTCAGTCATGCTCTCAGGGGGATGCTTTGCTAATGACATTTAAAAAAATATTTGCGTCCCATTCTGCAAGGCTATCATAGCTACTTTCTAGATGAGGGATGTTCATTGTCTCCTTGATGAAGTGCTTGAGATAATCCCTTAGGCTTTCATCCCTCCTTTATTTCACCTGCATAAGGAATGCAGAGCTCTTCTCATGGACTTTTCCTCTAAAAAATTGGTTGATAAAGGCCCTGCTCAATTCCTTGAATGAGCCAATCGAGTTTGCAGGTAAACGACTATACCATCTTTGAGCCATGCCTGCTAGGATTTTAGGGAACGCCCTACAGTAGAGAGCGTCAGTAGCAGGTTGCAACAGCAATGCGTTTGAGAAGTCCTCACATGGTTTGTGGGATCGTCCGTTGGATCATAAGCCTTTATGGTAGGCATCTTAAACTTCCTAGAGACGTGAGCATTCATCACCTCCTCAGTGAATGGTGGTGTTAGATCATCAAGATCTCCAAGTTACATTAAGTCTTTGGGATCAGCCTTGGGGATTTCCACCCTTGTAGCTTCACCTGTTGGGACGTTAATCCTTCTATGCCTCCTTTAAGGCCTCTCCAAGTCAACAAAGGGAATCGCTCTTGACCTTTGAGGGGTCGATTCTGATTTTGGCTCTGATTCTGCCTTTTCTATTCTCTTGCTATGTCTTCCTTCAACTTTGGATCTCGTCCTCATGAGCATTGATTCTCTCAACAGTTGTCATTGGGGGTCCATCATGGATTCTTCTAGTCCTCCTTCTAGGTTCCTTACTAGCACGTTGCCTCCTCGGGACTTCATCACGGTCATCATCCTCAAATGAATAATCGTTAGTATAAGGAACAGAATAATCATAATATCCTTGATCAGGGCCCAAGCCTCTAATATAAGGAGGGTGATATAGTTTATGTATCTGCAGGGCATGGCCGCTTGGTCCAACTCCTCGAGTTTTTGGAGGGTAGTTAGGCAACCCGTACATCGGATTGGTACTTGCAGGGAGGTCACTGACGGAGGTCTGTACTCCAGAGGAAAAAGGATAATTAGCCAAAGAAGAGACCACCATCTGAAGTGGGTTAGTCTCTTGATTTGGTTGAGTCACCAAAGGTAGAGTCCTCTCAACTTGGGGAGTCATCCCTGGAGGTTGAGAGATCTGAGGCTGAGTAGTTGCCTCTGTCAGTGCGGGTACATACCCTTGTTCGGTGATAACAGAAAGAGTAGAGGTGATAGTAGTCGCCTCGGTTGTGACTAGTGTTCTTCGTGTGTTAACTATAGTTGCTCTTGTTTTTTCCACAGACGGCGCCAAATGTTGCCAAATGTTGTGGAACAAAATCTAGGTTATCGAATTGCGGGTAGGGTTTGTATATAATTAATACTAGGGTTCGTGAGATTCGAGCTTTAATGAATGCGCTTGTGTTTCGTGACTTAATTCGGGTCCTCACAAGATGCCTACATATATTAGAGTTGAGAATCAAGTCAAAAATGTAGTTCTGAGAATGAGGGGTCAGGTCTTTTATATAGGCGTTGGGAGCCTAAGATTTAGGGTTAAGAGAGTTGGTGGTCAAGTCACCTTCTTGAGGAAAATTCTAGACTCCTATCTTGTAGGAGTCTGTTTCCTTGTATGATTGTTTGCCTTGAAGGCTACTCCTTGTAGGAGTAATATTCATATGACTCTTATTTATCAGCGGTTAATTAGCCCTCAATATTAATTATGAAATTAATATTTAGTTAGGATTTTTGACCTCATTAATGGACTTGTTGTTTGAACCATAGTAGATCTAATTAATTAATTAATGAATCATTATTTATATGTTTAGGGCTTATTTACAACCCATATCATCACATGTTTCTTTTATAATTTTAAATGATTCTTTTAAGAATCATATCTTCACGTGCACATACCACTTCATTGTACACTAATATGTTTCACGTAACTTCCTACATTTTGTAATTCCACGCAGCTGTTTACCGTGGAGTATGTACTTATTCAGTTTATACGGTGACAAGAAATGCAAGTACTCATTTGATCGAAAGATGTAAGTTATATATATATATACTCCTTTATCAGTAGCGAACACTGGCTAAAACCAAAGAAGTGCTCTTATTCCTTTAGTAATTGTATAAAATTCTTTTGGTTGTGTAGTTGTAATCTTACTGCAGTCACATTTATAAAGTATTTTCATTTAAGTCGTCTGTGTTCAAGGTATTGTTTATATTCTTGGTTTTTATTTTCTTTCCTTTTCGTAAACAATAAAGACATTTTTTCCCTTCAAATCGACATTAGAGCCCAAGCCCCCTACGACAGATTCCTTACCAGATCTTATGATGAGACTTCCGAGATTGTACTCATCGTCCACATTAGAGCTTCCGCGCGGTCTTTAACTGCAGACACTTCTCTAATCAGTCTTGTTCTCATCCGAAGTTAGTTAGAAGTGTGTGGTTAAAAATGGAATGACTCGTTCAAGTATATGAGTATGTTGTGCACGAATACATACAATTCTATAAATTAATACAAAAAATAGGAAAATTTGGATGCAAAGTGATACCAGATGTATAACAATATTTTAAAAATCCTAGCATGGTTATTTTTAAAATTTATAATTATACTCCTCCGTCCCAATCAATTCATTACCTTTTTTTTACACTTTCTGCGGCGCATTTTAAGGTGTATTTTAAGGATAGTTCTGTAGCTTATTTTTAAAATTTTCTTTTTTATATAAAAATATATACATTATATTTTTATAAAAAAAAAATTAAAAGATAAATTATGGAACTACCCTTAAAATGCACCTTTTCAAATGCTTACCAAAAAACTCATTCTAAAAGGTAAAGAACCTATGGGAATGAGGGAGTACTAATTTAAGAATTTTTCTTGATATTTTTTATATTTTATTTTATGAACATTATAAAAAATTTATTCTAATATTGTAAATATTCATTTTTAATATGTTATATGTATGATCAAATTTTAAACTTTGAATAAATAATTCACAAATCTCATTATAGTTCTTTGAATTAAATTCAGATGTTCTCATTAATTTAATTTATTTATTTTAATTTTTAAGATATTACATTGTTATTCCATTTTCAGTATTAACGTAACATCAAATTTGTGGATAAGATTCTATTTTATATCTATTATATACACAATATAATAATTCTTATTATATCTACCATGCACGGCTATTACTATTTTTTAAATTAGTTACAAGTCAATTTTAATAATAATACAAACCAATAATAGACTAATAAATAATTTTTAAATTGATTTCTTGTTAAACAGATAGAGAAAATATTTGTTTATAGGAAAACTATTTATTCTACACCTAAGTAAATAGAATAACTAATGTATTAAAATAAAATAATTCTTTTGTACAGGTTAATAATATTGAAATTGTAATTGATAACATGTATTAGCTAAAACTAATGATCAAATTACATTTGCTAATTGAGTCATGTTGCAAATTATTCAATTTTTGAAGAAAGAATATTAGTTTTAACATAAGTGTAAACCCGATCTTCTTGGGACGTTGGTTGTATCTGGACCTGCCAAATTGGGTCTATCCGATGAAGAGATAAGAAATTCATGGAACTGAGATCTAATTTTATATTCGAAATAGATTAATCGAAATTTAACCAAATCCGAAACAATCCGATCTGAATCGAAATCTGATCCGATATAGTCAAATCCGATTATTATTCGAAAACCGATCTCATTCGATCCGAAAATTACACGAACCGAATATCTAACCGATAATTATCCGAAATACTTGATCCGATGATGATCCGAAACCAATCAAATACGACTACTAAAACCTAGATTCCGATCAACCAAATATTTTCCGACAAGTCAGAACAAATTTGAAAAAAATCTCAATTTTATATATATATATATATATATATATATATATATATATATATATATATATATATATATATATATATATATATGAGCATGCGGCGATATATACAATAGTTAAAATAGAAAATTAAAAAGAAATTATAATAGCCGATTCCGGCAACCGCAAGAATTTTTCGACGAAATAAAAAGTACCTAAAAAATTATGAAATTAATACCTAAGCATAAACAAATATCGATATATAACCTTGCCGGTTTAAAATCATCAAAAATTCCATCAAACCTTCAAATTGAATTAAACTCCAAATATTACCCAAAAAAATATATGTTCGAAATAAGAAAATATTTATATCAATGTATAGAGCTCGATTTATAGAATACATACATATGTAAATCTTTAATTTTGGATGAGTAGATTAAGATATATAAATTTTTGAAGATTAAATTTTTATATATGAGCGAGAGATAGAGCTGTTGGGAGCTGCGGAACGTGGGTTTGGAGGAGGGGGGTTTTAACGTGTGTGGGGAGGGGCGGGGTTTAACGTGTGGGGGAGTGGGTAGGTAAGCTTTGTATATGGATTATATATACTAGCTTATACGGTCATTTTTAATTTTTTGTAATTTATTTATAGTGTTGTATAATATTATAAATATTAATCTTAATATGTTATTAGAAGAATTTCAACAATACATCTTTGTATATAGTAACTAGCTTATAACTACGGATTTCTTTTGATATGTAATAAATTTTATTTTATGTTACAATTATATTTTTATATAATCATTATTTACAATATTAATTTAAATTTAAATTTAAATTATTTAATATAAAATTAAATAATGATATGCATGGTTTAAAATTTATATTATAAAATTTTAAAATAAACATGTCATTGATGGAATTAGAACCTTAAAATTTTTGTAAATTAATTTACTCGTATAATATATCTAATCATTAGATCTAACGGTTCTTAAATGTAAACATATAATAAAAATATGTTTTTAGGTGTTTATAAAAGTTAATATCTTCAACCAAAAATAAATGTGAAAAATGCAATCGACTAATTACCATTAATTATATTATGTTATTATTTATTTAAGGTGTTTTAATATTATAGATATCGTATTATTTTTTATAATGATGGGTAATAACATAATATAATTAATGGTAATTAGTAATAATAAAATAATATAATTAATGATAATTAGTCGATTGTTTTTTTCACATTTACTTTTAGTTGAAGATATTAATATTATAGATATTAATATTAATGAATTATTAATATTTACTTTTAGTTGAAGATATTTAATAATTGAAAAATATGGTGTGATATTTTCGGGTATATATATTAATGATTGTAAGATTAGTTTTAAATCAAAAAGTTAACGTATTTTAATTCGAAAGGAAATATTAATGATTGGAAGATATGATACAATTTATGTTTTTAAGTGTTTATAAAAGGTAATATCTTAAATTAAAAGTAATGGTGAAAATGACAATCGAATAATTACCATTAATTATATTATGTTATTATTTATTTTAGGTGTTTTAATGTTATAGATATCGTATATATTTTTCTTTTTAATGAAGGGTAAATAAGTAAATTAATGAAGTACCAAAAAATAGTTACCAAAATTTTTAATGTTTCGGCTATTATATAATAGTATAGATAGATAGATTTATTTTAGGTGTTTTAATAGTATTTTATTAATAATTGAAAAATATGGTGTGATATTTTAGGGTATATATTAATGATTGTAAGATTAGTTCTAAATAAAAAAGGTAAGGTATTTTAATTCGAAAGAAATATTAATAATTGGAAGATATGATACGATTTATGTTTGTAAGTGTTTTTAAAAGGTAATATCTTCGACTAAAAGTAAATGCGAAAAAGAAAATTGACTAATTATAATTAATTATATTATGTTATTGTTTATTTTAGCTGTTTTAATATCATAGATATCGTATATACTTTCTTTTTAATGAAGGATAAATAAGTAAATTCACGAAGTCCCAAAAAATAGGTACCAAAACTTTTAATATTTCGGCTATTATATAATAGTATAGATAATATTGATTAGTTTTAAATCGAAAAAGTAATGATAGTATTGATAGTATTCGATAATAATATTGTATCTTATTAACTTATCATAATAATATTTTTTCGATGATTGAATAGAGAAATTAGTAGTCAACTATATATTTGACTAGTACTATTAATTGGTGGTTTGTCCCGAATTGTTGTTTCTATTTTTTTAAAAATATTTATCGATGATCCAATCGTCTAGATGTCAATATATATCTAATTTAGTGATACTTCCAAAATTTTAAAAAATAAAAAATTAATTTGGATAGTGAAATTAATAATCAACTATTGATTTGACTAGTACTTCTAACTAATACTTTGTCGCGGATTGTTGTTTCTATTATTTTAAAAATATTTATCGACGATCCAACCGTACGGATGTCAATATATATCTAATTTAGTGATACTCCCAAAATTCTATAAAATAAAAAATTAATTTGTATAGTAAATTTAATAGTCAACTATTGATTTGACTAGTACTACTAACTAGTACTTTGTCCCAGATTGTTGTTTCTATTTTTTTAAAAATAGTTCTCGACGATCCAACTGTCCGGATGTTAATATATATCTAATTTAGTGATATTCCCAAAATTTTAAAAATGAAAAAAATTATTTGGATATTGAAATTAGTGGTAAACTATTGATTTGACTAGTACTACTAACTACAACTTTGTCCCAAATTGTTGTTTCCATTTTTTTTAAAATTATTTATCTACATTCCAACTGTACGGATGTCAACACATATCTAATTTAATAATATTCCCAAAATTTTAAAAAATAAAAAATTATTTTGGATAGTAAAATTAGTACATTATCACATATTGTCGTTTATATTTTTTTAAAAATATTTCTCGAAGATCCAACCGTACGGATAATCTAATGATTTTAGTAATGTGCATATTTTTTTATAAAATTTCAAATTAATCTTGTATGATTTTTTTTAAATAAACCACTCATATTCTTCCTCACTGTCTCGTTTATGTACCAAGTTAAGAAGAATTATTTTTTCTAATCATTATTATTCTTCCATATTTTTTTATTACATGTAACTAGGGCTGAGCATTCGGGTGGTTCGGTCCAGAACCGGACCGAACCGAAAGAACCGAAAACCAAAATTTCATTTTTTTAAGAACCGAACCGGACCGAACAACCTTCTGAACCGAACCAGACCCGAACCGAAATATTCGGTTCGGTTCGGTCCAAACCATAAAACCGAATTTTTTTGAATTTTGAATTTATTAATTTAAGACATATGTGCCCTGCCTGCTAGTCTGCTACCCTGCAGCATTATCAGTCTCCATTTAAGGTGGAGTGATAACTTGTATAAAAACAAGTTTTAAAAGAAGTGATTATAACTTCAGTAACATTAGTTCAAAAATCATATTGCTTACCTTAATCTATGGTTTCAAGATAAACTAGTTTATTGCTTGATGTTGTTGAAAGCACATACAATCATGAGTACTATTGATAACAATAAAGAGTAACTAAACAGATTGTTTAGTCAACCCATACAGAGCAGATGAAAAATATGGATCACAGAAGACCACATAACTCTAATAAATGTAACAATAGATGCAGAAGCAGCTGCATATGAAAGTGAATAGCAAATTCTAACACTTGCTGGAAGCTGCACCCCAAGTTCTGGATCGATTCCTAGAGAAGGCAACATGGTCGAGTTCTTGTAGGAACATTATTATTAATATAAGTATAAATATAATATATATATATATATATATATATATATATATATATATATATATATATATAATTCGGGTGGTTCGGTTCTAACCGAAATTATTTGAGGAAGAACCGAACCGAACCGAAATTTATTTTGGTTCTAACCAAAAGAACCGAACCGACCGAACAAGAAAAAAATTTGGACCGAACCGAACCGAAATTGTTCGGTTCGGTTCGGTTTTTCGGTTCCGGTTCGGTTTTGCTCACCCCTACATGTAACATTTCACCCTAAAACATACATATTTTCTTTATATTTTTTAAAAATTAGTAGACATTTATTTATATTTCCAAAACTTTTAAATAAATGAAAATTCGATGTTTTCTTATTATATTTAACATTTCTTGATAATTTTTAAATAAGTTAAATTTTAACTTGTAATAAACATTATATTTGTATGTTTACATTTTTTTGATTATGTATAAAGATCTTTATATAATTAAAATTTTCTAAAAATATAAATTCAACCGAAACCAAGCAAATTTATCAAAAACAACTTAAGTCGATCGAAAATATATTTGAATATTTTGACCAAAAATAGGCGGCATATTTCCCTCCAAATATGTTAAATTCGACCTACCCCAAATTCAACCGATATCGGTCAAATTTATAAATTCAACCGATTGTAGTCAAATATTTAAATATGACCAGAATTAAATATGATCGAATTGAATATTTAGTCGTATTTAAAGTTAAAAACGACCGTAAAAAATGATCGAATATAAATTCGACCAAATTCGGTTGAATTTAGCTCTGACTAAATAAATGTTGATGTTGATTAAATTCAACCAAATCCGGTCGAATTTATGGTCGGTCATTTGTAGCCGGTTTTCTTTTAGTGTGTCAAACAAAATAAAAACCTAATAAATAATTTTTAATTATTTTTTTATTAAATAAAAAATTAAAAAAATTATTCTACAAGTCTATTTCACAACGAATTGAAAATCTTTTTTTTTAAATGATTAAGAAATAAAATCCATTAAGTAATATAAATGATTAAATGAGATTTATTAATTATAATAATATGTTCATTTTCAACCACCTAAAAAAATCCTAACCACTTAAAAATCTTTAAAGGAGAAAAAAAGATTTAGATTAAAAAATTGTCATCTATAATTGAATATGCTTGAAAGTTGAATAAAGATATGTAAATCAATAATTTTTAAAAATAAATAATATTATTATATATTTTTTGGCTTTTGCTGGAAAAATATAGTAATATTGCATGTATATATAATTAAATTATAAATGGTATAGTGTGTATTCCATAATGACAAAATTTTAAAAACGAAATTTACTTTTAATTTGTGAGAAGTGAAAATAAAGGTGAATATTACTCATATTTTAAAAGTAAATCGATAATGTATAATATAGTAAATATTATTTTGCTAAAATTATAATATTATACAATTAGCAAAAATGTTATTTTATATTAATAATTCGAGTAGAGACTAGAAAAAAATAATAATAAATATTAAATACTCAAAAAACAATCGAGTTTTATATTTCTCAATTCAGTATTTATTTTCGCGTTATAACTCTACTTCTACAAACTTACTAATGACATTTTCTTAGTTTCGATGATAATTCAAAATTGTTACAACATATTTGAAACCAAATTTTTCGATTCGACAAAATTCAATCCGAAAAGATCCGAACCGAATTTTATCTGATCTTAATCTGAAATTTATCCGATTTTAATCTGAAATCGACCCTATCCGAAACTAGATCCGAACCGAACCGAAACCGATTAAAATTTTGTAAAACCGATACTAGACCCGAACCGAATTAGATCCGATCCGATCCAAATTGTATCAAATCAAAATATATCAAAACCGAAATTTGATCCGATCCGAAATGGATCCAATCCAAAACCGATTCGATTATCCGATTTGCCAGGTCTAGTTGTATCAAGAAGTTTTTTGAGTTACTTTGTGAAGCTTTAATTTAGTACTTTTTTTTTGAACGACTTTAATTGAGTTACTAAAAGGCCGAAGGGAGCATATAATTCAAAGGTTAAATGGATACAGTTAAGGTTCATTTGGAATATCTTAAAATAAGTTACTTAACACTTAAATGTAATAAGGAACGTATATGAAATAAGTAATTATAATTTATAACTCATATTTTCGTGTTTGGATCTTTAACTTATAAGTTAAATTAGGTGTTTGATAATTATGACTTATAAGTTGTCAATTTTTTATAAACAAATTATAATATTTTTAATTTAACGCATAAAGGATTTTCTTAATACACGAATATTTTGAATTTTAAAAATGAAAATGAAATAGAAGAATTAAGTAAATCGATGCTGATGACGATGCTGATGCTTGTGCCTTGAACATCTGCATAAAAAAAAGGGCATCAGTTACTTTAAAACATCAATGTCTCAGAATCAACAAATCTTTCAAGTAAATCGAAGAATTAAGTATAGTAAATAAAATATATATATATAAATGCTATGAATCAAGCATGTTATTCTATTACTTTTATCAATTCATCATAGACCTGGCAAATCGGGTAAACGGATCGGTTTCGGATCGAATCTGTTTCGGATCGGATCCACTTTCAGTTAAGGTACTATTTAGAGCCTGTTCGGTTCGGATCGGATCTGATTAGGTTCGGATCCACTTTCGATTAAGATACTATTTAGAGCCTGTTCGGTTCGGATCGGATCTGATTCGGTTCGGGTAAAATTCAGATTAAAATCGAATAAATTTTGAATTAATATCGGATCAAATTGGGTTCGGTTCTCTTTCGGATTTTTACTGTTCGGATCGGATTTTGTTTGGATGTAGGAACATTCGGTTCGGATCGGATTGTCGAGATATATCTAATTTTTTGATGTACCAAAATTTTCCAAAAACCAAAAAATTATTTTGGCTTGAGATCTTAGCAATGAACAACTAAATTGACTAGTATTAGTAACTAGTACTTTGTTACGGCTTTTTGTTTCGTTTTTAAAAAAATATTTCTCGACGATCCAACTGTCGGATGTCAAAATATATCTAATTTAGTGATATTCGCAAATTTTCAAAAATAAATTAATTAATTTGGTTGGAAATCTTAGTAGTCAACTACCGAATTGACTAGTACTCGTAACTAGTTTTTTGTCACGGATTGTTATTCTATTTTTTAAAAATTATTTCTCGATGATCCAACCGTACAGATCTCAAAATATATCTAATCTAGTAATATTCCCAAATTTTCATAAAATAAAAAATTAATTTGGTTGGAGATCTTAGTTGTCAACTACCGAATTGACTAGTACTCGTAACTAGTGTTTTGTCACGGATTGTTATTCTATTTTTAAGAATTATTTCTCGACGATCCAACCGTACGGATCTCAAGATATATCAAATCTAGTGATATTCCCAATTTTCAAAAAATAAAAAATTAATTTGGTTGGAGATCTTATTAGTCAACTACCGAATTGACTAGTACTCGTAACTAGTGCTTTGTCACGGATTGTTGATTCTATGTTTTAAAAAATATATCTCGACGATCCAACCGTACGGATCTCAAGATATATCTAATTTAGTGATATACGATAATTTTCAAAAAATAAAAAATTAATTTGGTTGGATATCTTAGTAGTCAACTACCGAATTGACTAGTACTCGTAACTAGTGCTTTGTCACAGATTGTTGATTCTATTTTTTAAAAATTATTTCTCAACGATCCAACCTTACGGCTCTCAAGATATATCTAATCTAGTGATATCCCCAAATTTTTAAAAAATAAAAAATTAATTTGCATGGAGATTTTAGTAGTCAACTATTGAATTGACTAGTACTCGTAATTAGTGCTTTGTCACGGATTGTTGTTTCTATTTTTTAAAAATAATTTCTCGACGATCCAACCGTACGGATCTCAAGATATATCTAATCTATTGATATTACCAAATTTTAAAAAAATAAAAAAATAATTTGGTTGGAGATCTTAGTAGTCAACTACCGAATTGACTAGTACTCGTAACTAGTGCTTTGTCACGAATTGTTGATTCTATTTTTTAAAATTTATTTATCGAAGATCCAACCGTACGGGTCTCAATATATATCTAATCTAGTGACATTCCCAAATTTTCAAAAAATAAAAAATTAATTTGGTTGGAGACCTTAGTAGTCAACTACCGAATTGACTAGTACTCGTAACTAGTTCTTTGTCACGGATTGTTGATTCTATTTTTAAAAAAATATATCTCAACGATCCAACCTTACGGATCTCAAGATATATCTAATTTAGTGATATTCCCAAAGTTTCAAAAAATAAAAAATTAATTTGTTTGGAGATCTTAATAATCAACTACAGAATTGACTAGTACTCGTAACTAGTGCTTTGTCACAGATTGTTGATTCTATTTTATAAAAATTATTTCTCGACGATCCAACCGTACGGATCTCAAGATATATCTAATCTAGGGATATTACCAAATTTTTAAAAAATAAAAAATTAATTTGGTTGGAGATTTTAGTAGTCAACTATTGAATTGACTAGTACTCGTAACTAGTGCTTTGTCACGGATTGTTGTTTCTATTTTTTAAAAATAATTTCTCGACGATCCAACCGTACGGATCTCAAGATATATCTAATCTAGTGATATTACCAAATTTTTAAAAAATAATTTGGTTGGAGATCTTAGTAGTCAACTACCGAATTGAATAGTACTCGTAACTAGTGCTTTGTCACGAATTGTTGATTCTATTTTTTAAAAATTATTTATCGAAGATCCAACCGTACGGATCTCAAGATATATCTAATCTAGTGATATTATTAAATTTTCAAAAAATAAAAAATTAATTTGGTTGGAGACCTTAGTAGTCAACTACCGAATTGACTAGTACTCGTAACTAGCTATTTGTCACGGATTGTTGATTCTATTTTTAAAAAAATATATCTCGACGATCCAACCGTATGGATTTCAAGATATATCTAATTTAGTAATATTCCCAAATTTTCAAAAAATAAAAAACTAATTTGTTTGGAGATCTTAATAATCAACTACCGAATTGACTAGTTATCGTAACTAGTGCTTTATCACGGATTGTTGATTCTATTTTTTAAAAATTATTTCTCGATGATCCAACCGTACGGATCTCAAGATATATCTAATCTAGTGATATTCCCAAATTTTTAAAAAATAAAAAATTAATTTGGTTGGATATTTAGTAGTCAACTATCGAATTGACTAGTACTCGTAACTAGTGCTTTGTCACGGTTTATTGATTCTATTTTTTAAATATTATTTCTCGACGATCCAACCGTACGAATCTCAAGATATAGATAATCTAGTGACATTCCCAAATTTTCAAAAAATAAAAAATTAATTTGGTTGGAGATCTTAGTAGTCAACTACCGAATTGACTAGTACTCGTAGCTAGTGCTTTGTTACGGATTGTTGATTCTATTTTTAAAACATTATTTCTCGACGATCCAACCGTACGGATCTCAAGATATATCTAATATAGTGACATTGCCAAATTTTTAAAAAATAAAAAATTAATTTGCATGGAGATTTTAGTAGTCAACTATTGAATTGACTGGTATTCGTAACTAGTGCTTTGTCACGGATTGTTGTTTATATTTTTTAAAAATAATTTCTCGATGATCCAACCATATGGATCCCAAGATATATCTAATCTAGTGATATTACAAAATTTTAAAAAAATAAAAAAATAATATCGTTGGAGATCTTAGCAGTCAACTACCGAATTGACTAGTACTCGTAACTAGTGCTTTGTCACGAATTATTGATTCTATTTTTTAAAAATTATTTATCGAAGATCCAACCGTACGGATCTCAAGATATATGTAATCTAGTGATACTTCCAAATTTTCAAAAAATAAAAAATTAATTTGTTTGGAGATCTTAATAATCAACTGCCGAATTGACTAGTACTCGTAACTAGTGCTTTGTCACGGATTGTTGATTCTATTTTTTAAAAATTATTTCTCGACGATCCAATCGTAAGGATCTTAATATATATATATAATCTAGTGATATTCTCAAATTTTTAAAAAATAAAAAAATAATTTGGTTGGAGATCTTAGTAGTCAACTACCGAATTGACTAGTACTCGTAACTAGTGCTTTGTCACGAATTGTTGATTCTATTTTTTAAAAATTATTTATCGAAGATCCAACCATACGGATCTCAAGATATATGTAATCTAGTGATATACCCAAATTTTCAAAAAATAAAAAATTAATTTGGTTGGAGATCTTAGTTGTCAACTACCGAATTGACTAGTACTCGTAACTAGTGTTTTGTCACGGATTGTTGATTCTATTTTTAAATATTATTTCTCGACGATCTAACCATACGAATATCAAGATATATATAATCTAGTGACATTCCCAAATTTTCAAAAAATAAAAAATTAATTTGGTTGGAGATCTTAGTAGTCAACTTCCGAATTGACTAGTACTCGTAGCTAGTGCTTTGTTACGGAATGTTGATTCTATTTTTTAAACATTATTTCTCGACGATCCAACCGTACGAATCTCAAGATCTATATAATCTAGTGATATTCCCAAATTTTCAAAAAAGAAAAAATTAATTAGGTTGGAGATCTTAGTAGTCAACTACTGAATTGACTAGTACTCGTTACTAGTGTTTTATCACAGATTGTTAGTTCTATTTTTTTTTAAAAATATATCTCGACGATCCAACCGTACGGATTTCAAGAAATATCTAATTTATTGATATTCTCAAATTTGTAAAAAATAAAAAATTAATTTGGTTTAAAATCTTAGTAGTCAACCATCGAATTGACTAGTACTCGTAACTAGTGTTTTGTCACGGATTGTTGATTCTATTTTTTAAAAATTATTTCTCGACGATCCAACCCTACAGATCTCAAGATATATCAAATCTAGTGATATTCTCAAATTTTCAAAAAATAAAAATTAATTTGGTTGGAGATCTTAGTAGTCAACTACCGAATTGATTAGTACTCGTAACTAGTGTTTTGTCACGGATTGTTGATTCTATTTTTTAAAAATTATTTCTCGACGATCCAACCATACGGATCTCAAGATATATCTAATCTAGTGACATTCCCAAATTTTCAAAAAATAAAAAATTAATTTGGTTGGAGAACATTATAGTCAACTACCGAATTGACTAGTACTCGTAACTAGTGCTTCTGTCACGGATTGTTGATTCTATTTTTTAAAAATTATTTCTCGACGATCCAACCGTACGGATCTCAAGATATATCTAATATAGTGATATTCCCAAATTTTCAAAAAATAAAATATTAATTTGGTTGGAGATCCTAGTAGTCAACTACCGAATTGACTAATACTCGTAACTATTGTTTTGTCACGGATTGTTGGTTTTATTTTTTTTTAAATTATTTGTCGACGATCCAACCGTATGGATGTCAAGATATATATAATTTAGTGATATTTCCAAATTTTCAAAAAATAAAAAATATTTTTAAAAAAATACATGTGTCAAAATTTATTAAATAAGACCGAATATGTCAAAATTAGATACCTCACTTATATAACGCTTCCATAAGCGCTATGGAAGTGAATGCACTCACTTAGACAGCGCTTCAATAAGCGCTATATAAGTGAATGCACTTTAATTTCTGCCTAGAATATGCAGAATTTATTTATATATTTTTTTGCTAATTATGTGCAGAATTTATTAATTTATATTTGCAAACTGAATTAAAATATTATTATATACAAAATATCGTTAGAAATATTCAATGACAATAATAAATATATAGCAAATGAGAAAATATAAAAATTGACAAAACTAAACAAATAAAGGTCAAGAAAATATTAATCTATATAAAATTATTTTATTGGATATTTTTCAATTCAGTTATTTTTAGTTTCGGATTTACATCGGATTCAAGTCATATTCGGTTCGGGTAAATTTTTATTCGGATTTGATCGGTTCTGATTATAATCGGATTCATGGTCATCATTGGATACAGTATTTCGGATAATTTTTGGTTAAATTTCCGGTTCGGTTAATTTTCGGATCGGGTCAAATCGGTTTTCGGATCGTTATTGGATTTGATTAAATTGAACCGGTTTCGGTTTGGATTCGAATTGTTTCGGTTTCGGATACAATTTCGGATAATCTATTTTGGATCCAATTTCGGATTCGGTTCCACATATTTCGATTCGGTTTTTCGGATCCAGACCCATTTTGCCAGGTCTAGACTCTAATCCAGGCAAAACCCATTCACAGGACAAATCCATATAGACAGCAGGACAAATCCACACAGACAGAGAGATAGACAGAGAGGAAAGAGAGAGACATAGTTCTATAATGACTAACACTTGAAGATATCTTACCTTACACTACCAAAAAAGCAACCTGTACAAGAAATTGCAACATATATAAATTGAAGAAACATAGGACATAGAAAATAAAAGTGTTGCATCAATGGTAGCACAAAGAAAAGCGTTGCATCAGGTACATAGAGTAACACAAAATCAACAACTACAACACTAGCAAACTGTTACATTAGCTGAGCCAGAAACACTAGGTGACACGTGTCATGTAGGGCCCACGTGACACGTGGCATCCTGACACGTCGCAACCTGACACGTGACATGTGCGGGGCCCACATGCCACAAGGCTTGTGGGGGCCACATGCCATGTGGCATGTGGGCCCCCCACCTGCCACGTGGCATGGGGGGGGCACTTGCCACGTGGCATGTGTAGCCCTCTCTCTATTGCAATATTGTAATTATCTAATGCAACACTGTAATCTTCTTTTAAGTAATACAAAAATAAGGTTAATGTAACACTATGTTATTCTAATGTTACGGTAAATCTGCTTATTAGTAACACAAAATTTAATATTGCAATATTAATAACTACAGTAATTACAACAGTAATAATAAAAATTTTGTAATATTCGATTTGTACATATAGTAATCCCATTACAAACCAAATCACTCAATACAAAGTACAGAAGATTGAAAGATCTCCTTCCTTCATCCACCACTTCACAAAAATAGTCTAAAATCCACTTTTCCAAAATATAGTTACCTACAACATACTACTAATTTCATCGAAGTAACAAACAACCTACGACAAAATAAAGTTTCAACTGTCCATACATATTTAATAACGAGAAGGGCAAACGCGCTGCTTAATAATGCACACTCTTTGGATAGGGTAAAAGGGCATTACTCATGCTTCTGTTGTGAAACTCATATGTGGGTACCTCACATGTATAGTCAACATCCTGTTCAACACCAGCCACCAAAAGCCATTCAATACTTTCATCAACAAATGTAGTTGACAAATGACAACCTGCAGCCACAACAAGCTGACCGCAGCAAAACCTACAGCTCCTCCACCTATCACCAGTACTCTTTGCCTGTGGAGAATAATTAAGAAAAAGTATCATGTCAAATAAGTTCCCAACCAGTAAAAGAATTAGAAAAAATGTACGAACACTCTGTCAAATATTCAAATCAGTAATTCCATACCAAAAAAAAGTAAGGGATAGCCATTTCATTATTATATGGACAATGCACTCTATAAACATATCTATAGCAGCCTAAAAAAGTACTATATGTTGAAAACTTATTGCTAACCAATAACAATTGAAGGGAAAATGCTCTTATTACCAATAACAATTGAAGGGAAAATGCTCTTATTAATTTTCAGTTTTTTTCTTTTACCTTCCAAGCCCGAATAAAATGAATCATCTTTAGAGATAAGCTTCTATTAGATTCCACACTAGATTCTCATGCGGGATATACTGAGTACGTTGAGTTGAGTACTAGATTATAGAGGCAGCCCCTATAATGATGTGTGCTTTTTGATTAAGAACTAGCAACTCCATGCTTACAATGTTTCTAAAATAAAAAAAATCATGTCATAACAAAAAGAATATAAAAATAAGGACCTTGCATTTAGATGTCATTCAGTATTTTACAAAAAAAAACATACACAAATATTAATTGTCTCAAACTACTGCCAAGTAAGTAAAGTAACACATACATATTGCAAGGACTGAAACATAAGTATTAAGAAAATTCAGAGACATAACTTGGTCTAAGACAAAGAAGTTCTAGTAGTGTAGACGTGTAGTCAACAATGAAGTTATGTTTCAGACCAAGTTATGGTTTTTTAAATACAAAGACTGTCAACATAAGCAAACCATACAGCAGTCTTTTACCAAATTTAATTCTCCTTTCACCAAATTTCAAATGAAAGTTAAAACTGGGCACCGAAAAATAAAGAAAAACTACATTAAGGCATACCTGTGGAAAATACAAACATCATCAATGAATTGCAGTCTCTTATTAAATGTGGATATATCAGAAAAATATCCAGATAACAGTTTTGCTCTAGCCGTTTCAACTATTTCAGTTATTTCCCTTTTAATTGCCTTGTGCCAATGAAATAATTCATTTTGAGGTCAGCAACAGGATCCTTGTAGATTTTGTTAAACATATGGATGTGCTAACCTCAGATTCTGAAGGAATTTTGAGCGCAGATTGATCTGTACAACTTGTACACTTCTTATCAATCCTTTCTCCATCCATCCAAGCAAGAATAACCTTGATTTTAATAATACAAACTCAGGGAAAAAGGAATAGTATGCCAATGATATTATATCCATGGTTCGTAGTATAGTGACATCACCTGTTAAAGAAGCTCTTCTTTTGGGATTACGCTGCAAAAACACTTCCGCATATCCTGGCATTCATCAGAAGATACAGAGGCAGCAAGCAAAGGTAGAAACTTGCCATCATGTTCACAGGAATACTGCACAAAAAAAGGTAGAAAAGGTCTTTGCATATCATGTGCAGTTTCTCAATTGATCAACACAACTCTCACAACTCAGATGTACAAATTTGAGGTCACAAGGACAAACAATTTGTAACCAAAATTATAGCCAAGTGAAAAAAACTCAGAAAGAAAGAATTGGGAGTTTCCATACTTGTATAGCAGATGTGCTAACACTCAGGGACGGAACTAGAAATATAATCAAGGGGGAGCGACATTTATATAGAAGAAATTTTTTAATTCATACATAATAAAGATACTTAATAAATAACATGGTTAATGTTTAATACAATCCTCAAATACAATATCCTTGTCGAATATTATCTCTAATTTTGATATCAAAACTTTCAATCGGTTTGCGACGTCCCGGATCACTCACTATATCATTCGAATTAAATTCAACATTATCAACAATCGGATTTAAATTTGGAGAAGGCTGCACATTTATCTAAATTCTAAATTATCAAGTAACAAACTAAAAAAAACAATTCTAAATTCTTGTCTCAAATGTGCTAAAGCTGGAGAAGGCTGCACATTTCAAGTATAAACATGGCATTAAAGTTAAAAGGATCCTAAAGCTAACTTGACATACAAAAACCTCTTGACAGATGTTATACATTTCATAGATAGTACCTAAACATCAGTTAGTATCCTAGATAAAATTCAAATCGTCTAACAATCTACAGAGACTTGTACATGACAGTGACACCCAAATTTCCATTTCCATGTATTGAAGATCTTTGTACCATTTTTAGGATCGTACTTAATTATACACGAAGTTTGAAATTACAGATAAAAAAATAGTATGCATATACCTGCTCTTCTTCCATGGACATGTGCTGGCAAATTGATGTTTCCAAAGCTCCTGTACAAGGAGGCTAGTTCACTTCTAAATCTTTCTTCATTTTGTAGATTTGAATTCAGCATATCAAAGAGGTGATAAAAAAGAATGCTTTCTCCTTCATGCCCGAGGGAGTAAGTTCGAGCAACATTTTTCACATAATTATCAAGAGCTGGAAATATGACCTGCCATTTCATAACTTATACGCATGAATGTTGCTCTGTTTTGCTATAATCTTTTACTATTATACAAAGTTGGTTTTCAAGTTCCGAAAGGAAAACTATAATGACATAAAACACAAAACGAAACATAAAACACAAAACTAACATGACAAAATAAATGACATTTCCATCATAAGTCACAGATAATCCATATATTTACATCACAGATAATACATATATTCTTCAGTCTTAGCGAATTATGGCCATAAATAATCTAATTGCAATAAAGAGGCCTATGAGGAAAGTCTAAATAAAAGCATCAGAGTGTAATTTCACTACATCATATATGATCTTTACCAACACCTAAAACCAGTGTTGACATGTAAAATGTAGCCTTAGATGGTTTAATTTTGATGTAAGCCAACATTATATCTTGATGTTGCAATACATGTCAATGTATGTTGCCTTAAATAATTTTTGTTAACAAAGCCAACACTTAAAAAGATGTTACCATAGAGATTAACAAAAGTGTTAAAAATGAACCGGGAAAAAAATGAAATATTTGGGGGGGGGATGAATTTTTTGGGATGAAATCAGCCGGGTAATAATTTGGGGATAAAATAGTCAATACACTAATATTAGTTAATACATTCTTTCATCTCTCTCATACACTCTCGCTCGCTCTCTCACAGGTAAAACTCTCTCTCACTCTCTGTCTCTCGTTAACATCTCAATCTCTAATTTCGTTCTCGTTTACAAATTGGTACATCTGGTCTCTCTCTCCCTCATTCTCTCTATATATCTATATCACTAACAAATATTTATATCTTTGGCTAATAAATACTCACTCTTTGTAGTATGAATTTGAAGCTTTTCTGTGTGGTTCGGTTGATCTTAATTCAGGTAAGAGAAAATCCTAATTTGTAGATGTAGTAATTCACTTATAAACCCTAATTTCGTATTAATTTAAGATTTGTAAAACCTAAAATTTGGGGGATTTTGTAAATTTTTTAGTATTTTACAAAATCTTAATTTGTTGATTGTGTTTTTGTTTTGATTTTATGGTTGTGGTAGCATAAACATAATTTTTTGTTTGTCTTTATAACCCTAATTTTGTGTTTGTATGTTTAGTAGGAACTTTTTTAATCTCAGTGTTATTTTGACGAAGAAGTGCTTACAAGTGTCATTGCCATCACACGTCTTACCATTCACATTTTTTATATGTATCTCATGGATACAAGAGTAAACTATTTCACTACTAGATGTTAGAGGTCTGTTCTGCTTATATGGTTTGTGTGTGTAGATAATTACATCAATTTTGTCATTTATTCTTAACTATGTTGTTGTTCCGTATAATTTTAGTCTTGTGGATCCTACTAGAAGGCCACATATATGCAACCTTAACAATTTTATTATGTTATTGTTATTTTCTGGTCGGATTTTAATTGAAGGTGGCATGTTTTTATGTAATTCTCTAGATCTTGCTAATCGAATTTACTGGACATGTTTTACCCTTTTAATTTTGCAGTCTTGAAATATCTAAAGTATGCTGACTCACACGAATAGGTAAAGGTTAAAGGTTGAGGGAAGTTCTGCTACTGTAGGCATCATTGACCATGCCCAAGATCATTTAGGGAATGTGGTGTATTTTGAACTACCTGAACTAGGAACTACTGTTACACAGGGAAGCAGCTTTGGTGCAGTTGAAAGTGTGAAGGCCACTAGTGACATCATTTCCTCTGGAAAGGTGGTTGAGGTTAATAAAGAGCTCGATGATTCCCCTGGTTTGGTGAGTCGTTTGTTGCTAACACTCTGGCATTTCTTTTTCATGAACTTGACCTGATTAACTAAAATTATTATAAATCAATAATATTTATGTTCAAGTTGTGGAGATAAGGACTGGTTATTGACGTTCTTTAAAGGCACATTATGAACAGGCATGTGAATGTTTAGATAATCTGTGAGCTTCTTTTAAAATTAACTTTCTTCCTTTTTCTTCTTCTTGAGTATATGTTCTAGTATCAAGCTGAATGAATGTTTGGGTTGATGATTAAAAGAACAAAATCATCTTGGATAAAAATTAGGGCAGGTATAACTACAAAATCAAGAATGTTTGATATTGCTGTACTGAAGTAAGAATTATATAACTAAGTACAAAAGTTCATTTAAATTCTGAAAAATTGTAGTTATAACCATAATTATACATTTAAATCCTAAAAGCTGTAGTTGAACAAAAAATTTCGGAAAAAAGAAGGAAAGCAAAGGATAGAAAACATAGAAGTTCGATTGCATGTTTTAAGCTCGTTCTTGAAATTTAATTAAAGAGTTGCTCTATTGGTGATAAGTGAAAGCCCAAAATAAACCAACGAATAACATGAAGTCACGTCAACTTGGTTTGTCACTGCTAAACTCTAAAACGTAAAACTAAAAAAATGAAAAAAGAAAATTAAAAGGAAAAGGAAAAAAACCCTTTTTTACTTGCTACATCTCTGACCATTTGTGTGAAGCTAATATTTACATCTTGGCGAGAATTCTCCGTCACATCTCAACAACAAAACAACACAACACAACACAGTCATGACTTCGATTACGTTTTTATTGGTTCTCGCACTGCTTATGTTCTCTGCTCCTTTTCTTCAAGGTCTCTCTCACTCTCTCTCTCTCTCTCTCTCTCTCTCTCTCTCTCTCTCTCTCTCTACTGTCTCCTTCAGATCTAGATTCATTTCTTCTCCAATTTGTTGTTTATTTAATTTTAATTTCTCAATAATTCAATCTTCTTAGTTATGTGCAATGATCTGTTGGTTAATTTTAATTTAATCCTAAATTGTTTTGTCCTTTCAGTTGTTATTTGATTTTGCTCATTTTGATGCAGTCATTTGTCATATTTATATTGGTTTAGTTTACTAGTTTCTATATGAATTTGTTTTTGTTTGTAGTTTATGCAATGATCTGTTGTTCACTGATTAAGTTTTTTAGTATAGTGTTGTGCATCTTAATCTGTTGTTTTTGTTTTTTGATATGTTTTTCCTTTGTGCAATTCAATTTTAAGTTTACACAATCATCTGTTGATTGATTTGAACTTTAGTTTTACTAATTCTTATGCGGTGTTCATTTGCTGATTATAGTTTATGTTGATCTATTAAACGATTTCACTTGATTGATGTTTCTGTTCAGGAATGTGTAGTTTATTTTTGTTTAGTGTTGATTTACTGAAAAAATATATATACAAACTGCTCTTAATTCTTTTTATTTAGCAAAAACTTTCAATCATATTTGTTGCATTTATAATAGGTACTTGGCTTATGTAGATTGTTTATTGTACCCCTTCCTTGTTCGTAATTGATGCTGCATTATTAATTCTTTAGGTTTGACGTTGCAATATGTTAATAATGTTTGACTAAACTCTTGTGACACCGTAACTACTTCATAGAATGGAATCTATATTTTGCTGATAGCTCGACTTGTATTGTTTTTCAGGTACCATGTAGCCAAAAGAGTGATATTACCGTAACTACTTGTACTGTTGAATCCAGAGTCCCTGGTAATTTTTTTTAAATATATGAATATGACCCTTAGCATCTAAACCTTGGCCATTTATCTTTTTATTATTTTTGAGGATTTTTGGTGTCGCCTTTATTGCGATATTCTGGTATATATAGTTGTTTATTTTGATAATCTGATTCTGCTATTTTATGTGTCAGAATTGGTTCATGTTTTAACTGTCACCCTTTATGCCTCTTGGACGAGCATCCATATCATGTTAACAATATGAAGAGTACGTTTATTCCAAAGTTAAACATCGATTTTTGAGCAAAAGTCCTCTGTGCTTGAATTACTTACTTGATTAAGCAAATGATAGAAATTTGTGTTTCCAGCATATCGAGATAAATTTGTAGTTACAACTTTGATATGTGGTTCCGTTAGACACTTTTCAATCATCCACAACTGCTTTTCTTTTGTGTAGTGATTTCACTATCTTACTATGGTGTCATCTGTCCATTCTGTATGTTTTTTTTTGTTGTGAGTTCGGGTGTTCTAATAGTGAAGCAGACACACATATAATGCTGAGTGAAGTCAATATTACTCTTTCAATTCTCAACTTTTTCACTCACAAAATGAATAACAAATAATTTTGGTTAGGATCCGGGTAGTTCATCAATGCTGAAGGCTGTTGAGATTGCTGTTGTATACAGTTCCCTGTCTTTCGGAATAGGTTATTTTGGAGGCTGGATGGAGCGCCCTAAGGTATACAGCACCCTGTAGCATAACTTCAAGTTTGTAGTTTAATTAGTAATAAAGTCATTTTTGAGCTGCTCTTCGTTGTGAAATACTATGATATCTTATCTAGTTCTACCCAGTCATGCTATTGTAAGAATTTCATATTTATTTCCTGAATCTTTTACAGGCTTCAATTCTTAGGAGTGCAAAACTCCTAAGATGGAATTTCGTATTGATCTAAATGAATGAAGAGAAGCTGATGTAGATGTACTTTCAAGTAGCTGTTCACGTAAGACGAAAGGGCTGGATAAGTCAGTTATGATAAAACACACCTAGAGGAGGGTGAATAGGTGATATGACTAACAATGATCAAATAAAAATTCTGCCTTAAAAATTATTCTGGCAGCTAGCTGGATGAAAAAGATTAACAAATAAGCAACTAGCTGGGTTATGCAATGCAGTAAGATAATTTGCAGAAAGTAAAGAACACCACGAATTCTAGCCAGGTTCGACCCCTAATCTTCTATGGTCTACGTCCTAGTCCCTTACCAACTTGGTAAGAGAATATATTATTGATCACAATGAATAACAATTATAAGATACAATAATATATCTCACTTATTCTCCCAGTTACTGATTGCAGCTAGCTGAAACCCCTTGTTCCCTGAACACAGCTCTCTAAGTTCTATACTAAACCAAGTATAAACTCCACTAGCCTAATGCTCCTTGAACCCTTGTTTCACAAGCTTGACAATCCAGCAACTACCAACTTTACAAGTTGAACAATACAATGGATAAAAAGAATTACAACTCAAAACTATGAACTCTCTCTAATATATCGATATAGTATATAATACTAGAGCTCGTTTTTGTAATATGAAAGAAGGTGCCGAGTTGTTTCTTGTGTGTTCTTGAATGTTGCTTGAAGGTTTAGTATCTCTGCAAGAAAAGAACAACCACACAAGTAATATATAGTGAAGCAAAGAAGAACTCAAATTAATTAACAAAATTGCAACGGTCTTGAATCAATTCTCACGTTCAATTTGTTAGTTTAATTGTTCTTCTAACGTTCACAAGCAGCTTTGAGGTAAATAATTATAACAAAAGAGAATCTCATTAGTAAGCTAGAAAAGTAGTCAAATGGGATGTTTTTAGTGGAGTATTAAAGTAATAAAAAGATTCCTTTAATGAGTGGAAGTTGTCTAGCATGATACTTCTACTTGAGTAGTGTTCTAATATATATAATATCATGTTTAAATATATTAGACCAATCTTACAACTGATTTCCACAATATTTACTATAAAAACGTACTCCCCTTCATATTCTGGACAGACTGCCAGCTTGCTGTGTTGTACTGTTAGCTAGCTGAGATACCTTGTTTTGCTATGAAAATATATAGATAGAAAAACCTGCAAAACAATATTAGTCCAATGCACACATCCAGCTTGCTTACTATGTATGATCATCAAAATCATAGAGTCTCAAGTTATTCTGGCGCACCTCATATAGAATGCTATGGCTCGGGTGGAGCTGTTTGGTTTATTAAGAATTTTACTGTTACACATGCCGTTTGGGGTGGAGTCAGTTTTGAAAGTATTACATGTTTTGAAAGTTTTGAATGTATGTTTCTTTTACATGTGAATTACATGTTTCTCTTGTGGCACTCTTAGTGATCCAAATATATTTTCATCACAACTAGTGATCTTAGTAAATTATATGATATGTAATTATATTTTCTAATATATATGTGTTGTAGATAAAATGAAAATATTGGTTTCAAGTGTTTAATAAACAAGATGTTGCAATAAACCTAAAAAGGTGTTGCCGAAAAAAAAAGTGTAGATAAACCAGTGTTGCTATAAGAAGAAATGATGTTGGAGTAGGGCCTCTGGTAACATTGTATTTGGTGTTGCTGTAGACCATAAAGTATTTCAATAAATAACTAAGGCAACATATATAACGATGTAGCCATAGAATTGGAAAAAGTGTTGGCTTATCACCAAAGGCTACGAGACTATATCCAACACCACCAAATTTGGAAAAAGTGTAGTCTTAGACCAATTTTTGGCTTATGGCAACATTATTCATGATTTTTTACACTTTTTTCAGGTGTTGGTAAAGACCATATATGGTGTAGTGTTTATTCCTTGCCACAATTACAATTCGCTTAGGTGCTACCTATTATACACTATTTTCAACAATCTTGTCACTTTCAAGTATTAAATATATAGATATTTAATCAAAATTTCTTTTCATACTACCACCCATAGTATCAAAATGATGATATTTTAAGTGGATTAAATAGAAAACTGACCATCTTACACGGTAAAAATGGATTATGTGAAGGAAGTACAACTGACTGGTTGTTTTTTTGGGGAAAACATATACACACACAAAATAGAGAACTGACAACAACCAAATAGCTTCTTTGGGACAAAAGAAAGCCTAAAAATGAAACAAACACACATAACGATACTATGACAATCACAACCAAATAATGTAAAAGCTTACCATTTTATCGCAAGCATCAATCCCTTCACTATATAGAACTAGAAGGTTGCATACATAAGAGCAGTCCTTCTAAGAGGAGTACTCCACTTTTACCTCGAATCGGAAGCCCTAATTGAAGCCCTAAATAGAAAATCCAATTGAAGCCCTAATTGGAAAATAAAAGAAATTAATTCAATTGAAGGGCAAAATTAAATAAACAACGAAGAGCGAGTGAAGAGAACAAATCAATTTTACCTACAATTGAAAGCCCCAACAAATTTTACCTGCAAAATCAATTTTAAGCAAATTAGGAACCGAAAAGAAGAGAAAAGAGAGAAGAAAATGATAAGTGGATTTTATATCCACTTGGAATGCTTCGTATCGGCTTAAATTGATTATTTGGCCTCAAGTATGTGGTGTGTTTAATGTGTTTTCACTAAGTTTTGCAGAACTAAGAGTTGGAGGTTAAATTGATTAAAATTCGGATTTTTCGGTAGGTTGCGCAGTCTACACGGTTTTGGCCGTATCTGGAGTTCTAGAAGTCCGTTTTCAGCGATCTTACTGTCCACGCGAAGCCTGAAAAATTTTCTATAATTCTGAACAGGAGGTAGCCGCGCAGACTGCGCCTCTGCTGCACAGACTGCGCCCGAACTTCCTGGAAATTGCTGAATTTTATCATATTTCGAATTTTAGATGTATTTTGGGACTTTTCTTGTTGGAAAAGTATTCTATGACCTATATAAACATATCCTACCCTTGTAATTCATATCATTACTTAGAATTACATATCATAGCATAAATTTGCAAGGGAGAAAAACGGAGAAGGATTCAAGCTCGTGACAAGCAACGAATCTAGATCTAATTCATCTTTTGTATTTTTTTCTTAGGCGTTATTCTGGATTATAGATTTGTTTTCTCAACTCCTCGTTCTATTAATATTAATACTTTTATTCATACTTTGTTTAATATCATGTTTTCATCAAATCCCATGGTGACGAACAGTTCGATTATGAACTAATCGTTGTCATGGGATTCTAACAGATTTATTTATGGAGCTTTAGTATCTTGATGCTTTTAAGATCTGTATGTGATGTATAATTGATATCCTCGTGTGGTTATGCTTAATTGATAGATGCGTCGCGAAGATCTAACCTGTTAATCTCTTGTGAAGTGAAAGTGGATCTTGAGATTCAGAACTTGTCATGCTAGCATAGGTTCATGATTGTTTATCAACGTGATTCGTAGTGTAAGATGAAAATACTTATACTGCCCTATGTGATCAATATGGATAACTTGTTCCTCAACCGTTATGTTTTCAAATTCTAGAGACATATAGGGTCTAAACATAATTGGTGTCTATTCATCTTCTATCTCTTTTGTGGATGTATGAGTAGTTTGGTATACGTATGCTGACAGGTAGCGTGTACTTGTTTCTTGTTGTCCGATCAGATATCATAACCATTGCATATAGTGATTAAAGGCGTCAGATCTAAGCAAAGTATTTAATGAAGTTAGGATCCCATGTTTTATCTCGCATAAGTAATTCGATTGAACTCTCGTTAGTTAGTTAATTCTTAGTTTGTTAACTTACTTCCTTAGTAACTTTAGATAATCAACCCCAATTTGTTAATTGTCTTAGCAGTGAATAAAAACCATACATTGTTGCATAGGTACATTAACTGAATTAAAACCTAAACCAGATCTCTGTGGGAATGAACTTGACTTATATCTATATTACTTGTGATCGCGTACGCTTTCGTGTTAGTGTAAACAGAAAAAGAGAAAAGAAAAGAGAAGAAAGAAGAAAAAATGAAAAGACGAGACAGTCGATCGAGAGTCGAGACAGTCGGTCGAGAGAGTCGAGAGAATGAGAGTCTGAGCAAATGTGTGAGTGCGTCTCTGTGTATGAGGGAGTTATTGCAGTAATTTTGTTTTAAGGGGGAAAGGGGAAAGTGCACTTGTAAATGGGTTTGGGGGGAAATTGCCGCCGAGAATTTTTTACCTTTTTTTAACGTATATGCACTTGTAAATGGGGTTGGGGGAAAATTGCCGCCGACTTTTTTTAATGTAAAATTAAATAATTAGCAAAAAAATTGTTCACATAATTTGGATCGTAATTTTTTCAAATAATTTGGGATTATACTAATTCTTTTAGGGGAACAAGTGTCGCCCGTTTAGAAACTTCAAATTAAAATTAAAATTTTAATTTATTTTTAAAACCTCTCAAATATTTAAAATTAAAAAAAATAAAATGTACATAATTTTATTGATTTGTAAAACTTAAATTAAATAAATACCATAAATTTATTGAAAAAAAAATTATTCAGTGAATCTCGCACGCGCCCCTTTACAGGAACTTACATTATTACAACGTTGATTAGTACACCTAAATAGGGTTTTGATTTTTTTTAAATATTTATCGACGACCTAACCGTACGGGCATCAAGATCCATCCTTTTTAATGTTATTCCCAAAATTTCAGGAAAAAAAATATATTTGATTCATTAATTTAACAGTCAACTCGTACTTTGACCGGTACCCCCAAACAGGGTTTCGTCAAGGTTTAAGGTTTCAATTTTTTTAAAAATATTTCTCAGTGACTGAACTGTACGCGCATCAAGATCCATCCTTTTTAATGTTATTCGCAAAATTTCAGAAAAAAAATTTATTTGATTCGTTAATTTAACGGTCAACTCGTACTTTGACCGGTACCCCTAAACAAGGTTTCGTCAGGGTTTAAGGTTTCGATTTTTTTTAAAAATTTCTCGAAGACCCAGCCGTACGGGCAATGTTATTCCCATTGGGGAAAAAAATTATTTGATTGGGTAATTCAACGGTCAACTAGTACTTTGACTGGTACCCCTAAACAGGGTTTCGTCAGGGTTTATGTTTCGATTTTTTAAAAATATTTCTCGAAGACCCAACCGTACGGGCATTAAGATCCATCCTTTTTAATGTTATTCCCAAAATTTCGGGGAAAAAAATTTATTTGATTGGGTAATTCACCGATCAACTAGTACTTCGACTAGTACCCCTAAACATGGTTTTGTCAGGGTTTAATGTTTCAATTTTTTTAAAAATATTTCTCAACGACCCAACCGTACGGGCATCGAGATCCATCCTTTTTAATTTTATTCCCAAAATTTCGGAAAAAAAAATATTATTTGATTGGTTAATTCAATGGTCAACTAGTACTTTAACCAGTACCCCTAAACAGGGTTTCGACAGGGTTTAAGGTTTCGATTTTTTTAAAAAAAATTCTCGACAACCCAACCTTACGGGCATCAAGATCCATCCTTTTTAATGTTATTCCCAAAATTTCGGGGAAAAAAATATTATTTGATTGGGTAATTCAACGGTCAACTAGTACTTTGGTAAAAATTTATTTATATTTTTATTTGGATTTTAAATTATATATATTTTTGAATTTTTAATAATATTGAGAGCGCCTCCCCACACTTGAATGGTTTATTCTCCTCAATGAATATTATAATATAATCTACATATATAATATATAAAGAACTAAAATTATTCTAATAATAAAATAATAATAATATAATGAGGAAAACCTAAACTACACATTTTATATATTAGTAAGGGAGCAAATTAACATAATGCAACAGTTGGTGGAGCGGTGGTGTTGTTGAAATAGAAGCCATGCAACCACAGGTCAGGGGTTCGAACCCCATAGCATAACCTGACACGTGCATGTGTGGGGCCCACTTGACATGTGGCAGCTGTAGGACGACCTGACACGTGGCAGGTGGGCCCTCCTGACACGTGGCATTGTGGGGCACGTGACACGTGGCATGTGTGGGGCCCTCGTGACACGTGGCATGTGGGGGGTCCACTCAAATGTAACAGTAGCAAATGTAACACTGCTTCTAGAAAATGTAACAATTTTGGGACCCACATGTTTTTTCATTTTTACATTTATAAATGTTAAAAAAATAGCAAATGCAACGCTTATTCGCTATTGCAATACAACGAATCTGCACCTGTTCTACTGCAACAGTACGTTCACAGGTAATGTAAACCTGACACGTTGTAGTGTGGGGCCCACCTGACACGTGGCAGTGTGGGCCCACCTGACACGTGCATGTGTGGGGCCCACTTGACATGTGGCAGCTGTAGGACCACCTGACACGTGGCAGGTGGGCCCTCCTAACACGTGGCATTGTGGGGCACGTGAAACGTGGCATGGTGGGGCATGTGACACGTGGCATGTGGGGGGGGTCCACTCAAATGTAACAGTAGCAAATGTAACACTGCTTCTAGAAAATGTAACAATTTTTGGGACCCACATGTTTTTTCATTTTTACATTTTTAAATGTTAAAAAAATAGCAAATGCAACGCTTATTTGCTACTGCAATACAACGAATTTATTGCAACAGCACCTGTTCTACTGCAACAGTACGTTCACAGGTAATGTAACACAATCTCAGAAGTGTTGCAGTAGGTCAAAAATAGTACCTCTATTATAACAGAAAGTGGGCGTTGCAATAGAAAAGCATTGCGGATGCCCATATATGACGTAATGAGAATGTTAAACATCAAAAAGACAAGAAAATTCGAAGAACAAAGAAAACACTCAAATCTGATTTTAATAAAGCTCAAAGTTCACATATATAAATACATATATGTAAATAAACATAAAAGAAAGAGATCGGGAAGTACCTTACGAGCCTGTAGATCGGATCGAAGAAATTTGCTCAACAGTAAGCTGAAGGGAGAGGCTTGGGTTTTGTGAGAGAAAAGATAAGTCAGAACGAAAAAGTACTCATTCCTTTACTTTTTTCTTATGGACTTTTCTATAGCAGATAAGGTCATTTAAAAATTTACCCAAACACTTTAAAATAAGTTGAAATGGGCTTAAGCCCAAATAAGTTAGTCCAAAGTGCCAAGCATGCACTAACGTATTCAGCTGAAGATCAGCCCAATGCTACAAAGCTGCCACAACTAAACGGAGAAGGACAAAAGTGAGACATTTTGAGTATTTCCTTTTCTTCTGATAATGTGTTTCTTCTTTTCCAGTTTAGTGTCCTAGCAGGGACTATATGGTTCAGGTTTGAATCGAATTTTTCAATATAATTATTTTTACTGATAAGCAATCTTTTTAAAATAATTTTTCTGAAATAATACCTAAGGTGTCTACGCTAAAATAGACCCGAGTAAACACATGCCATTTGTTCTTAGTAGACCAATGTCAATAATGAAGCCAGGTGCTAGAATATTGATTTTTTTACTGTATATAGTACACAAACATGGAATCCTTTATTGAAATTTTCTGGCTGCAAACCAGAAACAAAGAACCATTTTTTTGAAATTTTGTGGCTGCAAACAAAGTAAAGAAAACAATCACGTGTTGTGACAAACCGGTTAAGTTACTGCTGCTTAAATAATTTTAAGTTGTCAGAACATCTCCAACATTCTTTTAATATTTTCTCTAAAATTAAAATAAAATATTGAATTTTAATTATTTAGAACAAACTTATAATGTTTCATCTGTAATATCACACATCGATTAGAATAAAAATATTTGGAACCTTTTTAAATACAAGTCAACAACTAATATGTTTAAATACAAGTCAAAAACTAATATGTACCTAATTGCTACTCCCTCCATCTCTTATTACTTTTCCTGTTTGGGGAGGACATGTTTGCCAAAGCACATTTTTGATCGTTAATATCTTTAATTTTGTATTAGTATTAAATATAAAAACTTCACTGTATTAAAGTATTCACAAATACGAATCAAACAAAATCACTCAAGACTATATTTTATCTTATAAATTATGTGTAAATTAGTAATCAACCGTTTATAATGAATAGTGTACAAAGTCAAAACAGGAAAAACAATATGAGATGGGAGTAGTATTTTTGGACTGACCTGTGGTAAGCTATTAGATGCGGTATGAATTCGGTTGTGGGTTTGGATCAGAATTATACTTAGCATGAAGTGCAGAGGTACTGCTCGGGTTCCGTGAGTTTGTGTGTGGTGTGTGTGGTCTCGACGAAGACGTCGATTAGTATTATACTTGGCCTGAAGTGCATAGGTACTGCTCGTGTTCCGTAAGTTTGTGTATGGTCTCGACGAAATGTGTTTGTAACATCCCAAATCAAATAGAATGAGAGTGTTTGGGATCTTTATTGATATAAATCACTAACTAATATTGTATACTAATTTGTCACTTTTAAACTGACATGTGATGGGATTGTTAGGTACCGTACATTCGATTGTAAACTTGCATGTTATATTAAGACTTAGCAGTTAGCATTCTGTAGGTTACGTTCAAAATAGAAGTGAAAAATTCGAAATGCTAAATTTGTTTTAATCAATCGGATCAATATTAATATTGTAAACCAAAATGAATAAATAATTTTCATACTCTTTTTCGCTCTTTTTCGAATCACTGTGTAAACTTTTTCTTGTTAATCAAGTAAATAATTGTTAAGTGTCTTGAAGATGAAACTCACTCTTGGGGTGTTTGGGAGAACTTATATTCTAGAATAAGTCAATTTATTTTAAGTTGAAAGTTAAGATTTCTAACTTTTCAACTTATTTTGCAACTTATTTTTTCAATTTGTTGAATCTCAAACATACATTAAATAATATAAAAAAAATTATCAAAATATAAAATTTTTACCCGAAAATAAGTTCATAAATCATAAATTAAAGTGAGCCAAACAGGCCGTCAAATTTAGGAATAACTTCTTTAAACCTATATCATATTCGATCGAAATAGCGATTGAAGTTACATTTAAAATTAGCATACTCCATATTTTTTCTGTCCATTTTTGTGATCCATTTTAAAATGTATATAAAATAAATTTTCATATTTTTTAAAAATTTTCTTTTCTAATAAAACTAATACATGTAAAAAAAGTAAATTGGACGGTAAATAAAAACCCATGGAAGGAGTACGGTATACAAACAGGTGTAGTGGGCCTTTTATTAGGGGGTATAATTTTAACAGTATTCGACCTACCCATTTAAAAAGTGTATAAATAGAATGTAGTTGCATGCATTTCCCATATTATAGTCCTCTACTTCTTATTTACTTGCTTCAAAAAAGGAAAAATGGCTCCATCTACCACTGATGATTACAGACATTTTGCAGTAACAAAAGGGCACGGAGTGAAGGGTCTCTCTGATCTCCATCTCGGCGCTTTACCAGAGCAATATATTCAACCTTTGGAGGAGCGATTAGACATGGCCAAAGTCCTCAAGGAAGAGTCCATACCGGTGATCGACATGTCCAATTTGGATGATCCGAAGGTTGCTGAGCAGATTGCGGCTGCTGCTGAAAAGTGGGGATTCTTTCAGATTGTTAATCATGGAGTCCCCATTGAGGTTCTTGAGAATGTCCAGGAAGCTACCCGTAGATTCTTTGCGTTGCCTGTGGAGGAGAAGATCAAGTTTACCCAAGAACAGTCTCCTACAAATTCTGTTAGGCTTACAACAAGCTTTCTTCCAAAAATCGACAAAGTTCTTGAGTGGAAAGATTACCTTAGTATCTTGGTTTCTGATAAGAAGTCTTCCGAATTTTGGCCATCTGCATGCAAGTACGTCATATTCCTATTTTCAGTTTGATAATTTTTTTTGGTCAAGTTTGTAACTAATGCATGTTATTTATAGTTCAATATTCATAAGACATGTGGCATATTAACAAATCTACTGCCTATGTGTTTCAGGCAGGAAGTGATGGAATATGTAGAGAAGTCTGAGTTTGTCATGAAATGGCTTCTAAAAGCCCTTATGCGGGGGTTAAATGTGGATATGGACTCAAAAGAATCACTTCTGATGGGCTCAACCAGAATCAACCTCAACTACTATCCTGTTTGTCCAAATCCTGAGCTTGCAATTGGAGTTGGACGCCATTCTGACGTCTCCTCTCTCACATTTCTCCTTCAAGACAATGTCGGAGGATTACACATCCGAAAGATGGAGACCGATACTTGGATTTTCGTGCCTCCTATAACTGGAGCAATAGTAATTAACATTGGTGATGCACTTCAAATCTTGAGTAATGGTAAATACAAAAGTGCTGAGCACTGTGTTGCAGCCAATGGAAGTCACAATAGAATTTCAGTGCCAATCTTTGCTAACCCAAGTCCCGATGACATCATTGGCCCGCTACCTGAGGTGCTCAAGAATGGAGAAAAACCAATATACAAACATGTACTGTATTCAGACTACGTGAAACATTTCTACAGGAAATCTCACGACGGGAAGGATACTCTTGATTTCGCAAAGATGTGATTGGTTGTCTGGACCTTAAGCTGTTGAATTAAATAATGTTATTTACCTTGTTTTTGTGTGTTTCTTGTTGAAAATCAGTACTACTAAAATCATTAAGATGAATAACATGTACTTTGGTACGTTACATTCTTCAGTATTACTGTATCAGGGATTATTGAGCACGATGTAATAAAATATAGCATTTGTAATAAAAAAATTATTATCCTGTTTCTGAAGTTGCTTTCCAAATCTCCAGATGCATAAACTACAAAAACACGCTCACTAAACCTAAAATTCATTATATGATCTATTAAATTGTAGAAATTGTGCGGATGACTTCTAAATTTGTTCTCTTATTTGTATTTTAATATCTTATTTATATTAGCTGATAACTCCTGCGAAGCACAGAATTTTTAATTTTTAACTTTTTCAAATAAAATTATTTATCATATTATTTTGATTAAATAATTTAATGACATTTACTTATTTTGATACTAATATTTTAAAAAAAACTCATGTTTCTGTTGATCATAATTTAATTATTAATAATATTTATAGGATCTGGATCAATAGAGAACTGAAGAACCATTATTAGCAGTTCTAAATCAACGGTCTAAATTCAGTTCATTTTTAAATATTTTTTGTAAGCATATTGTTGGAAATAAAAGCAACACTATTAGTTCAATTAATTTAAATAAGAAATATAATTAATGACTCATTTATTAAAATCTTTTATTTTTATTAATATTTTTTTTATCTCAAATGACTTTTGGCTGATTTTTTCAATTTTTTCAATCTTGTTTCTTCAAAAATTTTAATTCATTTTATTAAAATTATTTTACAAAAAATTAATCCTCAAAATTATAGGGTTCTACTTCAAAACCTATTTTGTTTCGTAGTAAAAATACAATATTTTGCTACTGAATTTTAAGGTTGTGCACACGAGTTTAAAAGTTTTACAACTAAACTTGCTTTACAAAATTCTGCAACTAAATTTACCTTTTTAACAATATTCTGCTACTGAAAATTATTATCTCATAATATTTTTATAACATAATTTTAATGTTTTACAACTGAACTTAAAGTTATGCATCCGAATTTTGAAGTCAATCACATGAATTCTAAAATTGTATTTAAATATTCTGTTATTGAACATTTAATCTCATACATTGTATTTAGACTATAACTTGAGTATTTTTACAAAAGTTGATGAGAATATTGGAAATTTTTTATGATGTTAATGGAGGATTTTTGTGATTAATGTTGGTATATAACTTCAGTATTAAATTAAATTAATATTAAATATTTTTATTAATTAAATTAATTAATATTTAGTGGCATACCGCGGTATACACTACGTGAAATATGGGATACAGCCACTCTTTTGTACAGTAAGGGCTGTGACACTTTGGAAAAAATGAGTGGCTAAAGGTCATCATCCCAAGTTTTAGCCACACAATTGTGTTTTGCGTGACCGAAAATACATATTTTGGAAGATTTAGTCACAACTTAAAAAAATGTGTTACAATATTTAGCCACGTTCCAAATATGTGACCAAATATGATAAAACAGCATAGTTTTTTGTTGACTTTGACCAATTCCAAAATTTATAGTCATGCTTGAGAGATAGAAGTGTGACAATAATTAGCGACGCTTCTTTGCTGTGTCTAAATGTTAAGAAACGGCCACAGTCGTTTTTGGTGATGTGGCTAAATTGGAAATAACCTATGGTCACTGCATATTATATGTGACTAAAAGTAGAGTTTTTTGTATATGTCAGTTCGCTTAAGGAAGCTAAACACTAGTGATTGTATTATTGTGTGACTAAAAAGTACAGCTCCTGAACATCCTCTGTTTTCCAACTGATATGTCACATTATTACATTTGTGTGTGGAAAAATATTTAAACAAATGGACATGAACTATTGGTAACTTAGCACAAATGAGATAGCAACAATTAACCACAAATGACCAATACATTTAAATTGTAAGACTATAAATATATATATATATATATATATATATATATATATATATATATATATATATATATATATATATATATAAATTGTTTGCTACTTTCCCTTATTCAATAAAAAACTAAAGGCAGGAGATAGCACTTAAAAGTGCAGGAACCCAAGTACACAAAAAGCACAAACAATTTAACATCCGTACAAGATTCTGCTGTCCTTTGGTCATAAAATTATGGAAGCTAGCTCATCCTTGTCCGGCTTGTGAACATACCTCTGCATAACTGGGTGCTATCCTTTGGTCCTCTATGGATGGCTTTGTGCCATTTTCAACCAAATTAAACTAAATTAAACTTAACATGTATTACGCAACATTTTTCATCTCATGCTCCTTAATTGCACTCTCCAATTTCCATGACTCGCCAACGATACACCAAAGTCCAAAGCTAGCTGTTCAATGATAGTAGAATGTCCCTATTCCATGACATACATATATTTCTTAAACAACAACCTATGTTCTTAAATAATTTTAAGGGGAAAAACCTTGACAAAGAGGCTTATGAAATAACCATCTAGAGACAAGTAGCTTGTTCAGCTAGGCACCACATGCCTTGCCTATCTTAATTTCCAATGACCAACAGTTTCTCAAAACCAATTCTGAACCATTTCATTTGTAGCATCCACTATAAAGAATCCAGGTTATAGACAACAGCAAAAGCCTCTACATAGCATGCTAAGTAGGCAGTGATGTAGCCTGCGGTCATCACCCATCATTCACCACTTATAATATCACCCATTGCATAAACTTCACTGAACTCTGCAGTCCCCATCACCTTAAGCCTACAATTACGATTTAATAAAAAAGTATAGATTAGTAGTATACATTGTAGTACAATCTAGCAAAATAAAAATCTCAATTCAAGTATACATACAGTTAAGAATTGACCATAAACTATTAAGTTTTTCTAGACGCGGAAACTTGGAGTTCGAGTCCAATAATCATAATAAAAACACACTAACGTATATCTTTTCTAATTAGAATTTTATCCAACTAAGTAATAATTAGCATAAATAAGAAACCACTATCTCAATAACCGCTTCTGTAGAGTCTGGATTAATGGGATACGTAAAACCATCTCACAGATTAAGGATGAAAGTCTTAGTTAATCAGGTAAGGCGAAAAATTTCTACTATACAGCTTGCCATTTGATGATTGGGGGCAGACAGTGTAATAAGAAATTATCCCAGACTAACAAACCAGTTCTTTTGTTGTTCAGAATCTGTAATACATTTAGCATGTATATATATATATATATATATATATTTGTATACCACTGTAGTTCAAGGGATCACAGTACTCAGACAAAATCACAATTATGCTATCGTAATTATTTTGCGTGTCTGTGTGTTGCATAACATGCACATAACAGAATTAATCAGCTAACTTCCATTCATTAAAGACAAATGCTTGTATAACATTGCAAAAAAAATACAAAGAAATAATAAAAAAATTCTAAAAACCCTAAGAACTCGAAGGGTGGTCGGTCTTCTGGTTCTTGGACATGGTGACAGCCAGTCCAATGATCCTCTCACGCAACTCCAGGGCCCGGAGACACTCCGCCTCCCTCCTCTCCTTCTCTATCTCGAAGTTTATCAACAGAAACATCCCCTCGAGTTCCTGATCATAGGAGAACTCAGAGCTAATGTTCTTGGGAACATCGTCCACTGGAAATCTTGCACCTTCCACTACGATCGTGAAGTTTTCGTAGTTGAACAATATATTGGCAATACGTATGGTGAGAGCGTTGAAGGCCATTTGATAGACGGGGGGTTTGATATGAAAAGATAACAATTAAGAATGTTTGAGAGGATGAGAAAGGGGACTAACTGGGATGGTTTAAATAGAGGAGTGTAAGGCATATGAAACAACGCTCATATTAACTGAGAATGTTGTCATAATTGCATGCATTTTTAGTCTCTTAGATTTCCAATAGACGCAATAAACTCTCTTAGTTTTAGTCATAATCTTTCAATAAACATATTCTCAAACTCAGAGATTAATTAAAACTAAAACTAAAGTCTCTTAGATTTCCAATAGACGCAAGACTAATGAGAAACATCTTAATAGGTACGCATCTTTTCAGAAGACGCAAGACTTAATAGATTTAGAGAGAGAGAGAGAGGGAGAGAGAGGAGACATACATGTACTAATTGCCGGACATCATCTTCGCCAGAAAGGGGGTGAAAAACTAGGGTTAAAACAGGCGTTATGTCATGCCAATTGATCTGAACAGTGCATCCTCTCATCTTTTCAGCTTCTAGGGCTTTGTTTATTTTGCTAAATCTTGGGTATTTCAATCAAATCTAGAACCAATTGTTGTTGTATAAGAGGGAAAAAAAAGGATTAAATTGGGGTTCTTGTTTTAGGCGGGAAAATAGAAGAGGGATCCGCCCCTTTTGTGTCTCGGTAGTTGGATAAACTTTTCCAACTACTACCCTTAATTAATATATTGGAAAATGAGAATAATGTTAAGTTTGAAAAAAGTTAAATCTTAAAGACAATAAATATTTTTTGATTATTTTTTTTCAACACTAGAATCGGGGAAAAATGCATTTTAAAAAAATATTTGGTGAATCGGGGACGAATCTCGTTGTAGGGAGTGCTACTTTCAGTAGGTCTTTGTTAAAAAGTCATACAAGATAAATTCGTAATTTTTTTATTATTTTTTCCCAACACTCATTTTACTGTTGGGAAAAAATAATTAGAAAACAAAAACGTTGGGTCAAACGAGATTTTAACAAAAATGTAGTAAAATTGTTTCTTCCGATAACGGGACACGATCCATATTCACTGAATAGGGAGTAGTACCTTGACTAGAAGTTTGTTAAAAAGTCGTACAAGATAAATTTGAAATTTTTTATTATTTTTTCCCAATACTAGAATGAGTACCTATTATCATCCGTACGGTTGGATCGTTGAAAAATGCATTTAAAAAAAATATTTTGTGAATCGGGGATGAATCTCGTTGTAGGGAGTGGTACTTTCACTAGATCTTTGTTAAAAAGTCATACAAGATAAATTCGTAATTTTTTGATTATTTTTTCCCAATACTAGAATGAGTACCGATTAACATCCATACGGTTGGATCGTCGAAAAATGCATTTAAAAAAAATATTTGGTGAATCGGGGAAGAATCTCGTTGTAGGGAGTGGTACTTTCACTAGATCTTTGTTAAAAAGTCGTACAAGATAAATTCGTAATTTTTTGTTTTTTTTTCCCAACACTCATTTTAGTGTTGGGAAAAAATAATCAGAAAATAAAAAGGTCGGGTTGTACGAGATTTTAACAAAAATGTAGTAAAAGTGTTGCTTCCTATAACGAGACACAATCCAGCTTTATTGAATATTTTTTTTGAAAGATTTCTTCGACGATCGAACCGTACGAATGTTAATAAACACTCATTTTAGTATTGGGAAAAAATAATCAGAAAATAAAAAGGTCGGGTCGTACGAGATTTTAACAAAAATGTAGTAAAAGTGTTGCTTCCTATAACGGGACACGATCCAGATTCAATGAATAATTTTTTAAAAGATTTCTTCGATGATCGAACCGTACGAATGTTAATAAAGACTTATTTCAGTGTTGGGAAAAAATAATCAGAAAATAAAAAGGTTGGGTCGTACGAGATTTTAACAAAAATGTAGTAACGCGATCCAGATTCACTGAGTAATTTTTTTGAAATATTTCTTCGACGATCAAACCATACAAATGTTAATAAAGACTCATTTCAGTGTTGGGAAAAAATAATCAGAAAATAAAAAGGTCGGGTCGTACGAGATTTTAACAAAAATGTAGTAAAAGTGTTGCTTCCTATAACGGGACACGATCTAGATTCACTGAATAATTTTTTGAAAGATTTCTTCGACGATCGAACCGTATGAATGTTAATAAAGACTCATTTTAGTCTTGGAAAAAAATAATCAGAAAATAAAAAGGTCAGGTCGTACGAGATTTTAACAAAAATGTAGTAAAAGTGTTGCTTCCTATAACGAGACACGATCCAAATTCACTGAATAATTTTTTTGAAAGATTTCTTCGACAATCGAACCGTACAAATGTTAATAAAGACTCATGTTAACTCGAATAACTTGTAGAAGGGGGGTTGAATACAAGTTATATAATCGTGTCTGATTTTTGCTTGATTAGATGAAGAAGAACAAACGAATGAATCAAACTTTGTTTGTATTAAATAAATCAAATACAAACTCTACCAAAGGTGTACAATACCTTTAGCAGCTGCTGACAATACAAATCTCTCTCTGTTTGTTTCGAACTCTCGAATACAAACCTAATACAGAGCTTCACACGATATGCACTCAAAAATCCACAATCCACTCTTTTACAATGATATAGAGAGAGTATTTATAATGCTACCTATCAACTAATAACAGAAAGTAATGATCTATACATGACAATGCTCTGCCGTCCAGTTGATAGTTTCCATCAATAGAAAATTCTTTCCTTCATGATATCTTCTTGCTTGTTCTTCAAAACAACGATCCTGTTTTATAGCACTTGCCAGTTTTTGTAGCATCCATAATGACATCATCAGTAACAGGACTGATATCAGGATTCCACCTTGCATCAGGATTCGACATCCATCAGTATTTGACTTGGCGTATCAGGATTTGATCTCAGTTCCTGACATGTAGTCCTTGATGCACAGCTGTTCCTGACTAAACTCTACAGATTACTGTCTAACGCATATATCCTATAAAAAGTGCTAAATCCTTTATAAGATCAAGATTTACAAGAAGTATAAGCAAAATTCTATTCTCAACATCACAACTTATGAATTATTCCTAACAATCTCCCCCTATTTATGCTTTAGAATCTAAAGCATAAATGTAAGTTGTAGATGTCAAAACATATGACAATTCAACTAGAATAGAATTTATGAATTTAGTATCATGAAGTTAAGTACCTCCTTCTTCAGATGTAGACATAGTATTCAGTACTTAGAAAAAAGAATTCAACTATTTAATGCTTCTTTTCCTTTACCACTTCCATGATGAAATTTACCACTTCTGTCACCCTTAGTTCTTCTCCCAGTCTGTTTATCTCCCCCAATCTGTTGTTGTTGTTGTTGTTGTCTCTGAATTGTCTTTATCTCCCCCTTTTCGACATCAGCAACATTAATTCCAAGAGATTCAGTAACAGAACAAATGAGATTCATCAGAACTGCTTGATTGTCCATAATAGTGACTTGGTTATCTTCAAGAATCTGAAGTCTCGATTGAATATCACTTTGAGATTTCTGAATATCCTGTAGAATTTCAGAATTGACTTCAATGTTGGAAGTGCTTGTTGTATCTTAAGATGCAGATGCAGAAATAACCTTATCTTCAAGTCTTGTAGAAGAAGTTGCCTGTATAGAATGATATTCAAGTAATAATACTTGAGGTGTAGTACAAACAACTTCATCTTTTTGTTCTGGAGCTGAAGTATGATCATCCTGTCCTTCACGAGTATTCTGTGTACTAACATCTACAAATCCTGACTCCTTCTTTGAGTGATCAGATACTGTTGATGTCTCAATTCTAGTTGATATTGGAAGTACATACAAAGGAATACTGGGATCATTAGGAATATCTTCTGGTACATGTGGAGTAAGAGATTGTCTTAGCCTTTCACCTCTTCTGTTAATGATTCCTGCAAGCCTTTCTTTGTCCTTTTGAGCTTTAACTTCTGGATTTGCATTGTGCTTTGCTAAATCATTCTTCTCATACATCTTGATAAAAGAATAAGTACCAGCATCCATACCAAGATTTTCAGACCAAGATTCAAGAAAAACCTGGTCCCAATAATCAAACGATGGTGATTTCCTAACTTTCTCTCCCTCACTATGGAGTTGATCATCCATACCCTCATTCTCACTTTGACTATCTAAAGTCAACACTCTTTCTACCTCTCCTTTTGCCTGGTCAGGAGCCAGCCTCTCTATGTGTGGATCTATGTCCATCTTTTCAAGTGTATCACTCAAATTTGGATAAGTGCTCTCATGACCTACAGAAAAATAGGGGTTAGAAGAAGTTTTTATACCTGAACTCACATGGAGAGAGGGTTCCTCATATGGCATGGAGCTTCAGGTTTTCTCCAAGGAGTGAGCTACTATAGTCTCTGAACCCTTACAAACATCTACTTTCTTTCTAGAAACTACAGGCTCCAGTATACCACTTTCAGGATCTACACTAGACTCTGATGTCTTCAGTAATACTTCATTAGACACCATAGCTAGTATGTCACCGTCTTTAAGTGTTGGTTGCTGAGATACACCCTCAAGGTGGATAGACTCTGAAAGAACAATATTGGTTTGATCTTCAGAAAAATCAATCAAAGTCATTCCTCCCATATCATAGGGTTTCTCATTTGCAATTTCAGTCATCACAGAAGACCTTTCAGCATCATCAATCACAGTTCCTGAGTCATCCAACCTCTGACTAGATGGTTCTTGTGTTGCAGTGACTGTGATCTGATCTATCTTACTATTCACCACTAGTGCAATAGTATCTTCTGTTGACTGCTTCCCTCTATCAACTACCTCCTCTTGTTCACCTTGAGCTGAAGCATCTTCAACAATGACATCCTTGTCAAATAAATATGCATGAAGTGATTGAAGTGCAACATGCTTAGGAAGTCCAAATTTCTTGTGCAATTCCTTTCTGACTGATACATAGAAGTACATCTTCATTAAATCAAGTCTTTGATGTAACAGTCCATATTCTCCTGGAAATGAAAGTTTGGGAACTCTTTCAATCAGAAAATCTAGAACATGACTAAAAAGCTTCACTTTTAGAGAAATAAGTTCCATAGCCAGTCTGTATGTCAATGTTATTTCCCATGAAGAATCAAGATCCAGATCTCTCTTATCAGATACTAACGTGGATATAGCCTTATTTGTAGAGACTTGCATAATGTTAGTTGGACTAGACACTGTGTGTGTAGGTGACAAATGAATCTTTCTCCTTGTTCTCCTAGGATAGTGAGCAACAGATTTATCTTGAGAAGACTCAAGAGGTGTAGACACAGAAGTGATCTTGGGATGAGATCTTTTTTCAATAGACACAGTCTTTTGAGAGACAGTATCCAGTAACTGTTTTACCTTTTTAAGAACTATAGCATTTTGGGAGACTGCAGCCTGGCTATGACTAGGTGTTCCATCTCTTTGTCCTAGCTCAGAAAGTTGAATTGCAGCCTTCAATTCTGCTCTCTCAGTAAGAGATAAATTATCATCATCTTCACTAGAACTATTACTATAAACAACAAATTTCCTCTTCTTTACAACTGATGTCTTTTGAGAAACACCAGATGTTGGCTTCTTTGAAACAATAGGTTGTGGATCAAAATTTGGTTCTAGAATTGTTTCAGAGACTATAATGTTTTTGGCTACTTGGGTAGACACAGGGGAGTTCTCCTCCAATTGAGATTCCTGAGTCATTTCACCACCAAAGAAAGAAGAATTATAGATAGTAGGAAGATGAGTTCTTAGAAGTACCTGAACATGATTTGGATAGTGTAATTCAGGTATTTCATCTAGATTCTTTTCACTGTCCTTCTTTGTAATGTCAGAGAAAATTCTCTTTTGCTGTACATAAGAAGAAACACAATATTCTCTACCAAATATAGCTACAACATCACGAATGAACTGGTTAATAAACATTTGCATGAATCTGTGATAATAAACCATATTCCTGTCATGATCTCTTGACCCAAGTTTAATACACATCTGACTTAAGATAATGTGACCAAAATTAATTACTCTCTTATAAAGCAAGCCATATGCAATATGTGATGTAACAGCAGTAATTTGTTGAAAAGAACTACATTTACCAGTAAAACATTTAGCAAGTTAGTCAAAGAAGAAAGACCATTCTTTCCTAAGAAATGATCTATTTAACTGGCTCATATTATCTAGAGGTCCATTATAACCTAACTCAGATAACATAGTTCTAACATCATCATCAGATGGTACATTCTCAAAATTCGTATTAACATGTAAGTGAAGTACTGAATGAACAACAGATTCAGTAATATCAAATGAGTCTTGTCCTAAGTGTAGAACAATCTTACCTGATTGACTCTGAGTAGAATCAATTACCTCAGCATTCTCCCAAGCTTTTGAAACAGCTACTTGATTAATTTGTGGAGATGCTATCAAGGCATAACTTAACGGTCCTTTCGCCATAAAGTCCATAATTGGGTGAAAATCAGTTGACACCCCTTCCTTGTTGGTGATAGTTGCAACAAGATTGTTCATCATAAAATCAAAGTCACCAAACTTGAAAGCTACTGATTTGGGTAGTCTTCTTTGAGTTGCCATTTTGATCTGAAAAACACTTAAGAAATCTTTGAAATTGATTAATGATTTTGAAAACTCAAGAGTGTTTTTTGCTTTAGAAACTGAAATTGGAGAAAGCAATTACACGATTAGAGTGTCAAAATAATTATATTTCAAAAATCCTTCAGACCCATTATCCCACGTTGACACGTAGGTTGACAGGTGTCAGTCCCTAAAAAATGCAGTTACCCACGATTTTATTTTGGAAAATAAATCCAAAATTGATTTCAAGTAAATAAATCAAGGTAAAATCAAGATATAAGTTAATACTGATCAGCTTCCTCTCCTGATGTGATCTTCTCACCAAGATAATCACAAGATTCAATGTGATTTCTAAATAGAAAGAATTACTAATCCTGATATGAACACACTCGTATTCCTGATCAATATCATCCTGATCTCAGAGACTAAATGGAGTTTCCACGTGGCATTTTCTTTTACCTGTAAAAGAAATAAATAAAATCTGAACAAAATAAATTGGTTAGATTCGTTCAATATTTCTTGAAAATACAAGAAATACAGTCACACATAATTATGACTGACTGCATTGATATCCCCCAAATGACTGTTCAGCTTTCCATGTCTTTCGATAAAAGAAACTAATGTCTTATGCCATTCTCCAAAACCTTTTCATTCTTTTCTCTTTTCATCATGGCTTTCAACCCAAATCTTCATATGAACCCTAGCTTTTGGTTCATTACTACTGAGAAGTTCTTTACTCTTGATGATCAGGAGCAAGTAAAATATCTCTTAGAAGAGGTGACTTTTCTCATCGAGTCAGATAAGGTTGGTCTTAACTCAGATGATTTCCACGAATCTCCTTTAAAACATCTACCAGTTGGATACAATTCTCCTCTAATCTCTTCACACCTTGAGGATGAAGAATTTGGCAAAGAGTTTGAGGTTGATCTTGATGGAGATGCTATTCATTTTCTTCAATAAGCATGAAGATGAGTCAGCTGCTCTCATTCAAGTCGCCCAGACAAGGAATCCAATCTTGAGATGCTCCTTGTCCTGAAGTCGATCGTTGAAGATTGAAGCATCAACAACTTTAGACAAGAATTGAATTATCAGTAGTAGTTAGACAAAAAGAAGAATTGTATTTCATTTCCATCTATGTAATGCTTTTGATTAATGAAAATACAAGTTTTCTTATTATCTACTTGTCTATCGTTGTTTATTGACTGATCTGAATAATGATATAAATTATCAGTATGCATGTGGTAAAACTTGCTAACATAGACTTTAACAAAACTCAGAATTGAACCACTAAATTACATGAACTTCAGAATTTGAAACAGTAAGATACACAAATTTCATAATCCTAATACCGACGATACAATCCTGATGTCAATACTGATGACGTCAGTATACTGATAGCAATCCTGATCCTGATGTTTATTAAGAAGTCTATCATACTTAAATTTATCAAGATAAAATGTTACAGCTTAAGCATTTAACAATCAAGTATAGATCCTGACAAAAATATCAAGTCTATAAACTGAAACAACATACCTTGCTACTTGTGCAGATGTTAGAGATCTAAAAATTTAACACTCCTAACTCACTAACCAATCTAATGAATGTAGCCTCATCAAGTGGTTTAGTTAGAATATCTGCAAGCTGTTTGTCAGTAGGAACAAAATGAAGTTCCACAGTACCATTTTCAATATGTTCTCTAATAAAATGATACCTGACATCAATGTGCTTAGTCCTTGAATGTTGAACTGGATTTTCTGCAATTTTGATAGCACTAGTATTATCACAAAACATAGGAATATTACTAAGTGTCATACCATAATCCATCAACTGATTTCTTATCCAAAGGAGTTGAGCACAACAACTACCTGCTGCAATGTATTCAGTTTCTGCAGTTGAGGTTGAAACTGATTGCTGTTTCTTGCTTGCCAAAGAAATCAATCTGTTTCCCAAGAATTGACATGTACCTGTAGTGCTTTTCCTGTCTATTTTACACCCTGCATAATCAGAGTTTGAATAGCCAATTAGGGAGAAATCAGATTCTCTTGAATACCACAAACCAAGATTTGGAGTTCCCTTAAGATATCTAAAAATTCTCTTCACAGCAATTAAATGAGATTCCTTAGGATCACTTTGGAATCTAGCACATAAATATGTAGAAAACATTATATCTGGTCTACTTGCAGTTAGATATAATAGTGAACCTATCATGCCTCTATAGCTAGTGTTATCAACACTCTTTCCCTTAGGATCAGAGTCTAGCTTAGTGGCTGTTGCCATGGGTGTCTTTGCAACTGCACAATCTTGAAAGTCAAAACTTTTTAAAAGATCTTTGATATACTTTGATTGATTAATGAAAATACCAGTCTCAGTCTGTTTGACCTGCAAGCCTACAAAGTAATTTAGTTCACCCATCATGCTCATCTGATACTTAGACTGCATAAGCTTGCTAAACTTAGCACATAACTTTTCATTAGTAGAACCAAATATAATATCATCAACATAAACTTGAACTAAAAGCAAATCACCTTTTATCTTTCTAAAGAATAGAGTTTTGTCAATTGTACCTCTTGTGAAGCCATTTTCAAGAAGAAATTTAGACAAAGTATCATACCATGCTCTTGGTGCCTGCTTTAGTCCATAAAGTGCCTTATCAAGTTTGTAGACATGATTTAGAAACTTTGGATCAACAAAACCAGGTGGTTGCTCCACATACACTTCCTCATCAAGCTTGCCATTAAGAAAAGCACTCTTTACATCCATCTGGTATACCTTGAATTTTGAATGAGCTGCAAATGCAAGAACCATTCTGATTGCTTCCAATCTTGCTACAGGTGAAAAGGTTTTATCATAGTTAATTCCTTCTTCCTGAGAATAACCCTTGGCCACCAGTCTTGCTTTATTTCTTACAATCATACCAGATTCATCTAGCTTGTTTCTGAAAACCCATTTAACACCAACAATAGATCTATCTTTAGGTCTTGGTACCAGTTTCTAAACTTTGTTCCTCTCAAACTCATTCAATTCTTCCTGCATTGCTATTACCCAATCAGGATCCTGTAAGGCTTCTTCAACCTTCTTAGGTTCATTCTTTGAGAGAAAACAACTGTACAAGCATTCATTTTGAATTGATCTTCTAGTTCGAACACCACTATTTGGATCACCAATAATCAAATCTCCAGTATGATCCCTTATCCATTTTCTAACAGGTGGTAGATTTCTCCTGCTAGACTCTCCCCCTGAGTTAGTGGTATTTCTTGTAGAAGAGTGTTCATTTCCTTCAAAAGCTCCCCCTTGATCAGTAGAATCAGTGGATTCAATACTGTTGCTAGTTTCTGATCTTCCTTCATTAGACTCTGAAGGATCAGTTCCTGATGAAGTAGACTCTGAAAGACTAGTCTGATCCTGACCAGTACTATGTTCTCCTTGATTGAATTGGTCCCCCTCAACAGTAGCATTCCTTTGAGAAGCAATAGAGATTTCCTCTGGAGAACCTTCATCATCACTGGAGAGAGTCTTAGAATACTTAAGATTTTCAAATTCCAGATTGTCATGGCTTTCATCAGTTTGCAAAATTCCAAACTTCTTATCATCAAATGCAACATGAATTGATTCCATAACAATGTGAGTTCTGAGATTTTATACTTTGAAGGCCTTTGATGCTGAATATCCTAGAAAGATTGCTTCATCCGATTTGGCTTCAAATTTTCCAAGTTGTTCTGGATGAACTTTCAGGACATAGCATTTGCATCCAAAGATGTGAAAGTATTTCACACTTGGTTTCTTTCCTTTGATCATCTCATAGGGAGTCTTACCATGAGCATTTACCAAGGTACAGTTTTGAGTGAAACATGCAGTGTTGATAGCTTCTGCCCAGAAATAGGTTGGAAGCTTTGCATCTGCAAGCATGGTTCTTGCTGCCTCTATGAGAGTTCTGTTCTTTCTTTCTACTACACCATTCTATTGAGGTGTTTCAGGTGCAGAAAATTGTTGAGTAATTCCATTGTCTGCACAATACTCCTCCATTGTAGAATTCTTAAATTCTATACCATTGTCACTTCTGAGCATTTTGACCTTGTACTCAGAGCTATTTTGAATATTCTTGACAAGTTCAATGATTTGCTGAGGAGCTTCATCCTTGTTGTATAGAAAGAATACCCATGTGAACCTTGTGTAATCATCCACTATAACTAGAGCATACCTTTTCTTTCTGATAGACATAATGTTTACTGGACCAAATAAATCAAGATGCAGCATGTGAAATGGTTCAGTAATTGAATTTTCTGTCTTGCTCTTGAAAGTGGTTCTTATTTGTTTTCCAAGCTGACAAGCATCACAAAGTCCATCTTGCACATAATTTGCCTGAGGTAGGCCTCTCACCAGATGGTGCTTAACAAGTTGATTAAGTTTCTTGAAATTGAGATGTGAGAGCTTCTTGTGCCAGTTCCAGCTTTCATCATTTGATGCCTCGCTGTAAAGACATCTGACAGTTCCTTTAGATGTGTCACTCAAGCTGGCTTCATATATGTTACCATGTCTCTGACCAGTCAGAACAATGTCTTCATTCTTCATATTCAAGATTTTGCATCCTTCACTATCAAAGATTGATTGGTAACCCTTATCACCCAGTTGACTTATGCTTAAAAGTGTGTGTTTCAAGCCTTCAACCAGTGCTACATTTTCTATGATGACATTCCCCAAATTAATTGAGCCATATCCCAGAGTTTCTCCTTTGTTGCCATCTCCAAAGGATATTACTGGGCCAGCTTTCCTCTCAAACTTTGTAAGCAGGGACTTCTTTCCAGTCATATGTCCAGAGCATCCACTGTCCAAGATAATTGAATGCTTCTTTCCAGTGCCCTTAACAGAAGATGAAGAAGTTTTCTTTGGAGATCCAGGCTTGTCTGAAGCACTTGCCATCAATGCAATGTTGTCATAATCCAATTCATCTTCAGAATCACTGAAGTCTGCCCAATCCTTCTGTGTGACCATGAGTTCATTACCCTTCCCTGAATTCCTAGGATTCTTGCACTCACTAGCAAAGTGTCCAAGCTCACTGCAGTTAAAGCACTTGATCTTGGCCTTATTAAGCTTGATAATTGTACTATTGCCTTTGTCACTCTTCTTCTCCTCTTTCTTCTAAAAAGATCCTTTGCTAAATCTTTTCCTGTTGAATCTTCCTTTCCTGAAAGCTTTAGCAAACATAACAAAGAGTTCTTGCATCTCTGATTCAGAATCATTATCTTCAGAGTCTATATCTGCAGTCTCTGACTCAGAACTTTCTTTGCTCTTCTTCTTCCTCAAGTCTCTTTCAGTAAATTCAGACTTTTCTTCTGGAAGCTTCTTTGATTCAGACTGAGCAGTGAGTGCAACAGTTTTCAACTTTCCTTCACTCCTGCTCTTTTTCTGCTGCCTGTCAAGTTCATAAGCTCTCAATTTTCCATAAACTGCTTCTAATGATATTTCATCCAGATCATTAGCTTCCTCAATTGCATATATCTTCTCATTGTAGAAATCAGGAAGAGCTTTCATGAACTTAGTATTCATATCCTCCAAGTCATAATATTTACCATGCATGGCCATCTCATTGATGAGTTTAGTAAACATATCAAAGGTGTCAATAAGTGACTCATCAGACTTGGATTCAAAGTACTCATACTGTTGTATGAGAAGTGTCCTCATATTCTTCCTGACAGGTTTTGTTCCTTCATAGTGAACATTTAGATTGTCCCATATCTCCTTAGCAGTTTTACAAGAGAGAACATAGTTAGTGAGAACAGAATCAAGACTGCTGAATAGTATGTTTCCCACTTTAGCATCCTTAAGAACGTTCTTCTTTTCCTTATCTGTCCATTTAGATTTAGGCTTCTCTGCTGTACGTTCTGGAACAACTTGTCCTTCGATAGTTGCTTGAGGAACAAGCCTTGTTGGAATAAAAGGCCCATCTCTGATTCCGTCAAGATAATCAGGATTTGTTGCTTCCAGGTGATGCAACATCTTCACTTCCCATAGAGTATATTCGTTTCTCTTGAGCATAGGGATCTTAGAATTACCATCCTTGTAACCAGACATGATTGCAGATCTTTATGATTATTCGAAATCAACCTGCTCTGATACCAATTGTAAACTCGAATAACTTGTAGAAGGGGGGGTTGAATACAAGTTATATAATCGTGTCTGATTTTTGCTTGATTAGATGAACAAGAACAAACGAATGAATCAAACTTTGTTTGTATTAAATAAATCAAATACAAACTCTACCAAAGGTGTACAATACCTTTAGCATCTGCTGACAATACAAATCTCTCTCTATTTGTTTCGAACTCTCGAATACAAACCTAATACAGAGCTTCACATGATATGCACTCAAAAATCCACAATCCACTCTTTTACAATGATATAGAGATAGTATTTATAATGCTACATATCAACTAATAACAGAAAGTAATGATCTATACATGACAATGTTCTACCGTCCAGCTAATAGTTTCCATCAATAAAAAATTCTTTCCTTCATGATATCTTCTTGCTTGTTCTTCAAAACAATGATCCTGTTTTATAGCACTTGCCAGTTTCTGTAGCATCCATAATGACATCATCAGTAACACGACTGATATCAGGATTCCACCTTGCATCAGGATTCGACATCCATCAGTATTTGACTTGGCGTATTAGGATTTGATCTCAGTTCCTGACATGTAGTCCTTGATGCACTGCTGTTCCTGACTAAACTCTACAGATTACTGTCTAGCGCATATATCCTATAAAAAGTGCTAAATCCTTTATAAGATCAGGATTTACAAGAATTATAAGCAAAATTATATTCTCAACATCACAACTTATGAATTATTCCTAACAACTCATTTTAGTGTTGGGAAAAAATAATCAGAAAATAAAAAGGTCGGGTCGTACGAGATTTTTACAAAAATGTAGTAAAAGTGTTGCTTCCTATAACGGGACACGATCCAGATTCACTGAATAATTTTTTTGAAAGATTTCTTCGACGATCGAACCATACGAATGTTAATAAAGACTCATTTTAGTGTTGGAAAAACATAATCAGAAAATAAAAAGGTCGGGTGTACGAGATTTTAACAAAAATATAGTAAAATTGTTGCTTCTTATAACGGGACACGATCCAGATTCACTGAATAATTTTTTTGAAATATTTCTGATGATCGAACCGTACGAATGTTCATAAACACTCTTTTTAGTGTTGGAAAAAAATAATAGAAAAATAAAAAGGTCGAGTTGGATCGTCGAAAAATTCATTTAAAAAAATATTTTTTGAATCGGGGACGTATCTCGTTATAGGGAGTAGTACCTTGACTAGAAGTTTGTTAAAAAGTCATACAAGATAAATTTGAAATTTTTTTATTATTTTTTCCCAACACTAGAATGAGTACCTATTACCATCCGTACGGTTGGATCGTCGAAAAATTCATTTTAAAAATAATATTTTTTGAATCGGGTACAAATTAACTAGATCTATGTTAAAATTCATTTCCCTACCTACCCGATATTTCATTTCCCCCTTCTTCTTTCCCCCCTATGTACCCAAAAATTCATTTCCCTCCCTACCCAGTATTTCATTTCCCCCTTCTTTTTCAGCGCACACATATGTTCACGGCTCTTAGCTTGATTTCAGTATGTTCACGGCTCAAATTCAAATCAAGCACACATATACAAATTCAAGGGAAACCTTCTTTTCTTACATAGTCCCGGCCCCGATCTATTTGTTGGTCAGACATAAATTGGGAAATTTATATACATACAAATATGGTGATATTTGTATGTATATCACCAAGGGAAAACGGTGGGCAACGATCAAAAGAATCATTTTACTGAAAACGGGGACAACAATCTCAAGCTCAATTGATTTTGCTAGATGTAGGTGTTCTTGATTTTATTATAAACATAAAGGTGATTTCATTATTTTGATTATCAAATTCTGTTTGTGATAAAATCAGGGAGCACCTACATCGAGCAAATCTCAAGCTCTCTCAAGCTCGTTTAAAGGTAAATTCACCCTGAATTATCCTTTTTAAATTCATCACTATTTGAATCGGCTTTGTTGTGTGTATTTTGAATCTTGTGTGTTTGTTGGTAAATCAATTTGTTTCCTTTTTTTCAATTAGTTTGTGTGTTTAATCATGTGTGTTGGTAAAAGGTTTTGCCTATGTGGAATTTGTTGAAGTTGAAGCTATCTAGAATGCTATCCTTTTCAATGCTATCCTTTTGACTGTGGCATTTGGTATGGGGCTTGACAAGAGTGATGTTGAGGCTGTAAGAATTAATGGTCAATTTTTTAGTGTGTCTGCTACTTCTTTTGGTAAATATTTATACCTAAACTTAAGTAATCTCCAGGGTAATTCACTACATCCTGCCAGAAAGCTTGGAAGAGTATGTCCAGGTTACTTATCATTCCCAAAACTAAGAGTTGATTACATATACTCTTATAACCATAACAAGATTGGGTATTTGATTCCATATTTATAGGAGATTGGTCGTGTTGGACGAGATGGGAGATTGTCTTTCTGCCATCTTCTTTTTGACGATATCACATGTTATAGGCTTCGTATTCTTATGTACAGGTAGCTTACTTATTGCCTATTCGTCGCTGCATTTTAGTTCATATGTGTTAAGGTTATCAGATTTGGTAATGCTATTGTATGATTTGCAGTGATGGGCTAGACGAATATGCAGAGAAAGGCATGAAGCCTCTATCTGACTTGGCTTATGCATTGGGAATGAATTACGTCTTTGCAGAAAGCTGGGCTCCAGAGTATGGGAATGCCATCTTGTCAAAATGGCCAATCAACCATTACAAAGTGTAGAGAATTTACGATGATCAAGATTTTCGGTGCCTTTTTTCTTTTCCATTACCTAGAACATAGTATCATTAGTTTGGTAGCTTATTTAGTTTGCTAAAATCCGAATTATTTGCATAAACAAAAGCTATTTCCATTACCTAGAACACAGTATCATCAGAGAATTATTTCCTAAATTATCTTAGGTATGACTTCTGATTACTGACTGATTCCATTCGGTTTAGCTTAAAAAATGATGTATGCTAGTAGCATAAAGTTCTTGACAAGGCTCTAGTAGCCTTTAGTAGTTTGAAGTAACAAACTTCTTAAGGGGAGAAGAATACATAGATGCCAAAGATTTTGCAGGGGACTGTGAGCCAGTTGTGATGATTGCCAAAGGCCAAAGTACTTGCCTCTGTTGTACGAGAAGCCTCATTTGTGTATGAGTGTATATTCTTTAACTTATATTTGTTGGATGCAGATGTGCAGGGTACGTTCAAGAATGGAACACGAGTAGATTACATTATGGCATCACAAGACTTGCATTATAAGTTTGTTCCTGAAACATATTCAGTGATTTCATCAAAAGGCACATCTGATCATCATCTATTGAAGGTTGATATCGTGAAAGCAGCTGACAGAAGACCAAAGAAACTAAAACAAAAGGTTGCTGTTTACACTAAATCACGCAAGCGTACGTGGTCACAAGTAATATAGAATAAAGTTGAGTTCGTTCCCACAGAGATCTGGTTATGGTTTTAATTCATTTTGTACCTATGCAACAATGTATGGTTATTATGCACTGCTAAGACAAATAACAAGATTTTAATTAACTATAATTAACTAAGAAACAAATTAATAAAACTAAGAATTAACAAACTAACAAGAATTGAATTCTAATTACGTCTGCAAGAGAAAACATGGGATCCTAACTTCATTAACTACTTCGCTTAGAGTTGATGCCTTTAATCAATGAATGTGATGGTTATGATATCTGATCAGACAACACGGAACAAGTATAAGCTACCTCTCGTTATACAAACACCAAACTAATCATACATCCACAAAAGAGATAGAAGATGAATAGACACCAATTATGTTTAGACCCTATATCTCTATAAGATTTGAAAACATAACGGTTGAAGTACAAGTTGTCTATTAAGATCACATAGGGCAGCATAATATCTCTATTTACGCCACAAATCATGATGTTAAAACATCAACCTATCCTATGCTAGCATGGCAAGTTCTAAATCTCAAGATCCACTCTCGCTTCACAAGAGATTAACAAATTAGATGTTCAAATCCGATACTTCACTACTACAAAGACTTCTTTGTAGTCTCACTACAAAGACTTCACTACTTCAAAATTAAATGAGTGTACTTCACTACTATCGTCATCCGAATCCGATACTTCACTACTACAAAGACTTCTTTGGTATTTCCTCGTACGGTATCCTCATCATCAATACCAACAAGAGCTAGGTTGACCATCTCATCACTTGATTAATCATTAGAAGCTGATTCCTCATCATCATTCCATGTCAGGAGTGCTTTAGATTTATTTGTGTCACTTGATGCAACTTGCTATTTTGGATTGACACATACTTCGCTTGATTTTGTTGTAGCTTGATAATGCATTTCTAAGATATCCCACATCTCCTTTGCTATGATGCAAGAAGAGACCTTGTCAAGATATGAATCTGAAAGACCACAAATAAGTGTGTACTTTGCTCTTCCATCATAACTTACTTTTTTCAATTCCGCCTCGGTAAGATCAGCAACGTCTTTTGGCTTGCCATTTTCATCCAGAAAAGTAAATGGACCATCTTTAACAACCAACCATTCAAGTGGATTTCTGGTCAGAAACAAATTCATCCTTAATTTCCATGAATCATTATTTTCTGTGCCAACGAGAAGTGGTTGTTTGATGATTCTCCCTCAACATAAAAGTGTGTCATAGGATCTGTACTTTCCTGTTACAGAAATGTTAGTACACCAAACTTCTGATACCAAATGAAAATGCACACCTAGAGGGGGGTGAATAGGTGTAAATGGCTAACTAAGTCCAATTTTAATAATTACCAGAAATAGCTTACTGATTTTGATTTTAACAGATGCAAATGGTACGCTGAATGTAACTAGTAAGCTGAATGCACAAGCAAAAAATAAAGTGAAGAAAAAATAAAGAACACCACAAACTTTTAGCCAGGTTCGACCCCTAATCCCCTATGGTCTACATCCTGGTCCCTTACCAACCTGGTAAGATAATATATTATTGATCAAAAATAATCCAATTACAAGATACAACAATATATCTACCTCACACCCAGCTGCTGACACGAATGGCTTGCTGAATAGACCTGATATAGATTATGCTCTCTAAGCTATACAACCCTAGTATACTTCTTTAGCAAAACCTCGACTCCCTACTATTCCAAGCCACGTATCCAACAACTAACAATTACAATCGAACAATGCAATTAATAAATGATACAAATCAACCTATAGATTCTCTAAATAAGTAACACGAAAGATATATATATATATATATATATATATATATATATATCTATGAGCTCGAGAGAATCAAGAAGATGAAGAATTTTGCAAAGTAAATAAAAGTTATTTATGTTTTTGTGGTTCTTGTATTTTTCAGCAACCAAAAAATGAAACCAAGAACATGTATTTAAATACTTAACACAAACGGTCACAAACTAATCCAACAAATTATCCAATGTTTGGATCCAACCCAATGTTCAATTTGTTAGATTTGTTTACAACGTTAATGTTAATGTTTGAATCAGGAGTAGAAAGAGAGATAGAACGTGTAAGACCAGTTCTTCAAAGATATATACGTATATAAAACACGTATAGAAGTTTTTAAAAGAGGATAAGAGTTTTAGTTGGAAACAAACTCCTATAATTTAGGAATCCTAATTTGAATGAAAAGATATAATTTAAAATAAGCTCTCATATATATTAATATGTATTCCATATTTAAACAACCCTTACAGCTGTTTAAAAGTCCATTCCTACAAAAACTCCTTGATTTCCGAACTTCTAATCTTTCTGGACTGCTGACATTTGACGTGGTATTTGTGATCTGTCTCTACGCAAATGGCTTGCTAAACTGTCACTGTATTCCAACTTTGGCTTGTTGTTTGTGATAAACTGATTAAACAATCACTAAGCTAAATACCCTGCAAAATCAAGTTAGTACATACAGAAAATAGCATGATGTTTTATATCTACTAATAAGCCAATTGGCTTTGCAAAATCAAGTTAGTACATACAGAAAATAGCATGATGTTTTATATCTACTAATAAACCAATTGGCTTGCTGTTTGTGATCATCAAAACCCAAGGAGTATCATAAAGGCCAAATTGCAATCCCTACCAAGTTGCGAAAATAAAACCACCAAAATATAAATACTGCTGTACCAATAGATCATTCTAAACTTCTAATATCACCCAAATTATATTTCGATTTTAATAATATATTATAGATACAAGTGTCCATTATTTCCACACAACCCCTACAAAAATTTTAACAAACAAAACTCCTTCTGAATACTTCACTGTATGATATTACCATATATATAAATATTGATTCGAAAAATGAATTCAAAAAAAACATAAACGTGATTAAAAAATAAGTCATTCCTTTAATAAAAGTTTTTATTAGTAGTTCAATCTAGTATTTGTGAGAGATGTCAGTACGAGAAATTGAATCACACAACAATAATTATACAAATGTGCATGGAGCAATACTTACCCAAAAAAATTTAAAACTGATTATTTTTGTCTCAAAAAAGTTTCTTGTATGACAGCATAAAAAATTGTTTCTTCCTAAAAACATAAAAATTGTTTCTGTTATGATGTTCGACGGTTATTTTTTATAAACTTGTGTTTTTGATGTAAGTGAATATCTAGTAGATGAAAGTTCTCTTGTAAATAAATTGTTGTAGATGATTGTTGATATGTTAATTTCTCATTATTGGAGGTGAAGAGGAGGCTGCTTGCAACAAAAAGGAAAAACTCTTTCTTTACCATATAGCAACTGCCAACTATATATTCCCAGGTAGTGCAGACCAGAGTGGAACAAGATGGTATATATATATATATATATATATATATATATATATATATATATATATATATATATATTTGTGTTTGTATTGTTAGATAGTTTTGTTAGAAAATGGAAAGTTTGAGGCATTTTTTAGATGTGCTCTTGATGTAATTTTCGGAAACTAATTTATGGATGTTGTTCCTTGATAGGAGAACTTCAACTTTCATGTTTGGATCTAAGACATTTTCTTAGTGGAATCCATAATTATATATAGGCAAAGTTTCTAGCTTGAAATGAGTTTGAAATGGGTTTTTTTCTTAAATCCCACATTGAAAAGATATTGAACTAAGCAACTTGAAATGTCTATATATAGAAGGCTTATGCTTGAGTTTTAGATATAAGTAATCTCAAGTGCCTACCTTGCAATCATTTAAAAGTTGCATATGTTTTTTGGGCGAACCGAGGTACTAGCACTATGCCATAAGTGGGCTAACGTCATGCTTTTTAAAAGCGTTACGTGAAATAGTGTTACAATAGGTAGTAAATTTTGACATGTTGTAACACCTCTCAACTAGTGTTACATTAGTCCAGAATTAGTGTTACAGTAAGGGTGACGGTGTTGCATACATGTAACACCACAATAAAGTGTTACATTAGTTAATTTTTTTTATTTTTTCATTTATCAACTTATTGTAGGCCCCACCAGTACCAACAGCTGGACCCCACAAAAAATGTTACATTTGGTAATGGTAGTGTTACAGAACATCTGTACTGTTACATTTAAGATTTTTTTACTAAATCTTTTTTTTTGCTTGATAATTTTTTTTTTACTAATCTTTTAATTATTATTAAATAACACTTTTATAAGTATTAAAGTGTCTATATTATTAAAAAAAATAGTAAAATATATTTTAAAATAATTTTTTCACTAAATAATAAAATATAATATATTACTAATTTTAAATTATTATTTATATTTAGATATGTAATTTTTAAATTTTTCATTATTTTAAATTTTTATTTTAATATATATTCTTCATATACAGATTTATTCAGACCCAGAAGTTTTTTTCATCTTCAACATTACACAGTCGAACGCTTCATCTTCCCCAAAACTCTCTTCCTTCCCTTCTACACGCTTCCTTTCTACACTCGTCCCGATGGATAATTGGCTTTATATTCTACCTTTTCCCACACAGAAAAACCCTTACTCCATTTTCTGCCTTTTTCACAGAAAAACTCAACCTCCCATCTCGGTTTCAAACAAAACTCAACCTCTAATCTCTGAAATCATGATATCTCATAAAAAACTCTAGAAGCTAGATTCTTAGTTGCGGAATCGGAAGCTGAAGTCGAACCGGTGCTTAATCGTGGGGTAGCAGAGGCGGAAGCAGAGCTTAATCGTGAACGGCTTGATGGTGAACAGCTTCATGGTCAATGGCTTGATTGGCAAAAGGTTTCTTCTAATCTTATTAATATGTTAGATATTTCTTGTGAGGAGGATGCTATTAGAAAGATTGATGGGGTAACATGTGTGGAACCAAGTGTGGGTTTTTTGCATGATTCGGCTATGAATTGGGTGAATTGTTGCTATGCTATTCCAGATTCTGCTGTCTGCTTTAAGTTTGATGTGATTAAAGAACATGCTTTGTCTAAGTTTAGTTTTATAGGGTTGATTAATGTGTTTAGTCATTTTGGGGGTTTCTTAGTTTTTCAATTTAGGGATTCAAATGGTGTTAATCAATTTCTGCGAAATAGTCCTGTGACTATAGGCAATTGTGTTTTTAATGTCAAACCCTGGCATGAGTAATTTCCAGTTATTAGTGTTAATGAAAAGATGAGGGTTTGGGTTCGATTCTCTCGTGTGCCTTTCCTCTACTAGACAGTTAAAGGCCTGTGTCTATTGGGTTTAGCTGTTGTTGGTATGGATAGGGCTACACACAAGGCTGCAGTTAGAAATGAGCCAATTCTAGAGGCTAGGATGCTTATTGAAGTGGGAGTTTTGGATCCTCCGCAAACGCACATTATGGTTGATGCTTATGCTATCGATAGAAAGACCATGGTTTTAGTAACGTATGAGAGAGCTTTTATTTGTGGATACTGCTGTGCTATCCATAGTGGTGCCTGTGACATGTTACAGGAGTGTTTTTTGGATGCAGGGGAGGAACCTCAACCTTTCAGGTTGTTTCAAGAGGATTCTGGTAGTAGTATGTACCGCAATAAAGTTAACAGTTCTGATAGTGATGTGGAAAGATCGAGATTGGAAAATGCAGAATTTGAGCTTGATTCTACTTTTGACTCTGAGGATTGGTTCAATAGCATGGAAACGGATGATAGTTTTGAGGTTGCTAACGAGGATGTTAATTCTGATTTTGATAGTATTGGTAGTGTATTTAATTCTGGATGATATTATTGATCATGCTCTGATGTCATTGCAGGTTGTGAACGAGGGACATCACAAGAGGAAATGTGATCAGATAACACATGGAAATTCTGGACTGGTGGTTGGAACTGGTGCAAGGGCAAAGGCTGGGGCTGATGCAGGGGTTTCTCCTTCAGCTAAATAGAATGAGTCTTAGTACTTCTATTCCATGGTTTTTTGAAGTTGATGTAATGTAACTTAATGGTTTTCTGAATTGTTGGTTATCGTTGGTGAATTGTTGGTATTAGTTAATGGTTTTGTTAATGCTTATCATTGGTGACTTGTTATCGTTTGTTGGTATTAGTTAATGTTTTTCTTAATGATTATCGTTGGTGAATTATGTGTTGAAATAGATGTGGCCGGAATTCGGACCGACCCTGCCGGATTTTAGGTTTGATTATCGGACAGTTAGTATGTGAATTTGTAAGTGCTTGCCATTACTGTTAAGTAGATTGATGGATAAATTCTGTACGTTGACATGATATATGGACTAGAAGCAAATTATATTAGTATTGGGTGAAGTACATTTCTTGTTTCCTTTCACTCTTTTTTACTTCTAAAGTTATTAACTGTCTTTACTCATTTTGGCAATACAGATTAGTCAAAATTGAAATTTGCGTTTCAATAATTATGGACAAATATTTTAAGTTATTAATAAGTATACGATAAATTTAGGTGTACAAGAGCTTAAAAATAAGGTGTTTTTGTGTTTTTCACCTTGCTCTATAATTTCTTTTTAAGTTTGTAAGATTAAATAATGTAATAATTCACCTTTAGAAAAATTATTCATGTTAAACCATGAAAAACCAAGTATGTAGTATGTATGTACTGAAGCAAACATGGACCTGTGCATTTCAGAATAAAAAGTTCCATTACCGAGAATCGAACCCAGGTCTCCGGGGTGAAAGGCTAATATCCTAATCGCTGGACGACAATGGATGATGAGTTAAATTGCATAATTTTTTTAATTTAAACCTTTCGAAGTCAAGTTAGAGTTTAATATCAAGGCCGGCACTGCTAACTTTATTGCTTATTATTCCATCTCATAAACAAGAAAAATCAAGGTCGAAGAAACAACACCTCTTCTATTGTCCGAGTACAACACCTCTTCTATTGTTCGAGCACAAATCAAGATTGTGACAGAATAAAGTTTTAGCCGGAGAAATAAGAAAATTTATCTGAAAATGCGACTCATTATTCGTCGGAAAATTTCATGAATTGCCAGAAGTTTTAATCGTGAGCTTGTTTCGTAATATCAATTATATGGTTAGATAGATCAGAAAAGATTTTACAACATATGATTTTATCAGAAATTTCTGGAGTGATTCGTGAGTCACCGAAGTTTGGTCGAACTTGCGAGATTTTGTTGATTTGGATTCGTATTGAGTTGGTTTTTACTTGTTTGATGTTTAATGATTGTTAAAAACATAGAAGGAGCAATAGTGCTTGAAACCGTACGTTTTGGTGTGTTTTTGGATGAGGACCAAGAGATTCCGGTGGCCGGATCGCCGACCGAAATCTCGGAAGCCCAGTTTTCCAGCGGGTCGTTCTTGGCGACCCGGAATGTTCTTAATAACCCGGTTTGTAACCCAATACTGACCCAAATTTGATTTTCTAAAGCAGATCATTTTGGGAAATTGATAAAATAAAACAAATCAAAATTCATTTATAAATCAGAAAAAACAAATCATTTTGATTAATTGATAAAATAAACCATTTTATTTAATTATTAATTAATTGAATTAATTAAAAAAAGGATTTGGATAAAACGTAGGGTAAAAAAAGGGGAAAAAGGGAAAAAATAAAAATATTTTTCGTTAGGTCATCCCGAAATATTTTTCAAAGTATCGAAACATTAAACCCTGACCAAACCCTATTTAGGGGTTACGGTCAAACTAGAAGTTGACCGTTAAATTACTTTGTCAAACAAATTTATTTTTTCCCAAAATTTTGGTAGTTACGTTAAAATGGATGGATCTTGACACCCGTATGGCTGGGTCATCCCGAAATATTTTTCAAAGTATCGAAACATTAAACCCTGACCAAACCCTGTTTAGGGGTTACGGTCAAACTAGTAGTTGACCGTCAAATTACTTGGTCAAACAAATTTATTTTTTCCCAAAATTTTGGCAGTTACGTTCAAATGGATGGATCTTGACACCCGTATGGCTGGGTCATCCCGAAATATTTTTCAAAGTATCGAAACATTAAACCCTGACCAAACCCTGTTTAGGGGTTACGGTCAAACTAGTAGTTGACCGTCAAATTACTTGGTCAAACAAATTTATTTTTTCCTAAAATTTTGGCAGTTACGTTAAAATGGATGGATCTTGACACCCGTATGGCTGGGTCATCCCGAAATATTTTTCAAAGTATCGAAACATTAAACCCTGACCAAACCCTGTTTAGGGGTTACCGTCAAACTTGTAGTTGACCGTCAAATTACTTGGTCAAACAAATTTATTTTTTCCCGAAATTTTTGCAGTTACGTTAAAATGGATGGGTCTTGACACCCGTATGGCTGGGTCATCCTGAAATATTTTTCAAAGTATTGAAACATTAAACCCTGACCAAACCCTGTTTAGGGGTTACGGTCAAACTAGTAGTTGACCGTCAAATTACTTTGTTAAACAAATTTATTTTTTCCCGAAATTTTGGCAGTTACGTTAAAATGGATAGATCTTGACACCCGTATGGCTGGGTCATCCCGAAATATTTTTCAAAGTATCGAAACATTAATCCCTGACCAAACCCTGTTTAGTGGTTACGGTCAAACTAGTAGTTGACCGTAAAATTACTTGGTCAAACAAATTTATTTTTTCCCGAAATTTTGGAAGTTACGTTAAAATGGATGGATCTTGACACCCGTATGGCTGGGTCATCCCTAAATATTTTTCAAAGTATCGAAACATTAAACCCTGACCAAACCATGTTTAGGGGTTACGGTCAAACTAGTAGTTGACCGTCAAATTACTTGGTCACAAATTTATTTTTTCCCGAAATTTTGGCAGTTACGTTAAAATGGATGGATCTTGACACCCGTATGGCTGGGTCATCCCGAAATATTTTTCAAAGTATCGAAACATTAAACCCTGACCAAACCCTGTTTAGGGGTTACGGTCAAACTAGTAGTTGACCGTCATATTACTTGGTCAAACAAATTTATTTTTTCCTGAAATTTTGGCAGTTACGTTAAAATGGATGGATCTTGACCCCTGTATGGTTGGGTCATCCTGAAATATTTTTCAAAGTATCGAAACATTAAACCTTGACCAAACCCTGTTTAGGGGTTACGGTCAAACTAGTAGTTGACCATCAAATTACTTGGTCAAACAAATTTATTTTTTCCCGAAATTTTGGCTGTTACATTAAAATGGATAGATCTTGACACCCGTATGGTTTGGTCATCCCGAAATATTTTTCAAAGTATCGAAACATTAAACCCTATACGAATTAACATTTAAAAATCGAAATATTTTAAAATTACCAATAATATTTTTTATCTAATTGACCTTAAATCTTTGTTTAGTAGTGTGGACATTCTAAAAAAATTACAAATTAGCATAATTCCAAATTATTTAAAAAAAATTACTATCTAAATTATGTAAACATTTTTTACTGATTATTTAATTTTAAGTAATAACATACTCACAGTGTAAAATTAATGGGCGGCAACTTTCCCCCCAATTGCCAAAACCCACATTATTGCAAGTCCACTACTACTCACCTAAACATTACGCTAAGTCCACACACATAAGGTCCTCTTCTCTTCTCAAATCGAAGAACACAAGGTCCTCTTCTCTTCTCAAATCCCTCGGCTTATTTCTTATTTCTCTATCCTCTTCTCTTATTTCTTATTTCTTTTCGCTTCACTTTTCGATCTAATTGGTTTTAATTTTTCAGGTGTGGGCTTCGGTTCAATTAGGGCTTTTGGTTCAAGGTAAATATTACACCTACATCTATTAAATATGAATGTCAATTACGTTCTGTTTTGCATCTAGGGTTTTTGTGTTATAATTTGGGGCTTTTGTTTTATTAAACTAGGGTTTCATCTACGGTTCATTGTATGTTTGTTTGCATCTAGGGTTTCTGTCTTATAATTTGGGGCTTTTAATTTATTAAATTAGGGTTTCATTTAGGGTTCATTGTATGTTTGTTTGCATCTAGGGTTTTTGTGTTATAATTTTATTAAATTACTTCATCCATTATTTTTTCTGCGTAGTTTCATGAATCCTTGTATCGTGTAACAATGTCTGACTTGTTTGATGTACTTCATTGTGTTTCATTGTCTCATACTGTCATGTAACCGTTGTTTCAATTTTTTGTTTTACAGGTTTATAATTATTGAAGGGGAACAGATTCCGCTTGTATTATAAGGTAACCGCTTCCTCTGCATTGATGTATTTTCATTGCTTGCTCCGTATTATAAGTTGATATTTTCGAAAACAAAATATTTGTTCAATGTGCATAAACATCTGCCATATATTTTAACACTCATACGGTGTTTATCACTTGGCGATGGATACATACGTCTCCATGGTGTACTCTGTTTGAAATGTATTGCTAATAGCTGTAAAATACAATTGTAATATTTCAAACAGGGTATCCCATGGACTCGTATGCATTCATTTAGTCTAAGTTTTTTCAAGATTGCTCTTAACAAAGGAGCGACATAACTTAACAGGCCTAGACATTACAATTACTTTTTGCTTAGGGCATTCGATCAAACTAATCTGATGATCACTGTTTTACTTGACAGGCCTAGAAATTCTTAGGAGTAATTGTTAGTACCTAGGTTTTAGAAGTCCGAGTGGATAGGACTTCCAAGATACAATCAAGAATATGTAAATGGGATAGAAGCATTTTTGGAAAATGCATTTCCCCTTTTTGCGGTAGGTGCTGAAATGAAGTGTCCCTGCAAGACTTGTAATGGTCAAAACTGGCATCGTAAAGATGTAATTTATGATCATCTAATTTACAAAGGACCTTCCCCATTACATGTCCAATGGATATGTGAGACTTCACAGAAGAAAGTTAAAGTAAAAGATAGTACTGACCTTGGGGATTTCGAAACGGGGACTAGCTTTGGAGATAATTTAGAAGCGATGTTTTATTGTACGGGCAAAAGGTGGGAGAATGTAAATGATGAACCAGATGCGGAAGCTAAAAGGTTTCTGCACCATGTCAAAGACGGAAAACAACTGTTATATCCAGGATGCACGAAATTTTCTCGGTTAAGTTTTTTGATTAGACTTTATCATTTAAAGTGTATTCATGGAATTACCAATTCTGCCTTCGGGGATTTATTAGTGTTGTAAAAGAAGCCTTTCCAGAAGCCCAGTTGCCTTTGTCCTTTAATGCCGCGAAGAACATAATCAAGGACTTAGGCCTTCATTATCAGAAAATACATGCATGCCCAAATAGTTGCATGTTGTATTGGGCTAAAAATGAAAAAAAAGAAGCCTGTGATAATTGTGGGGTTTCGAGGTGGGTTGTAGCAGAAAAGAAAGGATCCGCTGCTGACAACGATCCAGAGATGTTGATTAGCAAAGTGCCAGCAAACGTTATGCGATATTTTCCACTAAAACTGAGGTTGCAAAGAATGTTTATGTGCAAAGAATTTTCCAAACTCATGACATGGCATGCAGCGGGACGGGCAAAAGATGGGAAACTAAGGCATCCGGCTGATGCTGAAGCTTGGATGACAATGGATTCCATGTATCCTAATTTTTCTTCGGAAATTCGAAATGTTAGACTAGGTGTAGCTTCTGATCGATTTAATCCATATCGTGCCATGAATTTAAGTCATAGTACATGGCCGATTTTACTAGTAAACTACAACCTCCCACCCTGGCTTTGCATGAAGCAAGAAAATTTAATTCTTTCAACTTTAATATCGGGGCCAGATTCTCCAAATAATAGTATCGACGTGTATATGCAGCCTTTAATTGCCGAATTGAAAGAATTATGGGATGTTGGCATCAAAACCTATGATGCCTTGACTGGTCATAATTTTAACTTACGGGCACAGGTGTTTTGGACCATTAGTGATTTTCCAAGATACGCTATGTTGTCAGGTTGGAGCACAAAGGGTAGACTAGCGTGTCCAGTGTATCACTACGAGACTTGCTCAGATTATTTAAAACATAGCAAAAAATGTGTTATATGAATCATAGAAAGTATCTTGAACCTTTACACAAATGGAGGTTTGACAAGAGAAGATTCAATGGGCAAACTGAAATGAGGCAGATTCCGATACCATTAACGGGAATGGATATTGAACAATTGTTGGTTGGGTTTGAAAACCAATTTGGGAAAAATATGAAGGACAAGAGAAAGAGAAAGCGTAAGAGTGACTCCCCTTTTAAAAAGAAGTCAATTTTTTTTGATATGCCGTATTGGAAGCATAATCCAATTCGACATAACCTTGACGCTATGCACATAGAAAAGAACCTATGCGACAATATATTAGGTACTTTACTTAATATTGGTGGCATGTCAAAAAATCACTTAGGTGCTCGTTTCGATTTACAAGAAATGGGTATACGACAATCCCTTCACCCAGTCAAATGCGCTGATGGAAAGAATTATGAAATTATGGCAGCAATCTTTGACATGACAAACAAGGAGAAAGAAGTCTTTTTAAAGGTTTTGAATAATGTGAAACTGCCTTATGGTTGTGCTTCTAATATTAGTCGCTATGTAAACACAAGCGAGAGAAAAGTAGTGGGGTATAAAAGCCATGACGCGTATTTTATCCTCCACTACTTGTTACAATTTGCTGTGAAGAAATCGTTAAAACCTGAGGTGGCAAAACCGTTGATTAGATTAAGTGCATTTCTGAGAGGTCTATGGAGTAAGGTTATTCATTTAGATGATATTAAGAGGTTGCAAGAAGAAATCGTTGATATACTTTGTGAATTTGAGATTATATTCCCCCTGCCTTCTTTGACATCATTGTGCACCTGCCTGTCCATTTATGTAAGGAAGTTGAATACGGCGGACCAGAGCACCTCCGATGTATGTATCCTAATTGAGCGATATCTTGGCAAGCTGAAATCATATGTTTGTAATAGGAGCAGACCAGAAGGTTCAATTGCAGAAGCCTACCTAGCAGACGAGTGTGTCACATTCTGTTCAAGATTTTTGGGTGGTGAAGAAGCAAAAATAAGTACTAATTTTGAAAGAAGTGGCCAAAATGTACGGTATCATATTGGAACAAGAAGGAATAAAGATGGCAAAGTTTTTCAATTAAAAGAATCAGATTGGAAAGCATGTCATATCTACACTTTGTTCAACAGTGGTAATAAGGAAATTCAGACTTTAATCGAGTAAGTTCTTTAGTCCTTACTTTATTTATTAAATAATATAAATTTATAAAATGCCTTTCTTCTTACACTGTTTGAACTTAATTTTTTCATAGGGATCACCGAACTTTAGTGGAAGGTAATGCAACTTCAAAGAGATTCAAAAGGGAACGGGAACACCATGAAGAGTTTTGGAAATGGTTACAAGAACAGGTTTCCAAAAAGGACGCAATTTCGAATGAGTTACAGGTGCTTGCATTGGGTCCGAATCGAATAGCTAGGTGGTTTAGTGGGTATGTGATAAATGGTTATCGTTTCCACACAAAGAGCAGAGATTCTCGATGCACAACTCAAAACAGTGGCATTTGCAAGTTCTAAGGACCAAAACCCAATTATCGGGGATGTCAACTACTATGGATCAATTGAAGATATTATTGAAATTGATTATTATTGGGGAGTTCTTAACGTGATTCTTTTCAAGTGTTGTTGGTACCAAGAAGAAAGAGATCCTTATGGTATGACTAGGGTGAATTTTAAAAAGTTAAGCAACAAATCTGATCCTTATGTCATTGCTTCACAAGTGCAACAAGTATTCTATGTGGAAGATCCGGTTGAAAATGCTGTGCACTATGCTATTAAAAATTTACCGAGGGACTGGTGTGACACTGAAGACAAAGATTGTTCTGAATAAGAATACAACCACAGCACTCCTGATAAACCTCATATTAATCTTGGTTGTGAAATAGAAAATCAAGTTGGTGAATTTAGTTGGTTTAGGGATGATGTCCCTAAAAGACAAATTCCCAAGTCACTAACTAAATTAAAAAAAACTCCTGTTTAGTATGAATTATGGTTAATAGTCTAAGTTTGTAATGACCCATTCAAGGTTGCTATGTGATAAATGTTTTTTTCCTGTTTATTGCATTAATTTTACTAGGTAAATAAATTATTTTCCGTTGATTGCATTAATTTTTTCTGTTGTAATGATTTATTGCATTAATTTTGTTTTGTTTATTTGTTAATCAAACTCGTGTTGTTAACTTTACTGTCTTATGTAATTTTTATTGCATTTGGGTAAATTTACGTAATTGTCTTTTGTTATTTTATTGCATCATACCTCAGTTTATAGTCATTTTTGTACTCCTTATTTTAATCATTTTCTGTTCATTTTTGTAGGATGCCAGATAAATTTGTGAGTATAAGATTTTTCTACGAAGGGGTGTTCAGGAAGACTTTATATACTGGGGAAAGACCTTACTTGTTCACAAAAAGGATGTCGATACAGTTTCATACACGGTTCTTATGGAATATTTCAGGGATCACCTCAGTTACGAAGAAATTGCAGGAGTATATGTCTGGAACGAAGAAAACAAAGATTGGAAGCTTGTGAAAGATGACGCAGACTTTATGGAACTTGTAAATGGTTGCAAAAATGGTGGAGAAATAGCTTTCTATGTTGACAACTTTGTTGACAAAAAAATTGAGCCATTGCTTCAATTCCAACCAAGCGTAGTCGTACGATCGAGGAAGAATATAGTTCAAGGTATTTATGTTATATATATATATATATATATATATATATATATATATATATATATATATGTGTGTGTGTGTGTGTGTGTGTGTGTGTGTGTGTGTGCACTCCTTGTTGCTTGACTAAGTGTTGCATTTATGTTACAGTTGCCGCCCATGAACAAGTGAAGCGTACATTTGTTACTACACACCAACTCCAACAGCAAAAACAAGGTAGGAAGGTTCCGAGGTCACTTCAGTTGCAAGAGGTACGACAATGTAGGAAGGTTCTGAGGACACCTCAGTTGCAAGAGGTACGACAAGTACCTGTGATTACTAGATGAACAGCGAAAAAGAAATTGGAGTTATAGAATGGTACTAAGGCAGGCAAAATAACTAAAGAGAATCAAATTGTTGTTGAGGTACTAATATTGTCCCCTCACCCCTCTTTTTCTGTTAATTATTGTTGTTTTCTGATATAACAAGTGCAATTTATCGGATTTGATGTCTTGCAGTTGCCGCCAGTGAATGAGTATGAGCTAGGTAGAATTAAGCGTGTGCAAGAAAACAAACAAAAGTTTTTCGAACTTGGGTTAGGAAAATATGCTGCTAATCCAAATCCACCTAGAGTCGAGGAAAGTAAAATAAAAAAGAAAGATGGGGAGGAATCTGATGAATATATTGTGGAAAATGAGATTGAAGATGATACTGATGATTCGTCGGAGGTGATATTTATTTTAATGATAATATTTTTATTGTTTAAAATCAGTAATTAAACATAAAAAATTAAAAAAAACATTAACTAATGCATAAAATAGTATTTTTAATTAATTTAAAGTAGTACATTAACTGCTTACTATACTCATATAACATGTTAATTTATATAATAGAGACTTTTTTAATTAATTTCATTTCTTGGCTCTTGATTTAGTATATGAAATTTTATTTTGTGTGAAGCTAATGTTATCTTCATATACACTATAGACAATTAAACCTGTCAAGGAAAGGAAGACTAAACCTGGTCCTAGAACTCGTTTGCGAGCAAAGTGTACGGATTCAGATGGTAAGGATCTGGTGCATGGTATAGAGGAAATGGGAAAGAAAGTTGCCATTGCTACTGAGAAGGAAGTTTCCACTTCTAGAATCCATGCAAAACTTTTAAAACCGACATGTAGTAAACTGTTAAAACAGGGAGACAATTCTGTACCAAGTGGATCAGTTGCTGCTTATATATCATTGTGGGAATGTCAGAAGCAAAATCTTGAACCTGATCCATGGATAGAGGAGGATATTGTTGAATCAAGTTTACCAAATGCAGATGAAGAAGTTAAAGCAGGTAATGTGCATTTGTACGCCTTGAATCTACATTAGGTGGATTATTAGCAATAATATATTAATGCAGTTCATTACATCTTCTTGTAATTTTTGTATACCTGTACAGCTCCTAAAAAATGTAGAGGACGGACAAAAATGTTAAAAGTTCATGGCAGGAGTCCTGGTGAAAAGCCAGTCATTCATCTTAATAGACGTGGTCAACCAATTGGAGATAAGAAGCTTACATCTGAGCTAAGTAATTTCTTGGGGACACTAGTTAAGGATCACGTGTCGCTTACATATGTTAATTGGCATGTTGTGCCTGAAGAATTAAAGGATAAAATGCTGGAGTATACTAGGGTGACCTCTATTTCCTAAAATTAAATTTCCCATTGTTTTTTCATATGTATGCATGAACTGATGCAATTTATGTTTGATACATTATAGGAAAGGTATGTTATTCCGGAAGAAGGGAAACAGTGGGTAAACAAGACACTTGATTCATTATGGCGAACACACAAGTCCCGTGTCAAAGGCCGTCATTACAAGGAATATGACAATGATGAGGAAAAGATCCAAAACAGGCCGGACCAAATTCCTCTTGAGGATTTTAAAATGTTACTAAAGTATTGGTCAGATGATGGAGTTCAGGTACTTTTACTAGCTGACATACATGATATATAAAGTATATAAAAAAAAAAAGTTGACCTGTGTATTTTGATTCATTCATTTGGTACAAATGATATTATTTGATACTACACATATTTTTCTCGTAACAGTCATTGGCAGAGGATAATACAGCCCGTCGTAATTCCAATGCCGAGACACACACTCTCGGTCGGAAGAATCTTGCTCAAGTTAAAAACAAGCTGGTATGATGATTATCGTTGGTGAATTGTTGTTGGTATAGTTATCTGTGATTAGTATATTTAATGCATGTTTTGTGATTAGTATGTTCTTGAGCTAATTGCAGTTTGATCTTCTTTCTCTAATACCACTTATCAAAACATGTTTTTTGAAAATTATTTTCTTTATAAAATCAGGAATAATTATTTTACATACGGTAATTTTCACCTTATCCATTTGAAAATTATTTTCTCCTGAACTTGCTTACTCATTTAGCTCAGTTGCAATTTTCGACAAGTGTATGTTGTGTTCTCTTCATACGGTAATCCATGTGATATCATTTTTGTTGTTGCTACCTGCTGCGTCTTCTTAGTGTTTAATGCTTATCACCTTATCCATGCTATTTTCGGTACATGCCAGAAAAACAAAGACCCAAATCATGCCTCCCCATCAAATGCTAAATTGTATTTCAAAAGTCGTAAGCGCAAGGAAGGGCGCAAGTCAACTACGGATGTAGTTCAGAAACGAATTGTAAGTATATCATATCATTAAGTATAAATTTGAACTCATTTTACCTCTCAAAAATTTATGAAACTGTCTCTTGTATGATGCCATCAAAGACATGTTGAAAAACGGGGATGATGCAGATGTGTTACTTCCCAGAAAAAAGAATAGACCAGATTGGTTGGTGGGAAGGCAAGGTAAAGCAGTTGCTTCGATGACAGAAACTGCTCCTGCTATTCCAATTTCAGAACCTTGTATTGAGGAGTTGACTGCAAAGATCACTCAAGATCTGGAGGCTGAAATGGATGCCAAGGTTAATAGAAAAGTTCAGGAGAACATGGCTAGGTTCTTCAAAATGCTGGGAGAGGCAAATCCTAATATGAAGTTTAATGTTCCAGACTTTTGTGCTACCTTTTCTACTGAACAGGAGGATGACAGTTGCAGTCCTTTCACTCCTGTCACTACAGGCGGCCCTACTTGAATATGATCTGGTTTTTATCGTACTTTATTAACTGTCAAACTTTACTATTTATTTAGAACTTTTTTGTTATCGTAGTTTGTAATTAAATGGTGGTTTGTGAAGTTGTTTGGAGTGGTCGAAGGAAGTAGAAGTGGTATATTTTGGCTTGAATGTAGTTGAAGTAGTTCGGTGGTCGGAGGTATTTTAATGGTAGAATTGGGTTGAATGTTGGTTTAGACATGTTGGTTTTTGACTGTTGGTTGGACATGCAATGGTTATGTAATGGTTATTAATGGGAATGTTGCATATATAAAGCAGCTATTTCAATTTTTTTTCATTTTAGTGTTACATTTGCCTATTGTAGTGTTACACTTGCATGTTCATCCGGTGTTACACTTGCCTAATGTAGTGTTACATTTTAATCTTATTTAGTGTTACAGTAGAAACGTTACAGTGTTACAATAGAGAGTGGGCCCCACACATGCCACATGGCAGGTGGGCCCCCAAGAGTTACGTGGCAGTGGGACCCACACATGCTACGTGTCAGGTGAACCCCACAAGTGCCACGTGTCAGGTGGGGCCCCAATTGCCACATGTCAGGGGGCCCCACATACGCCACGTGTCAGGTGGACCCATAGTTGCAACGTGTCAGGTGGGCCCTACAAGTGCCACGTGGTAGTGGGCCCACATATGCTACATATCAGGTGGGCCCCACAAATTGCCACGCATCAGGTGGTCCCCCAATTGCCACGTGTCAGTGGGCCCCACGTTCTGTCCATCAAAGTAAGTTCAATTGTAACAGTACAAATCCGTTACAGTAGGTGATGATAGTGTTACACTAGCAACATAATGTATCGCTTTATTAGTGTTACAGTAGATGGGCAAAAGCGTTACAATAGGCACCTGTTCTAACACCCGTAAATGTAACGCCCCCAAGTGTTACAATAGACCTATTGTAACGGTTTTTGGGCCTATTGTAACATTACACGGGAGTTACAATAGGCCACTTATGGTGTAGTGTAGTCACAGTTAATCTTTGCCGTGTACGTGACCGGATTGATTTGAGCTGTTTTATCGTGGAAGCAATATTGCTGCAACCCATCACAGCGTAAGTGGGGCCATAATCTCTTCAAGAATAGTCAAGACTTCTCTAAGCCTTGGCGACTCAGCTGTTCTGTTCTTTCAGAATTTTAAAGCTTCTATTAGACCTAATTGTTCTCTCCTTTCTTTTATTTTATAGTCTTTATTTATATATTTTGTTTTGCCATCGTGTTTGTGTGATTATTTAGTTATTTGCCTATTCTTGTTAATTGTAATATAATTGTCCCATTGTTGCGTTGTTTAGTGTAATATACCCAACAATCTTGGAGAGATTATTTGTTATATTTGTTAATTAGCAAGATGGTTAATGAAACTGAAACTCCTGTTGTTGGGACTGACTCTGGGTCTGGTGTTACTGCACCCATCATTTATTAGACCACGTACCATTTCCCACAACCTATCGATTTGTCGGGTATGCCTGATAAATTCGGTGGGGGTATTGAAGATTAGCAATCCGATTTCATCAAAATTATTTTTAAATATCAAGTCACATGTCGTGCCCTCTAGCAAGTATCGAATTGTCTACTAATAAATTAGCTTAAATATACACTAATTTGTTACCCATACTTCATAATATAAAAATATAAATGCTACAAAGATTACTAATATAACATATATTCTTTTATTCCAGGTATACAGTTAGATAGTTAGATACAGTTAGCCAATCAAAAAATTATGAATTATTTTAAGACCAATTAGAGGTGATTCCTAAATTTTAGACCATTCATATTACATTAAAAGTTTTCCTTATTTACCATTAACAATTCTATTTTAAATATAGTAGTTACTTGATTTAGCATATCCATATATTACATATTTTTTAATGAAAAAAATTATTATAATAAATTAATATTTAAATTAAAATCAATCAGGATTATACAAATATATAATATTTAGCGATTTTTGCAATATAATTTTCACTCTTTTGAATTACAATTAATCATAATTACGTTATTATAAATTAAGGATTAATTTTCATAAATATATATAAGAGCGAATCAGAATTTACCATTAAAATTAAATTAATCATATTATTCTCATCCTAATTTACTTATCGTGGTTATTTAACAATTTTTTTTTGAAATATATATTATTTAGAACATGCATAAATTACATATTTTTTTAAAGTGATTAAATGTTTACTAACTTGATCAATCTTTTAATTTGAAGTCAATCAAAATTAGACTATTATATATTACGAACTAATTTTCATAAATATCAACTACAATCATACTATAATATATAATTATATATTACAAATTAATTTTCATAAATATTTATTAAATAATTAATCACAATTTTTAATTTAAAATCAATCACAATTATATTATTATTTACTGACACATCCATTCTTTGCGCCACTCTCTATGTATAGAGTCATTTTCCAAAATTGTTTATTTATCAATTGATTTAAATATATATATATATATATATATATATATATATATATATATATATATATATATATATATATATATATATATATATCATAATACTTGAGTCTATTTTATCTGTTTTATATAATATAATATTTAAATATCGCAAACTCTTGATCTACAATCATAAGTTGTAATCAAATTTGAATAAATCAACTATCATTGAATTAAAATAAAAAAATAAAAAAAATAATTACCACAATATTCTAAATACACGTTCAAAATTTAAGTTACATAAACTTTTAAATTACTCAATTATTAAAAAAAACTAAATTCAAACAATTAAAATACTAAAATGAATTTTAAACCAATTATCTTTAACATTTTACTTATACGTATTTTTTAGTTATGCAATAATTAACTGGACAAACAAATTGATATGACAATATATTTGAATTATTCAAAATACTAAATATACTCTCAAATAGTATTAGACATTATTTGGTGTATAAATTACCAATCAAAAAATAAAATTCATTACAGAGTCAATGAAAATATTCTTAGTTAATGTTTTCAGAGCAAATTGGTCAACTCAGCAAAAAAATTCTTATAATTCACTAGTTTTTTTTGATAAAGAATTAATTTCTCAATAAAAGAGCATATGACATCTACAAAAATAATCAAAATTTTGAATTTTCTTATAAATCAAATTTTTTGTAGGTAATTAATTCATTAATAAAAGATCATACAACATCTACAAAAATAATCAAGATCGGACAAACACACACATGTTAAAATAGATCATATCAAGATTTCCTTCATCCAAAGTACGATCGTTGATCAAATCTTAAATTATAATACATTCCTCACTTATATCACTAAAATATATAGCCTTTTTGACGAGATAATCTAACAATTTATTGTAGTCGTGAGGAAAATATATATCTAATTTGTCAGAACGTGTTCCAACAACCAACTATGACTGCGATTCTATACTATCCAAATCAATGAACCAATATAATAGAATTCTATAGATCTAAGATCCTGGATGCCAGAATAAAAGAACTTACCCTCACAAAGAGAAAAAATAGAGCCCAAAATGGGTAGACAAAATCCACTAACGGGATATAGACTCTCAATAAGGAGACTATTCCTAAATTTTAGACCTATCATATCATATTAAAATTTTTCCTTATTTATCTTTCTATACCCACTTTACTAACTGTAGTTAGTTAACAATTCTAATTAAAATGTAATAACTATTTAATTTAACATTCTTATATATTAGATATACTTTTAATAAAAAAATATTCGATAATAAATTTCTCGTATAATTTATTTTCACTTTTATTAAATAGCAACTATATATGTATGGAATTACGCTAATTATGGTTATAACTCAACCAACATGGAAACATTAGCATAGAAAGTAGCAAGGTACTAATATTCTTTATTATAATACCTGAGTCTACAAGTATATAGTCAGTGAAAATGCACACCTAGAGGGGGGTGAATAGGTGTAAATGGCTAACTATGCCCAATTTTATTAATTTACCAGGAACAGCTTACTAATTTCAATTTTAACAGATGCAAATGGTACGCTGAATATAAATGGTAAGCTGAATGCACAATAGTAAGTAAAGTGCAGGAAAAATAAAGAACACCACAATCTTTTAGCAATGTTCGACCCCTAATCCCCTATGCTCTACGTCCTGGTCCCTTACCAACCTGGTAAGAGAATATATTATTGATCAATATAAATCGATTACAAGATACAACAATATATCTCCCTAAAACCCAGTTGTTGACACAAACGGATTGCTGAATAGACCTGAAACAGAATCTGCTCTCTAAGCTATACTACCCTAGTATACTTCTCTAGCACAACTCTCAAATTCCTACTATTCCAAGCCAAGTGTCCAACAACTAACAATTACAATCAGAACAATACAAGTATTAAATGATACAATTCAAACTATAGATTCTCTAAATACACAATACGAATAGATATATAAACGAGCTCGAGAGAATCAAGAGAAAGATTTTGCAAAGTGAAACTGAGTTGTTTATGTTCTTGTGGTTCTTAGATTTTCAGCAACCGAAAAATAAAAACAAGAACAAGTATTTAAAGCTTTAACACAAACGGTCATAAACTAATCAACAATTTGTAACGTTTGGATCCAATCCAACGTTCAAGTTGTTAGAGTGGTTTACAACGTTAATTTTAGCGTTTGAACAGAAGAGATGAAAGATACAAAGACATATGACCTGTTCTTCTGATTTAAAAAGAAATATATAATATACGTATTTGTAAATAAGGATACTTTTAAAAAGAGATCAGATATATATAATATACGTATTATATATTTAAAAGATCCTTACAACTGATTAGAAGCAATCCCTATAAAATCTCCATGATTTCCGCACTCCTGATCTTTCTGGACTGTTGACAAATTACGTGCTGTTTGTGATCTGTCTCTGCATAAGTGGCTTGCCAAATTGTCATTGTATTCCAACTTTGGCTTGCTGTTTTGATATACTGATCATACAAGCAGTAAGCTATATTATCCTGCAAAACCAAGTTAGTAGCATGCTATTTTATATCTACTGATAGGCCAATTGGCTTGCTGTTAGTGATCATCAAAACCTAAGGAGTATCAATCTCCCCCTTTTTGATGATTACAATTAATTTAGGAGAATTAACATAACTCCCCCTAAACCCTATATCTCAGAAACAGATATAAAACAATAATCTATTATATAAGACATATAATACCAAAGATCATATACTAAAACATTACCAACTTCATCATAAACCATCAGTTCAACATCACTTAAAAACATAAACCAGTTCAGATACAACACCAGAAACAACTACCAGACAAGTTCAAACCAAAAACAAGACAACCAACCAAATAAGTTCAAAACAAAAACATTCAAACAGAGAAATTCAAATTCTCCTAAAGTTTTCTCCACCTTAATTCATCAAAACAAATTAAGATTCTGTTGGAGAGACTCTTGGAGACACATCGAAGTCATCTTCACCATCCTTGTCTGATCGTGACCAAGTTTTGCAGTAGCTTGAGCTAATTCTTCAAGACCCAAATCAGTCTCCATAGCACAGTGGGTGGCAGAAGTTGTACCAGCTGTCTTCAAAAGCATTTCCTTAACCATCTTGATCTCACCAATAAAATCTTTCATAGCACCCTTAATTGCCTGATAACCAGCCTTAACTTCTTGAATATCATTTCTGAGAGCTTGAAAATCAGACTTTATAGCTGTAATTTGCCCAGTGATAATAGTAGAATCAGTCTGAAGGGATCGTAGAAACAGCATCCCATGTGAAGAAAACTCTATGGCAGAACCAGAAGCAGGAGCAGGAGTTGAAGGTTCATAAAGACCAGGTATAGAATCAGAAAATGCAGGAGGCAAAATCCTTGTGACTTCCCCATTATCAATTTGGATATTATTCTGAGTAAGTGATTTCTGATCAAAAACTCCTTCACTGTAATCTTAGCAGCTGACTTGAAATCAATCTTATAAAACTCCAACACCATTGTTAACAGTAAAGCATATGGTATCCCAGTAACAGCCTTTTCCAAAGTAGCAATCATTTTCTTCAAAATTAATGATGAGACATCAAAAGATTTTTCGGAAACCAACATTGCCACAACAATAACATCCTGACAAGTAAAGTTAGACTTGTTCCCCAACCTAGGACTAAAATGTGACCTAGCAATCTTAAACATTAAATGAGCAAAAGGTGTAACAGCCGTAGTAGAAGGTGGAGCAACATCCAAAGGCTTAACAGGACCAAACAATACTTGCAATTGATCAACCACAGTAAAATCAGGTAAGGTTCCTGAGCAGTAAAGACATCGACTTCATTATCCGATTCAATCTTAAGAATAGAACTCAACAATGGAGGGTTCAATTGAATCTTTTTACCCCTAACAGTAGAGAAAACATTTCCAAATTTATTGACATGCAAATTAGCGTAATACTCACGAACTAAGTCTGGACAATAAATCATAGGCATATCTAGCAGAAATGACTTCAAACCTAGATCCTGAAATTTCTTAATTATACCACACTCATTAAGAGAAGATACAATCTTACTTGATACTAGAGCGGCAGTAATAATATTTCGAGTGCCCAAATCCATATCAAAATATCTCAATTCAAATTCAGAACTAGCAAAATTAGGAACCCCTTTGAGCTTCTTCGATTCCGGAGTCTGAGAAACCTCGTCACCACTGCAATTACCCGTAGCAGCAAGATCCACAACCGAATCGTCTTTCTTGGTAGGTGTCTGATTAGCCTGGAGATTGGACTTGCGAGCTCGTGTGTTGCAAGTCATGTTGAATGTTAAAACCCTAGAATCGCCGCTTGAGAACCCTAATCGCTTCATTTGAGGACTAAGTGTTTGCCTGTGAAAAACTGAAGCGTTGCAACCCGTCTCTTTTGTTTTGATAAGTTTAGGGGAGAATTTTTAGGATTAATCAAATAAACTAATAAACAAATAAAACTAAAAATTCAAATTAAAGATTATCGAAACAACCAGATAAAATATCACAACAACCATGAAGCATATAAACACATAAATCACATTATCATTAAATCATATAACCAACGAATAATAAATTAAATCAAATTAACTAAAACACTTTCAGTCATAAAGTACTAAATCTAACAAATGGTAAGCCTATGTAAAGACAATCAGTATACTAAATGTAACAAGGAAATGAAGCAAATGGTAAGCTAACCTGAACAGCAACTACCATGCAGCATGCTGATTTACACTGAACACATGCGAAGTTCCCTTCGAATGATTGAAAATCTTTCCTCAGCAAGGGGCTTTGTGAAAATTTCAGCTAGTTGAAACTCCGTTGGAACAAAAACCAACTCTATCTTTCCTTTAGCAACATTATCTCAAGAAATGCTGTCGAACATAAATATGCTTTGTTCTTGAGTGATTCACCGGATTTTTCGAAATATTGATGGTGCTAATGTTGTCACAATTAATTGGAATCTTCCCACACTTGATATCAAAGTCCCTTAGTGTTTGAATCATCCATAAAATCTGAGAACAATAGTTACCAGCTGCTAGATATTCCCCTTCGGTCGTGGATAAAGGAACAGAAGTTTGTTTCTTGCATTGCCATGAAACCAAGCTTTGTCCAATGAATGTACAAACAACACTAGTACTTTTTCTATCAACTTGACAGCCTGCATAATTTGCATCACTATACCCAACAAGATCAAAAGTATTTGTGATAGGATAGAACAAACCAAGAGTAATGGTACCACTTAAATATCAAAAAATTCTTTTAATTGCATTTAAGTGAGACTCTTTAGGCTTGGATTGAAACCTTGCACAAACACATACACACACACACACACTATACATGATGTCAGGTCTAGAAGCAGTCAAATATAACAAGCATCCAATCATACCTCGATACGTTTTGATATCAACATCCTTACAATTTTCGTCTGGAGTCAGCTTGCTGTTTTGGGTCATAGGAGTTGATTTTGGCTTAACATCCTCATAGCCAAATCTCTTGAGCAGATTCTTTGTATACCTAGATTGATGCACAAAAATTCCATCTTTAGATTGCTTGATTTGAAGACCCAAGAAATAATTGAGCTCACCCATCATGCTCATCTCGAATTCACTATGCATACATTTAGAAAATCACTCACACATACATTCATTAGTAGATCCAAAGATAATATCATCCACATATATTTGTACAACAAGAATATCTTTACCATTTTGCTTAATAAATAATGTGGGGTCAATTTTACCTCGAATGAATCCATTTTTGAGAAGAAACTTACTAAGCCTTTTGTACCAAGCTCTAGGGGCCTGCTTTAAACCATAGAGAGCCTTCTTTAGCTTGAATACATAGTCTGGATACTGTTCATGTTTGAAACCAGGAGGCTGTTTGACATAAACTTCCTCTCCAGCAAGCCATTTAAAAAAGCACTCTTCACGTCCATTTGATATAGCTTGAATTTCTTGTAACATGCATAGGCCAGAAGCATCCTTATTGATTCCAAATGAGCAACAGGAGAATAAGTTTGATCAAAGTCAATGCCTTCTTGTTGATTATATCCTTGAGCCACAATCCTTGATTTATTTCGAGTAACGGTGCCAAATTCATCAACTTTGTTTTTGAACACCCATTTTGTTCCAATAATTGAAGCATCCTCTGGTGGCTTGAAAAGTTCCCAAACATCACATCTTTCAAATTGATTTAATTCTTCTTGCATAGCCATAATCCAATTTTCATCTTTTAATGCTTCGTTGACATTTTTGGGTTCTTCTTGAGCTAGAAAGGAAGCATGAGCACAAAAATTAGCCTTCCCTTTTCTTGTAGTGATCCCATCTATAATATCACCAATGACCAGCTCTGGGGGATGATTCTTGACCATCCTTGTTGACCTCGATAAAGAATGTTGAACTATTTCTTCATGACTTGTCTTTCTCATCTTTGCCGATGGTGAATGATCTTCTCCATCATAAAGTGGTAGTTTCTCTGTAGCCCTTGAACCTATAAGACCTTCCAAAGTCATTTTTGCCATTTTAGAAATTGCATCTTCAACTTCAGCTTGCTGATTTGAAGTTCCAGCACTACAAGAAATGTTGGGTTTCAACCCAATAGGATGTTATGGGCTTGGATGGTTCAAGATATATATGGGTAAGATAATAATTGTATGTGTAGACAATTATTATATATGGTATGTCTTCATCACTAAGTTGGGTAATTAGGTGCAAAGAATTGGAAGACTTGTATAACAAGTATGGTAAGACTTGTAGAACAAGTATGGTACGTTTTGGTTGCTAAGTTTTGTTTGATAGTGTGAAAGCTTAAGAGATTTAGTATTAAGTATTGTTTAGAAGATGCTTGAGCATTGTTGGCTCAAGTATCGGGGTTGGGACACCATTAAGGTGTTATTGTTTTGATGTATTATTTATTATTGATTATTGATTGGATTAATAATACAAGTTTGGGACGTGGGTGTTTCCACGTCAAATAATGTTTTATGTTCTTGTTTTGCTTTTACTTATTGATGATAGAAGTATAAGTAATACTTGAATAGTGTTTGACCGTACTTTGGTGGATCTTGTTAACTAATTGATTGGTGTATGTGCTCTTTATTGGCTGTTTGTGAATCTCGAATTGTGTAAGTCCCCTAACCTAACAAGTGGTATCAAGAGCTAAGGTTCGGGTTCGTGATGGATGAGGTTGAGGGAAAGTTCGAGGTTCAATTGGTATGGCAGAGCATGATGAAGGATTTGCTGACAAGGAGATTGTTGATAAAGCGGGTAGACACAAAGTTACGTACGGTTTGGCGGTTGACTTGCATCGTGGATCAATCATGTGTTCGGACTCGAGATGGAAGAAGATGGAAGAGGTTATCGCAATTGTTTCAATGGCTTGATCAACCTGGTGAACTAGTTTGATGATACTAATGATTTTCTTTAGGAGGCCGAAGGATTGTGAAAGTAAGGATCGGGTGACTCAACATGTGGAAGAGCACTCGTGGTGGTTGATGCACGTGATTTTGTAGATGGATACACCGTTATGATGAAAAACGGTGGTTTGATGGTTTGGAGGGTCACTAAACAGGTTTTTGCGACACTCAATGTATGGAAGAGCAAGAGGAGGTTCTTGTTCGAGGGGAGGCATTGGCGAATGGACATCGATGGCTTGATGGTTATCGTTCAATCTGATATGGGTATTGGGTTGAAGGGGAGGATTGTTGGGTTTTAACCCAATAGGATGTTATGGGCTTGGATGGTTCAAGATATATATGGGTAAGATAATAATTGTATGTGTAGACAATTATTATATATGGTATGTCTTCATCACTAAGTTGGGTAATTAGGTGCCAAGAATTGGATGACTTGTATAACAAGTATGGTAAGACTTGTAGAACAAGTATGGTACGTCTTGGTGGCTAAGTTTTGTTTGATAGTGTGAAAGCTTAAGAGATGTAGTATTAAGTATTGTGTGGAAGATGTTTGAGCATCGTTGGCTCAAGTATCGGGGTTGGGACACCATTAAGGTGTTATTTTTTTGATGTATTATTTATTATTGATTATTGATTGGATTAATAATACAAGTTTGGGACGTGGGTGTTTCCACGTCAAATAATGTTTTGTGTTCTTGTTTTGCTTTTACTAATTAATGATAGAAGTATAAGTAATACTTGAATAGTGTTTGACCGTACTTTGGTGGATCTTGTTAACTAATTGATTGGTGTGTGTGCTCTGTATTGGTTGTTTATGAATCTCGAATTGTGTAAGTCCCCTAACCTAACAAGAAATTTAACATTTACCTACCAATTGTAAATGTAGGTAAATATATTGTATTAGCAGATAAAAAGTCATTATTTACCAATTTTATATTTTTAGCCGTTGGTAGGTAAAAGTTAGTAAGGAAAGAGTCTTTACTTACATATTTTTATATTGGTAGGTAAAAATTATATGGACCCCACTTTATTGAGTAAAAGTTAGTAAGGAAAGAGTCTTTACTTACATATTTTTATATTGGTAGGTAAAAATTATATGGACCCCACTTTATTGAGTCATCAACTTATATGTCATTACCTACGTAGCTGTGATGGTACATGTCATGCCTAGTCAGCAATCCATGTGTCACTTCATCTGCAAGCCACATGCCACCTTGTATGTGATCCATGTGGCACCTCGTGAGTGATCCACTTAGTATTTCACAATTGGTCCACATGGTAGGAAACAATTTGGTCCACATGGCAGCAAAATATTTATGATTGTTAATTTAAATATATTCAATTTATGATAAAATATAATGTTCAGTAAATTTAATTTTGAACAAATTTTATTATAATTTTGCTAACAATGTTACTCATAAAAACCAAAACAGGTGTTGCATTACAAAAGACTAAAAAAATCATTCCAATACATTATAACTTTGTCATAAAAATATACATTTTTTCATTGTCATCTTAAATTGGAGGAAAGAAAACATCGTTCTTCACTCCTCATATCTATAATCTATGAATAAATTTTTCACTCTGCATGTTTGTGATCATATGTCATCTACTTGTCCCAAACTCCAAGCTTTGCATCCTTTATCACTCTGCTTTAATAGTGCTTTAATAGAATTGTCCTGGTAAGTTGACAACCATAAAAAATAGTTAAGAAGCTAGCAAAAAATTAAGTTTGACGAAAAAAAATTAATTATCTGACGGAACCAACTATAAAATAGATACCTAAATATACAAGTTAACTATTATATAGTTTTAAGCAAGAAAACAAATAAAAATTGTAACATACACAACTTAAAAAGGATACGATTGTTTGCCCATATAAATTTAAGATGGAAACATTATAACCAAGTAAGCAATGTAATATTCACCAGAAATCTGCAATGCCAATATTATAACTTATAAGCATGGAAAACTGGAAACTGAAAACAGAGCATGAATGGGAGACTATATTAATAAGTAGAGCCGAAAGCAAAGAAGCAGCCCAGTTACAAAACAAAATTGCATGAGATTATTGATTAGCCAGATTAATAACTCAAGTAAATGTACGCTAGAGTATTACACCAGACCTTAATTGTAGAAAAGTCTGCAATGGTTCCAACTTTGGTATAATCGTGGAATGCTTTCAACTCCAACAAGGATAAAGGAAAATAATAAGCTAAGATTAACATGAATTTTAAAAAAAAAAAAGAAATTAAAAATGATCTACTTAATTTGTTAAAGAAAAAAGGATTCTTTTTTTACCCATCAAATTTTACATCACAACATAATTAGCCTAGACCAACATTTTAATAAATCAAGAATATGAACAAAATTAGCCCAGAATTGCAATTTTTAAATCTATAATCTGAACAAAAATTAGCCTACAATCATAGCTTATTAGCTTGTTTTGTCTAGAATCTAGAAATATTACTGAAGCAAAAACGGAATAAAAAACATACCGTAATTATGTGCTTATGAACAAGATAATTGAACAACATGCTAGGCCTCCATGCTCCATGCTCCATGCTCAAGTTGAGATGTACCGAATTTATGCCAACAAAAAAATTCATCTTAAAAACCCACGAAATTGATTAAGATAATTGGATTAATTTGCTCTGCCGATCACTCCATCCATATGCAAATGAAATATAATTAAACAAGTGCTAATGTCCGAGTCAAGTCACATGGATTTTTTCATTGATTGGAAAATAAGGACTCAGAAAAAATTCTGTATCACGACCAATTTGAGGAACAAAAAATAGTGATACAGTATATAAGGGGTTAGGCGGAAAAGCTTAAGTGTAGAGCATAATCCCACATTTTGTGCGGGATAACTTTTCTCTCAAAAAGGTTAAGCAGGCCAATTTTTTCATTCGTAGCGGGAAAAGTTTTGGCTAGCGCTCCAAATTTTAGTAGGTTACAACTTACAGCTAATTATAAAATAAATATTGAAATTTACAGCTTTTAAAATCATATTTAAAAATAAAATTGAACATAACAAATTTTGTAGAAGATTTAAAATAACAAATAACATATACATAATTGAAGTGTAGTAGAACTAGAACTAAATGTTGGAGTATAATTTAATATAAATGTATAATATTAAAATATATTATTAAAATATACTTCTATTTATCTTAATATAAATATTTCATCGGTGCTTAAATACATTTTGATTTTTGATTGATCAAATTGATCAAATTTTGATTAAAATTTATATATATATATATATAATATATTTGGAAAAAATAAAAAAAAATGATTGAGAAGTAGTAAATCTAGATTTTAAAATGTAATTTTCAGTTTATTAAAATAATAAATAAATAATTTTTAATATTTAATCAAAATTTGATCAATTTAAAACCTGAAAAATAAAAGTGAACATATAATTAAAGATGGAAGGAGTAACTTCTTAACGAATCGATGGTCTACAAATTGTGAATTAAAAGGTAGAGGTTTAAGTTCATTTGACGCTATAAAATATCAACTTTGATCTGAAGTATTAAAAATTTTAAAATGAAAATGTTTAGATTATTCTGAGAAATTAAGATATATATAATTATTTTGAAAAATAACGAGTTAGAGTTCGGAACGAACAAAAATATTAAGCAAATTTAGAGCTCATCTTAGACATATACTCCTTCTGTCCCTCTCATTTCTTTATGCTTTCCTTTTTGGGATGTTCCACCAATAAAATACATTATTATACCCACTACTTTCCTTCACATTTTCAACACTTTACTCTATTACACCCACTACTTCACTTATTTTAATGATAAAATTACTATTACACCCACTACTTCATTTATTTTAACAATATTACATCCACTATCCTTGGTCTCCGTGCCCAAACCACATGTCGAGAAATCAAGGGGACGGAGGAAGTACATAATAATCTCAATTTGAACTTCTGAATGCATATTATTTTTTTTGTTCGAACTCTAGTTTCGAACAAAATAAACTGATCTAGTCTTTGATTAATGAACCAAATTCAAATTTGTTCATGAATAATTTGATTTTTTTGTAATTTTAGAAAATATGATTTTTTAAATAATTTATATTTTTTGGGATTTTATATTATAGTTTTTAGTTGTGATATAAAGTTGCAAATTAACCAATATTTTATAATTCCATTGTATTCTAATATAAATAACCTACTAAATTATGATGGAATTTCATTGTAGGTTACAAGTATTTGGTTGTGATATTGAAAAACCTATAGATCGATAGTAAAAACATGTATTGTTAATATTAATTTATAGTTCATGTGATGTGTGGACATTTTTAATATATAATTAATAATTAAATAAATAATAGATAATGTTTCTTTATTAGTTCAATATAGATAAACGATATTCATTAATTATATAACTAGTATGCATTACAATTTTGTTACCATGGTACTACGAACTAATAAGCAATTAACTTTCATTTTAATTGAGATTCAATGCACTATTATGGATGTTAACAAAATTCAATCATACTCGATTTTATTAAAAGAATAAAGGATTTGGCGAACTATAAATTATAATTCACATATATTATTTTATTTTTTAAAAATTATACTTAAATAATTTACAAATGATATTGTTAGTTCCCGAAGTATCGTAGAAGGGGGAGTTGAATACGATAGTCACTGAATATAAAAAAAATTCGGTTAGTGGGTTCGTGTTCTTGAGAGTGTATAGTATTTCGGTTTCAGTGTTAACAATCAAATGGTCAGATCTAAATCAAATCAACAATACCAAACAAGTTCGGGGTAAATATCTTTTATTAAAAATATAAATCCTAAGGGTGTTGTTACAAAATCTAATCCATAGATTAGTTTATACAAGTTATCCCTATAATTTATCAATTCACTTCAGAGAGTTTGATTCTCTAATGAAGATTCTATAAAGAAAAATCAACACAAAAGCTATCTCCGTTCTTAAGCTCTCCGAAAGTGTTCTTGTTTGTATTTTTAGATAATAATGAATAACGGAAGAAGATAATATCTTCTGTCAATATTTGTAGTTTTTAAAATCCATTGAAGCATCGTTCAACAGACATCAACCTTGACAAAGTCTTCTCTGCTGCTTTTGCTAGAAATAAAATCAAGGAGAATAAAAGAACTAATTCTTTACAAGGCATTGTAATTTCTTTCTACCATAAAAAAAAGAATAATCTAGAACTTTACAAATTTACACCAACGTGCTATATTTGAAGGGAGCTGGGGGCAAACGATCACTAGATATTTATGTTAGATCTAAATAAATAACCAGAATCATCTTATGCGATATTATCAAGGTTACACGATAAAACTGTAATACGGAAGCGTACCTGATTCCTTGACGATAGATATGAATACTGATGGTAAATATGAATACGGATTATGGGACTTGATCTTCCACAGACTTGATTCGCCTATAGCCGGTATCTCTCTCTGACTGATGGGAATAGAGGAGTAGAGGTTGTGAATAGCCTTGGGGACCAAGACCCTATTATGTTCTTTATATAGTAGTCTAATTAGACCCCATTAACCCTAATCAGATTACTATTGGGTATTACACATTACAAAGCCCATACCGAATAAGATGTTATTGGACTCTTTATTTAAGACCACTTAATTAGTCCAAATATAATAAACATTAAATATAATTGTCTTTAATTTGTAAGCCCATAATTATTATTAGATTATAAAATATAATCTAACAATCTCCCACTTGGGCTACAAATTGTTCCAAACAACAATTACATTCAATAACCATAAGTGCGCACAAAATTGTTTATTCTTTAGAAAACATCTTCCTTAGTCAATCTGGTCCATCTCATATATAAACATGGAACCAAAGCGACCTTCGTCACATTGTCGTAACTCGATCCTCAATGATCACCACATAAATATATTCAATGACATAGATCAAGTATGGATGTGTAACTGGAAATTACATGCAATGTGATCTCAATCATGCTTATTTCCAATTGGTCCTTAATACCTTAGTGAGATCAATCTTTATTCTTTCATACTTAATGTCAAAACCACAATTGAAAGAGATAGCTCATATAAAGCAATAGAGAGAATAAAATAAAATAACTTTATTCTGCAGAAACTCAAAATACACAAATATCACTATAGTGTCAAAAAACATTGAGTACCGAACATAAGAACAAAACAAAAAACTCCCACTAAAACTGAATATTTTCCAATGAGACAACACCCATATGAGCAGTATGCCCAAAAAAAACTTTATGGTGTGAAAAAACTTTAATAAGTAAGTGGGTCTGCTAGCATAGAATTTGTTCTTATATACTCAATAGACACTAATTGATATTGCATTCTCTCTACAATAACTTGATATTTAATGTCTATCTGTTTAGACATAACAAAAAAAAACTTAACTAGAAGTAGATTTTATTGTATCTACACAACCAACAAAATCAGAATTGGAATACATAATGATCTCCAAATTTTCCGAATTCTGATAAACGAGCATGTAATATTTTGTTCCTTGCAAGTACCTTATAACCCATTTAATTACAATCCAATGATCCATTCCAGGTTTACTTGAATATCTGTTTAACATACCCATAATGAATGCCAAATCTGACTGGGTACTAAACTTGACCATACATAAAACTCCCACTGAACTTATGACATAGCCACAAATGCCATTATTGTCTTTACTGGATCTACTAAGTGGCACTTTCTCTTGAGTTTGTTGAGTTTGCTCTTCTTGAGCATCATCTTGATTTTGAGTAAGAAACTTTATAGGTATATCCACATTGTTATCTTGAACTACACGAGGCAAAGAAACTAATTCTTCCTCAAAAACAACATTCCTGACTTTATATCTTCCCCCTCAAACTCAACATCCTCAAGAAATCTAGAGCAATAAGCGATTAGAACGCTCCCACTTCTCAAAATTCAATTTCTCAATATTAGAACTTTCATCCGTAGGAGAAGAAGGTTGTTCTTTCCTTATAGCATAGTCTAAATCCATGCAGCCGAGAACTAACAGAACGTTCTCTTTCCAGCTCTTAAAGTTTGTGCCGTTAAGCACAGGAATGGAGTTCATGTTGGCAGTTATATTAGCAGCAGATGTATTAACTAGTAATTTAGAACAAAAAAAATAAGCTCGCATAATGGAAATTCATGTCATATGCATACATAATAGCACACAAAAAAAACATGAATTTAAAATACTATAGTATGTGTGTGGGCCCATTCAAACAAGATACCTAGCACAACATTAATATTTAGTCTTTGGACTGAAATATTAACTTGCAAGCGGTACTCTCCACGCAGAAATCAAATATTAATAATAAATTCGGTCAAGCAATAACCTTCCTTTGGGCCGGTTTATTACTCACATGAAAAATTTATAATTGTTACATATTTATTCCCGCACGTCTATTTATTATTTGGCCATTAAATAATCTTCCTTTGGGCCGATTATTTTAACGCATAAATAATAAACATACACATCCTATTATTTCAAAATAAATAAATCTACACATAAATATCACTTTGGCAATATTTTGCTTCAACTTACTTATTCGCGAAATAAAAGGACAAGAATTTTTTTTTTTCTTTCTTTAAAAAAATGTGCCCAAAATCTGTAATATTGTAAAATCATTAAAATAATGACCTAATATTTTAATATCTTGACAATCCATTCACCATGTTTACACATAAAGAACGAAAAATTATATGTAATTTCGTAAAAACTAAGCATGGCAGATTCACACATACATTAATGAAACATGGCATACTCAACATCATCACATCATGTATATTAAATCGAAAAACAAATATCTACAGGTGACTTGGCCAATTAAAGTAGATCTAATCAAATAGATTTACATGCAGTACATGCTAGGCAAGAAAAAATATATATCAAAAACTCATGATATCATTCACTGCATATATACCTGTCCAGTACTAGCAATTTTACGAATTAATACACGTATTAATTAAACCTTAAACAAACATAGATTGAACATGCCAATCAACGATACATTAATTACATATCGTAATCGATAAATACAATCATATAAATTATGATCAGCCCTAATAATTCGACATAAGATAGGCTCTGATACCAATTGTTAGATCTAAATAAATAACCAGAATCATCTTATGCGATATTATCAAGGTTACACGATAAAACTGTAGTACGGAAGCGTACCTGATTCCATGACGATAGATATGAATACTGATGGTAAATATGAATACGGATTATGGGACTTGATCTTCCACAGACTTGATTCGCCTCTAGCCGGTATCTCTCTCTGACTGATGGGAATAGAGGAGTAGAGGTTGTGAATAGCCTTGGGGACCAAGACCCTATTATGTTCTTTATATAGTAGTCTAATTAGACCCCATTAACCCTAATCAGATTACTATTGGGTATTACACATTACAAAGCCCATACCGAATAAGATGTTATTGTACTCTTTATTTAAGACCACTTAATTAGTCCAAATATAATAAACATTAAATATAATTGTCTTTAATTTGTAAGCCCATAATTATTATTAGATTATAAAATATAATCTAACAATTTATTTACTAAATATCTAACGGTCACTATTCTCTTTTCGATTGGTTGAACCAAACAGCCAAACTACCAACAATTATACCAAGGTTTGTTTATTATATTGAAATTATTTTTCCTGAGATTATCTCATATAAAACTGCGATTTAAAAAATTTCTTATATAAATACATAGGTGTGTTATTGTAATTACATAAAATTATTAAAATGTCATAACTATTTTATATAAAAATATGCTTGTATCTTAGATAAGTTTCCTGAGATAATCTCAGGAATTTTATTCTCTATTATATATTAGTATAAATATAGAGACCATTGTTCTATAGAGAACTATCGTAGAGATGATGCTACACTGCCATGTGGCAGCAGAAAATTTTTCTTTTACAATTTTTTTTTGAAAATAAATAAATAAATATTTGATTCACTATAGAATCAGCAAAAATTAGATGGTTCTTTCCGATTCTCTATATTGGTTCTCTCTGAAGTGCTAGATTGCTATGACCATGTCACGACCATCCTCAGACCCCACAACCAAATCCTTAAACTAGGTGTAATTTTAAAAAAAATTGAAAATTCGATCATGAATTATGCGGACGTTTTATGTCTGCGGCGTCCTTATAAAAGTATCATTAAGAAGTTCTTAAAAACAGAGGAGTCCATTCAAAAAAGCAGGGGAGTCCTTCACGCATCCAATTCTTTTAAGCTTCTCGAATGGTGCTTATTTAATTCTCTTTGTTCAATTTTTTCAATAGAATAACGAGTAAATAGTCAAAAAAAGGTAATCAATTTGTCAATCTTTTGCAGATAAACCTATGAACTCTTTTTTGCACAAACAACCCCAACAAATTCTATTATATTATGAAAATGTTAGCTCTAGTGCAATAAATACAAATTCTAGTTAATTGACTTGGAAAAACATTCCACGTAAGTAAATTAGTACTAAATTATTTAACAAAAAAACAATTAAATTACTAATTTTTTATTGAACGGTAAGTTGGTTTACCTCTTTAAGCTAAAAGCTCTAAAATAACTAAGCTACATATTATTTCATTAAAGTAAAAATGTTGTACCAAAATTTAGATTAAGCTACATGTATTTTAGAATTATATTATTCCACTTTCTAACTTTTAATTTAAAAAACTATACTACATTGTTTAAATTATATATCAAATAATATTAAACATTTTTTTTGTTTAAATACCATAAAAAAATAATTTTTTAACTGCTACCTCGTCAAAATATATAAAAGAAATGACAGAATAGAATGTCCTGATGTATGATACGCAAGGAAGACAAAAGCTCGAAAAATCACAATCATCTAAAAGAGGGGAAAAAAAGTGCTTTACAATAATATAAATATAATTATGATTTTATTTTTTGACAGATGTAACGGGACAATAAACTAGGATATTGGTGTAAAAGTTTGTAAATTCCATGTAGGATGACATTTGACAGTTGAGCATGCATTTAATTTTTCAAAAAAAAAATCAGAATTTAATGAGAGGAAAGATGTGGAATGTTTTGAACAGAAATTGAAATTTTTCTCCCGTTTTAAGTAATGCTCTTAAACTGCAGTCTCCATGTACTATAATCCATGTACTATAATTGATTAGTATTTTTTTAGTTCTCCCACCAATAACTTTTACAAATATCTATTGGTAAGTAAAAAAGTAATTTTTACCTATACATGTAAATTGGTAGAAAATATATTGGTAGCTAAAAGTCAAATTTCTTGTAGTGCTTCCTGTTGTCAGTGCCTGCATCCTTCTTGGCTTGCTGACCTTCAATTTCAGCAGTGCTATTAGCTTGCTGATTTGATCCAGTAACTTGAGGTTGCATGTTTTCACTTTCACCTGCAAATTCTTCCTCATCTCTTGACAGATCATTGTTAGGTTCTTGAAAAGTAACATCAACAGATTCTTCAACAATATGTTTAGTAATTTTATAAATTCTATATGCTCTACTTGTTAAAGAATAACCAAGAAAAATAGCTTCGTAAGATTTAGAATCGAATTTATCTTCATTACCAATTGTCTTGAGCACAAAAAATTTGAACCAAAAATCTTGAAGTAACTAATATTTGGCTTCTTGTTCCTCAACAATTGATATGGAATTTTGTCCAGAATAGGCCTGATTAGAACTCGATTCAACACATAGCATGCTGTATTCACCGCTTCGACCCAAAAACTTCTAGGCAGCTTGCTTTCTTGCAATAGAGTCCTTCCGGTTTCTTGTAGGGATCTATTCTTTCGGTCCACCACTCCATTTTGTTGTGGAGTCCTTGGAGTAAAAATTCATGAGAGATTCCTCTTTCTTCACAATAAGCAATGAAGTCTTTGTGAATAAATTCACCTCCTCTATCAATTCTTATACCTACAAGTCTTGTATCAAGCTTGTTCTTAAGTAATTTAATCAGCTTCTCAAAGTCATTAAATAAAAAGCACAATCTTTAGTACGAAGAAACAATACCCATGTAAATCTTGAATAATAATCGACAATTACAAAACCATATTGTTTACCTCCAATACTCTTATAAGATTCTGGACCAAAGAGATCCAAGTGCAGAAGCTCTAAAGGTTTAGAAGTGGATACCATTTTCTTTGTTTTGTGTGAACTTCTAATCTGTTTACCAAATTGGCAGGCTGAATGATAGAGTGTATATTTATATATATTTTACATGATTATATTCCTCATATTTATTGTATTTTGCATTTAATTGGATTTTTATTTATTAGATTTTAATGTTTTATTGTAGGAAGCAAGGAAATTCTAAACTTAAAAGGATTGGAGAATAAAGAGCTTAATTTGGAGATTTATTAGAAGGAAATTCGGATTTGTTGGGCTGCACGCGCGTACTTCACTGTTTGTCGAGTTCTAGAAGTCAGAATTGGACGATTCAACAGCCCACGCAATGATAATTAAATTATCTATCATTCTAAGATGGTCCAGATGTCATATTACAACTGGAGGGGCCCAAAATTACTGGAGAAAAGTTAACTACGAATTTCCTTGGAAATCTATTCAGTTTAGGAAACGTACTTGTAATTTTCTCAAGGCATTAAAATATTTTTATTAGAGACATATAAAAACATCAGATATAATTATTATTAAGCGGAATACATACGTATAGAGAGAGAGAAAGAGGGGAGCGATACTTTTACTTTTCTTTCTGATCGAAGATTGAAGGTTTTCTTCTCTATTCTCGTTAATATTATGTGTTCTTATTATACTATTTATTTTGTTAGTTTAATCATGAGTGAGTAGATATCTAATCTAGGGTTAAGTTGAACCCTAGTTATGATTGGTGTATGATTTTCCCAATTCCCCCAATTAGGTAATATTATGTGCCCTTGTTTATTGAGTTGTTTAATAAACAATTACATGTCAGACGTGATTATGTGTATTGTTTGAACCTATATCTATTTATCAACGAAAGTTGGACTTAGATGGTTGTGATTTATCCAATAATGACATGAACTTCTCCATGAAAATAGGTAGAACGGATTGTTAGGAAGTTAGGATGCTGTGTTTAATGTCTCTGAAATGCATGATGCCATGAAAATAGGCTTGAGTGTATTTTAGAGAAGCCATTAATACTCGAGAGAGGTTATTGGTATTTTATAGGGCGCATCTTTCCTCTTGAGTAGTACATGATTAATTGAGGTGGGAAATCGTAATTGCATTAATTCATGCTAGTGGGGATACTTAATTCTAGATGTTTTTAGTTAATTGATAAATACAACACAATTTGCCTTAGTATAATATTAGTTTAATAATCTCTGAAAATTTTATTATGTTACTTGCTTAGTTGAATCGAGTCAAGAATAACTAGTGATTGATACTTTTGTCTCTTTGGGATCGACTCTGACTTACCCTAGTACATAGTTAGAAGGATTTGTTAGATTTATTATTTGATAAGTACATTTGATAAGCACGCGACAACCTTGTCACTGAACAAACCTCTGTCTTAGCATACTTTAATTTGGATAGCCCTCTGACCAGTTTCTTGCTTGATAATTTGTTAAGCAAGTCCATATGTGCATGTCCTAATCTTCTATGCCAAATATAAGGGTCATCGTCCATTGCAGCCAAACAGCACGCTGTTTCCTGCTTGTCAAAGTCCAATATATATATATATATTTCCTTCCCTTTTAGCAACTAGGGGGATTTTGTTAGTACCAATAGTAACAATAGTTTTATTAATGCCAAAATGAACAAGATACCAATCATCAAATAATTGAGTGACACTAAGCCAATTGTAAGTAAGACCTTTGACATATTGAACTTTGTCAATCGAAATATTACTATTACCAATAGAGCTGGGACCAAGGATTCGAAGAGTCTTGTTATTTTCAATAGTAACTCTACCGCCCTTCTTTATTTGCATACTTATGAATTGAGACTTGTCTCCACACATATGTCTAGTGAATCCGCTATCCAAAATCCATTGTTTTGACTTCACTTTAGCAGCAAGACATATCTACAAAACAAACAAACACCAACTCAATGTTTTGGTACCAATATAGGTTTGGGTCTAGATTGGTTAGCAGCAAGAATATATAAAACATTCAAATCAGATTTCTTGATCCTCATTTGGACCACTTTTGGTGATTGATTCTGCTTTCTGCCATTCTGTTGGTAAGCTGTTTGTCTTCTGCCAGAAGCATTCTGGTATGCTGACTGTTGTCTGACTAGCCCATTCTAGTATGCTATTTTTCTCTTATGATTAACTTGAACAACACAATTCCTTTCCAAATGACCTTTTCCACCACATTTGTTGCATGTATTCCAAGGCATAGCATAGTTGTAGGGTATGTCATTCCTTCCATCATACTTGAGTACATCATCTTTCTTGTTGAAGTTTAAGCCAACACCTTCTCTTATCAAAGGTACATTTGTCTTCTTCATTATTGTCTTTAAGCTGTCTTCTCCTTGAATAAAAGTTTTCATGCCTTGCTTGAGATCTTTGACTTCTTTTTAGCTTGCTAAGTTTCACCTTCCTCAAAGATTTTGAACCTTCATGGTAGGCTTCCAAAGCATCCCACATTTCCTTTGCTGTTATTAGAGAAGAGACCTTGTCATGCTCTGCTTGATCCAAAGCATTCATTAGAAAGTTTCTAGCTTCTCCATTATAACCAATTTTAATAACCTCATCGGGTGTAAGATCATCAACATCTTTTGGCTTGCCATCCTTGTCCAGAAATTCATAATTCCCTTTATGAACAACTCTTAAGACCAGTGGCTTTTTGGACAAATATGTCTCCATTTTGCCCTTCCACCAGTTGTCGTTTTCCGTGCCAGTGAGGAGAGGAGCCCTATAGTCAGATTTAGCTTTGAGATAGTTTTCAGCCGTTTTGATCGATACCTTCCTGTTACAGAAATGTTAGTACATGAAGCTCTGATGCCAAATGAAAATTCACACCTAAAGGGGGTGAATAGATGTAAATGGCTAACTATGTCCAATTTTATTAATTTACGAGGAACAGATTACTGATTTCAATTTTAACAGATGCAAATGGTATGCTGAATGCACAAACAGTAAGTAAAGTGCAGGAAAAATAAAGAACACCATAATCTTTTAGCAATGTTCGACCCCTAATCCCCTATGGTCTACGTCTTGGTCCCTTACCAACCTGGTAAGAGAATATATAATTGATCAATATAAACTGATTACAAGATACAACGAAATACTTCCCTCAAACCCAGCTGTTGACACAAACGGCTTGCTGAATAGACCTGAAACAGAATCTGCTCTCTAAGCTATACTACCCTAGTATACTTCTCTAGCACAACTCTCGAATCCTTACTATTCCATGCCAAGTGTCCATCAACTAACAATTACAATCAGAACAATCACTAGTACAGAAATGACCTATAGCGTCGCCACCTATAGCGTCGGTTATTGACCTATAGCATCGCCACTGTACCTATTACGTCGGTTGTTTGCATTAACCGACGCTATAGGTCATCTGCCAGAAGCTTTGGCGTCGGTTGTTTGCATCAACCGACGCTCTAGGTACAGCCTATAGCGTTGCCCCTTAAAAGGGCGACGCTATAGGTATACCTATAGCATCGCCCTTAAAATGCCGACGCTATAGGCTATACCTATAGCGTCGCCCCCTAAAATGCCGACGCTATAGGTATAGCCTATCGCGTCGCCCTTTGAAATGCCGACGCTATAGATGTAACTCAAAAATAACAATATAGCGTCGCACCTATAGCGTCGGTTGTTTAAATTAACCGCCGCTATAGGTGTAGCTTATAGCGTCGCCCCTTAAAATGCCGACGCTATAGGTATAACTTAAAATATATATATATATATATATAAGAATAAAGGTCAAAAATAAAATAAAAATAGGAAAAATGACAATTATTGAAAATAAATTCATACACACCAAAGTAGTCATACTCACTATTTGTGTGATGAATGTTACCTTATTTTCACTAATTTTCCATTTTTTTATTTTTTCCCCATTTTTAACTAGTTTGTCAAATAAATCATAAAATTAAATAAAAATAGGAAAAATTCTAATTTTTGAACATAAATTCATACACATCAAATTAGTGCTACTCACTATTTGTATGATGAATGTTACCCAAATTTCACTAATTTTCTATTTTTTTTTATTTTTCCCAATTTTTAACTAGTTTGTCAAATAAATTAAAAAATTAAATAAAAATTTTTGACCGATATTTTATAGCATACAATTATACTCTATCCGAAACTTAATGTGAATAATCGACTCAATTACGCAAAAATCGAATAAATAATGGTTTTTTAATTTTTTCACAATTTTTAAATTATAAAAATTTAATGAGGTTTTTTAATAAATATATTGTTAAAAGTAATTTTTTAAAATTTTACTTTTTAAAAAAAAACTATTTCCAAATATACCATTTTAATAGTTTTTCTTAAAATTTGCAAAAATACGTTGTAGCTAGACCTGGTAAAAGAAATTGAATATTTTATGAAAAAAAAATTTACTTTTTCCAAATAAATTAAAAATTAAAAATTAAATTGGTCTTTAAAAATTGTGTAGCCTTTAGCTTTGAAAATCAATAAAAAATAAGCGGACTCAATTTTTGTCCCAAATAAATTGGCGGGCTCCAAATATTTCAATTAAGCGGGTCAAATTTCAGTCTCTCTCTCGATTTTTCACTCTGTCTCAACTCTCAACTCTCAAAACTCTCTCTCTCTCTCTCTCAAGTCTCTCCGAAATATATCTCTCTCAACTCTCTCCCAAATTTCAATTAAACACTAAGCAATTATAGGGCTTTCTCTCTACGGGTTCTCTACAATTAGGGCTTGTAAAATAGGTTCTGTTCGGGTTCAATTAGGGTTCGATTAGGTTCGATTCGGGTTCAATTAGGGTTCGATTAGGTTCGATTTTCTTCTTCTTTAACTGTCTTCTTCAGGTATTCTTACTACCTTCTTCTTGTATATATGACATGGTTCAATTATGGCTTTTTGCTTGTTTGGGGCTTCGATTATGAATGTTTATTTGTGTATCACATGTTTTGATTGCTTGTTTTTGTTTTTTTATATGTTTCGATTTTCTCAAGTTAGATTTTTAGTTACGATTTCGAAAGATGTTTTGGAACAATTAATCTATTAATTTATCATTATTTTGCAGCTTTGTAATTCATTTGGTGCTTCAAGAACTATAATATAAAGTCTCCAACTAGGAGCCTGCCGAAAATGCTTGATCAACTAAAATAAGTGCACATTTGCAAAATGACAGTTATCTGGTGAAACTGTTGGAGACGTAAGGATTGTTTCTGATATGCATGAGCATAAAGCTGAAATGGCTCGAGAAGCTGATGCTTTCATTGCTCTTCCAGGTAATTTTTGTGGTGAATTCTTTGCATTTCTTAATGTTTATTTTCCTTGGGTTATTGCAGGTATTTGTATATTGGTGTGGATTGTGAACATCGGTCATTTTCGAGATCCTGCTCATGGAGGCATCTTGCAAGGCGCAATACATTACTTTAAGGTGATCTTTCATGGATTAGGAAAATGATTAATGTTTTTTGCAGCTTGATTTATGAGTCTGGCCTTAAGCAGAGGTTATAGAGTTATGCAGCTAGTGCATTACTTTTCACTGAAAAAGGTGTTAATCCCTTCCTTGTGGCATGGAATCGGCGGTATGAATATCTTTGTTGAGTTGACATGTGTACACATTCAATATAAGTAATCAACTTAAAGTTGTAACTGATTTTTTTTTTTTTGAGGTGTGCACTTCTTTCGATCAGTTGTTGCATTCTCTTTTCCTTGATATATCTACCACAACTTGTACGATTGTATGATAGAAAACTTACTCAACACAATACTAAATAATTTGACTTTTCGTACTCATTTAGTTGCATAAAACTATTGTGTTAAAGTGTTAATATAGATAGTAGATTGTTGTATCCAAGTCATAGTCTTCTATAATCGTAAATATTAATAAGTTTCCACCATAGGCCTAAAACGTTACTTCTCTGTATTTCCTTCTTTTTTCAACTCACTCTACAAATGATTTACAAGGAAATCCTCTACTTCTCAAAAGACTATTATTGTCATGTTCGTTTGATCTCTTTCTGATACTATTTTTTCATTGTTTGCAGGATCATACTTCTACATGAACCTCCAGGGACAGGCAAGACATCCATGTGCAAAGCGCTGGCTCAAAAGCTCTCCATACCTTTTAGCTCCAGGTTCTAACTTTTGTACATCTTTAAATAATGTTTTGTTGCACTTTCCTGCTGACATGTACCACTTTTTCCAATCAGATACCCACAGAGCCAGTTGGTTGAAGTGAATGCCCATTCTTTGTTTAGTAAATGGTTTTCAGATAGTGGAAAACTGGTGAGTAATACGAGACTGACATCTTTTTTTATTTATCTTCCCTTCTGAAGCCCTACTTGTTTAGCCTTATATAAGCCACACACATTGTTTATATATCATTATGAGGCTATAATTATGTACTTCCTTCCACACCCCAGATAATAAGATCCAAATGCAACTGTGAGATCTGAATTGCAGAGAAAAACATATCAAATGTGTTAGGTGAATCCATATCATATAACTCCTTGATAATAAGAAAAAGCACAATCACTTTTTCTGGCTTCTGCATTTTTCTTTACATGCCTTGATTCTTCTACATTCAGTTTGTTGTCTTAAGATAAAAGAGCACAATACAAAATTGTAGTCAAAATAATTATCTAATTAACCAAGGTCAGAAGTTTGTACCTTAACAAGACGTGGTTCATTTATAATTTTTAGGTTGCAAAGCTTTTCCAAAAAATTCAAGAAATGGTGGAAGAGGAGAACAATCTTGTATCTGCTTGTCGGTCTATATTAGTGTGTATTTAGCTTAATTTTGCTTCTATTTATAAAATTAAAGTACTGCAAAATCAATCGTACACCACCTTTATAAAAAAAATCATGATTTATCTAATAATTCACAATGCATTGAATGACATTTTAGGGTAACTTTTACATTAGCAACACATGCTAAAAATTAGCTGTACATAAATAGGGGAAGAAGAGACTTCGTTATTTCATAAAAACATGCAGTTCAATTTTTCTTTTCAAGGCATCTGAAATTTGAATGTGGTTTTGCAGGTAGTGAATGCTTTATTGACCCAGATGGACAAAATGAAATCTTCACCAAATGTGAGTGTTTTGACAACATCTAATATAACTGCTGCTATCGGTAGGTCACAACGATATACACTACAAACCTGTAGAATTCACACAGACTCTTTAATATCTTTTCCTTTTTATTACCCACTGTTTTAATCAGGTAAGTAATTATTAACATATAGCATATACACATAATTTGATGGCTTTGGAATGCAGAATGTTCAACTTGACTACTTGAGTTACTCTGTTTTTGGCACAGGGGAATACTAATTGAGTTATTCTGGTATATTGTTTTACAGGGACTTGTTACATCATGAGTAAATTAACCTACAGAGGCATCTGAAAGTTCTTCCAGACAACATCCAGGGAATTACTATTTTTGTTGTAATTATGCCCCAATTAAATTAGATGAACAATATAATTTTTGTTGTAACTTTTGAGATTTAATTGCTATTTTAGTTGTGTTGCTATTATATGTATTGTTATCAAATGTTTGTTGGCATGGGATAATTGTAATTGTTTTATACTATATTATGGTACTTGTTGGGTTTGGTAAAGATTATTGAAATTGCAATTTTGAAATTATTGTTTTTTTAAAAAAAAAAATTGACCTATAGCGTCGGTCATTTGAAAGGGCGACGCTATAGACTTTTTTTTTAAAAAAAAAAATAACCTACAGCGTCGGTCATTTAAAAGGGTGACGCTATAAGGTATACCTATAGCGTCGGTCATTTGAAAGGGCGACGCTATAAGGTATACCTATAGCGTCGGTCATTTGAAAGGGCGATGCTATAGGCTTTTTTTTTAAAAAAAAATTAACCTATAGCGTCGGTCATTTGAAAGGGCGACGCTATAAGCTATACCTATAGCGTGCCTAAAGTAGGATTCAGCGTCGCCATTTTAACCGACGCTATAGGCCTATACCTATAGCGTCCCCTGCATATACTACGCCAAACAACCGACGCTATAGGTCTATATAGGTGACGCTATAGGTTCAGTCTGTAGTAGTGAATACAAGAATTAAATGATACAACTCAAACTATAGATTCTCTAAATACACAATACGAATAGATATATAAATGATCTCGAGAGAATCAAGAGAAAGATTTTGCAAAGTGAAACTCGGTTGTTTATGTTCTTGTGGTTTTTAGATTTTTAGCAATCGAAAAATAAAAACAAGAACAAGTATTTAAAGCTTTAACACAAACGGTCATAAACTAATCAACAATATGTAACGTTTGGATCCAATCCAACGTTCAAGTTGTTAGAGTGGTTTACAACGTTAATGTTAACGTTTGAACAGATCAGATGAAAGATACAAAGAAATACGACCTGTTCTTCTGATTTAAAAAGAAAGGAAATCGTAGAAGAAGTTTTAAATAAGGATAAGAGATTTAATTGAAAACAACTTCCTATAAAATAGGAAACACGGTTTTGTAAATAAGGATACGTTTAAAAAGAGTTCAGATAAATATAATATACGTATTATATATTTAAAAGATCCTTATAACTGATTAGAAGCAATCCCTATAAAATCTCCATGATTTCCGCACTCCTGATCTTTCCAGACTGTTGACAAATGGCGTGCTGTTTGTGATCTGTCTTTGCATAAATGGCTTTCCAAATTGTCAATGTATTCTAACTTTGGCTTGCTGTTTTAATATACTGATCATATAAACAGTAAGCTATATTATCCTGCAAAACCAAGTTAGTACATACAGACTATTGATAGGTCAATTGGCTTGTTGTTTGTGATCATCAAAATCTAAAGAGTATCAGTTAGATGCAGTTAACCAATTAGAAAATTAGGAATTATTTTAGGATCAATCTAAATTTTAGACCAATCATGTTGTATTAAAAGTTTCCTCATTTACTATTTTTATCCTATTATACTAACCATGGTAGTTAACAATTCTAATTTAAATAAAGTAATAACTTGATTTAACATATCCATATATTACATATTTTTTTTAATGTCAAAAATTATATATAATAAATTAATGTTTTAAATTAAAATCAATCAAGATTTATACATATATATAATATTAAGCGATTTTCGCAATATGAATTTTCCACTTTTTTGATTTACAATTAATCATAATTGCATTATTATATATTACGAATTAATTTTCATAAATATATATAAGAACGAATTAGAATTTACCATTAAAATTAAATTAATTACCTTATTTTCATCGTAATTTACTTATCGTGATTACTTAACAATTTTTTTGAAATACGAAATTTATTTTATTAAGTACATGCATAAATTACATTTTTTGAAAGTGATAAAATATTTACTAACTTATCAATGTTCTAATTTAAACTCAATCACAATTATACTATTATATATTACGAGCTAATTTTCATAAATATCAACTACAATCAAACTATAATATGCAGTCATGTATTACTGATTAATTTTCATAAATACTTATTAACTAATCAGTCACAATTTTTAATTTAAAATTAATAAAAATTATATTATTATATACTAGCACGTCTGTTCTTTGCGCCCCTCTCTATGTATAGAGCCCTTTTCCAAAATTACGTATATATTAATTGATATTAATTGAAATATATTATTTTTATGCATAGGTCTAATTTATCTATATTATTAAATATAATATTTTAATATCTCAAACACTCGATCTACAATCATAAGGTGCAAACAAATTTGAATAAATCTATTTTTATTAAATTAAATATTTTAAAACTAAAAAAATATATAATACACTATTCCAAATACACAATCAAAATTTAAGTTATATAAACTTATAAATTAATCAATTATTTAAAAAAACTAAATTCAACCAATTAAAATATTAAAAAATGAATTTTAAACCAATTATCATTAACATTTACTTATCAGTATTTTTGAGTTATGCAAGAATTAATGGGATAAACAAATTGACTTGACAATATATTTGAATTATTCAAGATACTAAATACACTCTCAAATGGTATTAGACATTATTTGGTGTATAAATTATCAATTCATAAAATGAAATTCATTACAGACTCAATAATAGTATTGTTAGTTGATATTTTCATAGCAAATTGGTCAATTCAGCGCAAAAATTCTAAAATATCACTATTTTTTGATAGATACTTAATTTATCAAAAAAAAAGGGCATACGCCATCTACACAAAAAATTATTCAAATTTTCTTTTAAATCACTACTTTTTATTGGTAAATAATACTTCTGCAAAAATAATCAAGATTGGACAAACACATATTCAAATAGATCATATCAAGGTAACAAGGTTTCCTTAATTCAAACTAAAATCGTTGATCAGATCTTAAATTGTGGTACATCCCTCGCTTATATCATTGAAATATATAGCCTTTCTGACGAGATAATCCAACAATTTATTCTAATCGTGAGGGAAATACATATAACTGAGCATAACTGAAATTAACTGAGCATAATTTGTGAGAACGTATTCGAACAACTGAGCATAACTGAAATTCTATACTATCCAAATCAATAAACCAATATAACAATATCATGTAGATCTAATATCCGGGATGCCAAAATAAAGGAAGCTACTCTCATAAAAAGAAAGAACAAAACCTAATATATGGATAGAAAAAATCCACTAACGGGGTACTAGACCCTCAATAAAGAGATATATTTATTGGAAAACAAAGTAAAATTAAGGAAAAGAAACAGGAGTTATCATTCACAAGGAAAAAGTACAAAATCCAATATATAAGTAGATAAAATCCACTAACGTGGTACTAGACTCTCAATAAAGAGAGATAATTATTGAAATACAAAATAAAATCAAGAAAAAAAATAAAAAGGGCTTACCATTAACCAAGTACAGATGTCAGCCCCTAAACTTTAGTTTAGTATTTTGGGAGAGGAGAAGAGAAAGAAACGATTATAGCAAACGTTTAAAAATCACTTTTATTGATAACTAGATAGGTCGATACTTATAAATTATATATAGTTTCCAATAAAAGGTGTCCATTTTAATTTGGTATTCTTGAATTCAAGTAATAGTATTCAATTCTCATATCTTAAATCTAAGAGTAAACAAATCTAATTTCCTCGGTTTGTTAATAATATTTATTTTAATATCAACAAAATCTTAAATATAGGTAAAAAATTTAATAAGTTGGTAGATAAATTCTAAACAAACAGATATATATATTAACAATAAATACAATTAAAAAAACAAGAGTGCTTCATTTTTCTGTACTCTACTCTTTGTTTTATTTTGTAGAATCTCAGTTTGTTTTCAATTACATAGTAAAATACTTGGATAACTTTGGCAAAGAGTGACATTACATGTAATTGTCATATTTTTTTTTTTCACGTATTATTTTCGTTTCGTGTACCAAAAAAAATTGTCTAATTTAGTAGCATTTTGTGTTCAAATTTTGGGTACAAAAATTAATTTCATGTCATTTTCATGCAAGATTCCAAAGACACATGGCATGAAATGTACACAACATAAACGATTTTCCAGATCTACGTAAGCACTTTCTTTTAATATGTGTCGAAAAAATTTACTCATTGTTAAACAAAAATGAATTTCATGTTTTTTAACCCAATAATTAAATTACAAGGATATATATATATATATATATATATATATATATATAATAATAATAATAATAATAATAATAATAATAATAATATTAATAATAATAATAATGTGATTACGTGTTTATATATTATACATTTGATTTTAGTTTCATGTACAATTTTCTATTTTAACATGTTAGTCAAATAGAAAAATGATAGGTGATACTCATTTTCAAATATCTTATTTTACGCATAGAGATGACAACGGGTTGGGTTTGATCCGAATTTTGTAAAATCCAAACTCATTCCAAATATTTTTGGGTTTTAAAAATAAATTCAAATCCAAAATTCAATATCAAAAACCAAATTCATCGGATTTCGGATTAGATCTGTTTTTTTAATCCAAAATTAAAATAATTGCTACACGCAAACAATATTAATTTTATTTCTACAATAATTAAAAATTAAAATGATTAAATTAAGTAGTCAAATATAACATATTATACGATTTGACATACTAAGTACAATTTAATATATGTTAAAAAAATATTTCTTTGTATACAACATAAATGAAAAATCTATGTAAAGTAAAGAAAATCATAATTTAAATATATCAATAAAATTTGAGATTGAGAAATAGAAGTTCTAATTACTAAATTAGTATTGATTATTTTTAATGAAATATTTGAATATAAATAAATAAATTATATGTCTTACATCTAAAATATTATATAAAATAATTTCAAATTATAAGCATAAACTCTAACAGTCATTTCTTACTCAAATAATGAGATATATTGGATTTGTTTGGTTAATTGATAATGTTTATTTTTCTACAGTAAATCACTTCACTAATAAAAAACATAAAATTTGTAAAAATGATATTAACCAAACACATAGGAAACTAGATTAGATGAAAATTTTTCTTTATCATAACTACGTTCGTTTAATGGATTTACACAGTAGTGATCCTTTCTCATATCACTGAGAGACATTCTAATAATTTATAAAGGTCTTTAGAAATAAGTGTTTATGAATTTTTAATATATATTCGAAAAATTGATATAGAAACCCACCGTACTCATGCAAATATTGTGCATGTATAATATAATAAAAATATAGAAACCCACCGTACGACACATTTAAATTTACCAAATTTTTCAAACAACAGATATGGGTAAAAAACTTATGAACTTGGTTGAAAGATTCTAAAAAATGAGAGAAATCAAATGAAAAATAATATTAAGAATAAATAATAAAGAGGGGCTTAGTATGTTTGAGCGGGGTTGTGAATGTTATGATAATTGTTTGATAATATTGATATTAATACAAATGGTATAAATTGAAGATTATTTTATACTTAAATAAAAATGAAATTATCTTTTTATCTAAATTATTACTAAAATAATATGTTTTTATTAATTAATTAGTTAATATTACCATTCGGTGCGTAGCACGGTATATATATATATATATATATATATAGAGTCCTACTCCACTAGAATCCAATATTAAACAGAAACTAGAAACCAAACCTTAATCTAACATTTCAAGCTAATCTAATAACCAAATTAGGGGTACCCTTGTATTTTTTTTGCTCAATGGAGCCTAAATTATTATACATTTTTTGTGAAGGTGCCCCTGGCGGGGCCTTTAAAATAGATGAAATATAATTTATTTAGCGTTGGCTTCTAGTTTCTATTTTAACTTTGGTTTCTGTTTGATCAAAAGCCTATATATATATATATATATATATATATATATATATATATATATATATATATATATATATATATATATATATATATATATATATATATATATATATAGAGTAGGGATCTAGAGAAAACCCCTTTAAAAAGAAAACTTAGAAAACTAAATTAAAATATAGCACATATGGTATGCAAACTGATCGTTGGGAGATGGAGAAAAATGTGGTGAAATTAGATTTTAAAAAAATATCATCGATTGACGGGAAAAATCAAATTAAAAACGGAGGGGATTAGGTGGGATTGTGTGTGTGAGGGTGTATTTGATTAGTGTGTGGGTGCCCCTAGCGGGGCCATTGATTATAATACATCCAATGGTTAGGATTAGTACCTTAGTTTCCTTCAAAAAAAGAGTTCTCTTTTGAGCCACACCCTATATATATATATATGAATTGCACTCCATGAAAAACACCTTATATGAAGAATAATAAAGAACACCATTATAACACTCATATTTAATCTAATCTAAGAGTTCCGTCATGGCACTTAATACAAAAAGTTCTTATTTTTTTATTCTCTATACATTCAGCAAAAAAAAAAATCAGTGTTCATGATGACGTCACTGCTGACGTCGTTAGTAAACAGTGATTTTTTTTTGCTGAATGGGAAGAGGATAAAAAAATAAGAATTTTTTGAATTAGGTGCCCCTGGCGGGCCATTGAATCTATTGGAATAAATGATTCCATAGTGTTCTTTATTGTTCTTTATATAAGAGTGTTTTTTATGGAGTAATGGCCTATATATATATATATATATATATATATATATATATATATATATATATATATATATATATATATATATATATATGTCAATAAGTTTTAATTCATATGCCATGATCTTATTTTGTATTACATAAACTAAGATTGATTTTTTTTTTCAGTACTTAAATATTAGGAGAGGGATTTGTTGTTTTTGATAATAATGATATTTGAACCAATGCAGAACCTAGACGATGTAGAACTTTTTGTACTTAAAAATAAATAAATAATATATACACATATATACATAATGAGATTAGGGAGTCTGAGATGTATCTTAGGTAAATTGCCTAAGATACATGAGATTTATATGTAAATCAGAATTTGTATGGGTAGGCATTTTTGTAAAATCAATTTTTTTTATTTAGCCCTGCGGGCCCAATCAAATTTAAAATATATTTTTTAAGTATGTCAGTAAAAATTCCCTGAGATCATGATCCTTTTTCTCAAACATAAGTATGAGCACAGTTATATATGTAGACAAATTAAACATTGTAGTCTATCACGTAGATGTTAAAAATGTACACAGACATGTGCATATATAGTCGGTTAGTCAAATAAAATTCAAAATTAAAGTAATAATATGCTGAGATTTCGATCCAAGTTTCACAGTATATATTCTTTTCTTTTTTTTGACTAAAGTAACATTTTCATTACTGAATTGCATCGAAATACAATGTTCAAATAAAAGAGTTTCCCTCATTCAAAAAAGGATACCATCTAACCGAAAGTAAGGCAAGTACTCCCGGACGTTTAGACAATAATGCCTTTAATGTCTGAAATGATAACCCACAAAAGAAGGCCTCGTTAAAACCCCGCGAGAGTAAAACCATATGGGAAAAAACTAAGGGGGAAAAAGAGTGCCGTCCAAAAGAAATACATCGTTTACAAAAAGGCTAAAAGTAAAAATTCATAACTTCTGGTAACTATAGCAAAGTCCCTGCGATCATTAATAATTGTAGCTAAACTAACTTATCAATAATTTTACTAGAATTTCAGGCTCCTTATCAAGTCATTCTTAAATGTTTACGTGTATTTTAAAGTATTTCCATATAAATGGAGGACACATTATTGTGATTACATGAAATTTTCATAGTTACAATTCATTAATTTTTTATATTAAAAATCATGTGATCTCAATTAATTTCATTAATATGCGATTTTCAGGATGTGTTCGAAAATGACATATGTTATTTATTTTATTTTTTGATAAAATGTAAATTCATTCCATTAAATTAAAACAAGTCTAGTCGGGATAAATCCCCAACTAACAATGCAATCAGGTTGATAAACAATAAAATGAGCTAAACAAATGAGTTTCCAGACCGCTTAACACACTGAATCCAAGGATTCTTGAAACTGAAAATGAATACAAAGGCTAGCTTCTCGAGTAATCCAGTCTACATCAGTCCCGAAAATGGTAGCTTCACAATTGACATTCACAATAGTTCCATGGCTGTTGCGGTGTTCAGGCGACTCAGTTGCAAAAACTAAGCAACGAGGAACAAGAGTCCTCGAATAATGAACAATTATAATTTGTGAAAGGTGAGCACATGCGGTCGTAATCGTTCCAAGCATACCCCAGCTATCTACATGTCGGGAGCCAGCTATAGACATGCCGAAAGTATTAATGATGCGGTAATCCAGATCTCCCAAAACTCCATCCAAATCATTCTCATTGATAACACACAAAGACATAACAACCATAAATATAACAACGCAGAACAACCCAAAAATTGGGTACTAAAACACACGCCAAAATGCGAGACGGGAAAACAAAATCGGACCTTTGATTTCAAAAGATCTGATTTATTCAGAAAACAATCAAGCCCAAGCTCAAATTCGAAACAGATCCGAGAATAAAACTCGATTGGAATCTTCGAGGTTTAAACAACACTCGATTTTATTGAATTAGAAAACAAGCAGAGGGCGGAGGGCAGGCAGGCAGGGGCGGGCGGGGGCACTGGGCAGGGGAGGGAGGTTGATTAGAGAAGTAAGGGGGGAGGAGGCTTGAAGAGGAATGAAGGGTAGGGGGAAGGATAGATTGGGAGAGGGGGGGCCGCCGGTCGAGGGTAGATAGGTTAGGGTAGGTCAACTCTCATCTGCTGTTTAGTGGGTCTAAAAAAAATATAGGTTAGGGTATCATGTAATCATATATATTTTGTTAATGGGTATGGAGGATGCTTTTAGTATGTAACCCCAATTAGAGATCCAGAATAAAATTTTATACTATCTTCCTGATAGTTGTGCCTGATTTTGCTTGTAAGTACCAAGTACAGATGATACAAGACGATTTAATTGTTTATTTACTGAGGCCTTTCTATTGTGGGGTTCTTCCTTTCAAACTTGAAGGTTTTATTGTCTAAACGTCCGGGAGCAACATGCGTGCTTTTCGGTTAGATAATAAATTTTCTTGAATGAAAAAATCCCCTTGTACGATTATTGTATTCCGGTACAATTCATGAACGAGAAATTCACCTTTACAAAAAAAATTGTTTGTTTACTGAAGAGGTCTCCGAAAAATCTTCTCTGAAAAATCTTCCTAACGTTGTTAGTTACTAAGCTGGGGTTTGAATCGAATGAATTCATATCCAAATTCTCTAAAAATGATGAAACAAACACTTTCATGATGGAGGAGTATAAAGTAACATTACAATAGAAGAAGTATAATAAAAATTAAGGGGGGCGTTTGGTTCATACCGGGGAAACGGATTGGAATTCAGAAAGGGTAATAAGGAAAAAGAAAAGGAATGATTCTGAATTGTTTTACATATTTGGTTCTGATCCAGAAACGGAATCAAAATTTATATTAAAATTATTTATTATTTATAATAATTAAATTAAAAATTAATTTATACTTTTTAAAAATAATTTACATGTAAATCTATGTTTTAATGGTTTAAGATAAAAATTATAATTGAAAATGAAAAAAAAAATAAGGAAAGGGAAACAAAATACCTAGTGGGTGGTGGGGAATGGGATATAAGGAATATTGGGATATAAGGAATATTTGGTGTCATTCTGTGGTCTTTGAATTTTTGGTTTTAGTCTCGCCTTGTGGCGTTAGTCTCGCCTTTTGGCGTGTGTTACCCTTTTTATTGGGATGTTTTGGTATGTTTTTTTGATGTTAGTATGTGTTTTGTTCCTGGCTACTTTGAAAATGATTCATGTAGTTTGTGGGAGATCTGTAATTCGTGCATTGGATTTGGGTTGGTGTCGGATATTGCAAGATCTTACTTTTCACAACTAAAATGTGTTCATCTTATGCGATCTTTCACTTTCGGCATGTCTATAGCTGGTTTTCGGCATGTAGATAGCTGGGGTGTTTCTGAACATTGGACTATAGGTGGTGCGTACGTGAAGGTCATTTATGATATTACTGGTTCCAGGATTGGTGCAGGATTGATTGATCGGAAAGCCATTTTAATCTTTTTTAATTCAAAGAATTTCGAAATTCATGATGTTAAACAGTCTGAAAACATAAGCGGCTATGTATTTAGATCGTTTATTTGTTTCTATTCAGATTATAGTGTTAGTTCAGGAATTTGTCCTGTCTGTGATTTGAGTTGATGCAAGTTTATAAAATTCCTTTGTTTGTCAAAAACTAAAAAAGTCAAAGGGAATGACAATTTCTACAAAACAAACAACAAAAGGAATGAGTCCAATTGATTCACTTTTCCTTTGTTTATTATCTCTAACCAAACGGCCCCTAATAATGAATATCTATTAATCCGGAATTGTATTGACAAAAATTAAAATATTCAAGATATGAATTTTAAGCATAAAAATAATTTAATTTAAAAAATAAATGCAACTGGATAGTGTACTCATAAAAAAAAGTAATGTTTTTTTCAAATTAAAGTTAAAAATATTACGAATGGATTTTGGATCTTATATGATTTCAAAATTTTATATAAATTATATAATTTTATTATTATACAATAAAATATATAAAATACATAAAAACATAACTATATTTATTTGAATCAGTTTCTTAACAGATATGATTATATAAAATCTATTTCCATATTGGATCGAATTCTTATCAACTCAAATTTTTATTGAAATGAATTTATTTTATATAAATTTATATCTAATAATAAAATTTTAAATCGAATCGGATGAGATTGAAATTCCAATCTAATGGCAGTCCTATTTGTTACTCAGAATTCACAAAAGATGGTTGATGTTAGTCACCTCGTTATTCTCCCTTTCCCATTCATTTTGCTACATCCAATTAAAATACATAAGAGCATCTCCAACCATAGCCATTCCAACAGGACAAAATTTGTTGGTTACAATTCGTTGAATATAGTCATTTATTTTTATAGTAGCTTATAATCCGATGTACGGATTTCGTTTGATATGTTATAAATTTTATTTAACACTACAATTATGCTTTTATATAATTATTACTTTCAATATTTTTTAAATTTAAATATAAATTTAATTAATGATATGCATGATTTAAAATTTATATTGTAAAATTTTAAATTAAAAATGTCGTTGACGGGTTTAAACCTTGAATTTTTAGTAAATTAATTAATTCATATAATATACTTTATTATTAGATCTTACAATTCTTATTTATTACTAAAAAATGATAGGAAGATATGGTGTGAGATTTTTGGGTATATGTTAATGGTTGCAAGATTAGTTTTAAATTAAAACGTAACATGTTTTAATTAGAAAAAAATTAATACTAAAAATAATGACGATAAGATATGGTGTGATATTTTGGGTATATATTAATTATTACAATAATAGTTTTAAATTAAAAGGTAATGTGTTTTAATTAGAAAAAAAATATTAATGATCAAAAGATATGGTTCAACTGATGTTTTTAGGTGTTCATAAGAGTTTATATCTTCAAATAAAGGTAAACGTGAAAAGGCAATTAACTAATTACTACTAATTATATTATTTTATTATTTATTTTAATAATTTGGATAACCATAGGGAAACCCAAATCGATAAACTTTCAATGTTTCGATTTTAATATAATAGTATATATTGTAAGATTAATTTTAAATAAAAAAGGTAACATGTTTTAATTAGTAAGGAAATATTGATGACTGGAATTTAATTAAAAAACAAATATTAATTATTGAAAGATATGATATGATTGATGTTTTCTGAAAAGGACAATCCGCTAATTACCATTAATTCTATTATCTTATTATTTATTTTAATAATTAGGATAAGAGTATGTATAAGAAAGAGTCCAAGAAGAAGAAGCTGTGGGTGGAGGAATTTTAATCAAAATATAATTACGTTAACATTAGTAATTAGCTTTAATATGAATTTTAATAAGAATATAATAACGTTAACATTTGTAATTAACTTTAATAATATTATTATTTATGTTTCGACTTTAATATAATAGTATAGATTGTAAGACTAGTTTTTTTTTTTTTTGAACAAATTGTAAGATTAGTTTTAAATCAAAAAGGTAAAGTGTTTTAATTAGAAAGAAATTATTAATGATTGGAAGATATGATATGATTGATGTTTTTAGGTATTTATAAAAGGCAATATGTTCTACTAAAAGTAAATGTGAAAAGGGCAATCGACTAATTACCATTAATTCTATTATGTTATTATTTATTTTAATAATTAGGATAAGAATATGTATAAGAAAGAGTTCTAGAAGAAGCTCTATGTGGGTGCAGGAATTTTAATTGGAATATAATTACGTTAACATTAGTAATTAGCTTTAATAAGAATTTTAATCAAAGTATAATAACGTTAACAATTGTAATTAACTTTAATAATATTATTATATATTTTATTTTAATAATTAGGATAACCAAACCGAAAACCAAACCGATCAAACTTTCAATCTTTCGGCTTTAAAATATTAGTATAAATTTAAATAATATTTGCCATTAATATCAACTTGAAATAACAATAACATACAATTTTTAAAATATAGCCAATATATTCCATTAATAACAACTTTAAATAATAATAACATACCATTTTTAAAATATAGCCAATACCCTCGAACAACAATGTTTTACAGCTCGACAAATTTTACATAATTAATATTTTATTTAATTTAGCCAATTACTTTTAGATAACGGTGTTAAAGATGCTCTAAGAGCATTTCCAACCATGTAAAGCCCTTACGTAAAAATCAAAATAAATTATCTTAAATAAAAATTATAGTGAATTTGTAAAATTTTGTCCTGGGATAAAACCCTTAGCTAAACATTTAGATAATTATATCCTATATATAATTAGCGTTTAAGTGATCGTCTGGTCGTGGTCGTCAGGGACATGGGCTAAAAAACAAGTTGGACCAGGTTTAAAAGCTAAAAACTATATTATAAAGTAACTAATAGTGTTTTTAATTTAGCAAACAAATCAAAAAAGAATGCACTAAATTAAATAACACATGATAAAATAGAAAAAAAATTAAAGCTAAGAAAATTATTGTTAACTAAAATTAATATAAAGATAATTTATATTAAAGTTTAAAATATAATTTTACAAAAACCTTACCACAAAAAAGAGTTTCAAGAAAATCTAATTTTTAAAAAAAGTCATAAAAAAATTTTAATATTATATTTTATGTAACACCCCATATCCGGTCCGGGATCTGGTCGTTACGGTCTCCATTTCTAACCACAGTACTTGAACTTACTTCAACATAAAACCCACACAACAATATAAAACACACCCGTTATAGTCCCAGAGATGAAATCAGAGTAACTTTTAAATTTTATTAGGCACATCATGAGTTCTTACAATCCAAAAGAATTTCAATATGAATACATACTCTTTGTCATCCATTTACATAAGTCATACCAGCCCAAAAACTTGGTACTGAAAGAATGAATCTATCCTACCAATAGCTTCTTCTTCAGCTCTGGTAGTCTCATTGTCCTCGCCAGCCTCGAGTGCGCCTTTTGGTCATCGGGTCTAGCTGTTGTTGTGATATAATAATAAAGCAAGGGTGAGTAATAGCCCACCAACAATAATGTATAACTGAACGATAATATATAATGGTTCAAAGGTATCTTTCAAACCATATGCCATGCATTTATGGAAATGATGCCAGTATAACATGAACGATGAAGTTACAAAGTAACTTAAAGTATTTATTTTGTGGAAATATCTGCTAAGTCAAAATAAGCAAGATATCATCATTTATCATATAAAGAGGAACTTGCAAGGAAAATATTGCAATTCCAGTTATTAACATTTTTCAAAGTCCTACAACATGAAAGAAGTCTCTTCGATACGTGTTGCGGAAGACACCGTCAACCTGAAAGAAGTTTCTTCGATACGTGTTGCAGGGAATTCCCAATTTGGGAGATGAACCAATATTGGAGTTATCACGCGCCAGCTGTCCCACTCCCTGATGATCAGTCGGGGATGGTACAGCCCAATATAGTTTACTACCGCTAGAAGGAAGAACTGACGGCTCCACTTGTGGATTGCCTTTAATAGTAACTCCCTGGCCAATGATTAGGCCTTGTGATGGACCGCGCGACTCGGCCTCTTACACACGACTCCTAGTTCAAATAAATCCACAGCATTGAAACGTAGAGTTTGTCCTCCCTTCCCCAAGTGAAATACTTGTTGATAAGACTCCACAAAGTAGTCGTATCTAGTTGGAAATGAAAATTCACCAACATTCCCAAGCTTTTGCTTGTTAATGGACATCAACTTGTTCCAACAATCTTACCCCTCGAATGATGAGAAGGTACACACAGACTTAATGAGTCCATAGCAACCAAGTTACGAGTGAAAAGGATAAATTATGACCGGGAAGTCAACAAGATAAATAACCTTTCTCCAGTAAGGTTTCCTTATAATTTAAGAGATATATTCGAGTGAAGAATTGAATCTTGAGGACCTTTCTTAATATAATATTAATTGTATTACTCCGATGATTTTTCAGAATGATCGAAGGTCGAAGATAATATTTGAAGAAGAATAAACAACATTAAAGTTGTTTCCAAGTATTGAATAAATATTTATAGAATATTTATTGAATCAGAAGTAATTAATGAATGAAAGAATATTTTACATAATATCTGGAGGTGAAAGATAATCTCCAAATAATATAAATCATCTTTAAAAGAATTTAAAAGAATTAAATAAATATTCCAAGAATATTTATTAACTCAATAATAATTACGGAATATTATTAAATCGTAATATTGCTCGTAAGTAATCCTAGAATGAATATATAGAATTATTTACTAAATAAATCACTCCTTAAATGAATATTCAAAATAATATTCATTAATAATTAGTCTCCAATAAGTATTTAAAATAATATTCAATAAATGAGTCAAACTTTAAATGAATATTTGAAAATAATATTCATTTAATAATTAATCTTCTAAATGAATAACCAAATAATATTCCTTTAGTAATCAAAACTTTAAAGGAATAATCGAAATAATATTCCTTAAGTAAATAGAACTTCCAATGAATATTTGAAAATAATATTCATCAAGTATGTAAACCTTAAATGAATATTCGAAAGTAATATTCATTTAATAAATAACAGTCTAATGAGTATCAAAGTAATTATTCATTAAATAATCAAACTCTAAGTGAATATTCAAAAATAATATTCACCTAATATTTCTCGACTGAGATAATACTCAAATAACATTCTTCGAAAGATTTCCATGTAATTGATACTTTATGGAATATAAATAACGTTTAACAATAACATTCCTCAGATAAATAATAACCTGTCGTTGGAATCCCTCCGGGTTTCCACGACTATCTATATCTCAAAATACCGACTCCCAGTCTATATTAAGAAGGAATATCCTATGCCCTTCGCTAAGGGTCTTATCAAAACAATCCGGCTTATCACTGATAATTCATATCTAGTCTATAAGCCAATATCAATTTAGGGAACAAGTATCACAAAAATCAGAGTCACAATATAATTGGAAACAGGCATGCATGCGATGGCATATGTAAAACAGAAATCATATACATATATTATCACAACAACAGGTTCAAAGGTTGAACACTTGCCTGGTAATCGGGTGTGGGTGGAGATAGCGTGTCCTGGGTCTGCTCGATGATCTATAAACAATCAGAACATTCGAGATTAACCACTTAACACGTTTTAAAAGTCTAAGTATAACTTCACTTAAATCGAAACACGTTTTCGAGTTATCTCGTTATACACCTTTTAGTTTAACTCTTTTTATTACTGATACGATCCGACATTTGTTCGTTATTACGACATGCCATCGTACCCACACTCGATATATACTTAAGTCGTATAAGTTCTAAAGTCGATCAATTACGAACCGAGATTATACTTCGAGTTTTATCGTTCGTTTTCTAAGTGTTTTACCAAAGTTATAACCAAGCGGGTTTTTAGGGATTCGTTCGCGTTTAACTTCGATTCAAACATTTTTATAAAATCGGAAAACGATCCGTTTGGCATGTGGTTTTCTTTAATACCTTCCTTATGACCTCTAGTATTTATTTACCAAGATTCGCCACTGAGTAACATGCTTTACGAGGGTTCAATTGAAGTTACGAACTTTTACTTACGGTTCCAAACCAATTTCAGTAATTTGACCATAACTCCTAAACCGTAAGTCGGAATGTTTCGATTCTCGCGCCAAAACGATTTATGGCTCGAGATCTACAAGGACCAGTGACCATACAGGAACTTATGTCAACTTTTATGATCGAGTTTTTAAGGTCTAACGAAAATCGGGCATTACGACGGCTATAACTCGGATAATTCCAAAAACCCTCCAATTATTATACCATCCACTCCAATTCACACATACATGTTATTTATCTTTGAACTAAGACCAAGCAATGTCTTTCCGTTCATATAAACTATATTATCATCTCATAAAACCCACACATAGATCTAGTACTATAAATATGCATAACATCACTAAAACTCCTCCAAAATCCATGATTCATCAAAAGGGGTTCAAGGATTATACCTTTATTTGAAGCTTAAGAATGATATTAAGGCCTCACAAGTCTTGAACCTTGCTTAGAACATCCTTTGGAAGCCATAAAATCAAGAAAACAAAACATGAAAAATCATGAGTTACTATTCATCATCAACTTCATGATTTTATAACTCTTGAATGGAATGGATTTTGAAGCTAAGATTCATAGGACATCTTAGTTATGAATTATAGAACTCACCTATTTAATCTTGTAATTGTTGAATGGTGGCAAGCTTGATTTCCCCCTCCATTTTGTGCTAGGCCGAGAACTCCTTGGAGCTTGGTGGTGGTGTTGTTTTGATTTTATTTGTTTTTGCTAATGCTTGTATTATTGCTAAGTATTGATACATCTCTTGCTTTTGTGGTGTCCCCCATCTATTGGTACACTTGTCAAGCTAAGAATACCTCACTCCCTTTTTGGTAAAATGCTATAAGGTCACTTCTTTGTTTAGTTGACTTGCATATAGATCACTTTCTTTGCTTTTCCTTCCACCAATTACCATCACTTTTGTCTCATTAATAAAATCAATGCATTACGACTTATATGTTGCATTCCATTGCTTTATTGTGGCACAACTTCATTGATCTTTCGGACGAATAACTCAATCGTTTCTAGCTAGGGTTTTATCGAAAACCGTAATAATATTTACACTATCATTTACAATTCTCTTTAATAATTCTCGAATCCTTTTTCCTTAAATCCTTTCAATGATTCCTTAAGTCTTTCAGTGTCCAGGGAAACCTCGGGGAAAATAAAAGTGTTGTTTTTCAGAATTCGACAGCTTTTACATACACTTATTTTCCTCCTGGATCACTAATACGAACTCAGAATTTCGTTCTGGATACTTATATATCGCGTCGTCTAATAATATTCCTAAATCCGCCAAAATCACCATTCATCCATTTTTCTTTACTCATCCTCATAGGGTTGTACAATTGTCCCTGATCTCTTTCGATCGTTACTTAACCTTTTTACGGAACCACTGGACCAATAATAGATATCGATTTGGATGATATAATAATAATCTTCTCCTTTAGAATTATCAAATCTCAATTCCCTAGGAGATAGATAATTCTTATCTAAAGTGTCAACCAATAGTATTCTTCATGGCATATAAACATTTGCATCCAAATCTATTCCTTTCATTCATTATCTCAATCGTTATATCGTAGTCGTAATCACTATTCACTATTACCTCAGTACAAAATAAAAAGTTTTAATTTTATCCAAAATTTGGGGTTCTTACATTTTACAACAAACATGTTTTTAAAATTTGTACTAACAAAATTATACACAAATCATTAAATTAACATTTTATTAATTTTCAAAATTTCGAGATTCGGTACTAAATTTGTAAATAAATTAAAAAACAATCCAAAAATTCAAAATAAAATAACTAATAGAGAATCTAAATATAATAAGTACAAAAAATTCTATAATAATTTAAATTTTACAGAAATATTAAATTTCATCGAAAATGAAATTTAAAGTAAATTAATAAAGAATAAAACTAATAAAATATTCATCATCAACTTAATCAATTATTATTATTATTATTATTATAGGAAAAAGTTGTAATAGCACAAACTTACACACAATTAACAAATAAGGATAAAATAGCAAAAATCCATAATGAAAAATAAACCACAAATTCATTCTTTATATAAAATAAACAAGTATACAAATCATACCATCCGAATTTCAATTCAAAAAATAATTTAAAAAAAATAAGAATTTACATTTAATTACAAAACCAATTTTTTTTAAAAGAAAATATATGATAAAACAAGATATTAAAAAAGTAATCAAAAAACATGTTATAATTGGAAATGACACAAAAATTCAATAAAATCTAATTTACAAAACAAATGCTAATTCAAAACAAAAAAAAATCTAAATTTAAAAAATTAAAATAAATAACAAAATTTAATATAAGGTATTTAAAATAAATAAAAACCAACACAAGAATACAAAAGATAGTACAAACTTTCTTTAGAAAAAATACAAATATATGTGTGTTCACATGTTAAAATACAATAAGTTCCCACATGTCAAATATATTATATATATTCTAATGAATAGAAGAAAACACGCTAAAAAATATGAAACAATAAAATATATGTTAGGCTAAATTTTGAAATATAATTTTCAAAAAAAGCGTTTACCAAATAAAAGTGTTTTAAGAAAAACATTATTTTAATAAAAATCATTAAAGATTCTATTATTTGGTTTTACAACAAATATGTTTCTAATATTAACAAATAAGGATAAAATAGCAAAAAATCATAATTAAAAATAAATCACAGATTAATTCTTTATATATAATAAACAAGTAAACAAAGCATATCATCAGAATTTCAATTAAAAAATAATTTTAAAAAAAAAAGAATGTATATTTAATTACAAAACAAAGAAGAAGGTTTTAAGAAAATATATGGTAAAATAAGATAATAAAAAAGTAATAAAAAACATTTCATAATTGAAAATGTCATAAAAATTCAACAAAATATAATCTACAAAATAGTCTCCAATTCAAAAAAAATATCTAAATGTAGAAAACAAAAATCAACAATAAACTTTAATATAATGCACTTAAAACAAACATATACCAACACAAAAACATAAAAAAAAATAGTACAAACTTTCTTTAAAAAAGTACAAATGTGTGTCACCACACATAATAAACAAATAAACACCACACATAATAAACAAAAACACATAATAAACACCACACATAATAAACAAGAACACATAATAAATATCACACATGACAAAAATATAAAATTAACATGAAAAAATAATCAATATTTAAAGGAATAAAAAAATTTAATACCACACGTATTTCAAAAAAAAATTAAAAAATGTCTTTAAAATTATAAAAACACTATAACAAAATATCTAAAAATTTTAAGATAACCATTAAATTAAATAATCAAAAAGATAATAAATAAATAAATTGCTATACGAATATAGTACCTATATATTTCAAGTATATCACATGTAATCTAATAAAATAAAAAAATTAAAAAAAATTATGAAATACTAAAAAGTATGTTAGCCTAAATTTTGAAATATAAATTATAGAAAAATCATTTACAAGAAAAAATTAATTTATTCAAAATGCTATAAACTAATTTTTCAAGAAATAAAATTATAATCAAAATTATACTATATAATATTAAAATATTAATAAAGTTATCCGTGCATCGCACGGGTATAAAGCTAGTCACTATATTTGTCGACAACCTGTAATAAAACTCCACATCATCCATTAACATATTGAAATAATATATTCCATTTTAAACAAACTTGAAATAATAATAACATATCATTTTAAAAATATAGTCAACCAATATAGTCAACCCAACCAATGGAGTAAAACATGTTACAGATTCAGCAAATTTTACTTTATTTAACCAATCATTTTACATAATATCTTTATAGATGCTCTATATATTACTGTTAAAAAAGCAAATGTAATATCTCAAGTTCTCAACAAGTTAACAATAATACAGTATATTATATATTATACAGAGAACAAACACTATTATAAAAATAACCAATTCCTCGATGTACAAGTCATTTACCTGGATGAATAATGAAACTCTAAAAAACAAAAACTACGGATCTATAATGGGACATGGGCTTGCATTCACATCAATTTTGAATATTAAACCTAATTCATGTAGTAACTTGCCTTGAGTTCGTCCTGCCTAACCAAAGATGATATATTTTAAAAAAAATTGATTAAATTTTACATACTAAAACCCATGGAAAAATTAGTGGAATTTAGCTATAATTGACCCAATCTGATCACTTTTAACTAAATTAATCCACTGAAAACTGATTACTGCTTATGAGAAGATTGAATTTATAGTAACTAAAAATGACCGTAATTTTGGTCAGTTTTATTTGCTTTTTAAATTCAAATTTACATATTCAATTTTTGGTGAAAATTTAAAATTTTCGCTAAATTATATCAACTTTGATCAATTTTTAAATTTTACTAATTGATGGAATTGACATAATATATCACAATATATACACATATATATATATATGAGTTGCACTCCATAACAAACCCCTTATATAACAAACATAACAAACAATAAAGAACACCTCATATCTAATCTAATTTAAGAGTTCCGTGATAGCACCCAATACAAAAAATTATTATTTTTTTACCCTCTATCACGCCAGCAAAAAAAAAATATTTTGAAAATTTATTGTTCACTGATGAAATCATGATGACGTCATCAATGAACAATAATTTTTCAAATTTTTTTTTTTGCTGGCTTGATAGAGGGTAAAAAAATAACAACTTTTTGTATTGGTTGCCCCAGGCGCCGGCGGGGCCAATGGATCTAATAGATCTAAGGTGTTTGTTATATAAGAGTGTTCTGTACGGAGCAAAGACCTATATATATATATATATATATATATATATATATATATATATATATATATATATATATACATATAGAGTTGCACTCCATGAAGAACACCTTATATATATATAAGAACAATAAAGAACACCTCATATTTAATCTAAAATATGAGTTCCGTCACGACACCCAATACAAAAAGTTATTATTTTTTTTCCTCTAGCCATCTAGGGAAAAAAAAAATAATGTTCATGATGACGTCAAAAAAAAATAATGTTCATGATGACGTCACTGAAATGACGTCATCATGAACAATATTTTTTTTTTGCTAGATGACTAGAGGGTAAAAAAATAACAATTTTTTGTATTGGGTGCCCTTGGGCCAAGGGATCTATTGGAATAAATGATTTTATAGTGTTCTTTATTGTTATAAGAATGTTTTTTATGGAACAATGACATATATATATATATATATATATATATATATATTTTTCCAACCATATACATCCCTATGAACCTAGATGCCAACCAATATATACTATACATGTTATTACCATTAATTCATTAAAAAAATGCTAATGAAACCTACAAAATTTGAAATGATCCAAAAAAGTATTAAAATTGTAATAACAAGCTCAATATAAAAAATTTCAAGAGGATTGGATTAAGTTTTCTTGAAACTAAGAAAAAAAATAGCATAATTAAATTGTTACAAAATTACAGTAACAAAAAAGTTTTTTTAATCTTCTTCTTTTCAACGAAATCAAGGTTTCATAAAAGTATCTTTCTTGAATTTGTGTTAAATGACTTAACAAAAAAGTTTTGAAAATTAAAAAATGTCGGTTTGTTTGAGGATGTATGTGTTACTGTATAGTATACGAAAAATGTAGTTTAACAGTTAATACTTTTCCGTGGTGGGATTGAACCAAGAACGTCCAATTTTCTTCCCGTTGAAATTAAAAACATGTACAATGAATCTTAATTGTACATTAATCTTAAGTTAAAGAAACTAATTTAATATTTGATCTCATATGCAAACAAGTAAAAAATATATATTTTATTCATAAAAGTCACCGAAGGCATGTTAGACATTTTTATCAGATGAAGAGCATTCAAATTCGAATATCTTGAGCTCCACCAAAAGTAATCTTTTTTTAATGTTTTAGCTTTAAACGTGTAGTCTTAATATGGAGTGTTTTTTCGGAATAAGGTTCAATGCATGATTGTCTTGAGCTCCACCAACTTGAATTCCACATTTTTCCACATTTTTTTTCAAGGCGATGTGACACCTCTGCCCAACCAATTATTTGGGAATCATCACTATTTTAGACAAACATTTTGGAACACTCAGCTCGATATATAATTTAAAATGTACACTGCTGGACAAGTGTTCGGCTACTAATTATTTTCAAGGTTGGCGTCCCACTTTCTTCTTGTCTTTCCGAGTGATTATTGATATTTACCTCTTCTTAGCAATCCTTTGTCAAGCTTTCTCCATCATGATGTACAAAATGAAGAATAAGATATTGCTTAAACAATAAATATGTAACACATGATTTTCCTTCTTAGAAAAATGAAGAATAAGATATTGCTTACAAAATTCACCTTTTATAAGCACCTAAATCTGAAGCGATTATTTTGGATCGTTAATTGGAATATGATTTGTTGGGAGGAATAAACAAATTCGCTTTGTAGATGATTATAGCAGGCCGGTCTTGAATTTTGGAAGGCCCCTTTTAAATATAAAATATGATCTCAAATTCTCAATTTCCATAAAAAAATATTACTATAATCATTACGTGAAAATTAGGTAAATAATATAATTATTTGGATAAATAATATTGTAAATTTCCGAGAAATACTGAAAAAAATATAGATTTTAATTCTATTTTATTGTTCAAAAATAAATATATGCATTGATTTAGAAAGTTAGGGATGCTTCTAATTTTCAGATCCTATACAATAGAATTTTTTGAGCCCAAATTCTCTGCCCCCTTATGTGTACCATGTATTAAAAATTGTTCTTCGGGATCCATTTTATGAAAAAATATTTTTATTTCCATTTTTCATAAAATGAGTCCTGAGACACCTTTTTTATAGATGAGACACAGAAGTGGACGAAGTAACCTCACTCGAATTTTTTACGCACCCTAGTATACAGTCCTCAATCCTAGCCTACCTTTACATGTATAAAAAAAGTTAACCACCGCGATTTCTGGAAAATCTTCTTGCATGATGGCGTTGTTTGAGGCCCCATAGGAACCCACAGTCTATGAGTCCGTTTGGGTACTTGAGCTTAAAGTAAAAATTGGTTTTCAGGAGCTTTTGACCCGTTGGCTACTCTGGTTTTAAATCCGTTTTAAGTTAAAAAACTGCTTTAAGTCTTAAGTTCTATTTAGAGGGTGTTTGGGATTGCTTAAAATAAGTTATTTTTGACTTAATGGAGGTATTTTTAACTTAAAAGAGAAAGTAAAGTTGTTTACTTTAAGTTAAATGAAAATGTTTGGATAATTTTACTTAAAGTTGAATGGTGGTTTAATAATTTTGGCTTAAAATGAAATTTGACTTAAAAAAATTTTAAATTCATGATATTTAAGCTTTACAAGAATTGTGAAAAAAAAAAAAAACTCCATAAGTCTTAAGTTAAAAGTACCAAAATGTAACTTATGACTTAAAGCAGTTTTTTAACTTAAAATCGGCTTAAAGCCGGTGTACACAAACACACCAAAATCTCCTTAAAGGAGTTTTCTCCTTTCAGCGTTGTTAGCCAAACAAGCTGTTAGGTACTTTTGACTTAAGACTTATGGCTTATGGATTTTTTTTTTCACGATTCTTGTAAAGTTTGAATATTATGAATTTAAAATTTTTTTAAGTCAAAATTTACTTTAAGTCAAAATTATTAAACCCCCATTTAATTTTAAGTAAAATTACTCAAACACATTCATTCAACTTAAAGTAAACAACTTTACTTTCTCCTTTAAGTTAAAAACACGTTCATTAAGTTAAAAGTAACATATTTAAAGAAATGCCAAATACCCTCCAAATCATGGGTCAAGTACCAGCACCTATGGTTGTGTTCACTTGGGGAGAATGGAATGAGGTAGGAATGGAATGAAAATTGTAAACAAAATTTATGAAGAAAGAAGGGATGTTGGGGGAAATAATGAACAAATATGAGGGGGAAGAAATTTCTTATGATGAAAATTGCAAGGAAAATGATGATGATTGGGAATGGGACATTCCTTCCAAAACATGTGGGTTAGAAATTTAGTTTAAATTGTGTGGAAAGGAATGAAGTAAGGAATGGAAATTTAAACATTTTTCCCAATTTTCCCCAAATAAAAGTATAAATTTCTTTCCATTCTTCTCCCATTCCATTCAAGTGAAGTGAACATAGCCTATATGTAGGTAATTAAATCGCTGGTAGTCTATCATGCGGATGCCAATTGCCAAAATATTTACACACATGCATAGTCCGCTGAGTTTTAGCACACATATGTAGATTTTTTTGTTGTAAAGCACACATATGTAGATACTTAACTATTATACACATATATTAGTGATTAAATAAAAATAAAGAATTCAAATAATAATATGTAAACTGGAATTTTAGTTCAAGTCTGACAATAAAGAATTTTTTTAATTTAACTAGAGAATTTAGTCAAATTAAAACCAAAATTAAAGTAATAGTGTATAGACTTGAATTACTGTTCAAGTTTCACAATAAAGATTTCTTCTAATATAATTATAGCATTTCTAAGCATGTTAATTATAATAATTATCTAAAATTATACTCCCTCCGGTGATTTCTTTACATTGTTTTTGGGTACGGAGATCAAGGATAATGAGTGTAATATTCTTAAAATAAATGAAGTAATGGGTGTAATAGTGATTTTATTGTTAAAATAAGTGAAGTAGTGAGTCTGTTAGTAGAGATCCTCTGTTCCCTTCTCCATGTCCTTCTGTGTCCCCGGCTCTTTTTAATATTAAAATAATATTTTTATTTTTATTTTCCTTAAAATGGCCCCGCCAGGGACACTCTTTTATTACTAAAAGAGCAGCGAACACATAAGTGGGCGTGGAGAAAGGGACAAAGGATTCGGGCGGACCCACCATAGGCACTCTATTAATACTAAAAGAGCAGCGGACACATAATGGGGCATGGGGACAGAGGACCGGGCTCGTGTGATAGTATAAAGTGTTTAAAAAGTGCAGTGAAATAGTGATTGTAATAATGTATTTTATTGTTAAAAGTAACTATTTTTATTAATGTATTTTATTATATATATATATATATATATAGGGTCTTGCTCAAATGAGAACCCTCACTTATTGTGAGATATGAGATCTAATCGTAGCCATATATTTTTTATATCTAAATTAAATCCTAGCCCCACAATTAATATTTAAAATTTTATTTTTTTATTATTCATTTAATTCAACATCATCTTCCACAATCATTTCTTCCATACTCCGGTCACCATTTCCGGTCACCATCTCCGGCGACAAATTCCAGCCAACCCATAATATCACCACCGGTAAACAGAAAATCACCGCACTGCCTCCACCTCCGACCACCACCTCCGGTCACCACCAACAAAAATCACCACCTGTAAACAGAAAATCACCACACTCCGCCACCTCCGGCCACCGCACTGCCACCACCACCAACAAAAATCACCACCAAATAACGAAAATCACCACAACCAAAAACATTACAAATCACCCCATCTCCGCCACCACCCCGCCACCACTAAAAATCACCACCGAAAAATGAAAAACGGCCATTAATAAGATCACTACACCACCAACAAATCATCAATTACAGTCCAAAAATCACCAGAAAATCAACAAGAATCTAACAAAATCACCACCATCTCCGACCACCACCAACAAATCACCACCAGCAACCCGAAAATCACCACAAATAAACAGTCAATCAAACCATGTACTGATCAACATCCAAACAAATATAAAAGCAACAAATAAATTCAAAAAATTAAATCCATCAAGCTCATTTCCTACAGAACCCACCATAACTACTCGAAACAATCAACGCCCCTTCCTTATCAAAATGCACAGCAATAACTGGATCCAAATGCGCAGGCAACACTTTCAAACACTTCCTAGACGTCAAATCCCACACTCCCACCGTCTCATCGAAAGACCCCGAAACAAGTAAATTCAATTGGGGATTAAAATTCACACAGGACACGTAATTAGTGTGACCAATTGGAGTTTTAATTGGAGTGCCTGTGTTTAGGTCCCACAATCGGACGGTTTTGTCGTCGGAGCAGGTGAAGATGTCGAGGTCGTGGCCGGAAAAGTTTGGACGAGAGTTCCGGTGAGTGCGGACCAGATTATGACGTTTTGGTCGGCGGAGGAAGTGGCGAGGAGAGCCCCATCGTCGGAAAATTTGACAGCAGAGATGGCGGTTGGCAGCAGGGGGTGGGTGGGGGTGTTTATTTTGTGCGAGTGTGTGTCCTTGTGTTGTGGATGTGTATATGCGTGTATTTAGTTTGTGCGGCTGAGATTAAAAATCGTTTAAAAATCGTGGGGCTGAGATTAGATCTCAGTTCTCGCAATAATAAAGGGTTCTCATTTGAGCAAAACCCTATATATATAATTATCAATTATTATTTTATATTCCCTCTATCACTCTCATTTCTTTACACTTTCCTTTCTGGGACGTCCTATCAATACCTTTTATATATATATATATATATATATATATATATATATATAGGGTCTTGCTCAGGTGAGAACCACCACTTATGGTGAGATATGAGATCTAATCCTAGCCACCCATTTAAATACATTATATTCATCTCTTACCATTCATTTAATATTTTAATATTTTATATTTGGAATTTCACCATCTTCTTTCTAATTCAACCACCCACCACCACCTCCGACGACCACCAGAAAATCACCACCGACAAACATAAAATCACCACCGTCAAACCAGAAATCACCACCAGAAACACAAAAATCACCACCGACAAACACAAAATCACCACCGGAACACGAAAAATCACCACCAGAAACACAAAAATCACCACTTCGACCACCTGTAAACAAAAAATCACCACCGAAAAACGAAAAATCACCACCACAAATCACCCTATCGGCGCCGGCACCTCCGAACACCATCAACAGCTCGAAATTCACCACTTCTCAACCACCTTTAATTCGATCTAATCAATCAGTTTCAACGTAACTGTTTAAATCAATTTCAAATCACAGCTCCAAACAATATAAATAATAATAAATGAAATTTTTTAACAAAAATAATAAACAAAAATTCAATCAATCAACTATATGTACGAAGAGATTGATTTTAAATTATAATCACTCTTCTCTGCTAAGCAAAATATAGAAACTTTGTGTAAATATAGGTGTATGTATAGTTTTCACCGAATTGTTGTGATTTTGTTGTGATGGCGTATGGAAGGCGGCGGAGATACTGCTGGTGAAGATGGTGGTTAGAGAGGAGAGTCTGAGTGCGAGTGTGTGTATATGTTTTGGGTATTCGGGTGGTGGGGACGGCAAGCGGGGGGCGATGGGTGGAGGCAGGTGGTGGTAGGGGGCGGTGGATGGAGGCGGTTGGTGGTTGGGGAGGTGGGTGTGTATGTCAAGTATGTGTATCTGTTGTGTAGTGGGTCTATGTCACGTGTGTGTTTAATTTTGTGAGGTTAGGATTTAAAATTGTTTAAAAATTGTAGGGCTGAGATTAGATCTCAGTTCTCACAATAATAAGGGGTTCTCAACTGAGCAAAACCCTATATATATATATATATACATATATATATATATATATATATATATATATATATATATATATATATATATATATTTGCTCTATCAAACCAGCAAAAAAAAATTGAAATTCACTGATGACGTTTTCATTTTTTGTTTGCAGACTTGATAGAGGGTAAAAAAATAACAATTTTTTGTATTGGGTGCCCCTGTCAGGGCGAAAGAATCTAATAGATCTAAGGTTCTTTGTTGTTTGTTATATAAGAATGTTCTCTATGGAGCGAAGGCCTATATATATATATATATAGGCTAGCGTTCAAATAGAAACCAACCTTAGAATAGAAACTAGAAACCTACACTAAATAAATTATATTTCATTTATTTTAATGGCCCCGCTAGGGCACCTTCACAAAAAACGTTTAAAATTCTTGGCTCTATTCAACAAAAATATAAAAAAAAATTAAAAAAAATTTTAAAAAAAAGTTACTGTTCACGTGCCACGTCATCACATGAACAGTAACTTTTTTTTAAATTTTTTTTATTTTTTTATATTTTTGTTGAATAGAGACAATAATTTTAAACATTTTTTGTATTGGAGTACCCCTAATTTGGTCATTAGATTAGCTTGAAATATTTAATTTAGGTTTAGTTTCTAGTTTCTATTCTAAGTTAGTTTTTATTAGAACAAGACCCTATATATATATATATATATATATATATATATATATATATATATATATATATATATATATATATATATATATATATATATATATATATATTCAATGAGAATAGGATTTCGAAAGATATGATTTGCTATATAACAACAGTTGCTCGCATATCTAGTATTTTTTTTATAGATGTTTTATATTTAAATAATTGACTTCTAATTTTTGACACATATTTTACAGTGTAGTTAGTAGTGTAGTTAGTTATAAATAAATGAAAAAATATCTTATCTCCAATTAGGTATTACTTAAAATACCTAATTAGGTATCTTATCTTAGGGATTCAGGAATTTCCGAGATTTTAATATTGCTATGCTAGGTAAGTAAGGCTGGCGTTTTATTATAAATCCTGGCAGCCTGGTATCGAGGTTGTACAAAGCAAAATATTTTGCAGATGGTGATTTCATTCAGGCTAAGATTGGAAACTGCCCAAGTTTCATTTGGAGGAGCATAGTTGAGGCTAAGCAGTTGCTGCTGGAAGGTGTCAGGTGGAGAATAGGAAGGGGGGATAGTATTCAGGTGCTGAATCAGCCATGGCTAATGGAAGATACTAATCCGTTCATTACGTCCAATTCTCAGTCTTTGGAAGGAAAAACAGTTGATTCTCTCTTTGTTCCAGGGCAAAGACAATGGGATGTGGATTTGGTACGTGAAAATTTTAATGTGAGGGATCAAGATTGTATCTTAAATATCAGTTTGAACAGCTCTAATAATGCGGACATGTTTTATTGGCGATTTGAGGAGTCAGGGATGTATTCTGTCAAGAGTGCATACAAACACTTACAATTTCAAAAACGACAATGGACCATGGAGGATAATAGCAGTGTTTGGAAAAAATTGTGGCACATCAAAGCTCCACCAAAGTCTCTCAACTTAATGTGGCGCGCTTTATCACAGTGTCTCCCAACGTTGTCACAACTTCAAACTAAACATGTGCCTGTACAGAGTAATTGTCCGGTTTGTAAGACTGCAGCTGAAACCATTATGCATAGTTTGGTCAACTGCCCAGTTGCAAGACAGTGCTGGTTTGTGGTGTTACCAGGTAAGCAATGGGATGACCAGATGGAATTCATGAATTGGGTACAGATGATTTTTGACTCAGAAAACAATTCGAAGTGTGCTGAAGTAGCAATTGTTTGTTGGACCATCTGGAGAGCAAGGAATGATTTAGTGTGGAACCAGAAGTATACTAGAGTTAACAAAATAGTTGCTGAAGCGATGCAACACCTTACACAGTGGAATATTGGCCAAAGTAGAGTAACATTGCCCAGTCTCCAGCCGATTGGTGAAGGAGATGGTGCTGTCGTTTGGGTTCGACCTTCAACAAATGTAGTTAAGGTGTCGGTAGATGCAGCTGTGTTTGAAGACCAGAATGCAGTTGGTTTTGGATTGATAGCTCGAGGTTCAGATGGGGCTCTCATTACAGCAAAGTCCGTACTCCACACACACTTGGTGTCTCCAGTTATAGCGGAGGCAATGGCTATAAAGGAAGCTCTAAGCTGGATTGACAGGATGCAATGGCCTCAAACTGTCTTGGAGTCAGATTGCTTGGTGGCAGTTCAAGCCATTCGAAGTAATACTCCTATGAGGTCATATTTCGGTGGAATTATTGAGGAGTGTCGTAGCATGTTGAAACGACTTCACAAAGTATCTTTGTTTTTTGTTAAACGATCTGCGAATATGGTTGCTCATCATCTAGCTAGAGAATCATATATTTACCCTGATCGTAGTTTTGACGGGAGGTCTGTTCCTGTTATTATTCAAAATTGTATTGAGATGGATTTGAATTAATAAAATCTCCAGCATTTGTCAAAAAAAAAAAAATACAGATGTGTAAATATACACAATCACAATCAAGTAATAAATTCTATATCTACTCTATGTTAACTCGAATATGATTTTTTGCGATGAATAAACAGATTCTCCTAAATGATTCTAGCATACCCGTCTTGAATTTTTAAATGTCCATGTTAAGTATAAAATGTGATCTAAATGGCGATAAAGAAAATTACTATAATAATTAATAATTATATAGATGTTATTTTAAAAATATGATGATAATTACATAGATGTGAAAATTATATAAATAATGTAATTATTAGGATGAATAATATTGTAAATTTTTTAAAAATAGTGAAAAAAATATAGATTTTAGCTCTATTTAATTATTTAGAAAATAAACATATATGTGGATTAGTTAGCAAAAAAAAAAAAAAAAAAAAAAAAAAAAAAAAAAAAAAAAAAAACATATATGTGGATTTAGAAAATTAGGTATTCTTCAAATTTTTAGATCTTGTACTATAAAATTTCTTACACACCCATATATAATTTCCTGCATCCTAGCCTACCTTTACATATTTAAAAATTTTTAACCACCGCGATTTCAGGAAAATCTTTTTGATGGTTTGAGGTCACATCGGAACCCGCAGTCTAAGTCAGGGGTCAAGTACCAGCACCTATATGTTGATAATTAATTTGCTGGTAGTCTATCATTCGGATTGCGGATGCCAAATTAAAATATTTACAAATATGCATAGTCTGCTGTGTTTTAGCACACATGTGTAGATTTTTTTTGTTGTAAAGCACACATATGTAGATAGTAAAATATTGTAATTTATTCCGAAATGCTAAAAATATACACACATGTACTAGTCAAATAAAAACCAAGAATTAAAGTAATAATATATAGACCGGAATTTTAGTTCAAGTTCCACAATAAATAATTCTTTTAATATAATTAGACCATCTAATTAAATAAAAACCAAAATAAAAATAATAGTATACAGACTTGAATTTCTGTTCAAGTTTCACAATAAAGATTTCTTCTAATATAACTATAGAATTTCTGAGCATCTCCAACAGTACTAGCTAAAATGGTTAGCTAAAATAATATAAAATAATGATTATGTAAAATTTATTGAACCTGTAAGGAATTGTACTCTAATGGTGTTAGCTATAATTGTTAGCTATATTTCAAAAACAGTATTTTATTGTTATTTTAATTAGTAAATATATATAAGATTAAACTAAATTGATGATGTGTCACAATATAAGTGGATATGATATTTTTAGATGTTATGTATAAATTTTTGGATATCCTCCAAATATAGAAGATATGTATCTTGTTATCTAAAAATATAGCTAACAGTTGCCATTGGAGACCAATTTTTTGAAGCTGTTAGCTATAATGTTATGCCACCTCAGTTTTTTTAGCTAACAGGTGAGAGCGTTGGAGTTGCTCTAACCATGTTAAATATAATAGTTAGCTAAAATTATGTAAAATAATAATTGATAATATTATAAACGTTTAATGAGGATAGGGTTTCGAAGAATATGATTTGCTATTTAACGAGAAATTGTGGCATAATTTGTTGCCAGCATATCACGTATTTTTGTATAAATGTTTTATTTTTAAATAACTTGACGTTTAAATTTTGACAAACATTTTACAGTATTTATTATAAATTAATGAAAAAATATTTTGTCTTTGATAATGGGTTGCATAAAATATGGATGTGCAATTGTACACAATCGCAAGCAAGTAACGTAGTAGTAAATACGAACATCGGTCTGTCTAGTTGTATAAATCACAATCAATATCCAACAATTCAGTTATAGAAAATAAGAATGAAGTTTTGATTTTATACTAACACTAACTACATAATAACTAAATTAGCTAACTAAAACTATATTAGCAAAGAGATTTGGATAAGTTTCAAATTTCAAATTTTATATTTTGATAATGGTATTTGATTTTATATTTGATTTGGATAAAAGTATACTAGAAAAGAGATCTGAATAACTATATTTGGTTTTATACATACTAACACTAATTTCATATTTGGTTTATCTCGTAATTACTATGATATAAATTTTATAAATAAAATAAGAAATTTCTATGTTTAATTTAACTTCTAGAATACGCTTTAGGAACAACTAGCTTAAAACTCCGTGCCAAGCACAAATTTTTTTAATATTATATGAATTTTTTATTAATTTGAATTAAAAATTTTAAAACTTGAATTTTGTAAGCTTAAATTTCAAATTTAGATGATGATCAAAATTATTTAAATGTTATCCGTGATATTTTTTGAAAATAAGGGAAATATAGAAAAGGTAATAGATTTTAGTTGCAAAAGTTAATTAATTAATTATTAGTAATTATAAAATTATTATTTTATTTTTATTAAATAGAATGCCTGTGATATAATTGGAAAAAAAGGGGAATTAGTTAGAGACAATTAAAAAGGTAACATGTTTTAGGTGAAAAATGTAATTGATTAGTTTATAGTAATTATAATTTAATTATGTTATTTTACTAAATAAAATTTCTCGTAATATTTTTAGAAAAATGAGAAATTAATGTTACCCGTGATATTTCTAGAAAAAGAGAGATTTTAGTTAGAAAATATAGAAAAGATGATACGTTTTAACTGAAAAAGGTAATCGGTTATTGATTAGGGTGATATAATTGGAAAAAGAAATATGTTAGTTAGAGAAATGAGAAAAGCTAACGTGTTTTGGCTGACAAAGTTAATTGATTAGTTAATAGTAATTATAATATACTTTTTAGTTAGATAAACACTACACCACAAATGGTCTTTGCCAACACTGAAAATCGATGTTGCCACGTTAAATGTTGCCTTAGATGCTAAAAATTGAATAATTTAGATATAAGCCAACATCCTAATCGTATGTTGCCCTTCATGTTGGCTTACATACACTTTTAGTCCTCAATGCCAACACATGAATTGATGTTGCGTTAGACCCCTTAAAAATGTTGCCGCTGGAACTGAATATGACAGCCCAGCCCGCTAAAATTTTGGCAAAAAATTAAAAAGCCCGCTGTTAGTGAATGAATTTTTAGCCCGCTCTCATCTCACTCAATAAAACAAAATAAGAAATCAAAATAAAAATCTCACTTTCATCTCGTCTCTCACTCTCATCTCTCTCCGCTCAAACACCTCTGTGCTCATCTCTCTCCATTGTACGTCCATCTCTGGTGCTCATCTCTCTCCGTTGTACATCTCCTCCATCTCTCTCAATTGATTCGTGTGGTATGTTTCATAAACCCTAATTTTAATTTTGGGGTTTCATAAACCCTAATTTATTCAGTAATAAATTGTACTAATTTAGCATCTTTCTTTTCTTATAAATTGTAACATTGGCAATGGCTATAATAGTTATTGTCATTCTAATCTATTACACATATAATATGGAAGTGAGGGGATAGTATCTTCGAAAGGGGATGTCTACAATTATGGTGTTGTGTTAATGGAAGCCTTCACAAGAAAGAAACCCACAGATGAGATGTTTACGGGTAAAATGAACCTAAGAAGTTGGGTAAACAAAACTTTACATAGTAATTTCCTCCAGGTTGTGGACAGCAAGTTGATGGTAAGAGTTGATGAACACACATACGAAGAGGAACAATGTGTGACATCTATACTGATTTAAAGCTTCTTAATTTAACAAGTTGTGTGTTCTTTTTATTAGCTTTTCTTTGTCCATTGTTATCTGTCATCAGGAAATCCTGGACATTGTCCTTGACCAGCCTTTGGAAATCAGGTAATATCTTGATTTCAGGAAAGATGTGGCAACTCGAAAACTCGAATAACCTACCCGATCTTGCTCAGTTGCAAAAGAGTAATTGGACTTCAGATATTAGTAGTACAACTTTAATGTGATCTCCAATTTGTTTGTTTGAGTAAATTGCATGTTGCATCCCTAGCAGGATTGCAGATATCGAACCCATGACAGAGAATTGTTGTTGATTCATCGAGGAAAAATGACAAATGTGACTCAACTGAACCTTCCATGAAGCTCCTATCAGGTCTATTTATGATGCTCCCTTTTATGGGTTTTAAATTTTAGTTGAGCTCTTGCCATGTTCTTAGATTATATTGGAATTGTAATCAAGCTTTACAATTATGGTTTGAGTTTTTATGGAGCTTTAGTAAAGTTTTTAGGACTGTACTAGACTTTTAGTGGACATCTAAAGGTTCTTACAGCTGCGAGTATCATGAATCACTTGTTATATTTTATTTTAGGATGTCTATATATGTAACCATGTGTTAATTGAAAAGATTTGGTGGCATACATAATGTTCATTTAAAGACACACCATGCATTACACTATGTACATTTTGGATCCTTGAAAGAACGTTTTGTAGTAAATATTGGTTTTTGTTTCTTACATCAATTACTTGCTACTCTCCAATATCTTATCCTCGGACAAATTACAATATACTATTAGAATTGATATAAGGATTTTGATGTTTACCTTAATAGGCTCTTCACAAAAAAATGCATGTATCAGTGGTTCAGTGCCTAAATCAACACCAGGTATTAATATTATTGGCAGAATAGCAAGAAAGCGGCGCGGAAGGACAAAAAAACAAAATGAAAGTAGAGATGCTCCAGCAGTCCAGCTAGGCAGCTCGTGGCTCCACTAATGTTAATGTCGCAAATAAAATAGGGTGGTGACATCCTAAATTTCTTCTTGAACACTCTTTGTATCCGTGCAAGTGATTTTAGTGTTTCTTTTTTGATATCTTTTGTTTGGAATACATTTTTGATTTGAGTGCTTTTGGAGAGAATAGATGTGAAATTATTTGACTAGAAGAAGAAGAAGAAATGTGAAACCCTAACTAATAAGCATAGCTGAGCCTCAAAATAGGAGTAATACTCGTATTTTTATGTTTATTTTTTGTGCTGATTCTCTTATTACCTGATGGTTTCATTTATTTTTGTACTTGTGTTAAATGCCTTGGTTTAAGGATCTGATGAACTAAAAAAAAAAGAGTATAAAATGACGATACTCAGTTGTTTAAGAGGCTTGAATAGGTTTGACGGTTATATAGAAACAAGTATACCTTGATTTGCAGCAGTTTTTATGATTTTTGATTGATCTTTGAATGACATATTTTACATCTGTTTTCTAATACATGACATTTCCTGATGCCCACGGTCATGATTGGCATTCCACATTATCATTATTTCATATCAGCACTATACCGGTGAAATATATGAGGTTTTAAGTCTTGCTTCCAGGGTTAAAGAATCTGATGCCCAGGAAATTGGTGCCTTTTATTATGAGCACTACACTAGAGTTCTGAACAAGGGAGATCAAGCAGACAGGCATGTACATCTGTCTCTATTCCGTAGACTCTATTCCTCTTCTACATGTTGTGGTTGTGATCAAGCAGACAGGTATTAAATGTTATAAACTTATATGCAACAGAGCCCAACTAGGAAAAGCTTACCAGACTGCTAATGTACTGTTTGAAGTCCTTTGCGCTGTAATACATTAGGAGCTACAGCCGCAGACGTGATATTTCATTTCAAAATCAGGTGAGAAGCGGTAACTCTCTTGAGAGAGCTCATGTCCAGAAATGGTATAGAATATTTGAAGTTTTACATCTAATCTATGCTTTGTTCACTTTCAAACAGATCTAGGAAGACACGGCTTGCTCATACCCTTTGTGTTTCAAAACAGGTTAGTCACTAGTACTTGGCAGTAAATGTTGGAGATTTAATATGTGTCTGATTTGATTATATAGAAATTCTATTATGTCCATAAGCATAATTCGAGCTGTTAGTGATTTAATTATGTAGTATATGCGATAATTTGCATATACTATAACAACGAATATATAAACTTCAACGATAACAAGAAATAATGAACTTTTGATCTGGTGTATTAATCCCTATGTTACAAATAGCTATTCAGTGTTTACCCTATTTAATCACAAGCATCATTGTCACCTCTGTACAGAAGTATTCTACGCCAAGTGCAATGAAAACACAGTGACTGCCTCTCCTGATGATTACAAGATTGGAAGAGAAGAATCAGAAAGGCTCCTGTCAGTTCTGCCGTGTGTGTGACCAGCCCGAGTCTCAGATTGCGTTGACACGGAGGATATTGGTTTTAGCATGAACAGGTAGCTGTTTTTGGAATGTTTGTTAATTTCCAATGCTAAATATGATTGAAAATGCACTCATGGCTATGTGGCTGTACCAACACTGTTTTATATTTAGGATTTATGAAGTAAACTGACTATTTTTCTTCTAATATAATCTTGATCAAGATTATATTATTTCCTGTTGTGAAATGCGCAAAATCAAAAAAAAGCGCAAGTTCCAATTTTGAAGCGCGACTCGCTATAAATTAATACTAAAAACTTGAATGAAGTATGGTTAATTGTCATAACTTCTTTGACCTTTCTGTTTATCGAGTATATAAACTTTGTCTCTGCTCAGGCTTTGTTTTTGTGCTTAAACCTGACTTTTTCTGCTCAGGCTTTGTGCTGGATTGTTTTTATTATAAGATACTAGTGTCAGAAGACAGATGAATAGTCAGTAGAATTGTTCTGGAATTAATAGCTATATAAATGACTGACAATAGCACAGAAGTGTACTAAATTTTACGAATAAATACATATGATATTTACATGTTGATACTACTACATCCATCAGTTTTTAATCTTCCTCTTTCCAGACAGAAGGCCAAATCTTGTTCCAAGTGCAAAACGTTTGTGAACTCTGTTCCAACAGCTGGAGGACAGACCATTACTGCCCAACCAGCTGGAATGGTATGCCCTGCATTAGTACCAATGCTTCAAATAATTGATGTTATCTTAAAGAATCCAGAAGACAACACCAAGGTTGTGATGATTTTTAGAAACATTTCTTTATATTTTTCTCTACAAATTCTGTCTTTGAAAACTAATCTTGCCAATCTACATTATAAAATTAATACACGGCTACTTTAACACTTAGTCAGCTATGATAAACTTGACGATTAAATTTTATTTAATAAATCTGTGTGCAGATTAATGGCTACTTATATAGTCAATTTCTTTTATTTACCTTGTCATATAATGTATGTTGGCTCATGTATGTTGACCCATAATTGTCTGCATTGGGAAAAAATAGAGGCTTAAGTAAGATCACAACATGGCAGATATATACGCAGTTTTATATACTATTATTGCGTTATTTTGGAACATTTATGCTTGTAGTTAGAATATTCTAGTTACTGTTATATTAGTCGCATTATATTAGTTTGAACCTGTGAAATTGCTAGATCCTATAGTAGCTAGTGGCAACTATAGGAATTTTATATTAGTTGCAGTTATATTAGTCGCATTATATTCTTTTTCTAAAATTTTTTATTCTACACTTGACACTGATAACAGGAAGGACAAGAAGGAGCTTCTGTTGGTAAAAAGCCGGATGTGGAATCTGAAAGTGCAGTATCTGGAAACAGAAGCATTCCAGAAACTTTAACTAAAATGTTAAAATAAGTTTCCAGATTTGAAGGTTCGAGATTTGAAGGTTCGAGAAAATGTTTATAAGCTGATGATGTCCAAACTGGCATAAAAGTGTCCAGAGTTGAAGTTGATATTGAAGAGCTAAGTGTGGAGCCATCTAAAAACGGTGATGCAAGTGCAAATAAAGCCAACGATGATACTTCTTGATGCTTCTGTCTTATTAGTAGTTATAAAATCTTTTGAGACATTCTGAAGAACTTAGACTTGTTTATGTAATTATTGGTTTAAGTATTATTGAAAATTTGTAAATATGTTGAAGTTGCATCTTTTAGTTGGCTTGCTTGATTCTTAGGATGGATTATGTTTTATATTAGGATGTTACATTTAGGAAGCAATTTATTAACAAATTATTATTAAAGATGTTGCCATAGCCTGTAAAAATGTTGCTAAAACTTGAACAATGTAAACTAAAAGGTGTTACCATAACATGTTAGGATGTTGGCAAAAATATGAACTGTTATATCAACTAGTGTTGCTGTAGAGGGATAAAGATGTTGCAATAGGCTATATGGCAACATCTCAAGGGTGTTGGTGTTGAGTCGACAGTGTTGCCATAGATTTTATGCCAACACCGAAAATGGTGTTGCTATAGACATGAAAATGTTGGCATAAGTGCCTAAGGCAACATCATGTTGATGTTGCCATAGTTTTGACAAAATATGTTGGCTTAACCTCTAAGCCCACATGCAAATTCCCAACACCTGCAAAATTGACAAAAGTGTTGCCTTAAATCCTATGGTAACATTTTTCAGCATTTTTAACACTTTTTTTTGGTGTTGCCATAGACCATTTGTGGTGTAGTGAAAATATAGGAGATATTATATTTTACCTAAAAAGGAAATTACTTAGTATTGAAAAGTAAAAAAGGTAATATGTTTAACCTGAAAAAGTAAATTGATTAGTAAAGGAGAAATTTTAGTTAGATAAAATATAAAAGACATAAATTGATTAGATAGTAGGATGAATATAAATTGATAAATTGATAAATAAGGGTAAATAAGTAAAATCAACAGATACCATACCGGCCAACCAAACTTTTAATGTTTCAGCTTTTATATAATAGTATAGATTTCACACGGTTATGTAGGCTAACCATAACACTCTAAGTATTATAATTAACACAATTATCTACTAAAGTTAGCCAAAAAAAAACAAGCAAATAAAATATAACGATATTCACTTGAACGAATAAACTGGCATATAATACTTCTTATCAAAACAACAACAATCCCATACTAGGATTCCGCAAAAATCTTAATTCAATAAATTTAGTCCATAATCAAGGTATCAAAACAATTCTAAAATAACCACGCCGTAGAAAATATCTTATTTATAATTATTATTATTTAGTATTAAATGTGAATTATATGAGGTGAATTTTTTTTTTAGGATTGAATATATGTGACATCATGATTACATGCTTATATGATGATGTATATATGAAATGTGGGTCTTTGTATTTTTATTTGTATTTTTGATGATTAAAATGTATTTCAGTTATGCATTATTGATCTTCGAATTTTTTTATAAAATCAACAGAGTTATTAAAATTGACGAAATCTTTTGTAATATCATCTTTGTATATTTAATTTGTTTTTAAAATTATTGGGAGAATTATTTTGGGTGTTTAAGTATTTTAAAATGATTTTAATATTTTTATTTCATTTAAAGGATCAAAACTTGTAAAATTCATATTTAATTCATTTTTGATCCTAAAAATATTTTAAAAATATATGTGTGTTCATAATTTTATAATCTTTATTTTAAAGAACTGAAAACTTTTATTTTCATCATTTTCCCCATTTAATTTCGAATTATTAAAAGCTATTTAATTGTTTTTAAGCTAGTTTTTAGTATTTCAAAATTATAAAATGCCACAATCCTATTAAATCCCTAAGTTATCAGCTCCTCCCCAATTCAGTTCGTGGTTGGGTTTTTTTTTTTCTAGAAATCTCTAGAGCTCTCCTTCGTCTTCTCTCTACTATCTCTCTCAATCCCTCTCACGAGCTATGTCTCTGCAATCTCTCTCAACTCACGAATCTCTCTCCCTCTCAATGCCCCTCTCTCTCTCTCTCTCTCTCTCTCTCTCTCTCTCTCTCTCTCTCTCTCTCTCTCTCTCTCTCTCTCTCTCGATTTTCCTCCTGCTGTCTTTCTCATTCAACTGGTGTGAGTAAGTGTGGTGCGCGTTTGCGTGCAACTGTGTTCATGCGATGTGTGCGTGTGTTTCTACCGAGCTCTGTGTATGTGTGGTTAACCTGAATCGAACCCATCCCCCTCCCCTGTGTTAGTGTTAAGCTGTGTGTGTGAGTGTGTGTCGAGCTTGGTATGGTTCGTGTGTGTGTATAGTCGAAATGGGTTGTGTGACAGTTTGTGGGCATCCGATTCTTATGGTTCGAATTGTTAATGAGGCAATGATTAAAGTTGGGTTGTTTCCTGTGATTCTGTGTTACTAATTGGTGCTCTTTTTAATTCATGCCGTGACCTTGTTGGTTACAATCTGATGTTTAGTTTGATGTACTCCGAGAAAAAAAGTGTAAATTGTCCGAATATAATTTTTGCGTGGAGTCTCGAGTCGGAAACCCATTTAGGGTACCAGTTAGGTCCCGAAGTATCGTAGAAGGGGGGGTTGAATACGATACTACCAAAAAAAATAATTCCGAGAATATATCTTTATTGATAATAAACTCGAAGGGGTGTTACAACTTCTAATCCAATGGATTAGCTTCAAAACCTGAACACTCCTAAGGATAGTTTAGGCATGAGGACCTTCTACCTGACACTTCCTGAAAGCGGGCTAAGCCGACTTTCCTACTAGATGGACTGTCTAGCAGCTTACACTCCTAAGCATAGTTTAGGCACGAGGACCTTCTACCCGACACTTCCTGAAAGCGGGCTAAGCCGACTTTCCTACTAGATGGACTGTCTAGCAGCTTATACAGAGAAGATATAAGAGAGAGAAGAGAGAGTTGTGTGTTGAGGTGTGTTTTGAAATGAAATACGACAGGCCTATTTATAGGTTTTTAGAAAGTTACTATTTGACACTATTCCAACAACCCCCAAATAGTAACCGAGCACTATTCCAACAACCCCCAAATAGTAACCGGACACTATTTCACCATCCCCCAAATAGTAACAGTTGGTTACTATTCATATGAATAGTACTATTCATGTGAATAGTGATTTTGGAAACTATTCACATGAATAGTAATTTCGGATACTATTCATTTTCCACTTAATTTGACATCCTTAAATATGCAGCTTCCAAAATGGAGGATATCAATACTGCTCTAAACTCAATCATACCTCTTAACAGTTTTTCTGAGTTAGATACTTCGATTCCTTTGTGAAGTGTTGACGTCTAGTGCAACTGGTCTGGTTTACAGACGACTAACATTCACTCATGGTCTTCGTATCATGTCTTTAAGAACACTGCTAAGAATTGTGCAACCATAAAAACTTTATCTCTGGAATCTTTTGGCCCTTCAACTGAATCATCTGTACATCTTATTTTGTCACTAAGGCTTGATCATGTTAATGAACTTCTTTCAGCAACTTGATCCTTGTTGATGCCTGTTCTTCAAATTTCACGATCCCTGTATAGAGTTAATATTTATTTATCTTTTATCCTAGTTAAGTTATATATGTCCTCTATTACATAATACATTACATTATGCTTTACAATCTCCCCCTATTTGATTGTTAGGGTTTGACAAGCAAATTCCTAGAGGATAACTCAACTGATACAACAAAAAATGAAATACAAAGATAAATAATATTAAAGCGCATTCTAGATCATATATACATTTTCCAGATTTCTAAAATTTGAACAAGTGCAAGATAAATTGTTCCTCTAGACTAAACATATCTTCAATTTTGCCTTGCTTTCTTTCCAATAATACTCCCACTAGCTTTTCCTTTCCCAAAATAAAGTTAATTCCGTGTCAACAACCTTTTCCTTGCCCTTACGCCTAGCTGATTTTTCTTGATCATCCAACTTCTCCCCCTCAGTTGGGTTATCCTCCAGAGTAGTAGGATGTGGAGTTGGTAAATTAGACGAAGATGGTTTTGCCAAGGAATTAATTGCATGACTAAACTGGGATGCCATGGAACTTAACTGAATCTGGAATGCATCATGTTGAATAAGTTGCAAATTTTTAATTTCTGCAATGGACTTACAGATATTTGACAACTCTTTCTCCATTTTTTGGACCCGTGTAAGGAGTCTGCTGTATTCCTTTCTGGTTACAGGTGCATGTGGTTGAGTAGGTTGCTCATTCATACGTTCTGCATGTGTTTCACTCAACACTCTATATTCACTCGGTTTAGTGGTTTGGGTTACACTTACATGTTCTGTTTGTGTTTCCCTAAACTCTCTTCCAGAGTTTCCACCGAGATGTGTACCTGCAAAGAAATCATCCTAGCCCCTTTTTTAGAGGTCACAGATGGTGCAATGAAAGTTCGTGAGCTTCCGTCCTCGCGTGAAGCGAGTTGCCGACCACTGGTAAAGAGTGGTAAATCTCGAAAGAGATCCAGAGATTTTCCCTCTGGGAGGTTAAACTTGAATCGATTAAATGGCACAAAACCCAAGTTTCCCTCGTATGTCTGTGAAGACACTTGGTTCATAAAAGAACCACCTACCGATGGATCTTTCCATAAAATGGAAGATTCACCAGCAGTTATTGAGGTAGGTAATTCCACCTCGGATGCCTGTGAAGGCATTTGATCTTTAGAAAGATCATCAACCACTCTTATGTTCCGTGAAATGGAACTCAAGATAGTTGCTCCCGTCAATTCAACCTCATTTACATTTTCACTCATGGGATAAGGAAGAATTGTTTCAATAACAGCTGCCGTTACCTCAGGTTCATTGGGTTTACTTCGTTTAGAATGAGGTAGAGCGGCTGATGTAACTAACTCCTTATGTGGTGCTGCTGAGGCACTATCTCCCTCAAAAGTGTTGATGGATGGTCGTTTAAGTGACAATTGAGGTGTAGGAGTTTTTTGTGTTTGTGTTTGTAGAATGGGCTCTTCGACCTGTGTTAGAGTCGGTGGGATTTCCTGCTCTTGGTTGGGTAAGATGGCCACTAAGGGCTGTAGAAACTGTATTTCCTGTGACACAGCAGGGAATACAGTGGTTGGAATAGCAGAGATTGAAATATTACCTTGTCGTATACCTGCTCTCACTGGTCTTGGTAACAACGAAAGTGGGATAGTCTTTAGATATTCAGTTAGGACTGTAGGCACATCCGTATAGTTCTTTTTTGCTTATGTAATAAATTACATTCGTCTTCATGTAAGAACATTCCACCTTTCGACCATTTTTCGAGTGTACCCTATCTTCATCATTTAAAAAATCATTTAATATTAGCTGTAGAAACCTTGGATATAGACATTTAACGTTTTGAGTCTGAACATCTCTTGTTCCCAAGTGTTTCATCTTTAAAATGATTTGACCAAGCACTATTTTTCCAAAATTAATCCTCAAATTATTGGCAACCGCATACCATATTTTTTGAATAAATTCAGGTATCCGATGTAACAATCCCAATTTTTTCTGGATTTATTATTATTATTTAAATATTTTATTGGTTTTCCATAAAGGAATAATAAGATTGTGAATATTTAATTTTAATTTGAATGCAGTTACGTGTTTAATTGTTAATAGGTTATTCGGATAGACTGTATTTGGTACTGTCTGTGTTAGTAAAAAAATGTATTTTATTAAAAAATTTTATTGTTATCAAAAGTGATTAATTGAGTTTGTTTTAAAATTTTATGGATCAAGTGGTATTTTATTGGTACAAAAATTATACCCGATATTCTACCCGTGTACAAAAGTTTTATTTGTATAAATTATTAAAATGTTTAAAATTTAGGATTTTCACATTTTTGGTAACTTGAGATTATTTTAGAATTTTAAGGATCAAAACTATATTTTTCTCGTACTAAAATTTTACCCGGTATGTTATCCGTGCCCCATTAATATTTGGGTGCATTATTAAAATATTTGAAATTTTTGTATTTTATATTTTTGATCAATCAGGGAAAATTTCGTGTAATTTATTATATTAAAATATATTTTTAGTTGATTTTATTGTGTTTTGATTTATTTTTAATGCATTTAAACGCGTTATAATTTTTATTAAATAGGCAAATTATCCCATACGTGTTATGTGACTTCTGTGTAGCATAGAATATTTTATTCTGTTTTTCTGTAAATTTTATATTTTTAGAATACAGTTATTTCGCATTTTAATTTCCGGATCCAGCCCCTGTATTGAATTCGAGGCCATGTTTTTGATAAAATTATTTTTATATAATGATAGGATATTTAAAAATGCATTATTTTGTAATTTTTGTAATATTCATAATTTTTGGGAAATTTTGATATATATATTACATTTGTTTAAAAATAAAAATTTTACATTTTTATCCCATAAAAATTATTTTTAAGGCATAATAATTTTAATTAGGGGTTAAAAATAGTTTTGGGGTATTAATTTTCGATTAATATAAATAGGAATCAGATTTTTTTTTATTTATTAATAATTCATAAAATCAGATTTTTTATATATAAATAAATATAAAAATATATTTTTCTCTCTCATGTTCTTGAGGATCAAATCCAAATTTGAAGGTGTTATTGATATCGAATTTTGGTGTTCTTATGCTCAAATCGAAGCTCTTGACATCTAGTTTCATAATCTACAATCCGTTTTCGTGTTGGGTAACTTTCCGATTTTATATGAATTTTCTTTTGAATCTGCAAATTAGGGTTCTTCTTAAAATTTGGGGCTTTTTGATTCTTTGATTTTACGGTTTAATTGATGGTTTGTATAGCTTCATATTGATTCCAGGTGTCCAATTATATGTTCAATTTCATTGTTCTATTGCTAGTTTAATCAATTCGAAAATTAGGGTTCTTGAGCCTAATTTGGGGCTTTTTGATTGAGTGATTTTCCGGTTGTTTTGATGATTCCAATAGCTTTATATGATGATTTAGAGTCGATTCATGTAGTTAATTGTATCATTCTATAGCCGGATTGTGATATTCAAGTTTGTTAGTTTATGCCCAATTTTCAAATCATTCTTGCAAAGCTTGTGTTGATTGTTTGTATGTAAGGTGTTAGGGGTTAGATTATATGAGTTATAAGCTTCATTTTGTGATGTTAAACATACAATTTGGTTTCGAATTGTAGAAAAACGTTTTTGGCCGGAGTTTAGTTTGATTTTGGCCGGATTTTTAGTTTGGTCGAATCTGGGAATGAATGAATGGTATAATTGAGTTTAGAATGTGATTTGGAGTTAGATTGGTACTTAAAAACGTAACAATTGGTACGTTTTGAGCATGACCAGAGGTTGCCGGAAAATTTTTCCGGTAACCGGAAAACTGGGCAACCTCCATTAATGGAAGTGGTGTTCTTGGAGCATTCAAGTGAAGATGGTGATGAATAGTACCTGTTTGATCCTTAAAATCTGAAAATCCAATTCTGAAAAATGGTTTTGGAAAATTATTTTTCAAAATTATTTATAAATTCGAATTTTATTTTCAGAAATTCGAAAAATACTTTTAAAAATTCGAAAAATTATTTTTAAATTTCGGAAAATTATTTTTAATTTCGAAAAATAGTTTTAAATTTCAATAAATTATTTTTAATTCGAAATTTATTTTATTTGATTATTTTAAATATATTTAGCTAATATCTTAATTAATTTAAATTGATTGATTAATTAATAATAATCAATTAATTTAATTAATTAAATATTATTTAAATATGATGAGAAATAATCAAATTTAATTATTTTGGAAAATAAAATAATTTATTTATTTTATAAATATTATTTTACCTTTAATATTTATTCCCTTATTTGTTTAAAATGAAATAAAATTGTTTTAAAATTCTAAAAATAATCCGTGAGTGATAAAAATATTTTTAAAATTCTTAGATTTATTTTTTATTAGTTGATTAATAAATAATTAATTTGAATATTCAATTAATTTAATTATTTATTGAATTATTCTTATTAATTGCGTATTAATTCAACCGTTCGTCTGTTTTAAACGAGACAAATATTTTTGGAATCAGAAAAATGACCCGATTATTATAAAATTGATTTTAATTAAAAATTCAACTTTTAAATTTGGATCGACTTTTTACCAAACCTTTTTATTGAGTCGGTTATATCCGATAATTAGGGTTTTGACCCGTTTTCTGTTTTAAAAATATTGGATAAAATCTTTTTATGATCTGATCAACGTGCTATGTGATTATGTGATCTACTTATTAGTCTCTTTACGTGCGATGTGAATTATCAAAGTGTTTACTTCGAGGGTTAAGCGTTGTAATTATATTTCTATTTCTTTATCGAGGATTAATTTGTAAGTATTGACTTAGGTTTGTCAGCGGAGATATAATGAAGAGGGTTGGAGATAGATGTGGTATTCTTTGTGGGTTATGAAAAGGTGGAGGTGAATGCAGTATTGTTGGTGGAATTGCTGGGTTTCTTGTAAGGTGTTTTAACACCGGGAAAATGTCTTTGTTCAAAGGGGATATTAAAACACCAGGAAAATGTCTTTGTTCAAAGGGGATATTTCCAATTATTTTCTCCCGACAGAGATTTTGGTAAGCATGGTTAATATGTTCGAGTTAAGTTTATTAACGTTTATAGAAAGTAATTGACGTTTGAAGACTGAAGTACCAGCTTATGTTTGACTATAGAAGTAGACGCGTGGGCTCGATGTCGACAGATCAGACTCGTGGCAATCGCAAGAGCGTCAAGCCAACGAATGATTAAAACAGAGGACATGATGACGTGAGATAGAAGAAAAAGATAGTTGTATTACTTTGGCGCTACGTAATAGCTAAGGACCAGAGGCAAGTATTTTCTTGATCATCTTAAACACTTTTATTTTATGTTTCATTGATTCATATCATGACAAATAGTTATTGTTCAGAGCTATTTGTGATTCTTAAATATTTTTGTGCGAACAAAGTTACTTGATATTGGTACCCTTGATGTGGGGAATTGTTTAAGATAAACTCTTCATATCCTTATTATCGTAGTAAATAATAGGGATGTGAACTGTATGTGAAACTAAGCAATTCCTGTTGAATTCGGAAATTGCTCTATTGGATTGGAAAATGATAAAGCGTAGGAGGCCATGGTAGCTGCCATGGTCCAGCAATATTTAAGGAGGATATGGTAACCATTCCATCTTCCTATAGGCTAACATTACTTGCCTATTTTGGTACCCTCATGAAATCCGGATTATACACACGGGTATAGCTGTACCAGTGGAGTATAAAGGGTCCCATTGCTTTTGAACCTGATCAGGGGGCAATGGTGTTTCAGTAGAGTGTATCCAATCCATATCGCCCGAATGGCTATTATATATTGTGAATTGGCAGATGATTCATTTTTATGACATGCCAAATGATTTCAGTGACAGTTGAATTATATCACAGTTGTTGATTCAGTTTTCTCTATAAACTGTTTTACATTTCAGTTGATTTTATGCCCCACTTATCCTGGTTTTTGTATCAAAATTTTTATGCGCTTGCTGAGCATTTCTTTCGCTCATACTTGCTGTTGTAAATTCTAACATTTCAGTAAGGTAGTTTAGCGAGACGTATCCGCACAACTCAGAAAGAGAAGAAGCGTGATGCTATTTCGAATATGACTTGGCTCAGGATGTCTGGATTTAGTGTAAGATCTATTTTATATATTTGAGTTATAGTATTTATTATTATTATGTACTAGCCTAGTTGACCTGGCGTACTTCTTATCGAAGTTACACCAGTGATTTAAGATTTGATCAAAGAGAATGTTGTAAAGAATGAATACTTTTTACTTAATGGAATTTGGATTCTTGTTTCTAGCCCTATAACCTTAAAAGATCTTGGTATGTTTGGGGTCACAGATGTATATTCCCAGTGTTGGACAACTGCAGGTGAATGATTATTATTAAACAGATGTTTTATTTTGAGAATTTTCGCGTGACCACCAAATCTTCTGACCCCGGATTTGGGGGGTGTTACATCCGATCTAGATTCGTTCTATCCGAGGAAAAAACATGGCCAAGAATGTGAAAGAAGAAATTCCAGTACTGGGTTAGAAATGTTCTAGAGATAATACCAGTATTGAAATTGCCATCTTGGTACCATATAAAACGAAAGAACATTTCAATCTGTTCAGGTGTAGGATCAGAAACAAGATTTTCCATAGGAAAATGAAGAATTCGATTAACATCTCGTTCAGTGACCCTAATCGACCTACCAAACAGTCGATATGTGAATGCACACCCGTCCTGTCCAGAAGTGTTAACCGCACTGCAATATAGTTCACGTAATGCATCATGGTTAAGCTGCACTGGTGTAACTAAAGCATAACGAATTAATGAATGTTCATTCAGAAATTGTGCCCAAGCCCGAAATTGCTCATCATAGATGGTTTCGATTTGCTGAATGGAAGTAGGATTAGCTTTAGCAATAAAAAAACTTCCCTGCAATGCCATTTTCAAAACTTTGAGGAAATTCAAAAACAAGGGTTAGTTTTTATAAGGGATGATGTATAAAGCAAGAATATGAAATCTGATATAAAAACCACCAGCTAGAATGAGAAATCTTTCCGATCAAAGCACGAAATATTCAGCAATTGTGTGTATATGCTCTGTATATCTGAAAAATGATGATGCTAAACACAAACAAAAACTCATCAATTATAAGATTTCAAGGTTCAGTGGGTTAGGTCAAATAGTGACAGGTTTTATTTAAAGAATTCAAACTCTCTACAACAAGTGGTAAATTGTTAACCATGTTAGGTAGCCACCTTTCATGAATTCAACAATGGAGACTAACATCTTATCACCAAAACCTGTCAGCCGACCTATCAGCCTATACACATATACACATATTTAATACTTCTAATTATTATGGATTTAAATATAATCACGCAGTAAATTAAGAATTAATCCACAATAATAAATCTACGATTAAATAGACATAAAATTAACAAAATATCATTAATTGATATATGTCAATAAAATATTTATTTAATTATGCTACAATGATATCTCCAGAATAATCCTGCAAATAATCAAATAAAAAAAACAAAATCCAGAGAATGAAATTCACTAGATGCAACAAATTGAACAGACATTTTAAAAGATCATGTGAAATTTAACATACCAAGCTCACTTACCAACCTTGAAAAGGTTGCTTCATCCAAAGCTTTAGTAAAAATGTCTGCCAACTATTTTTCACTAGGAACAAAATGCAGTTCCACAGTGCCTTCCATCACATGCTCCATGATGAAATGGTATTTGATGTCTATGTGCTTGGTTCTAGAATGCTGCACTGGATTTTGTGATATTGCAATTGCACTCGTGTTGTCACAGAAAATTGGGATCTTTTTAACTTTAACTCCATAGTCAAGTACACCAACTCCCAGCTGCTATGTATTCAGCCTCTGCAGTTCAGGTAGATACTGAGTTCTGCTTCTTACTGAACCATGAGACCAGCTTGTTTCCCAAGAATTGACACGTTCCTGTGGTACTTTTTCTATCCATTTTGCAACCTCGAATGAAGTGATTCTCTATAAGGAACTGTGAGAGTGTGTCATACCAGGCTCTAGGTGCTTGCTTCAGGCCATAGAGTGCTTTGAGTAGAAAGAACACATATTCTAGAAAGTCTGGACCTTCAAAACCAGGCGGTTGACTAACATATACCTCCTCCTCCAGAATTCCATTCAGAAATGCACTCTTGACATCCATTTGATAGACTTTGAAATTGGCATGCGCTGCATAGGCCAGGAAGATCCTTATTGCTTCTAACCTTGCTACTGGTGCAAAGGTTTCTTCAAAGTCAATTCCTTCCTCTTGACAGTAGCCTTTAGCCACTAATCTAGCTTTATTCCTTGTGACTATGCCATTCTCATCCATCTTGTTCTTGAATACCCACTTAGTGCCAATCACTGATTTGTCTTTAGGTTTGGGTACAAGTTTCCATACTTCATTTTTTTCAAACTGGTTTAGCTCTTCTTGCATTGCTAAAACCCAGTCTGGATCCAGAAGAGCATGTTCAACTCTCTTTGGTTCCTCTTTGGATAGAAAACTGCTATATAAGCATTCTTCTTGAGTTGCTCTTCTGGTTTGGACCTTTGCATTAGGATCTCCAATTATAAGCTCAAATGGATGATCCCTGGTCCATTTTCTTTGTGGTGGTAAGCTTGACCTTGATGAAGTGGCTTCATTTTCTCTTTGTTGATCATTGTGAGAAACTCCCCCTGAGTATGGCCCTCGAGATTGATGGAGTACTTGCAGATTCATCAACAGAGGCTTCTCTTTGATTTCCAACTGATGGTGTAAGTTGCTCTTCAACAGGCGGTTCATTCTGCACTTCAACTGATGATCCTTTCCTGTTTCTCACACCATTTGATCTCCATTCTTCATCATCATCTTCACTTTCTTCACCACTTCTCTCATTCTCAAATGAGAGAGACTCATGAAAACCTTCATCTACTAGACCAGATATTTTCTTGTCATCATAGACAACATGTATGGACTCCATTACAATGTTTAGTCTTAGGTTGTAGACTCTGTAGGATTTTCCAGCTGAGTATCCAACAAAGATAGCTTCATCTGCCTTTGAATCAAATTTTCAAGATGCTCACCATGATTTTTCAGTACAAAACATTTGCATCCAAAGACATGTAGAAAGTTGATTGTTGGTTTCTTGCCTTTGAAAAGTTGATAAGGTGTCATGCCTTTTGCTTGATTGACCAAAGAAATATTTTGAGTGTAGCATGCAGTGTTTATAGCTTCTGCCCAGAAGTATGTTGGTAGCTTAGATTCTTCAAGCATTGTCCTTGCAGCTTCAATTAGAGTTCTGTTCTTTCTTTCCACTACACCATTTTGTTGAGGAGTTCTTGGTGCAGAGAATTCTTGGATAATTACTTCTTCTTCACAAAACTCTCTTATTACAGAATTCTTGAACTCAGTTCCATTGTCACTTCTGATTCTCCTTACTTTGAGTAAAGGATTGTTGTTGACTATCTTGATGTGATTTATAATGACTTCACCCGCCTTATCCTTAGAGTACAGAAAGAATGTCCAACAGAATTTTGAGAAATCATCAATAATCACAAGACATTATTTCTTCTTTGAGATTGACAACACATTGACTGGTCCAAAGAGATCCATGTGAAGTAGTTGCAAGGGTTGATCAATTGATGACATTGACTTTGATTTGAAAGAGGCCTTCTTCTGCTTCCCTTTCTGGCATGCATCACACAATCCATCCTTGGAGTAATCCAATTTTGGAATACCTCTAACCAAATCCTTCTTTACCAACTCATTCATTGCTTTAAAACTCAAGTGTGACAATCTTTTGTGCCAAAGCCAACCTTCATCTACACTTGCCTTGCTGAGAAGACATGTAGTCATGTTTGCATTTGTTGAATTGAAGTCAGCAATGTACACATTTCCCCTTCTATCTCCTGTCAACACTACCTTGTTGTCACTTTTCTTAAAAATGACACACGCTTCATATGTGAACCAGACATTCTGGCCTTTGTCACACAGTTGACTGACACTTATCAAGTTTTGCTTAAGTCCATCAACCAGTGCTACTTCTTCAATGACAACATTCCCTTGTGAAATCAAGCCATATCCTCTAGTATATCCTTTGCTGTTGTCTCCAAAGGTAATGCTAGGGCCAGCTCTCTCCTCAAGCTTAGTGAGCAGGGTAGAATCTCCAGTCATATGCCTAGAACAACCACTATCCAGATACCAAAGATTCTTTCTGTTTCCCTGCACACATCAAAACAAAATCAAGTTGATTTTGGTACCCAAGTTTTCTTGGGTCCTGCCTTGTTAGCCTTTTTCTTATTTTTCAAGCCCTTACTACCCAAGGGTTCTGATTGAGTTAAATCAACCTTAACTCTTGGTGTAGGTTTTTGAAAAATAGGTTGTTTCACTTGCTCACATGCATTAAAACTATATGTATAATTTGGCATAGTCTATGCAAACATGTTATTCATCATCCATGGCAACTGAGGCATATTAAAAGCATTGTAATATGGATTATACATGAATGGCATGTTAGCATAATGACTAGATGCATGAGCAGGCTGGACAAGCATATTTGGCATAACATTCATAGCAGGCATAGGTACTGACTTAGGCATACTAGGCACAGAAGCATTCTTAACAGATTTATAGTTGACAAATAAATGATTAGCACTACCACAGTTGACACATTCCTTTCGAGGAGCATATTTATCAGGTGTGTAATTACTATGTTTGTTAATTCCTACCTTGCCATTTCTATTCTTCTTATTAGCCTTAGCCTTAGGTTCAGTCTTTTCTAACTTATCCTTCAATTTCTTGATTGACAAGTTGCCTATGTTTCCTTGTTCAACTGACTTGGTTTTGCTACACTCTCCATTAACAAAGTTCTTATTGACAGGCCCGTACTTTTTATTTAATTTAGTTAAATTTGCTTTGCTAACAGGCTTAAGTCTCAAAGAATATTCTTTTTCACTGTCTGAAGCAACTTCCCTATAAACATCTAACTTAACTTCTGCTAATTTGTGAAAAGAATCAACTCCTTGTTTACTATAAATTTCATCAGTTTTAGCCTTTGATCCCTTCCACTTAGCAATTAAGTCTTGTTCCTCTTTTAACTGTTTTATTAAACACTCTTCTCTTTTCAGAGCCTCAAATAACTCATTCTTAGCATCCTGGAAATCTCTTTTCATTATTTCAAAATCAATTAGTTGAGTTTCTAACAGAGTATTCCTATTACCTATCTTAGCATTAAGAACTTTAATCTTTTTGTTCTCCTTGTTAAGCGATTTTAATGTGACATGCATGTTATACAATTCATTAGACATTTCATTAACAACATTATCACATTCATCTTTGGAAAGTTTAGTTAGGTTTGTAGAGTATACCTGGTTGCTTGCTGAACTAGCCTCTTCATCAGTTTCATTTGCCATGAGTGCAAGATTGACAAACTCCTCTTCTGCATCTGAGTCACCTCCAGCAGCCCAGTCACTATCTTTTGACATGAATGCTCTCCCTTGTTGCTTGAGAAGATCAAAATATTTCTTCTTTTAATCAACAGCATCAAACTGCTTCTTTTCTTTCTCACATTGGGATTTCCTGCATTCATTGGCAAAGTGACCAGCAATTCCACAGCTATAGCAATTGATCTTTGATCTTTCAACCACATCCTTGTTCGGTTGATAGCTTTTCTTGAATTGCCCGGTTCCTGCTGGATTCTTCCTGAATCTTAGCTTCGAAAATCTCTTTGACAGAAATGCCAAATACTCATCTAGATCTTCAGCTTCATCCTCACTTAATGCATCAGGTTCTTCATTCATCTTGCTTTTACCTTTGCTAGTTTCAGCTTCACCTTCACAAGTTTTTGAACCTAGTGTGGCTTCTACACTCTTCATTCTTCGACCACCTTGGATTGTTGGAATATTGGCCACCAAGGCAACAGATCCACCTTTCTTCTGGATTTTCTCCACTTCCTCATCTTGCTGCATTTCAAGCTCATAGGTCTTTAGGATGCCATACAGTCTCTCAAGTGTAAAATCTTTGTAGTCCTGAGAGTTCCTCAACGAGACTGTCACTGGCTTCCATTCCTTAAGAAGAGATCTCAGAAACTTTAGGTTGGAGTCCTTGGTTTCATATTTTCTCCCATACAACTTTAGACCATTCAGTAACTTTTGAAATCTATTGAATATGTCTATTAGATTTTCACTAGAGGAGTAGTGAAAATGCTCATATTGTTGTATGAAGAGCTGCATTTTATTTTCTCTGACTTGCTCAGTTCCTTCACAGATTGTTTGAATAGTGTCCCACACTTGCTTGGCAGTGGTGCAGTTTATAACACAATCAAACATATCTTGGTCGATGCCATTGAATAGGATGTTCATAGTCCTCTTATCTTTGTGAATCTCCTCCAAGTCTTCATCTGTGTACTCAGCTTGATTCTTTGGAATAGGCCTTCCAGCAGCTACAGTGGCAGCATCTGGACCAATCCCAGAGTTGGCCTTCATTGGAACATGAGGTCCTTTCTCTATGCAATCTACATAGCCTTCATCAATGGCTGAGAGATGAAGGTGCATCTTTACTTTCCAGTGAAAGTAATTATTTTTGTCAAGCATTGGAATCTTCACACCTGTATCCTTCCTTCCCATGGTTTTGATCTTTAGACTTCTTGTATGCTAGAAGTTTGCTCTGATACCAATTGTTAGGTCCCGAAGTATCGTAGAAGGGGGGTTGAATACGATACTACCAAAAAAAATAATTCCGAGAATATATCTTTATTGATAATAAACTCGAAGGGGTGTTACAACTTCTAATCCAATGGATTAGCTTCAAAACTTGAACACTCCTAAGGATAGTTTAGGCACGAGGACCTTCTACCCGACACTTCATGAAAGTGGGCTAAGCCGACTTTCCTACTAGATGGACTGTCTAGCAGCTTACACTCCTAAGGATAGTTTAGGCACGAGGACCTTCTACCCGACACTTCCTGAAAGCGGGCTAAGCCGACTTTCCTACTAGATGGACTGTCTAGCAGCTTATACAGAGAAGATATAAGAGAGAGAAGAGAGAGTTGTGTGTGGAGGTGTGTTTTGAAATGAAATACAACAGGCCTATTTATAGGTTTTTAGAAAGTTACTATTTGACACTATTCCAACAACCCCCAAATAGTAACCGAGCACTATTCCAACAACCCCCAAATAGTAACCGGACACTATTTCACCAACCCCCAAATAGTACCCGTTGGTTACTATTCATATGAATAGTACTATTAATGTGAATAGTGATTTTGGATACTATTCACATGAATAGTAACTTCGGATACTATTCATTTTCCTCTTAATTTGACATCCTTAAATATGCAGCTTCCAAAATGGAGGATATCAATACTGCTCTAAACTCAATCATACCTCTTAACAGTTTTTCTGAGTTAGATACTTCGATTCCTTTGTGAAGTATTGACGTCTAGTGCAACTGGTCTGGTTCACAGGCGACTAACATTCACTCATGGTCTTCGTATCATGTCTTTAAGAACACTGCTAAGAATTGTGCAACCATAAAAACTTTATCTCTGGAATCTTTTGGCCCTTCAACTGAATCATCTGTACATCTTATTTTGTCACTGAGGCTTGATCATGTTAATGAACTTCTTTCAGCAACTTGATCCTTGTTGATGCCTGTTCTTCAAATTTCACGATCCCTGTATTGAGTTAATATTTATTTATCTTTTATCCTAGTTGAGTTATATATGTCCTCTATTACATATTACATTACATTATGCTTTAAAGTACCACAGGGGATGTGCCCCATCGACGATGATTTTATTTGAGTCGATGGAATAGGATATGATGGATTCCTGAGTCGAAGTTAATTTTTATCAATTATACGATAGTATTTGTTTTGTGTTTTTTTATTTATTTCCAAAAAATTATGTTCGGTTGATATGGTTAGATTAATATGAGAATTGTTTGGTGTCCGAGAAGCTATTAATTGAATTATCTATTTATTGACTTGGTTGTGATTATGCTTCGAAGGTATTAATTATTTCTTAATTGGGTCGGTTGTATTCCGACAGGGGAGGTTTTTTTATAAAGGAGGTGCTGTCCGATTTTCATCAGAATTATATTTTAAATCTTACAGTAATTTGATAAAAGTTATTTGTGAACTAATGTGAATACATGAGATAATATATAGAAACAAGTTGCTATTATATGCTAAGTGCTTATGTGGATTATTTGATTTTACTATAGTATTTTGAGAAGGTGATCAGTATGTGCTATACGTGTTACTCTATTTACACAAACTAGGAAACGTCTGGGTAGGCTAGAATAAACAGTAAGGTTTTTAGTGGGTTGTGTACTGAAGTAGTACTTTACCTTGCAAGTAGGAAGCCCGACTATGAGCTAGTGTACGTGTAGCTGGAATGTAGAGAAAAGAGATAATATCGGATTGACAAATGATAAAGGGAAAATGGATGCGTGATCGAAGAAAGGTCAAGTAGAGACGGATGTAAAGTGATAAGGAGTTAAAGTATTGGAAATAGAAACCCTGTGTTTTGAGGCAAGTATACTATCCCTCACTTATCGTTTAAGTGATGTGAAGGTGTTTCTGTTATTTATATATCCTCTTTCGAATCCTTTAGTGCATGCGTTTATTCCCTCCATATTTATGTTGAATGGTGTGAGCATGTTTTTAATTATTGTAAAGTGTTCTTCCAATTCGTGTTGCTAGGTTCTACTCCCCTTTCTTTTGTTCAATTGACTCGAACCCTTTATTGACATTCGAATTTCTTGATTTGCTTATGAATTGTTGTTTAAATGCTTATACCTTACTGTCATTTCCTTCTTAATTTTTATTGAACCCTTTTTACCTTATTCTTTATTCTTTACAAATTACTGTTGAAACACCTGTACCTTGCTTATCCTTATGAACCATTATTTAAACTCATGTACCCTATTATTTACCATGTTGCCTGTTGAACTATAACCCTTGACTTATAATTTATGCCTTGCTTTATCTTAGTCGTTTCTTTATGCTTATTCCTTTAAACCATGCTAGTGAAACCAGATTTATAATCCTTGAATAAAATTCCAGAACCCTAACACTTATTTTGTTCTTTATTGGATAATGACTATTCATTGATTTATAATCAGTGTAGTAACCCAATTTCTCAATTGAATTTCAGATTCCTGTATTGCTTGATTTTCTTATAAATTGTTGTTAAATTCTAGAATCTTAACAGTTGCTTGTTTCTTAATTGATTAATGTTTCCTTGTTGATATATAATTCAATTTTTGCTGAACCATGCCATGTTTAGTTCAATCTTATTGCTTTGCTGTTTATGATTCCTTATATCAATTGCTTCCTTGATCCTCAGTCTTTTATAATTGAAAAAGAAAATGGTTTAATTAATTAAAGATGTATTAAAATTCCTTATACTGGGCTGATCTGTTATCAGTGAGTATAAAGGACTTAAAAGTGAAATGTATTAAAGGTTTTAAAGATTTATTGTGGGGGATTTCGTCAAAATGTCTTCTACTGATTCCTTCAGATTGGAGGCGTAAGAGGCCGGGTGATGCCGGTCCAGCATTTTTTTTAGTGTAAGAGGCTGGGAGAGTGCCCAATCCAGCATTTTTTTTAGTGTAAGAGGCTGGGGGAGTGCCCAGTCCAGCATTTGAAAGGCCAATGTGTTGCCTAATTGGGAACCCAATTTTCAAGGTCCAGAGGGACTTCGTGTTCGGTACGGGGACTTTACGTGGCTGATCACCCGTATTGTCCAGAGTCTTGGAAAAAAAAAAACTCCAATCAATTTAAATATTTCTAAAAGGTTTTGTGGAAAGTAAGTTTTAAATGATAGAACTGTTTTAAAGAAAGGAATGTTTGGTGAAAAGATATGATTTGAAGAAAATGAAAGTTTAATTCTATGATGGAAATCGAATTATTTCCCTTGAGATAAATTGGTCATTGATATTGTTCATCAATGAATCATTGAAATATTATTGTATCGCTATATTATTAACTTGCTGAGCGTTGTTGGCTCACTCTTGCTTTGTTTTACCTTCCCTTTCGAGTTAGGGTTAAGGAGTTGGATACCTACGCTTTATAATTCAAGTGAGAGCGATGGTGCATTCTTTAAAAGTTAGATACAGAACCAGTACGGGCATATGCCAAATGGGCTTGTGCTATGGTTTAGAAGGTATAAAGGTTTGTAATTGGAATTTGAGATAGAAGTTGTAATAATTTGTATAGTATAGATTCTTGTTTCATACCATAACCTGGAATCGATCCTCGGTGAGGAATCATTGGTGTATTACGTTTTATTTGGATATTTTAATTGGAATTTGGTTTGGGTTGAAATACAGGTGGATAGTCCGATTTACGAATATTTCATGCCGAAATTTTCTAAAAATCTCCTGTATCAAAGTCTATTTTATTATAAAAATATATATATTTTCAATATTGGGAAGTTGGGACGTTACATTTATAATAAGTGATATAAAAGATAAGAAGAAACAAAGCCAATTGAATGCCTTCAACAGCTGAATTCCTCATTATTGATTGCTTCTTCTCCTCGTACTTGTGCGATTACTTGTCTCTTCCTTTGTCTATCTCTCTCTCTTTGTAGGTCTATGTCTTATCTAATAATCACTTATCTAATAATCCCTAATAAAAGTGTGTTAATTATTTAATACAAATGCTAAGGAGATTTTTCAACTAGAATTGAATTCCACGAAAAGGAATTTCGTAGCTGATTTTTGGGTGGGCTGACACAGATGGATTTTGATATCAAGGCCATTTTGAATTGAATCCCTTTTAATAAGTTTTTTGTGAGCTATTGAATCGTCTGAAATGGACTTCTGGAACTCGACCCAAACAGTGTATATAGCGGAAGCAACCCATAAAATTCGATTTTTAATCAAATAAATTTCCAACTCTTTTTAATAAAGTTTCAAACCTTCCCTTATTATATAACTCCTTGACAGCTACAATAAAACATTAAAATTTATTAAATAAAAATCCAAATCAATACAAAATAACTTAAATATAGGGATAGTATTAGATTTAATTGCATGCTTATAGTAGTGTCATCCATAATTGTTGGTTATATTAGAAAATAAAATTTTATTATTATTAAAAAATGGCAAATTATGGAAACATAGTAAATTTGAAATATAAATTAAAAATAAGAAGATGATGTTTAACATCATATACAACTATGTTTCAAAGTGCGAAGTAGCAATACTAGTTGGCTATATATGTCTCAAGTTGCAACGTAGAATATAGTTAAGAGGTTTTAAATGCATTGAAGATGCTTTGTAGACATTAATTTTACTATAGTTTCATGCTTCTCATCTTTTCATTCTTAAGTAATTACTTGATTACACAAGGATTTCCATATAAATGCATAAGGAAAATATTGTAATTACAGAATGTTGCTTTTGTTTATAAAATTTATCAATATTTTTTATATGAAAAATGCTTGAAGTTTTAAATTAGATAAAAAAAAATTAAGTTTAATCAGAATAGAAAGTTTAAAATTATATATTTCGTTAATGTGTATAATGTAGGATGCTTTTAATATAACTAGCATTTAGCTCGTACTTCGTACACGACATCTTATTTAATTTAAAACGACAATAGCAAAAAATTTACAAATTTGATTGTTTTCTTAGAAAGATATTCTATGCATTTATATAAATATTGAATTCTTAAAAAAAATTAACTATACAGTGATATAAGTATTTAATAAAATAGTGATATGCTAAAATTTATATAAAAGAGTAACATACAAATCTATTTTGACAATGTTATCAATTTATTTAATCCATCAAAATATGCATTAAAAGTAATAAATATTTTTACAAATATTATTCTCCAATTGAAAACAATAATATATTGTTTTCATTATTCAAATGGTTAAATGATAATCACTTCACCCGCAATGGCTTCAAATCATTAAACCTGAAACATAATTTTTTAAAAAAATTGAGAAAAAGAAGAAAATAATAATTGACAGTACTTTATGAATGTAAGTCAAGCAATTTGAAGTATTGGCACGATACTTGTTGTGCCTCCTTTCTAATGGTGTTTGCCTATATTTTCATGCTTATATTTCATATTTGTACATCAGACATTGGCAAACAGAACATATGTGTACACTTTCTTCAAGTATTATCTTTTGCTGCTTGTCAGACAATAATCTTTCGAGTAAATTCTTGCCAGAATTAAAAATGGAAAAATTAAAATATGAAATATGAAAAGGAGGTAGTGCACATAAATGTACAAGTAGTCAGGATCTACCTCACATCAATTGTTTCAGAGCTTAGTTCCGCCATTATTCTACTTTAAACAATACAAAAGGGCATTCAAATATTAGCATATTTTACTTTATCCAATAAAAAAGGAAATTAAAATCACTAAACATGACCACCTCAATGTAAGATCATTTTTATTCATGAGTTCATTAGATATTTGAGCAATAACAGGGGAGACTGATACTAATTTATGTTTCTGAACCCACCTTTACAACAATCAAAAGCAAAAAAATACAAAAAATAACAGCCATAACTAAACAAATAAAAACCACACAAAGAAACTAATAAAAATCATAGAAACCGGAGGGAGTACAAAACAATCCAAATCCACCAATGCTAAACACACAAAAACACAAGTATATATATATATATATATATATATATATATATATATATATATATATATATATATATATATATATATATATATATATGTATGTATGTATGTATGTATGCATGTATGTGTGTGTGTTTGCAAAGAAATATCAAGAAAAGCTAGGGATATCTTACTATTTAAAGGTCGTTTCCAAGCTCAATAAAGTTAAATACCTGTGAAAAAAGTTCGATTAATAATAAAAAAATTCAAAATTTGAAATTATTTTAATAATTTTGAACTTTGTACAATTTAGCACTTAAGCTTAACAGTTTGTACAACTGATAGCATATTGTTCAAACATTAGAACTCAAACCTTGTTCACAAATTTTACCACTCAGTTACTTTCCTACCGAATGTAGTATTAGTCTCTAATTATACCTTCCTGCTAGCAAACTTCTAAAGACCAACAAAACATTTCCGGTGTTTAACTTGTTCTTTTTTTCCATATACCAAGTGTATCTGAATACTATATGCATTCAAAATTGTCTATATTATCCATAATATTGATTACCTAACCAACTGAAAAGAATCACAGAAAATCCAATGCCTTGAAATATCAAATATTTACCCTTGGACAGTGTTAGAAACTCCAGTTGCTTTAGATATCAAAAGGCCTCCTTTGGTGGTTCTTTGGGAGTACTGCAATGCAAATTAAAATGATGAACTTCGCCATATAATAATAGTCCTACTCTTGTGAAATTGTTAGTTGGAGCAAATATGAAAGCTTTCTGGCGACTAAAATTATGAAACAATTGGAACTCACCCTGTGCTACATTGTAGTAAAGAAAATTTAGAACTCGGTCCAAACGCTTGGAGACACTATATGAAAAATTATTGGTTATCAAAATGGTACTTAAAGCATAATCAGCTGTCCAATTCATTTAATAAATCTAAACAAATAAGTCAAATATATTGCTGAAAACCTGGACCAAGGAAATATCATTTGTAGAAAGGCAGTACATATCGTTCATATTACAACAACTTTATCACAACAACTTGACTACAACAACTTAACCACTTGCCCATAATACTGGCTAAACTGATGAATAAAGCAAAAGATTCAGTAATTGACACAACCACTTATCGGGAAGTAATATACTATAATCATGATATAGGAGTGTAGTCTTCAACCATAATCAAATCATTGACATAAGGACAACAGATCACACACCTCCTTATGCTGACCATCTATTGGTGACAATAACACAATTATCAATTAACCAACAGCCAACAGTTGACCCTACAATGATCTCACGCATTAAGAAAGCTCACCAGGAGAATAGCTGTGAAAGGGGAAAAGCTTTTATATATTTTCCCCTTATGCCTAACTCATATCAGTTTAGGTTTGAGCAAAGATTGTAAGTGCCCGGGTATTTTTCTATTGGTCTCTACTCATTTTAGGATCGTAGACAAAAAGGATCTGAAAAATAACCTCCAATTATGTTTATATAGTTAGTAAAATGTGAACATGTAGAATAAATATGAACTAAAAAGGCTGAAACTCTGAAACAAAGACTACTGTAACACATAGAATGACTTAAATGCAATTCAAGGGGACCAAATTTTTTGAAATTAATAGTGAAGGTGTCCATGCGCCAAGGTAAGATTAAATTTAAATTATCTCCATATCATGGTTAGACGACATTTTGTGTGAATTTGAAAGTAGTTTTCAAATAATTATCTCCATATCCTAGTTGCAAAAGCTGCCCCGTGGAATGCATTTCTGCATGATGATGTCTCAAAGTATAGTCATACTACATTAGAACACTTAGAATTAACGCACATATATTTGCTCTTTATGGTTCGATTCATCTGATTGTATAACACTACACATATTTGCTACTTAAATATGGCATACATAAATAAGTCATATATTTGCTACTCTGCACTTGGAAGTTATGGCACACATATATTTGCTACTTAAATATTTTTTTATTCTACTTTGTGTTTTCTTTTTCAGCAACAAATACTTCGCGAACAAATTTGATCATGTACATTGAAGAGTCATTTTATTAATTTAAATCTCTACCAGCTATCTCTTAGGTTTACATGTAGCTATGACATCATGGTATTAATACCTAAATAGCTATTATGATATTTTGTGACGCTATTATGTATATCAGACTTATTGACAACTTGTGACGAAGACCGAGAACAATAAAAAATAAAACATAAAATAAATTGATAAAAAAATTATTAAGAAATAAATGTCATAACTCATTATGTTATCTCAACTACTGTACACTCAAGAAAAATCATACTCCAAATGGGATTTTTACAAACTTAACCGACTTAAACCACTAAATGGGATATTTAAATCACATTTACCAAATTATATAATATACTAATGTAAACCATGATTTAATTTGGAAAATCTTACAAACACTATAAACTAATTTGGACCACAACCATGAAAAACAATGTAGAAGTCATTGCAAAGACCTAAAGCCATTAGCATCATGTAACCTTATAATTATGGGAGTTTACCTCCTTGGTACGTATAGGCATAAGTGGTGCCTACCAAGTTATGCTACACAGCCAGAACCACCTTATCTGTCAGGTCTTATTCTTCAAGCTTCGTATGCTTTGTAATATGATAAAACAATCATTATACCATTGTTTGCTGCATCCAAATCTTAGATCATTGGGATGAGAACTGAAAAAGACGTTACATGTTACAAAGTTACAACTTTGGAATGCTTTACTAATGCAACATAATATTAAAGAGTGATTGTGCATATAACTATGGCACTATGCTAGTAAATAACAAAACAGGCAATGATTCTTGAAAAAAAAGGAGAGACCGTACATTAACAGCTATAAAACAGTCGAGAACTAACCTTCATTTGCAAGATATGTAGGCATGTAGGTAGTAGATAAAAAAATCCAAAAGCATGCAGCAATTGATTGTGTGTTAAGTTAGCTTACACAGAGAATTACAATAGTGGCATTAATCTGCAATATACAAAGTAATTGTCAATATATTATTATTAGGTAATCACTCATAATTTAAGTGGATAATGGTGTATATGGTGGGCGAGAGAAACCAAACCAAACTAAACCAAACATACCCAGTATATCCCGCTCAGAGTAGGGTCTGGGGAGGGTAGGTTGTACGCAGACCATGCCCCCACTTTTTAGGATGGGGAGGCTGTTTCCGTGAAGACCCTCGGCTATGTGCACGACAAATACGGTGAGTGATAAGGACAAAGGAATCTACAAGATATGTGTCAAAGTTCACAGCAATACCTGAGCCCATGGCTTTCTCCACACGGGACTTACCTACCATGTCCCTAGGTACCACCAAGCGAAGCTCCCTACACCTGCACAATCGGGAAACGTAAGGTAATATAAATGAAAAATGAAAATGGGAAAAGATAGTGGGAAAAGCCAAGCTCCTATGATAAGGTCATCCGGGACAACCCAACTCTGAGGTTCTCTACTACAGAGCCGTCCCCTAGAAGAGAGTCCACCACTCTGATCTGTCGCCTCCACGAACACCTGTCAGCGGTCAATGCCTCACTCAGATTCAAGGCCTTTAAATCCAACCTAAGCTGCTCTTCCCAAGACTTCCTCGGTCTGCCTCTCCTCCTTCCCCCAACAACCGAAAGACTCTCGACCCTTCTCACTGGGGCTTCCGCCCGCCTCCTACGGACGTGGCCAAACCATCTCAACCTCCCTTCCCTAACTTTCGCAGAAATAGGTGCCACTTCGAGCTCGGTCCTAAACACCCTATTAGGGATTCTATCAAGCATCGTGCGCCCACACGACCACCGCAACATCCTCATTTCAGCTGCTTCCAACTTGCGTTCGTGGGTCTTCTTCGCTGCCCAGCACTCTGAACCATATAACAACGCAGGCCGGATTGCCGCTCTATAGAATCTCCCTTTCAGCTTTAGAGGAACCTTCTTGTCGCACATCACCCCTGACGCTGCCCTCCACCTTTGCCACCCCGCATTGATACGATGCTTGACATCGTCTTCCACCTCACCTTCCTTCTGGATGATCGACCCCAGATACTTGAACTTATCCTTACGTGGGACAATATGATCTTCGATCTTAACCTCCACCCCTTCGTCGATGGCCTCGCCACTGAAGTTGCACCAGAGATACTCGGTTTTAGTTCTACTCACCCCCAAGCCTTGTGACTCCAAAGTTGATCTCCATTGTTCCTACTTCTCGTTGACCTCCCCCTTTGACTCCGCCACTAGCACGATATCGTCAGCGAAGAGCATGCACCACGGGACGGCGTCTATGATATCGCGAGATATGACATCTAGGATAAGTGCGAAAAGAAGAGGACTAAGAGCCGATCCTTGATGAAGCCCAATCTCCACCGGGAAGAAACGAGAGTCACCCACTGGGGTCCGGACGCAAGAAGTGGCTTGTAAGTACATGTCTTGAATCACTCTTACGTACGACGACGATACATTCCGCTCTACGAGGGACTTCCAAATCGCTTCACGGGGGATACTATCATATGCCTTCTCAAGATCAATGAACACCATATGGAGGTCTTTGCGGCGCTCTCTGAACTTCTCCATCAGGCGTCTGATGAGATGGATGGCCTCGGTCGTCGATCTCCCCGGCATAAAACCAAACTGAATCTCTTGGATAACAACTTCTCTTCTAATCCGGCCTTCTATCACTCTCTCCCAGAGTTTCATAGTATGACTGAGTAATTTAATACCCCGATAGTTACTACAACTCTGAGCATCGCCTTTGTTCTTGAAAAAAGGAACTACAACACTACGCCTCCATTCAGCTGGCATCTTAGCACCCACGAGGAGATCGTTGAACAGATTAACTAGCCATTGAACGCCAAAATCGCCAAGACAAATCCACACCTCGATTGGGATCTGATCCGGACCAACCGCCTTCCCTTTCGCCATTTTGCTAATGGCCCCCTTGACCTCGTCCTCGCTAATACGCTCACAAGGGGATGAAAGGGGGATCTCTAGTTCCTCACCGGGCCAACTCCTCCTATTCTCATTGAAAAGGTTATGGAAGTACGTACTCCACCTCTCCTTAATAGCGTCTTCATTAAGTAACACTCGGTCTGAATCATCCTTTACAAACTTAACTGCACCCAGGTCGCGCCGCCCTCTCTCCCTGGCTTTAGCTAATTTAAAGATAGCATCCGCTCCTTCCTTGGTATCCAGGCGCTTGTACATCCCCTCATAGGCTTCCCCTTTGGCTTTCGCCACTGCCTTCTTTGCTTCCCGTCTCGCCACCTTGTACTCTTCCATCTTCCGGCTCTTCTCCGACCCTTCACTCATCGACAGAAGCTCTTTGAAGAGCGCACGTTTAGCCTTAACTTTAGTCTGAACCTCCACGTTCCACCACCATGACTCCTTATGGCTTCTGCACCTACCCGAGGAAACCCAGCACTTTCTCGGCCACACACCGAATGTCCTTTGCCATGTTGGTCTACCTACAGTTAACATCTCCATCACTAGCAAAACGACCTTCGATGACCAGAGACTCCTTGAATTTGACCGCCTTCTCGCCCTTCAGATCTTTCCACAGGATTCTCGGTCTGAACTCTCGCGACTTGCGGATAACTCGACCCCCCATGGTCAGATCCATGGCCAACAACCGGTGCTGGGATGCACACGTCTCACTCCGGAACACCTTGCAATCCATGCACGTCCTGACATCCCGACTGCGCAAAAGAAGGTAGTCAATCTGAGTGAAGTAGCCCCCGCTACTAAAGGTGATGAGGTGCTCCTCCCTCTTCTGAAAAACCGAATTCACGATTACCAACTCCTGGGCAGTAGCAAAGTCCAACAAGGCGGACCCACCGTCATTCCTGGTTCCAAAGCCAAAACCGCCATGAGCGCTGGTGTAGCCATCTGCCCTCTCACCAATGTGACCATTGAAATCGCCACCCAACACTAAGAATTGGTCGTCAGGAATACTGCCGACCAACTCATCTAAACAAACCCAGAACGCCTCCTTCTCAGAATCGCTCAGACCTACTTGAGGTGCATACGCACACACCACGTTCACCACCTTCTCCCCAACCACAACCCTGACGGACATAATCCTGTCGTTGCACCTCTTCACTTCCACAACGTTGTCTTTTAGATCTTCCGCCAAAAGAATACCCACTCCGTTCTTCGAGTTGGCAAGACCTGAGTACCACAATTTATACCCGTTCGCTACTCTGGAACTGGCCCCCTTCCACCTAGTCTCTTGGATACAAGCCACATCCACTCTCCGCTTCTTCAGGACGTCCACTAGCTCCAACAGTTTACCTGACAAGGTACCTAAATTCAAACTGCCAACACGCAAACTACGAGACATCGGAGGAGAACAACACTAACAAAATTAACAAAATCAACAAAATTAACAAAAATAACAAAATCAACAAAATTACCAAAAATAGCAGAAATAACATAATAAACTACGGCTACAATAACGAACACAGAATAAGCAGCACAAAAACAACAGAAGATAGAGAAATAATAAAATAAAGAAACTAAAAACACAAAACAAAAAGACATATAAAACACAAGTAATACACAAAAGAGAGGAGTATTAACATAAAAGGGGGGGTGGAACGGATGAGGATGTAGTGACGGGGAGGGCAGGAATATAGAGAGATTTTGATGGGTGAGAAAAGGGGGAAGGGGTTTACGCAGGGTTAAGAGAAGATAAGTAAGGAGGTTGGCGGGGAGTTTAAAGGTTTTTGTTGGGTCAGATACGGGGGCTAATGCCGAATAGAAGGAGGTGAAATTGATAGTAAAGAAGTGGGGGTTTGGTAATTGGCGGAAACAGATATGAGGTTGAAGGAGATGGTGAAGGGAGGACGGGTCAAGAGGGTGGTCTGGGCGCTAGAAAAGGAAGGGGGGAGGTAGGGGGGGTAACGGAAGGGGGTGAAACGGGTGAGGAAGTGTGAGATTTTGATGGGTGAGAATAGGGAGTATAGGTTTGATTAGTAAGGAGGTTGGTGGGGAGTAGAAGGTTTTTGAAGGGGCAGTAACGGGACTAAAGCCGAGTTGCAGGGGGGAGGTCGAAGAGAAGGTGCGGTCGGAGTAGAATGAAAGACAGAAAACGGCGAAGTTGTCGGAGTAGAGATGGCGAAGGGAGTTGCAGGCTGCAGAAAGACGCAGCAGAAAGACGCAGAGAGAAAGAAACAAATCAAATCACGGTTACAAAATGAAAACAGGACAAAAAAACAGGAATGAGAAGTAAGAATACAGTGGTAATTAATTGAAGTTCCGGCGATACGCCGGTCAGTGGTTGCAGATCTGACGGAAAAGGCCGTTAACGGCTAGTTATAAAGCCAGAGAGAATTGTTTAGAATTAATTCTCTTAATGAATTGTGTTTTCAAAAAATGGTGAATTACAAAAATTCTTGGTGGGCGTGAGAATTGACAAAAATAAAGGAGCATTCTATAAAAAGTTAATTACTCTACAGTTTTACACGAAGGAGGCATAAGACCGTTAGGCTTTAAGATTAGTATTTGTTACTCATACACGTCTAATTTTCAAGATAGTTAAACTAAATACGGGCCTCCAGGAAGCGAATGTTAATGTCATGGTTATAAATTTAGCATATGACCATGTCAACATGCATAAAATAAAACAATTGGATTGGCAAAAAAATTCGTTAGAACTTTGCCACAAAAATGGTTGCAGGTTACCAACTTAATTAACATAAGGATACATGAAAATAGTAGAATACTAAGATAATGTGGGCAACCTTTTGAACAATTATGTATAATATTAGAAAGAGTCGAGATTGTTGTATTTTTCATATAACATTATTAAAAGATAAAAGATTTAGAGATTGTAAAGGGGTTCCAAGAATTGTTGAGAACAAATTCTTGTATATTTTTGTGTGTGCTTATTTCTTTAGAATTGCTTCTCTATTTATAGGCTACTTCAACAAATCTTCCACCCCTTTTACATTGTAACTGCCCCAATAATATATTCAATGTAATTATTATAAAATGTGTAACTCCCATTTCATGAGATGTGTAACTCCAATATAAATTTTGTAACTCCCACATTTAATGTTCGTAACTCCCTTTTTAACTTACATACCTATTATCCTCATAAACAATATTTGTAACTTTCAAATACATAAATAATGTATTTTATTCATTTTCTTTTATTTTATATTTGACAAAAATAAGTCAAATATAACATCTCCCACTTGACTTATTTTGATAAATATATTTTGTCACTCCCACCTTTCCGAGAGTATATAACAGTCCATATTCAATGACTCAAAAAAAAAAAAATTCAAACTAACATGTTTAACAAAAACATTTCTCATTAACTCGCACTTTTTGTAGAGTCTTTATATTTCCAACTGTTGTGGAATAAAAAGTAGGGTTATCGAATGGTGGCTAGGGTTCGTGAGCTTCTTGCTTTAATGGCTGCGCTTGTGTTATCGTGACCTAATTCGGGTCCTCACAAGATGCCTACGTATCTCTGTATTTCTAGAGAATCAAGCCAAAAAACGTAGTTCTAGGTTGAGGGGTCTGGCTCTTTATATAGGCTGTGGAAGCCTTAGAATTATAGTAGGTTTTGGAGACTTGGTGGATAAGTCACCGTAATTGAGGAAGGTTCTGACTCCTTCCTTTTAGGAATTAGTTTCCATGTCGAATTTGGTGCCTTGGAGGCTACACAATATCCTGGGGATATTCTAGGACGTTTTTGGTTTCTAGAACGTTCCTGGTTTGTGGATCAGACCCATGTTAGAGATAGGCTTTTACCGGGCGTCCCCAGTTTGGGCCGTTCTTTTGGGCCTGACCATTAATTACGAATTTAGTGCCCAACTAGGGTTTTGGGCCATATTTACGGGCCAATAAATGTCACATTAATTATGTCTTTAAGGGTTATTTTTTACCCATATCATTTGCCCCCCAACTTCTAGGAAAACTTGATTTCGTAGAAGTTTAAGGTCATATCAGCCCTGCAAGGGTATCGTCTTATAGTAAAGTGTGGAGCGACCTACACATTTACCATGACTAAAATCCTTTCCCAAGTTAATACTTAAGAAAGTTAAACGTTCCTTGGCCTCTCGAATCTTTCTCTCAAGATTTCCGAGCCTTTCGGGAATAGGATTAGTGCCGTTTTGAGCTCATAGACACTAATCCGAGTGCAATTCGTGCATAGGATCCTTTATCATCAATTCATTAATGATTCATTCCCCTCAACGTATCTAAGTTGGGGTTAATGCCGGGTGGTCGCTGCTCATAAGCCTTGATAAGGGCTAATTTTTGAGCAGAAGACGCTATTTTGGCCCTAATCGGGGCTAAACAACCCTAAACGGGGTTATAAAGGTCTTGATTTAGGCCAACAAGTTCATACTTGATGTAGTTACTATTAGGATATCCACCTTTAACCTTTGGATAGGTTAATTCTTGAGTGGAAGTCCTTAAACGTTGATAATTGAGGCTAATCACCCCCTAATTACGATTAGCGAAGTCCTAACCCCAAATTTTGGAGTCAAGTTAGTCAAGTAGAGCTTCTTACATCCTCCTGGTTGCAAAAAGAATCACGTGAAAATTCTCATTTTTGAGTTGTCTAGGGAAGAAATACTATCCCCTAGAAGGTGTTTCAGGGTCTTTCAATATCCTTGGTTTTCTGAACACCCCTGGCATCTCCAAACCCAAACTTTGAAGTTGAGCTTATATGATGGGGATTCTTATAATCTCCTGGTATGAAGAAGAATCACATGAAAGCATGCATTTTTGAACGTTCTGGAGGCGAAATACCCCATTTTCAGCTAATTTTCAGACCAGATCTCGCACATGATCATAACACCTTTCAAATTTCATGGAAACACTTGGCCACCTGCATAGGCTTGTAGAGGACCTCACAAGGTTCTTGAATCTCAAATTTGAGCTCAAACGGAGCGTTTTTGAGCGTTCTAGAGGGTCATGAAAACACCCTAAAAAAAAGGTCTTCCGAAAGCCCTCCAAACACCCTACCAAGGTGGCCTGGTCGGCTCACCCTGGTCGGCCATTCGGCCTAGGGTGCCTGGTCGGCTAGGGCTGGTCGGATGGGTCCCCCAAATTTTTTTTTTTTTTTGAATTTTGGCCATTTTTTGGATAGTTTACTTTGACCTTTGACTTTTGACTTTGACTTTGACCAAAATCAAAACTTGTCTTAAACTCCCTTCCTTGTTCCTAGAAAGGATTTAGTGATACCTTGGTTGGTTTGATGACCCTTGGCCTCAAACAACCTACTTCTTGGTTTTCAGGACCTTCCGGGTCTAAACCTTTCTTGAACTCTCGATATCAAATAACCTTTTGTTAAACTATTTCCCTTGGCTTCCAGGCATTCTCATGTACCTATAATGGAGTGTTTTAAACAACCTTAACCTTGCCCCCCTTGTGTTGAGGGTCTTTACTTCTTTATTTGAAGATGTGGGGACTTCCCTTGTTTTAAACACCTGACTTCGAGTCTAGGATATCGTAGTTAGTTTCTCGTCCTAGGTTTTAAGCTTAAGGTCTTCACATCTCCTTCCTTGTTTGTAGGATCTTGTCCTATCTTAAGATAATCATCCTTAGGCTAGCCTCAGGCCTTAGGCTTAAGCAATCAGCTTGATTCAGGACAATCAACCTCGTTGGCCATCTAGGCTTATATTTTGTGCTGGGATTCAAAACCCACACTCCATACTCTAGAGTAGGTCTTCTCATACCCTTAAAGGTGTTAGCCTTTTAGCTAATCATCCTGCTTAGTGGCTTTAATCGTGGTTTTTAGCTTAATCCCCTGTTTAGGCTTGATAAGCATATATTAATCAACCTGGGAGGTTGTTAATTATATTGCTGCTCTTGCCTGTATTTCCATTCATTTCTTTCACATATTTTTACGAATTAGATCGTTTATTTGACCCAATTCCGAGTTCACAGAGCCCTTTTCCTGCTATCTTTGGCTATTTAACCTGTAAACGCGGGTCGTTGGAAAGACGACCTGCTATTGAGGGTCATCATTTTTCTTATAAAAGAGTGTGGATTGAAGTCATTCTTCACATTTCCTTCTTCTTTCAAAGAAAATTTCTCTCTGAGGAGCTCCCAAATTTCAAGCACTTCTTTCAGTTTCAGACAAGGCTGTAATGGCAAGTGAGGGTGGTCAGAACGCCTTAGTCCCTTCCAAGGGCCTTCTTCAGGCGATTAACAGGAGAACCAAAGACAAGAACAGAAAAGGTAAGGTCTTTCCTCCTCGTTATCAATTATCTTTATCTGAGCTCTTAGATGAGCCCGGGGATGTGTTTCCGAACAACGCGGAATTCGACTCTTTTATGTTCCCTAGTACTTTGGATGCGGGAGATATCAGAAACTTACTCAAATATGAATTCCCTGCTGAGATGAAGCTTAGAATTCCCACACCAGGGGACAGAACTTGTAACTGGCATCCTGAGAACTTGTTTGTGTACAAAGGTGCCATTGATGCTGGCCTTAGGTTTCCAGTTCACCCTTGGCTTGTTAGGTTATTAGCTGAGGTTAAAATCAACCCTTGTCAACTATATCCCAACTCCTGGAAATTCATCTTCATTTTCATGGTTGAATGCATCAGAGGAGGCATCCGCCTTAGCATCCCGTTGTTTAGGCATCTATTTGCTTTTAAGAATAGCCCTATCACTAGGAAAGGATGGGTGAGCATCCAACACCGCATAAAATCTAGGATGATTATTGATGCTTCTTTTGTGCCTGATTCTTGCCACAACTGGAGGCACGAATTTTTCGTCCTTAGATGGAAAGGAGGAGACTGGGGTAACTTTTTCAGGTCTAAATTCAATCACGTGACTGATGAGGGTGTTAGTGAGCTTCAACTCACAACTGAAGAAATATCCCAACGGGATTGGCTTATTTCAGTCTTTCAGAAAACCCACTATCGTGAAGTTGTGACTGAACGTGCCTTGTTGGAGGCCGGGCTTAGTTATATCCCTCTCGAGGGTAATTCTTACTTTAACTTCTTTTCTTTCATCGTACTTGTTCTTATTCCAACATCGTTTCCTTTGCTTTGTTTGCAGTTGCTGAGGAGATTGACAACCATCCGAGCCGACTTCCCCATATCACCAAAAGGATGATTAAGAAAGCTGAGAAAGAAGCTAATCCTGAAGACGTACCGGCCCCTGAGTTCCTTCAGCATTGTTCGAAGGCGGGGAAGAGAATTAGGAGTTCGGATGGGAGCATGAAGACAGCATTCATGCCTGATTGGGGGATATGTGAGCAGGATGCTATCAAGGACAGCCACCTCCTTGCTCAAGAGTGGTCTCGGAACGCCATAGCCCCGGCCGACAAGGTCCATTTTGCAACAGCAACAGATTTAGAGGAAAATGAAAGCATGGGGGCATATCATGCCTATAACGTAAGTCGATCTCCTCTTCCTTTTCATTGTTATGGTTGTATATTGGCCGTCGTGGCTTAACACATTTTCTTATGGCGTTTTTGTTTTGGTAGCTAAATGCTCACTTCCAGAATGCTATCCAACTCGGGAGGTCCTACAAGGACAAGGAGAGAACTGCCCTCAAGGCTGTAGAGAAGCTTCAGAAGGAGTCTGAAGAATGGGAGGCTAAGTATTTCACCTCGGAGGACCAACTCTCATCCCTTAGGGGAAAGTATGCGGCTCTGGAAAACAGGACCCAGAATAATAAGAATTCCATCATTCAGAACTACTTAGGTTCAGACACTTTTCTTGCCTTCATTGATGAGCATGACAGGGAGGTCCAGCCGGACAGCATGACCATAGGTTGGGAGAAGGCTGTGAACAGGATTAGCCAAGATCATAAGGGAGTTGTCTTTCCTTCCTTTTATCCGAGTCCCTGGAAGGTGACAGAAGACGATGACCTTGTTGAAGGTGTTGGGACTTCCCCTGTGAGCAAACGTGCTTCTGGTTCTGGGACAAAGGGCATTCCTCAACAAGCAGGGTCTAGTTCTGGGAAACGTCCCTCAAGATCCCATCAGAGCGGGAGTTCAGAATGCCCCTTAGCGGGACGAATCCGTGAACCCAAGTCGGTTAGTATCAGTAGCTCCTCAACCTCAACTTCCAGGAGCGAAGAAGAAGGTGAAGAAGAAGTCCCTGCTCAGACTGCTCCTCCAAAAACCAAGAAGCGGTTGGTGAAGACTGCTTCTATCAAGAAGTGATTGAGCCTTGCATGGCCTGTGTTAGCCTCGTGTGGCTTTAGTTCTTTTAATATCCCGTCTTTGATTATGGTCCTTCATGAACTTGTACTTTTATTCGTATGTGTGTAACTTAAACCTTGATTGTGCCCTCCTGGGTATTTTATCTACGTGCTTGTTTTCTATGTTTCATATGTTCTTTTATTTTCGGTACTTGGTCATCTTAGACTTACACACATCTGGTGCTCGGTACATCACAAGGATTTACAGAATCATAGAACAGAAAACAAGCTTGTATTGATAACGCAAAATGGGCTCAGCCCTTACATAGAATATTATGTCCTACTAGGAGCAACATGCTCTGCAATGGTTTCATATGAACCTTATTTCTACTTCTATTAGATAGGCTAAAAGCTAAGTCCTTAATAGGAGAGCTTTAAACATAGTAAACCTTGAGATTCGAGGCGTGCCAGGAGCGGGGTACCTCGTTTCCATCCACGGTTTCCAGCTTATAAAAGCCTCTTCCCAACGTCTTTCTCACTCTATATGGTCCTTCCCAATTAGGGGCCAACTTTCCTGTCTGTCCAACTCCAGAGGCTTCAATTTTTCTCAAAACCAAGTCGCCTTGTTTGAAGAACCTTCCTTTAACCCTATGGTTGTAGTGAAAGGCTGCTCTTTTTTGGTGCTCAATATTACGGGCATTTGCTTCATCTCTGACCTCATCGATTAAATCAAGAGCAAGTCTCATGCCTTCCTCATTGGTTTCTTGCTCATATGCTTCCACCCTTGGAGATACGTGCGAAATTTCCAAAGGGACAACTGCTTCTGCCCCATAGGCTAGCAAAAATGGAGTAGCTTCTGTCGTTACCTTGCAGGTAGTACGATACGCCCACAGTATAGGCAGTAATTCATCAACCCACGTGTTTCGAGATCGTTCGACCCTCTTCTTAAGTCCATCAAGGATAATTCGATTTGCTACCTCAGCTTGGCCATTAGCCTGGGGGTGAGCTACTGAGGTAAAACGAAGTTCAATGGCATTCTCCTCACAGTATTTCTTAAACTCCTCATTGTTGAATTGGCGTCCGTTGTCCGTTACTAGGATTCGTGGGATCCCATATCTACAAATTATGTTCTCCCAGAAGAACTGGGCAACTTGTTGGGTGGTTATTTTTGCTAGCGGCTTGGCTTCAATCCACTTGGTAAAATAATCGATAGCCACTATTAGGAACTTCCTTTGTGCTGAGGCCACGGGAAAAGGACCAAGTATGTCCATCCCCCACATGGCAAACGGAATGGGAGAGTTAATTGACGTTAACATCTCTGGTGGCTGCCTAACAATTGGGGCGTGTTTCTGGCATCTGTCACACTTTTTAACATAGATTTTGGCGTCAGCCAACATTCCTGGCCAATAAAATCCCAGGCGGGTGATCTTATGAGCTAGGGCACTGCCCCCCAGGTGCTGCCCACAGATCCCTTCATGAACTTCCCTTAATGCCTCTTCTGCCTCTTGAGGCCTCAAGCATTTCAAGTATGGGATAACAAAAGACCTCTTATAAAGGATGCCTTCAATCAAAGCATATCTCAATGCCCTCACTGATAGTTTTCGTGCCTCCGAGGCATCTTCGGGGAGCCAACCAGTTTCCAGATGAGCCTTGATAGGGTCAATCCAACAGCTTCCTACTTCAATAGGTGCCACCAATTTTGAGTTGATGGTAGGGGCCTTCAGGACCTGGTAATAGACGTTCCCTGCATAATTCTCTATTTCAGAAGAGGCGAATTTTGATAAGGCATCGGCCTTGACATTCTCCTCCCTTGGGATATGCTCTATACAGCATTCATCAAACTGAGTCATAACAGCTTTCACAACCCTTAGGTATTTTGCCATAGTTTCATCCTTGGCTTCAAATTCACCATTCACTTGTGATACTACGAGTCTCGAATCCCCGCAGACTTTAAGGTTCTTGACTCTCAGTATTCTGGCCAAGCCTAATCCGGCTATCAAGGCTTCATATTCAGCTTAATTGTTGGTCGTCGGAAAGTCCAACTTCAGAGCATATTCCACTAAGAACCCATCAGGGCTTTGCAAGACTAAGCCTGCACCACTAGACTTTGTTTTTGATGCTCCATCAAAATAGAGCACCCAATACTCCTTCTGATCAGGTTCAAGCTCCTTAGCTTTATCTTCATCTTCCTTGTTTAATACTACCTCTTGCCCCCCGACTTCTTGGTTGATGGTACATTCAACCACGAAGTCAGCTAAAACCTGAGCCTTAATGGCTGTCCAAGGCTTATACGTGATATCAAACTCCCCGAGTTCGATCGCCCACTTGATTAGCCTTCCACTGGCCTTCGGGCTATGCAATATACTTCGTAACTGTTGGTCCGTCAGGACTTCAATCTTGTGTGCCTGGAAATAAGGTCGTAGTTTCCTTGAGGCTGTCACTAGTGCGAGAGCAAATTTTTCAATGGTCGAGTAATTCAACTCAGCTCCATGCAGCACCTTGCTCACGTAGTAGATGGGCTTCTGAACCTTGTTCTCCTCTCGAATGAGGACGGCACTCAGTGCTTGTTCAGATACCGCCAGATACAGGTATAGGGTCTCTCCAGAACTAGGTTTGGCCAACAACGGGGCCTTGGTCATGTATTTCTTCAATTGTTCAAAGGCCTCTTGGCTTTCTGATGTCCACTCAAAATTTTTTACTTTCTTCAAGGCCTGAAAGAAAGGTAAACATTTATCGCCAGACTTTGAGATGAATCTTCCCAAGGCAGCTATTCTACCAGTTAATTTCTGCACGTCTTTCACGGAACGTGGTGGTTCACTGTCGAGAATTGCTTTGATTTTATCTGGGTTGGCTTCAATGCCTCGTTTTGAGACCATCAGGCCCAAGAACTTCCCTGACCCAACGCCAAAAGCACATTTGGCTGGGTTCAGCATCATCTTATGGTGCCTCAGCACTTCAAACGCCTCCCTTAGGTGTTCAATATGGTCAGCTGTAAGCAAGCTCTTGACCAACATATCATCAACATATACCTCCATGGTTTTCCCAATCAGGTGGGCAAATATCTTATTTACCAGTCGTTGATAAGTAGCTCCTGCATTCTTTAGTCCAAAAGCCATGACAAGGTAACAAAAAACACCAAAGTCAGTTATGAAAGATACCTTTGGGATGTCATCCTTGTATATCTTAATCTGGTTGTAGCCACTGAAACCATCCATGAAGCTTAGCATCTCATGTCCTGCCGTAGCGTCTATTAGCGTGTCGATCCTTGGTAGAGGGAAGCAGTCCTTAGGGCACGCATCATTTAAATCAGTGAAGTCTATGCACATCCTCCACTTACCGTTGGCTTTCTTGACCATCACAGGGTTAGCCAACCATTCAGGAAACTGAATCTCCTCAACAAAACCAGCCTCCAAGAGTTTGTCCACCTCTTGTTTAATGGCCTCTTGCCTTTCTGGAGCAAAATTCCTCTTCTTCTGCTTAATGGTCTTCCGCTTAGGGTCGACATTCAACCTGTGAGTTATGAGTTGGGGATCAATCCCTGGCATATCAGCTGCTGTCCAAGCGAACACATCCTTATTTTCTTGTAGGAATTCAATTAACCTGCCCTTCATGGGTTCTTTCAGCGACGCTCCTATGTACGTGACATTTTCAGGGTCCCTACTGTCCAGGGGTACAGGAACCAAATCCTCTGCTGGTTTCCCCCGGTGTTCATCATCCCGAATATCCATGTCCTCAATCGGGAGGACCTGCCCCCCGACTCCATCAGCTCTTAACGCGGCCACATAACAACTTCGGGCCATCCTTTGATCACCCTTCTGTTCTCCAACACCATTCCTGGTTGGAAACTTGACTTTCATGTGATAACTAGAGGCAACAGCCTTGAACGCGTGGAGTCCGGTCCTTCCGAGGATCGCGTTATATGTGGAGGCCGCCTTAATTACCAAGAAGTTCAACATCTGTGTGGCCTCCTTAGGCTCCTTTCCAATAGTAACCGGGAGTTGGATAGTCCCTTCAACGCTAGATTCGACTCCATTGAACCCATATATGGGCATGTTATTTGGGGTCAGCTGGGAATCATTGTATCCCATCTTCACAAACGCATCATGAAACAGGATGTCAACAGAAGCACCATTGTCTATCAAGACTCGCTTCACCTCCGAATTTCCAATTACAGGAGTTATGACCAACGGGTCGTCATGGGGAAACTTTACCCCCTCTAAGTCCGAGTCATCAAATCCGATCACTACTTCAGTCTTTGCCCTCTTCGGGGCTTCTCCCACGATATGCATCACCTCCCTGGCATATGCCTTTCGAGAGTTCCTTGTTGTTCCGGCCGCAGTAGGACCTCCCCAAATCATGTTGATGACAGGCCCTCGTGGCTGGGGGTTGCGATCACGATCGTTATCCCTTCTATCATTATAATCCCTTCTATCATAATCTCTTCTTTGGTTTCCACGACCTTCACCCTTTGTGAATTTGCTCAGCTTTCCTTTTCGGATCAAGAATTCAATCTCGTCCTTGAGCTGTCTACAGTCATCAGTGTCATGTCCAACGTCCTTATGGAACCTGCAGTATTGATCTTTGTTTCTCCTTGCGGGATCACCCCTAAGTGGCTTCGGCCATCGGAAATCCGCATCTTTTTCAATATCCATCAGGATTTGACTTCTAGGAGCATTCAACCTTGCATATTCAGAGAACCTTGGCCCCAAATTCTTCTTGGAAGCAGAATCGGAGTCCTTGCTTGTCCGGGGGTATTTGTCCCTTGTGTCATACTCCTGCTCTTGCCTTCGCTTCCGGGAGTTTCCGTTTCCTCCATTAGTGGTGGGAGCTTCCGTCTTCTTCATGCTTTCTTCTGCTTTTATGTATTTACTTGCCCTCCTTTGGAGCTCAGTCATGCTCTCAGGGGGATGTTTTGCCAACGACATCTGAAAGTAGGGGTTCGTCGTTCCATTCTCCAAGGCTATCATAGCTACTTTGTTCTCCAGATCCGGGACATTCAACGTCTCCTTAGTGAAACGCTTGAGGTAATCCCTCAGGTTCTCATTCTTTCCTTGTTTTACTTGCATGAGAGAAGCAGAGCTTTTTTCGTGGACCTTTCCACTAACAAATTGATTGATAAAGGCAGTACTTAACTCCTTAAAAGAACCAATCGAGTTTGCGGGCAATCGGCTGTACCATCTTTGAGCCATGCCTGCCAAGGTTTGAGGAAACGCCCTACACTTAAGAGCGTCACTAGCGGGTTGTAACAGCAGAGCGTTCGAGAATGTCCTGACGTGATTCGAAGGATCGCCCGTCCCATCATATGCTTTTATCGTGGGCATCTTGAATTTTCGGGAAACATGAGCGTTCATCACTTCGTCCGTGAATGGAGGTGTGGGGTCGTCAGGGTCCCCAAGCGGCATCAGGTCTTTGGGATCACTCCTAGGGGTTTCTACCCTCGTAATTCCTCCAGTTGGGGCATCAGCCCTTCTCGGTCTTCTTGAGGACCCTTCCAAATCAATGAAGGGGATCTCTCTTGGGATTGGAGGAGGCCTATTCAGATTTTGCCTTGCTTGTTCTCTGGTTATATCATCCTTCAGCTTTTGGATCTCAGCTTCAAAAGCCTTGATTCTCTCAGCAGCTGTTTGAACGGGTCTATCATTGATCCTTTGAGTCCTCCTCATGGGTTCTTTGCTTGTACGTCGCCTCCTCGGGGCTATATCACGTTCATCATCCTCGGATGATGAATCATCGGAGTAAGGTCCAGAGTAATCGTAATATCCTTGCTCAGGGGGGGCTAGACCCCTAATATAGGGTGGCTGATACGACTCGGGTATCTGTAAAGCGTGCCCACTTGGTCCAGGATCCCTTCGATTTGGGGGATAGTTTGGCAACCCGTATAACGGATCGGTATTCACATGGAGTGTAGTGGTGGAGATCTGAACTCCTGAGAGCGGGGGACGGCTAGTCAATGGAGCAACCACCATCTGAAGTTGATTAGTCTCTTGTCCCGGGTGACCAATCACCGGTAAGGTTCTCTCAGCATGGGGATTCGTCCCTGTGGTCTGAGAAACTTGGGGTTGTGTAATAGTCTCAGTCGATGGGGGCACAAGCCCTTGCTCCGTAACAACGGGCGGTGTAGAGGAGACGATTGGTGGGTCAGATGTAATAGGAACATTCTCGGTTGATGTTCTTCGTGTGTTAACTATGGTTGATATCCTGGTCCCACAGACGGCGCCAAATGTTGTGGAATAAAAAGTAGGGTTATCGAATGGTGGCTAGGGTTCGTGAGCTTCTTGCTTTAATGGCTGCGCTTGTGTTATCGTGACCTAATTCGGGTCCTCACAAGATGCCTACGTATCTCTTTATTTCTAGAGAATCAAGCCAAAAAACGTAGTTCTAGGTTGAGGGGTCTGGCCCTTTATATAGGCTGTGGAAGCCTTAGAATTATAGTAGGTTTTGGAGACTTGGTGGATAAGTCACCGTAATTGAGGAAGGTTCTGACTCCTTCCTTTTAGGAATTAGTTTCCATGTCGAATTTGGTGCCTTGGAGGCTACACAATATCCTGGGGATATTCTAGGACGTTTTTGGTTTCTAGAACGTTCCTGGTTTGTGGATCAGACCCATGTTAGAGATAGGCTTTTACCGGGCGTCCCCAGTATGGGCCGTTCTTTTGGGCCTGACCATTAATTACGAATTTAGTGCCCAACTAGGGTTTTGGGCCATATTTACGGGCCAATAAATGTCACATTAGTTATGTCTTTAAGGGTTATTTTTTACCCATATCACCAACTCCAATCAAACTAACTCGTTTGATAAACATTTTTTTTTAACTCCACTTTTCGTAGAGTCTTCATATTTCCTTTAATAAGTTTACTATCATATCACTAGTAAAATATATCACACATTTTCACTTTCACTTCGTGCATTGCAACACATTCATGTCTCATATAACCTTTCCAACTTTAATTCCACATTATTAATTAAATGTGTATCCTGAAGTTGAATTCTCAATTAACAAGATCACCTTCGATACATATGTCGCAATAAAACAATAACTCCAGGCACGTCTGCCTAATTCACCAATTTATTAAAATACTCTTTAAGTACATGATTATGATACTCTTTACAGCCTCTCACTAGGCTCAAGCAAAATTGCTTCACAATTCACTTACAAAACTAACTACAAATGTCAAGTCAAGTCAATCGATTACACAACATAAAATATATCGGACTTCTGACTACTTGTTCATAATACATTCAGTGGTTACTTTTCTGAATTAATCATTTCCCATTACCAATAGGGTTGGCATCGGACTGCAATTCTGCATCCTAAAACAATTAAACATTATACATACACTACTTAATTCAAACTCAAAGTTCCTTTTTATCCCTCACAAACTGGATTCTTGGAATATATGAAATTTTCCCAAGTGTCTTTCATCACAAACTTTTAAATGAGATCCCACAATTTAACATTTCCTTCTCATTTTTCGCTAACAACTTATCATCAAGATATTCGATATAATCGTAACCGAACTCCCACTTTCAAAATTACGTACACAACTTTATATTCTTTATCGATATAAAATTCCCAGTTTTTCCGTAAAACTTTTCTTCACTGGTCATGTCTCAAATTTATAAACACACCAACAACTTTATTTTCTTTTTCAAACTACATTTACAACTAACGAATTTTGTATATTACAACTCCGACTTTTTTTTCAATTCCATGAACTAAAATTCTTTTGATTTCATTTCGAAAATTCTAATTTTATACTCCCCATTCTGAGTGTCACAAAAAAATCCTTTTCTTTTTACTCTCTGTTCTAAGAGTCACTATAATTTTTCTGTAACAGTGTCGTCTTTTTCAACAACGATTTTAAATTAACTTAATACCACGTATAAAACGGGTTCCAACCAAACAAATAACTCACATTTTCTATTTCACGAGATGCATCAACTTAACCACTGGCGTCATTTTTCAAAATAGCTTTTAGAGTTCTTTAACTCTTTAGTCCAACAAGACCAACAAATTCTTATTTATTAAATTCTGGACACTTGCCCCAATTTTCTTATAAATTAAATAAATAACTTATTTCAAAAAAGTTCTCTTTTCATTTTTATATACTCTCTATTCTGAGTATCATAAAAATATTTTTTTACAAAATATTATCTTTTAAACTGATAAATTTTCTGATTGTCTCCCAAAAATCTATATTCACCTTTTTTTTTCTTTCGACTCCATTAATAAAAATACAAAACACTATTATTTTGACACATTTTCTTTTCCTTGCCGCTCTCCATTCTGAGAGCCACACAATTTTTCTAGAGCACAATATTGTCTATTTAAATGATAAATTTCAAATTGCACATAAACAATTTATTTACCATATCAGGCTATCAACAAAAACACAAACAAATAATATAATTAATATTAATAGAGACTACATATATAACAAATTGTCGAATCTAATATGGGTTGACACAAAAAATATAATACGATGAAAATAAACACGAAAAAAACTGATTCAAGCCAACCAGTTACATCATTACTAGAACAAAAAAATAATAGAAGCAGAACCTGATACATAAAACTATGCAAAATGATCACAATATTCAAAAATCTCTAATTAGCAGGTTATATCTACAACACAAAAATTAAAAAAAAAACTAACAACCAACTACAATAATATCACCAATATACAGGAATGAATAGACAAGAATAAACAAAGACTACGAATTGACAATAAAAAAAACAAAATATGTAAAGTAATAGGTCCTCCACGATATATATGAACAATATTACTAGGTAATACAGTACAATTACTATCAAGGAAATGATCTTTGGCAAAACCACTACACTTATATTAAAATAATATAGTTGCCTAAAAGCATGCACTGAGAAAACAAAAACTCTACCTGATCAAAAAACTTAATAGCATATGGGATCTTTGAACAATGCAAACAAAAAAAAATAGAACATTCATTAAACACAAAAAGAAGGTGGATATAAAACTCCAACGAACTGGGCCCAATAGAACATGCAAGTTGGTACAAAAACGAAGCCTGCAAGAAAAAAAAACCGTGAATGAATATGGCAAAACACTAAAATAACCTGAAGCAATCTCGACACAAATCTCATCACAGAGTACAAGACGTGAAAGCGCCCTATAAAGCTCTGATACCAATGTTGTATTTTTCATATAACATTATTAAAAGATAAAAGATTTAGAGATTGTAAAGGGGTTCCAGGAATTGTTGAGAACAAGCTCTTGTATATTTTTTTGTGTGCTTATTCCATTAGAATTGCTTCTCTATTTATAGGCTACTTCAACAAATATAACAGAGATACCTACGGAGTCATCCAACGTTGGGTTCCTAAATCATTCCTTCAATCTGTAGCTCAATTCTAACGTCAAAAATTGCAATCTTGATTGACTTGTTAGTGGATGTCATTACAATCCTATAACTTAAAACATAATATCATGATCAAAATTTTTAAAACATTCTAGATGTCTGCATTGTACCAAGTACATGAAAATATTAAAATAAGCGAAGTACATATGTAAGATGCATTGATAAATTATACTTAAATATTACACCATGTATATAAATTAAATTGCAGTAGCTAAAAGACCATTGTGTAAAACTCTTTTTTTATTTAATAAACAGTAGCTAAAAGACCATTTTTACATTGTTGTTTGTGTAATAGAAATACTCTTTATTTTGTGCCTCCTGCTTTGCCTACCAGAGGGTCTTGAGCCTCGTTGTGCCTTTCATTGATTGTCTTGCACAGCCCCTGCGGGGCCAGACTAGGTGAGAGAGATACGGAACACACGTTAATTGATTGTATTATTCTACTCTCCCCCTGTACTCTTTTTGGTTTAACGATTTTGCTCCCGTGGTTCCTAAGGTTTCCACTTAAATATTTATAAGATGTCGTAGTTGGAGTCACAGGCTACTAATTAGCAATGCTAACTTGTACATGGAATTGTGTTATAATTTTGATAATTTACAAAATTAGATACCACAAGTACTCTAAGTTAAGTATGAACTACAAATAATCAAAGAAACCCACAATCAAAGAAATGGAAAAGAAAGTAAGTATCAATATTTAACCTTTGGAAGATCGATATCGTGATGTAAGTCTATTATTTCTTGCATCATAGGGTTTCAACTCTAATATTTATAAGATATCGCAGTTGGAGTCACAGGCTACTAATTAGCAATGCTAACTTGTACATGGAATTGTGTCATAATTTTGATAATTTATGAACTACAAATAATCAAAGAAACCCACAATCAAAGAAAAGGTTAAATATTTAACCTTTGGAAGATCGGAGAGCACCAAGATGAAACCGATGGGGTTCCTTTTGGTTAGCGTTAATAACCCAATTGCCTGTGTTATTGTATATTCCATATTGTTCGACATGATGTAGATCAGCTGTGAAGAGAAGCAAAATCAACGGGATAATAATTGGGTTTAACCCGGGTTGATTATCTAATTTAGTGTTGTGAATATATCGGGTGGTTCGTATCTGTTTTAGATATATGGATGCTCCATTAACCCGATCAAAAAGTAAAAGGACCCAAAATGACTAAAAACCCTAAGGGTAATATTGATTTCAAAGGGTAATTGGTGTAATTGATTATCATTAAGAATATATTAATATTTTGTCAAAAAAAAAAAAGAGAATATATTAATATTGATATGTCTATACTATATTATAATAAGCGAAAGGGTTATAATTTGTAGTTGGTTACCCCCTTATTTTTTGTTATCCCCTTATTTTTGGTTATCCTCATTCACAATCGTTTGATCTTCAATTCAAATCGATCATGACCGTTAGATACAACAATACTAAAAGTTGAAGGTCTAAGGTTCGAATCCCGCCAATAACATTTTAATATAAAACTAATACTAGATTATGTTATATAGAAAGGTTGAAGGTTCAATTCCCACAACAGCATATTAATTTAGATTTAATACTAAACTAAAAATAATGTTTAAAATATTATATATACTAAACTATAAACAAATTTAAAAAAAATAAAAATAACTCGTGCTTTGCACGAACTGTAAGCTAGTTATATTAATGATCGATTATAAACTAAAATGGTCCGTTATAAACCAAAAACCCACCAAAGACGGTGGTTGTGTTTTTTTTTGGACAATAAGACAGTGGTTGGTTTAAATCTCGGCGGTCATGATAAATTGATCAGGTATATAATCAGCCACCACCATTGGTCAGGGTTCTAAAAATCGGTAACTCGGTCCGAGTACTCGGTCGAGTACTCGTTTTGGACCCCTAAACCGATCCGAGTAGTGAGTAATCGGACCAAAAACCGGTTTTTGCTATAACTCGGTCAAGACTCGGGTTGACTCCGAGTAATCGGGGTCAAACTCGGGTTTGACTATTTTTTTTTTTTTTTTGCTAAGTATTAAAATATAATTTTTAGTGCTCAACTTATAGACTATAGTTATAATCTAGATTCCGCCCAATTAAAAGTCCTCTCTCTCAAAGATTCTATACATACACTTATATCACGTTTTAATATTATTAATAATATTAATATTATTACTTGGACACATGTACACTAGAATTAGAATATGCAAAAATTTCAGAAATCTAGTATATTTATAAAAAAAGCTCTAAATATTATTACTTTTTAGCAGGGTTGTAATAATATTATTAGTAATATTAATATTATTGTTAAGTTTTAAGTTTAACACATGTACACTAAAATTAGAATAAATACATATAAATTATGAGAAAAAAAAAGTTAAAAAACAATATCCGATTAGTAGTCCGAGTACTCATTCCGAGTACTCGCCGAGTTTCCGATTACTCATTTTTCTGGACCAAAACCGAGTTGGTCCGATTTCCGATTTTTACAACCTTGCCATTGGTTAATTATGATAAATTGGGACCATTAACAAATACGTGTCAACACGTGGACACACTTGTCAGCGCATGTCGATTCACATGTCCGCCCATGTAGATCTATCGATTTTTTGTGTATGAGAGTGGTAAAAAAATGGCCGATTATTGTTGGTCAATTTTCTGGGTTTTGGTTTTTTAATTGCAAATTTTGTAGTGTCCTTCCCTATCTACAAAAGTACTATAACTAAAATTATACCATAAAGAATGCAATCCAAAACAAATTCTTACCAATAACACAAAATTAAATAGAAAACTACTTCAAAATCATTATTCACAACAATACAATAAAACCTCTATAAATTAATAATGTTGGGACCGATAAATTTTGGCAAATTTTATTAATTTATAGAGATTACTAATTAATCGAGGTAAAATTTATACTGTTGCTATTATGTTGAGACCAAAAATCTGCATTCAAAATATTAATTTATCGTGGTATCGAGTATTAATTTAACGAGGTTTAAATGTATATACTAAAGATTAAACACAAACTCATTAATTAATTCAAACAGAATGTTGAATGCGAAGAAATCATCGGATAAATAGTACAAAAGTTAGAACTAAACAAACTATGCACAATTTTTGTAACCAAACAACCTTTCTTAAAGTTCACAAAACAAAATTCTTAAATTATTCCAACAAAAGAACTCTAGAATCAGATTCACCGTTCCTATGAGCTTCACTAGTCTCGTAATCTTTGCCATTATCCACATCCGTGTGATCACTTTTCTTCTACGCGACAGGTTTAGGTTGATCCTTTTCCTATGTATATATATGAATCAATACTCAAAATTGACTCTTGCCGAACCAAAATATATGTAAACAAATAGTCAAATACATATTAGAAATGGGGAAATTCATTTACTCATATCTGAATTAATTTATTCATGCACAAATTCATGTCTCCATGTATTATACTATTATATATATATATATATATATATATATATATATATATATATATATATATGAGTTGCACTCCATAACAAACACCTTATATAACAAACAATAAAGAACACCTCATATCTAATCTAAATTATCTAATATAAGAGTTCCGTCATGGCATCCAATACAAAAAGTTGTTATTTTTTTACCCAATATCCATCCAGCAAAAAAAAAAATTTAAAAAATTTACTGTTCATGATGACATTACTAATGACGTCAGCATGACGTCATCATGAACAGTAATTTTTTTTAAATTTTTTTTTATTGTTTTTTGATGGATGGATAGAGGGTAAAAAAATAACAACTTTTTGTATTTGGTGCCCTTGGCGGGGCCATTGGATCTATTAGATCTAAGGTGTTCTTTATTGTTTGTTATATAAGGGTGTTCTGTATGGAGCAATGACCTATATATATATATACATACATATATATATAGGATCTTGTTCTAATAGAAACTAACTTAGAATAGAAACTAGAAACTAAACCTAAATTAAATATTTCAAGCTAATCTAATGACCAAATTAGGGGTACTCCAATACAAAAAACGTTTAAAATTATTGTCTCTATTCAACAAAAATATAAAAAATTAAAAAAAAATTTAAAAAAAAGTACTGTTCACGTGATGACGTGGCACGTGAACAGTAACTTTTTTTAATTTTTTTTATTTTTTTTATATTTTTGTTGAATAGAGCCAAGAATTTTAAACGTTTTTTGTGAAGGTGCCCCTAGCGGGGCCATTAAAATAAATGAAATATAATTTATTTAGTGTAGGTTTCTAGTTTCTATTCTAAGGTTGGTTTCTATTTGAACGCTAGCCTATATATATATATATATATATATATTATAATGTATATATACATATATAACTATGTTTACAAAAACAAATTGGAGAAACTTATATAGATTTTGGAAAACAAATAAGAAGAAGCACGATGATCCATCGACTCGCAATATTCAAAAGTTTTTATTATTTAAAGAGAAAGAAACTTTTAGTTAAGTGTTATACAAAGATAGAATATGAGTAGTTTTTGACAGAAGGAATGGTCAGTTTTAGCATTGAAAACCGTGCATCATGCAAAACGATGTCGTATTGATTTCGACGGATTTTCAATTTTTCCACCAAACTTAAAACTGACTCCATGCGATCGATTTTAGTAATCTGAAAAACCCAAACAACATCGTACTAATTTGGGCGAGTATCTAAGCTAATAAGAGTGTTTCTAAGCTAATTTCACCAGCATATACTTGGATCTAGGGGGCTTAATGAAATGGGGGGTGAAGGGGGCAATTTATAGCTAAAAATAAGGCATTTAGCTTTATTTTTAAATGGTAATAAGCACATGGGTTAATGTTAGATATTGATTCCAGTGATGTCTGGATCTGGACTACTCAGATACTGATGCTGACGTCATCAGTAAAGCAACGTCAGTATTATGATTTCTATCAGGATATATTGGAAGCTGATCAGGATTACATGAAGATTTACATTAGTCCAGAGATCAAGGAAGATTGATTTATCGACTCCTATTTTATAGCATCGTAGCTATCAGTTAGGGTATGTATTGTAAATAGTTGTTAATTGATTTGACATATCTTGTAATTGATAGAGTAGCTGTGTACTGTATATAAACACAGTTCAGGTTTTACATTAGAGTAATCGCCTACTCGAGATATCTTGTAACCTAGCAGCTCTCAAGAACATCAGAATTTCTTGAGAGGGTTTGTAACAGTTTTATATTAGAGTTAATAAAGCTGTTATTTATTCATACTCATATTACTATTATTGTTTAAGTCAAAAATCTTATACAATTGTATTCAACCCCCCTTCTACAAATATTATTTACTGGGCAACAATTGGTATCAGAGCAAACTGATTATTTTAAATCAGAAACGATCTTAAGATGTCGACAAGCAAGTATGAAAGCATTAAGATTCTCATCCTCAAAAATTCTAAGTATCCTACATGGAAAGTAAAAATGTTGATGTATCTGGAAGCCTGTGATCCTGACTATCTTGATAGGATCTATGATGGACCCTATGTTCCTAAGAAATTGGTTCCATTAACAAGGACTGTTCTTGAACACTATGTTCAAAAGACAAAATCAGAATGGACTGCTGAGGAAAAGGCTGAAATTCTTAAGGATGCTAAAGTTAAAAACATTCTTCACAACAGTCTTGATGCTGTCACAACACTACACCACAAATGGTCTATGGCAACACCCAAAATAAGTGTTAAAAATGCTGAAAAATGTTACCATAGGATTTAAGGCAACACTTTGGTCAATTTTGAAGGTGTTGGGAATTTGCATGTGGGCTTAGAGGTTAAGCCAACACATTTTGTCAAAACTAAGGCAACATCAACATCATGTTGCCTTAGGCACTTATGCCAACATTTTGTGCAAAATAGCAACACTATTTTCGGTGTTGGCATAAAATCTATGGCAACACTATCTACTCAACACCAACACCCTTGCGATGTTGCCATATAGCCTATTCCAACTTCTTTGTCCCTCTACAGCAACACCAACTGATATAAATTTTCTAAAAATTTATATTTTAATTATTTTTTTTCGATTTTGTTTTACTTCTGATATTCTTCAAATTTTCAAAAATACAATAAAAAATTAACACAAATCAAGGTAAATTAAAATATATTTTGAATAAATCACATTTATCAACTTTTATTAAACTAAAATATATCACTAATTCAGTTACAAAAAATTACTAATTACACAACTCAAATCATTATACAATTAAATCATTATACAATGCAACATTCATCCACTATCATAAGGTTCAAGTCACCTCTCCATGACAATATTCTAAAGTCTAGACTTAATTCAACTTCTGTTTCCATTAGAATAAGAATGCACTGTCAACCAGTATCTGGAAGTTCCTTTCTTGCACTGTGATGTTGCAGCAAGCTGAATAAGAATGCTTCTGAGAATTGATCGAGGATGAGGAGATGTGATCTTAGAATAAGAATGCCTTCCATACTCCTGGAAAATTAAGAGGAATCTAAGTTGAATAGTTGAATCTTGATGGTTCGAAAAAAAGAGATTAATTTACTGTACCGCAATTTAGCTTCCAGGTCACTGCTTTGCCTACTCATTGTTCCTGCAGCAGAATTTATTGAACACTTAACAAAAGATTATTTGGAAAAGTTAGCGTTAAATATAGCGAACACCTCAAAAGAACAACATAAAATCACAAGCCACAAGTTCTTCTCCCTGCACTCCTGTTCTGTGAGAGCTATACTTTTTACACACTTTTAGATCTCTCTAGACAATTTTTGTACATGATACTATTATTCTTGTTTTTTTTATTCTACCGTTTTGAATATTAATGTCAACCTCAATTTTCACCTAACACAAAAGGGACGGGCTAGTGTTTATACATCTAAAATGTGGACCATGTATGGCTCGAACGAAAGAGCCAGAGGTAGTATTATATACTTAAAAGCATACAGACTCCATTATCTAAAGGATGTGATGTAGCAATATCAGTTGATAAAGCACATTTTCCAATCAGGACCATATCTTTTACTCACTCCAACAGGTACATTTTTGCATTTATCACACAAATTACAATCACTATTAATAGCAGGCAACATACACCGTATGTTAATAATAACATACAGTAACAATAACACATGCATATAGTAAAAATTCTGCTTCTGTTTTATAGCCAAAATATGTTTTCTTGACAAATACACAGAACACAGAGATGCAGTTGAATCAAAGATAAAAGGCACTAATAGTGAGATATATAAAGGAAAGTGCAAAATTCTGCTAGCAAGAAATGGAATCATTCTTAGTCTAGAAAAGAAGCACGAAATCTAAATCTAGCATTACACATCCCATCGATTAGCATGGCATTGGCATGTAATTCCAGAAAAGTACAGTTTATAAGAAATCAGAGGAAAAATGTAGAAAAAAGCATAGAGCTAAAAGTTGTTATACTTACCAGATCAGCTCTTCTTTCTTCGAGCAGCAAGTCCTTGCTCAAAGCATCAGGAGCCAAACCGTACAGAGTAGGATTACGTAACATACGATCGGCCAGTTTAGCTGATCGGCCAGTACCAAGCACAATATTTGCATTTAGCTGATCAGCCAGTTTGTGACTGGCTCTCGATGGGAAGCTGTTGATTCATTAAAGAAAGATAATACTGCAATTCACTATGTCCGGTTATTATTATTCCCTCCCCATAAGTGTCATACTGAGGCCTTCCTGCTCGACCAAGCATCTGCATAACATCCAAAGGACTTAGTTCAGACCAAGCATCTTAAGGCATATATACTTATTTATGGCCACACATAATCCAATTAATCGCAGAACAAGATTAAACAAGTCAAGCAAGAAATGAATCTAAACCAGATTATAAAATTAATAACAGGTCATTTTAAGCACACATGTTTCCATTCAGCAGCAATGATACCCTTGGCAAGCAAAAACTGTCCGAGAGACATACGGACCAACTCGCCTTGGCAAGCAAAAACTGTCCAATGATACTCTCTTATGCCACTGTTATCATTCCAGGACCTTCAGAAGCAGTTTGGCAGCAATACCAGTACTAGTTGAGTTCTCTCACCTTTCCCTTTATCATTCAAATGAATGTGACTCCTGCGTGTTGGTGCAGTGGTTGAGCCACTGGCCTCCTTTGAAGGAGGTCAGGGGTTCGACTCCTACGGGTGTGTGAGTTTCTTAGTTTGTATTAGGTTTCCTTTCTGTATTTGTATTTCTATATTTGTAATGGCCGGGGGTCCTTCGGAAACAGCCTCCCTATTGTATAGGGGCATGGTCTGCGTACATCAACCCTCCTCAGACACCACTCTGAGTGGTATTATAACTGAGTAAGTTTCGTTTTTTTATTCAAATGAATGTGACCTTCATTCTTTCTCAACTGCAAGCTGCAAGAATACAGAAGACATTTAGATACTTCACTTATGGAGAGGAAGACGATAAAATTTTATATGCATACAACGACGCTGTTCAAGCTTTTCTTTGACTTGTCTAAAAAAGTGGAAGGCTTGGCCTTGGCACAGATTAAAGGTCTTTCGAAAACATATCATGCTAGTGGAAGTTGGAATTATATATTACTTGCGTAAGAAAAAAAATGTTTTCTTTGATTTTGAACAAAAAGGATCGATATGTTGATGAAGACTCATTTGTTAAAGAAGTACTAGTTACTTCTGAATGTTTCAGTGAGAATGTGAGATATTGTTTTGTTCCGACCCAATGTCGAAATGACAATTGCATGGGAACCAAAGTTATCTTCTGTTGTGGTTGATTATATATTGGCATTTATCGGTGAAGTTAAATTCATCCTTCATAGATCACACTCTTCTTCAAATTCTACTAATCCACTTTATTACTATGTAGTCTATTTGTCATACGGGAGCTCTGCCGATTATACTTCCCCCTTCAATGTGCCTTGTAATTTGTATATAATACTCGAAACGAAAAGCCGTGACTTATGCTAAAAAATTTACACGACGCTACAAAAATACCAAGCTACGAATCGTAAATAAAAATGACAAGTTTTATATATCTGAAATAACAGTAGTAGTATTGGGAGCTTTGAGAGCTAGCACCTCCCGTCATCGGAGTGCCATTTTCCAAAATTAAGAGATGGGGAGACAAAAACAGATACACACCAAACACAAAATTAAGAACACCAATTAACATACACATACATATATATACACATAAAATACAAAAAATTAACAGCAGAAATTAACAAAACTAACAAAAAATTAACAAAACTAGCAAATTAAAGTTGAGAAGAAGGATACCTTAAGCTTACAAAACTGCAAGCCCTAATTGATGAGGCCTTGAATCAACTGAGAGAGATGGCGGAAAGATGAGAGATAGCGGAGAGAGAGATGAGCACCGGAGAGAGATGTACAGCGGACATCGGAGAGATATGAGAGTGAGAGACGAGATGAGATTGAGATTTCTTATTTTGTTTTATTTTGATTTGTTATTTTGTTTTATCAAATAAAATAATAGTGAGAGATGAGAGCGGGTCTTTATTTCAATAGGAGCGGGCTTTTTAATTTAGAATCAAAATTTTAGCGGGATGTTTATTTCAGTAAAAGTGTCAACTTTTTTAACATTTTTTTAGATGTCTAAGGCAACACCAATTCATGTGTTGGCATTGAGGATTATAATTGCATCTAAGCCAACATGAACGGCAACATCCAGTTATGATGTTGGCTTATATCTAATTTATTCAATTTTTACAATCTAAGGCAACATTTAACGTGGCAACATCGATTTTGGGTATTGGCAAAGACCATTTGTGGTGTAGTGCAGAGTGATAGCATGCAAAACTCCAAAGGAGATCTGGGAAACTTTGGAGACTCAATGCCAAGGCACAGAGTCTATCAAAATGAATAGGAGGGCACTATTGATTCAAGAGTATGAATAGTTTGATGCCAGACCTGATGAGAGTCTTACATATATGTATGATAGATTCCTCACTATGCTAAATAATTTATCTCTGGTAGGCAAAGAATATGAGGCTGAAGACTAAAACACCAAGTTTCTAAGAGCCTTACCTGAGGAGTGGGATACACAATCCTTAATCATTAGACATCAGTATGATCTTGACAATTTGTCTCTTGATGAAGTCTATGGAATGCTCAGAACCCATGATCTTGAAGTTCAACAAAGGAGGAACAAGAAAAATGTCAAGGTAAAGTCTGTTGCTTTGAATGTGGAAACAAAATCAAAGGGAAAAGCTGTCGAGGGTTCAAGGAGAAGAAGTTGAGATGACTCATCATCAGATCTTGATGTTAATCCTGATGTTAATCCTGATGCTGATACTGATGATGACTCTACTGATTTTGATATAATGAAATAGTTGTTATGATAGTCAAAGGCTTCAAGAAGATGAAGTTCAGGAAGGCTAGGAGGCAAGGAAACTTTCAGAAGAAATCCTTCAATGCTGATAAGGACATGTACAAGAAGAAGGAAAATGCAGCAAGTTTGACAAATCAAAGGTCAAATGTTACAACTGTGACGGAGCGGGTCACTTTGCAACTGAGTGCAAAAAGGCCAAAACCAAAGCTCTCATCTCCTCAATCAAGGACTGGATGGATTCTTCTTCAGAATCTAAAGAGGAACAGGTGAATTATGCCTTGATGGCAAATGTTGATGAAGTTGCTGCTCTTGATAATAAGGTACCTGAACTGTTTTTGATTTTTATACTGATAGTGTTTCTGAGTTGAGATCATTTCTTAAATCTCTGAATGTTAGCTTTAAAAGTCAATCTCTTGAAAATGCTAGAATTTTATATGAAATGTCTAAGGTTAGAAAGAGAAATGATCATTTAGAAGCTGAGTTACTCTTTTATGCAAGAACTTCAAACTGAATGTGATAAGGCTAAACACATGAAAATTGAATTAGAATTGAAATGTACTTCTCTGGAAAAAGAACTTGAATTTTCTAATAAGAAACTCAAAACCTGGACTGATTCTGGTAGGAAATTTCATGAGATACATACTAATAAAAACTGGAAAGATTGTCTAGGTTATAAGCTAGAAAATGATCAGAAACTGAATCAGAAAGCTGTTGTTACACTACACCACAAATGTCTTTACCAACACTAAAAACCGATGTTTCCACGTTAAATGTTGCCTTAGATGCTAAAAATCGAATAGATTTGATATTAGCCAACATCATAACCGGAAGTTGCCATTCATGTTGCCTTAAATTCAATTTTAGTCCTCAAAGCCAACACATGAATTGGTGTTGCTTAGACACCTGAAAAAATGTTAAAAATTTTGCCGCTATTACTGAAAATAGAAGCCCGCTAATATTTTCACTTAAGTTAAAAAGCCAGCTCTCATCTAAAACAAAAGAAAACAAATGAAAACAAAATAAAAACAAAAATAGCTCACATATCTCATCTCACTCTCACAGCTCCCTCTCATCTCTCTCTACTCTCATCTCTCTCACTCTCTTCTCTCCCTCTCATCTCTCCGGTGTCCATCTCCGCTATTCATCTCCGCTGTCCATCTCCGCTCAACTCGGCTATCTCTCTCTCTCAATTGATTCGTGCGTGGTATGTTTCTAATTACCTTAATTGATTTGTGCCCTAATTTTTGGGGTTTTTACTGAATCCATTATCTTAATACGATTAGAAGCAGTATCTTTATTCATCTCAATTCGATTCTAGGTATTATCATCTCTCTCTATCTCTCTCTCTCCCTCTCTGTACACATACATGTATTTATATATATAGTTTGTGTGTATGTTTTAATCTTCTTTCTATTTTTGTGTATATATATGTAATTGTTCTGATTTTGAGTAATTTATTACAAATTATGGATGTGCTCTTATTATATTTTCTGTTTACTTTGTAATTTGTTTGTTTAGTTTATGTTTGTATGGATGTGCTTTTATAGACATGTTCCCGTAACAATTTTGGAGGTATGCTCGGTAGTACTCTGTATTGCTAAATTATGAAGACAAAGCTAATACCCTTTTCTATAGAGTTTCTTTTTGCTACCATTATCTCACTTCGCATAAGTGAAAAATGGCATTATTGTCTTATATCTTTGAGACTTACCCATTGTTTGTGGTTTTACAGTTTATAAAAGACATCCATGATATGATGGTGTGCTAGATGTACACGCTGTGAGTTCCTCTTTTGATTGTACATTCGTTTTATTCTCATAATATATCTGGGTCTTAAAAGGCTTGATTTTGTTTTACTGATGTCAAACCTCTTCATAGGAGTAAGGGTTCCTTATCTGCTAATGAGATGGCAAGACATATAACACTTGAAAAAAATGGGATTAGCCTTGACTTCTTTCCAGGGGATGTGTTTGCTGATCGAATTACTGCTATTCAGGTATTTTTCTGAAAACTTCTCGATTGAGTTTGAAACTTATAGTCTTTAAGTCTAATATTCTGAAATTAGAAGATATGGCAACATATATTCTTATAGGGATATTGTATCTGGACTCTCTGAAGCTGATGGAGTTGACTACTCTGATCCAGAAGAGGTTTGAATTAAGCAGCAAATAACTCCTGGATATACTAATGCGGTTACAGCTGCAAGGCTTGTTCATTTACATTTTATTTTCTCTGAGCAGCTTGAATTACTGGTTGCAACACTTATAGATCTTGATGCAGTGGATGGTAAAAGCAGTGTTTCTTTATTTTTGCGAAAATAAACATTCTTTTGAAAATAAATATTGTGTTGTTGGTATACAGATGTGAGAACCTAGAATGCGTCAAAGTTAGTAGTCAACTTTACTTTGTAATTTGGTATTGAGTTATTGATTTTCTACTAATCATATATTGAGTTGAGTGTAAATAAATTTACTGCTCAAGATCCCTGATTTTATTCTTTACAGTGGACTATTATTATGATTGTGTATATATAGTCTCATAGGCAATTCATAGTGTGTAATATCTGTACATTGATAGGAGTTATTTCAAAAGCCTTAAAGGTCACCCAGATTTAAACATTGTGACAGGTAGTTATACACTTGTTAATTCTAATATGGTTCAACTTTCTACTAAAGCATCACTGCCAATCAGTATGGTCTTAGCCAGTTGGACTGTTGTCTTGTGATTTAATTTTCATTGGTTTATGCCTCTTCCTATCCATGCTGGAATGCATATTTATTCAATAGCATAAGCTAAAGGGAACGTGTTCAGGTTAGTAAAGTTGAATTATAATGATCGTAATGCAGTTTATGATTTCAGTACTCTTAGAGGAAAGTGTAACTTTAGTATGTCTATATTGAGATGGTATTTGACAATTGCTGCAGTCAAATATGGGAGCTACAATAAACTAGCACTATAGTAGTATTTATAAAAAAAACTAGCACTATAATAATTTTGGTGACTTGGTGTCCATAATCTGATTATACCAATATATAAATCAACCTGACTTTGTCTCTGTTGTGCTTAAACTTTTTGCTGGTTTGTACTTATTAAAGATATTTTTCTGCTAAGGCTCTGTTTTGATTCAGGGACCAAGCAGTACTTCAGACATGCCTTAGGTTGCACTGATTGGTCAGTCTGTTTCTATAGCATCTGCACAATCCGGAAGCGTTGGAACTGATAAGTCACTACAAACTTCTTGGCATGCTGAGAGTGAAAGTCTCGAGTCAATTCTAGTGGGAGCTAGCTCCTAAAACTAAGCTTGGTAGACTAGCAGTAGTGGAGACCCCTGCTCAACAGATCCGCAAGCGTTTGAAATGGAGTGTAAATTTAATTGTATAACGATTTGACTTGTGTAATTATTAATTTTTTGTAGCGGAATTAGTGATATATTTTAGTTTTATAAAAGTTGATGAATGTGATTTCTTCAAATTATATTTTAGTTTACCTTGACTTGCGTTAATTTTTTAGTGTATTTTTGAAAATTTGAAGAATATCACAAGTAAAACAAAATCCAAAAAAATAAATAAAATATAATTTTCAAAAAATTTATATCAACTGGTGTTGCTGTAGAGGGACAAAGATGTTGGAATAGGCTATATGGCAATATCGCAAGGGTGTTGGTGTTGAGTAGACATTGTTGCCATAGATTTTATGCCTACACCGAAAATAATGTTGCTATTTTACACGAAATGTTGGCATAAGTGCCTAATGTAACATGATGTTGATGTTGCCGTAGCTTTGACAAATGTGTTGGGTTAACCTCTAAGGCCACATGCAAATTCCCAACACCTTCAAAATTTACAAAAGTGTTGCCTTAAATCTTATGGTAACATTTTCAGCATTTTTAACACTTATTTTGGGTGTTGCCAAAGACTATTTGTGGTGTAGTGTTAGTGAAAAGACAAATCCGAAGACCTACAGACATGTTATAGACAAAACCAAATCTGATATTAAACATGTCAATTTGTGTATAGTAAGAATCCCAAGTCAGATACTGAAAAGGGATCAACTTCTGCTAAACAGAATACAGAGAGTTTGTCTAAAACTTTAAAAGTATCAAGTACTAAAAATGTAGGTCTTTTGTCTAAGAAACAACTGAGAGACAAAATCTGTGAAGTTACAGATAGAAAGAAGGCATCTACTGCTAAAAGAAACAGGAATGGTAAAGTTGGAATAAACAAAGAGAATAATTATAAGTGTATTTCAAATGCACCTAGAAGATCATACTTTAATTGTGGAAACTCTAATAATCTTGCTATTGATTGTAGGAGGAGTAAAAAGAAAGCTACTGTGATTCCTAAGTCTGACATTAGGAATAGATCAGTATTTTATAAACCACAAAATCCATGTTTTCATTGTGGCAGTAAATGGTATTCTATCTATACATGTGAAGAATACCATAGTTTGTACTATAACCTTTATGATCCTTTGCCAAAGTATAATAAAAGTACAAATTCTGTTAAAACAAAGAATGTGAATACTAAGCATGCATTTGTTAATTTTGATACTGACAAGGCAAATCTTGATGGATTCAATCCTAACAAAACTGTTTTTGTCAAAAAGACTTTTGCTGCTAAAAATGTTAAATTGCATGCAAATAGAACCCAACAAGTGTGGGTTCTTAAAAATTCTAACTGAGTTCTTTGTGTTTCTGATTGCAGGGTAAAAAGAAAAATGTGCTATTCATGGTTAGTGGATGCTCTATGCATATGACTGGAAACAAATTCCTGTTATCAGAATTTGAGGAGAAAGTTGGCCCAACTATGTCTTATGGAGATGGCAACATTGGACAAACTTTGGGATATGGCAATATTATCATTGGAAATGTCATCATTGAAAAAGGAGCTCTAGTGAAAGGACTCAATCATAATCTGCTAAGTGTTAGTCAAATCACAGATAGAGGTTATCATGTTAACTTCAATGATACTCATTTTGAAGTGATCAGTAAGCCATCAGGAAAGGTTGTCTTAACTGGTTTAAGGCATGGTGACATTTATGAAGCTAACATCTACTCTAGTACTGAAGGTCCCTCTACATGTCTCATCAGTAAGCATCTGTAGATGAAAGTTGGAATTGGCACAAGAAGCTTTCTCATCTCAACTTCAATAACATAAATGAGTTGGTTAAGAAAGATTTGATGAGAGGATTACCAAAAGCATTATATACTCCTGATGGACTTTGTGATGCTTGTCAGAAGGCAAAATAGAGAAGGACATCATTCAAGAGTAAAACTGAATCCTCAATGGATGAACCATATCACATGCTTCACCTTGACTTGTTTGGTCTAGTCAACATTATGTCCATCAGTAAGAAAAGGTACACTCTACTCATTGTTAATGAATATACTAGATTTACATGGGTGTATTTTCTTCACAGAAAAGATGAAACTGATGAGATACTGTTGGGCCATGTAAGACTCATTGAAACTGGCACAAAATACAAAGTCAAGATTCAGAGAAGTGATAATGGAACTGAATTCAAGAATTCGGTAATGGAGGAATTCTGTAAATACAAAGGAATAGTTCAACAATTCTCTGCTCCTGGCACACCCCAGCAAAATGGAGTAGTTGAAAGGAAGAACAGAACTCTCATTAAAGCTGGCAGAACTATGTTGGAGGAAGTTAAACTACCTACATATTTCTGGGCAGAAGCAGTCAACACAACATGCTATACTCAGAAAATTACTTTAATCAACAGACATGGTGTGACTCCTTATCAAATGATTAAAGAAAAGAAACCTAGTCTGAAGCATCTACATGTGTTTGGCTGCAAGTGCTTTGTTCTGAGACCTCATCCTAAACAGTTAGGAAAATTTAAAACTAAAGCTGATGAGGGCATCTTTATTGGCTATCCAACTACAAGAACCTTTAAAGTCTACAATCTGAGAACAAAGACAGGCATGGAGTCTATAAATGTATCTTTTGATGATAAGAAAATAACAGGATTTGCTGAAGACTCTCATGACAGTTTGATCTTTTCAAATGAAGCTACCAAGAATCCTGATGAATTTTTGTCAGATACTGATATCCCATCAGATCCTGACATTTCATATATTCCTGATGAAGCACCAATTACTGATAGTGGTACCATAAATGCAAATGTTGAGGGGGACCAACAACAAAATACCGTCAATACTGATACAACTCAAGCATCAGGAGGAGGTTCGTCAGAAACAGATTCTAGTGATAATCCTGACAATACTTCAGGAGGATATAGCACTATCTCAAGGGGAGCTTCTAATGATTCTAGTTCTTTTGAAGATAACACCAATCCAGGAGGAGCATCCAACTCTAGAAATGAGTTACCACCAGCAAGAAAATGGAATAAAAGTCATACTCCTGATTTAATTATTGGGAATCCTGATGCAGGTGTTAAAACTAGAAGTGCAACTCAGAATGAATGTCTTTATCATAAATTTCTGTCAAAGGAGGAACCTAAGAAAGTTGAAGATGCACTCAAGGATGCTGATTGGGTTACAACAATGCAAGAAGAACTGAATGAATTTGAAAGAAATGAAGTTTGGAAACTAGTACCAAGGCCAAAGGATAGGTCAATAGTGGGTACAAAGTGGGTATTCAGAAATAAGATAGATTCAAATGGTACTATTATGAGGAACAAATCAAGGCTAGTTTCAAAGGGGTATTCTCAACAGGAAGGTATAGATTATAATGAGACCTTTGCTCCAGTTGCAAGGCTAGAAGCCATCAGGATTTTTCTGGCATATGCAGCCCACAAGAAATTCAAAGTGTTTCAGATGGATGTTAAAAGTGCTTTTCTAAATGGAGAATTGGAAGAGGAGGTATATGTTGAACAACCTCCTGGTTTCGTTGATCCTAAATATCCAAATCATGTCTACAGATTGGATAAAGCACTTTATGGACTAAAGCAAGCTCCAAGAGGCTAGTATGAAACTTTGGTTCAATTCTTACTGGAAAGTGGATTCAAAAGAGGTACAATTGATAAAACTCTGTTTTATTTGAATCATGGTAAGGATTTGCTGTTAGTTCAAATTTATGTTGATGATATCATTTTTAGGTCAACTAACACAAAGCTTTGTGAGAAATTTTCAAAGCTAATGCAGTCTAGATATCAAATGAGCATGATGGGATAAATGAGCTATTTCTTATGTTTGCAAGTTAAATATACTGATGATGGAATTTTTATCAATCAGTCAAACTATACAAGGAATTTGGTGAAAAAGTTTAACATGAAAGACAGTGCTACTGCTTCAACTCCCATAGCTACAGCTACTAGACTTTATCCTGATCTAGGTATTGATGTAGATGTAACTAACTACAAAGGTATGATTGGCTCCCTCTTGTATCTAATTGCTAGTAGACCAGATATCATGTATGCAACCTGTCTATGTGCAAGATTTCAGGCAAATCCTAGAGAACCACATCTCATTGGAGTCAAACGGATTTTTAAATACTTGAAAGGCACTCCATCTCTTGGCCTTTGGTATGCTAGAGAGTCTAATTTTAGTTTATGTGGTTACTCAGATGCTGATTTTGAAGGGTACAAAATAGATAGAAAAAGTACTTCAGGCAGTTGCCAATTTCTGGGAGGTAGACGTTTCATGGTTTAGTAAGAAGAAAAAATCTATCTCAACATCAACTGCAGAAGCTGAGTATATAGCTGCAGGAAGCTGTTGTGCTGTGGATGAGAAATCGGCTAATGGACTATGGTTTGCCATATTTAAGAATACCTATGTATTGTGATAACCAAAGTGCTATTGCTATGACAGGAAATCCAGTTCAACCTTCTCTTACCAAACATATCAGTATCAGATATCACTTCATTAGAGAACAAGTACTGGAAGGAACAATTGAGCTACATTTTGTTCCTACTGATCAACAACTAGCTGATATATTCACCAAGCCACTTTCTGAAGCTACTTTTACAAAATTGGTGAATGAACTAGGAATGGTGAACTATGAGAGTTTCTGAGAACAAGAAGAGATCAAATCCTAATGATCATCAGATCCTGATGAAAAGTCAATACTTGACTTAGTCAACATCCTGACAATTGTTAAGCATTGAATCCTGAAGAAGGTTTGGATCTAAGTATTCTCTTTGTTCTATTTTCTTGACTTATTTTGTGGTTAATGTTAATGAACTTATGAATAATGTGATTACTTTAATTAGTTTTTCATATCTATTTCTTAATATTTCTCTTAACAGAACAGTTCATAACATATAAGTGCAGAGAACAATAAACAAAATTAGAGAAACAGGATTTTTCATTAATAATGAGAAAGAGATTACATGCATACATCAAATATTTTTGTTTTCTCTATCTACTAATCTATCTCACAGCTAAACGAAAAGGATTGTCCAAACCACTCCATTGCTAGCAGCTATCCCAGATCCCATCTTTGCCACTTGGTTTGGGTGGAAGTTAATGAAATAAGATTATTTTTGCTGACATATTCATTAACAATGGTTGGAGGTTTTGGATGAGGATTCTTTAGAGGAAAGCCATTCCAATGTCGCCTGGAGAGCTGCATCGATGTCTATCTCTTTTGCAGGTTTTTCTTTCTCGATCTCCTCGAGACAAGCATCCATCTGCAACCATAGTGTCTCAAGATGTCTTTCCCAATCCATGGCTTCGAACTCTTCACGTGAATATCTCGTTTCTCTACGAGATGGAGATTTTTCTCTTTTATGCTCATGTTCAACATATTTGTTAAAGTGTTTTCTGAAGGGTTTTTGAGATTTGTCAGGTTAATACAAGTGAATTTTACAAGTGAGATGATAGTGGTTGTGTCTCAGCGTGTTATATAGAGGTGGGAGAGTCTAGAGAACATGAAACGTTTCATATTCTCTCATTACCGAGAGGTATTTTAACATTGTGATATTTGATTTATTTAATTTCTCTAATTAAATATTTCATTGCTATTTTCTTTAATCAATATCACAAAATATGTTAAGTATTTGTAGGACAGCGTTTTAAGCGCGTGTGTCTCACTTACCGATACATACATATAGATAAACATAAATTGTCGTGCAAATATCACCACTTACCCACGTCCGTTGTCCACTAACTATGTGCACAAATCAGTTACTGATACCTGTACTCGAGAGAAATTTTTTTTAACTAAACAAAACACAATCGTTTCTCAATTAATCATTATTCTCATTACATCAGTAATTCATTCTCTCTCTATCTCTGTGCACCCACGAACCCTAATTTTCAAAATCTCACACATCTCTCATTCTAAATTACAATGGACTCTTCACCATTCGTGAACAGTAAGACCGTGATCAGCGGAGTTACTTTTTCCACGAACAACTTTGTTGTTGTTCTCAATCATCAGGATTTACCTAATGATTTTCACATCATTCAGGACTTTCTGGCCACAAGCCCAATAAGTTATGCTCTAACCCAACCTGCCAAAGTCTCTTTCAAGTGTGTTATGCAGGTTTGGAATACTATGGTTTTCAGTCAAGGCATATCAGGAAAGCCTTATATGACTTTTGAATACAATGGTGTCACACATCATGTGACTCCTGATGTTGTGGAAGAAGCTCTTCACTTACCATCTCTAAATGGTAAGACTCCTAATAATATTCATGATTCTACTCTTCTTGAGTTTGCCACAAGTCTCGGATACAATGGGGAGCCAAAGAAGTTTGCAAGCTTGTACAGAACCAAGCTTAAGAAGGAATGAAATTTCTTCTTTGACACAATCAGTAGATGCTTCCTGAACAAAGTTTCAAACTTTGATGCACTACCTTCTGGTTCAATCAAAATTGGGTACTCTCTAATTCATGATCTTTCTTTTGATTATGGGACTTTTGTTTTGAAAGCATTAAGTGATAGAAAAGCAGATAAATGTGGATATGTCTATTTTTTTAGATTCTTTCAATTAATATTCTCTCACTTAAGCCCAAATGCAGAATTTGAAAATGATACAATTTTGCCTATCTGTTAAATTTCTGAAAACAATATCAAAGTCCTGATTAATTCTGATAAGGCAAATGGATTTGAGGGCAATGCTTTCATTCCTGATAAGGTCAGGCTTCTTTTGACAAAAAGAATACCTACTCATTATGGATCAATTACTGATGGTCTTGGAACTAGTTCTGGTGCTATGAGACAGGACTCTACACACCCTATTCCTGACCAAAGCACATAACCCAAACACTTATCCAACAGTCAACCACCTCTGGTGTCTCCCAAAAGGCAACAGTTGTAAAATCAAAGAAATCAGCTAGATCTGATGTAGCTGGAAGACAATCAGGATCAAAGGATTTCTCCACTTCAACCCTCGCTCAATTGAAGTCAAAAGGGGTGAATAAGTGGTCCTGGTTGTTGAAAAAGTTATGTCTAAGGTTGCTGAGTATTTGATTGAAGCTGGAGAGTATAAAGAGACAGGGGAAAAGAGAAATTTTTTGCAACGGGTGGATTCTGATGGTGATGATACTCTACATATCTCAATAATCATGAAGAAAAAGGAAGTTGCTGATACTGCTATTGAAGCTTTGGCTAGCTCTGAAAAGCCAAAGAAGAAAAGGAAGTTAATCAAAAGCAAGTGTCATATTCCTATGGAGATACAGAGTCTTATTGATGATACAGAGCAAATTTCTGATGTCTCTGTGAATCATGATGGAACATCTATTCCTGACGCTTCAGCAAATCCTCATGTCTGCACTCCTGATAACTCACCTATCAAGACAGCTGAAGTTACTGATTCTCCTGCTCCTGTTTCTCCCAAAGGAAAAATCATTGAGATGTTTGTGGAGAAAGTAAATGTTGTTGCTGCTCAGCTTTTTGTCTAGAACCAACACCACTTCAATTGAAGAGACAAGCTGAAGGAAGGGCCTTTCAAAGACAAAAGAAGCAAAGGATTACAACACCTCTGAAAGAATCAAGCCCACAAGAATCTGGAATTCAAAGGAATCTAGCAGCTCAAAGTGTGGGTGTAGGCATTTCTGAAGGAATGGTCACACAAGAACCACTTTCTCAAAGGGAAGGTGCAGACAAAAGCAATCCTGCCACACAAGAACCATCTTCTAAAAATGATGATGCAGGCATGATCACATCAGCCAAGGGATTTCCTGACATTGCTGAAGGGATTCCAGAGTCTATAATGGTGGATGTAGCTCAGAGTATTGCTGATAGAGCAGCTCATGAGAAACACATTGCAGCTGTGGATACTGTGCTTGAAGAAACTGACTTTGAGGAAAGCACACAAGAACCTTCAACTCAAAGGGTTGAAGCAGCTTCGACACCTCAGGCTCCACAAGAACCATTAGTAGAAAATACTAATGCAAGCCCTTTACCTAATGAAAGCTCAATTCCTGATGATAGTGTTACTATAGCTATTTCTGATGTTGATCAACCAATTCTGGTGCAACCACTCTCATCAAGGCCAAAAGAATCTATTTCTACTTCATCAGGTAACACTTCCATTTCTACTCTGTTTAATATTGATAGTATGATTGTAGATAGCCCTATAAGGAATACCTCTATCTATATGACTACAGTCCACTCTTCTCAGCCACCTCTTATTTCTTTGCACTTGTCGAGCCAGAACCTTTCAATTGAGAATGAGAGTAAACAATTAGCGAAAAAGAAGAGTGATGAGAGGCAGTCTCCTGTACTGGCAAAAGGAGAGGTAGAAATGAGTGAGAAGTTACACACTTCTAGTGAGGTAGCAGTTACTATTGAAAGTAACTTAGGCGATGCAGTGAGAAATGATGAGATCATTTTAAAAGAAAAGAGAGATTTAGGGTCTATATCTGCTCTCAATGCAGGTCATCAGGATACACCAGCAACATCTAGTGCTGATTTGAAATTAAAGGTGCAATGCTTCCTGATGAGAATAAGAAGGATTCTATTCCTGATGCTGATGCTGAGGATAGTTCAGATAGTGATGATGATGCTTATGATTCTGTTGAAGCAGCACACCTGAAACAAGCTATGTTACTCAGTAAGGGATCTACACATGGATCATCCAGTCAATTTATGTCTGGTGCATCTAATCCTGACAAAACTAATCAAAACAAAGGTTTCAATACCGTTGGTTCTGAAAGATCAGAAGAGTTGTGGAGAAGATCACAATGGAATGATGAATGGCATCTACCTAAAGCTTCTATTGGAATGGAATGGGCTCATGTTCATGCTAAACATGTAGTACAAATATCTAGCTCTGATATTAAGGATCATCTGAAGGCTACAACCATTTTATCCAAAGGCTTACTGCATGATATCAACTCTGTCAAATCTGATAATGAATCTCTTCATATTGAGTTAGCTAAAATCGTGAATGCAACTGCAGTTGACACTGCAACTCAGCTCAGAACTCTAACCACTGTTGTCTACACAAGGACAATACTTTGGAACTTAAAGTTGATACATTGTCTTCCAAAGTCAATAATATTGAAGAATCTCTACAACTGATTCTCTCTTTATTGACTGATTCTGATGTCAAAAAGGGGGAGGAGGGAGATAAAACAAAATGTTCATCTGATCTAGTATTAAGAAAGGATGATGATACTTCTGGAAATGATGGTGGTGCTCAGACACATGGAATTGGAACCTCTGATGCTACACTAGTAACAAGGAGAAGTCGATCTCAAACTCATACCAGTTAGTCAACTCATGTTTCTAGGTCTGGAAAGAAGGCAGTGAGAACAATGGTACAATCTCAAACCTTGACAAAAGAGCAAGTCCTGACACCTGGTCTAGGTCAACCTTTATCAACAATTCCTGAGGATAATGTGTACATTGATAAAGAAGAAGATGCTGCTAATCTGTTTTATGAGCTTGATACTGAGGATGGTCAAGTTCTTCATTTGTTTCATAAAGACAAAAGAGTTGAGCTAAGAAATGCTAAATTAGCTCTTTCTGTATTAGCTGAAGAAGACTTTCCAACTCTATCCAAAGAAGAAATCTTGATTGAATTATAGAAGAAACTTATGAAGAGTTTTGAGAAGAAGGCAAAGACTCCTGCTGCAGGTAGAGGAGGAGGCAGAGGAGGTAGAGTAAGGAAACTTGTTCACACTGGTCCTAGACAGACAAGGTCTAGTGGAGCAAATAACTGAAGATTCTAAGAAATCTATAGAGAAGAAAACTCCACTAATTCTTGAAATGACTCCAGCCATCAGACATGATGTTAGTGAAGAGACTGAAGAGGAAGGACAACTTGTGCAGAGAGGGAAAATTAATAAAAAAACAGGATGAAGAGAATTTACAAATCTCTATTCCTGATATGGCTCAAGTCACAGCTCCTGACACTACTCAAAGTGATGCTCCTGATTCTGATGAAGCTGATATCTTGAAAGAACTTGAAGTCATTATTCTTATTGTTATGGTTGAATTTCACAATCTGGAAGTTGATGAAGAGACACTAAGAATTGATTAAGAAAGATTCAGAAGATTTGAAAAAGAAAAGGAGATCAGAGAAAAAGCAAGGGATACTGAAATTAAAGCAACCAAGGACTATGAAAAGAGTATAAAAGAGTCTAGCAGGAAGCTATGGTATGATGTTACAAGACAAGTTCCGGAGCAACAAAAAGGTAACTCACATATCAATAAGAAAAAAAAGAAATTGAAGAACATTGATAAGTGGAACTATAATGGACCAGTTGTTTTTCGATTTGGTGCTCCGATTACTGAACTTCCTTTGATTGCTGAAGCTGAATCTTCTAGATCTGACACTTCACAAACACTTCAAAAACCCAAACTACTTTGGGCAGACATTCAGTCAAGTTTGAAGGGTATGGAGCCTAAAACCAGAGGGGGTATTGGTTTTGGTAAAGTTCAAATCATTTCTACTACACAGACATATCAACATGCTCTAGTTGACAGGATTGATGAAAAATTAACTGCTTGTCATCTATGGAAACTTGAAGCTGTTGAAATTGTTGCTGATTGTCATGCTGGTGCTAAGAAGTTTGAGAAATTATTGTACTTCATGAAGGATAAAAATGTCAAGAAGTTATCTATCTAGGAGCTCTTATTCAAATCTACAAAAGAGCTGAAATATGTTCTTTATCTGCTCAAGGATAGAAGAGTTCGTACTAAAGAAGTTGAAGTTTACAAAAATTGGTCAAGCATGATTCTCAGAACTATCAGAAAGAGATTTTTGGATGGAGGAGCAAGGTATGATGGCAATTATACTCCCTTGTACTTAAATATAAGAGCTCAAGAAATTGAAATGCAAAGAGGCAGTGATGTTAAAGAAGTGTTTTTTGGTATGGAACAATTATCTCTTAATCCTGATGGGGAAGAAATTGCATATCTATTGTTGGAAGATCTACATTTACCGAGGAGTTCAATACAGTATCTCAGGGCACCTATTTATCAGTTCATTGAGGAAGATGAAGAACTCAAAGGTCTAAAAGGGAAACTGATTCAAATTCTTGAAAGCAAAGAAGAAGAGTTATTATCAAACTTCTTGAAGATGAATCTTTTCTACAAGAGAATTTTTGAAACTGTTCCTGATGATTGGTAAAACATTTTTATGGTTTTTGACATCATCGAATCAAGGAATTTGTGCTTTATTTCACAAAGTACAAATTAGGGGAGATTGTTAGATATTGGTTCAAGTGATGTCAGGATCTGGACTATTGATCAGATACTGATGCTGACATCATCAGTAAAGCAACGTCAGTATTACGATTGCTATCAGGATTGGACGCTGATCAGGATCACATGAAGATTTACATTAGTTCAGAGATCAAGGAAGATTGATTTATCGACTCCTATTTTATAGGATCGTAGCTTTCAGTTAGGATATGTATTGTAAACAATTGTTAATTGATTTGACATATCTTGCTAATTGATTGGACATATCTTATAATTGATAGAGTAGCTGTGTACTGTATATAAACACAGTTTAGGTTTTACATTAGAGTAATCGCCTACACGAGATATATTGTAACCTAGCAGCTCTCAAGAACATCAGAATTTCTTGAGAGAGTTTGTAACAGTTTTATATCAGAGTTAATAAAGCTGATATTTATTCATACTGATATTACTATTATTGTTTAAGTCGAAAATCTTATACAAATGTATTCAACCCCCCTTCTACAATTGTTATTTACTGGGCAACAGTTAAAGTTAAGGCAAGTGGGAGGAATCTTCCTAAAGTCATATCAGCTATAAACAAATTCATATTTGCTTACATGGACGTGCTTAGGTGTCATTACATTTAATGAAACGATTAAAATGTGAAAAACGCGCGTACCGACGAGACGAAATGGGTTTAATCGCAATAAATCAAAAAATCATTCACAAATTATGAAATTTTGGGAATCCCCTAAAAATTTTCCAAGAGGAATGTGGTAAACATTTCACTTTGAAATGAGTTGACCAACTATGACTTTTAAGCGACCGATAAATCAATTACGTGTCGATTTAAGGGGTCCCGGAAAAAGGTCATCCAAAATTAACGAAATTTAATCTATAATTTCCTATAGGGAAACTAAGGACACATTCAAAGTTTCATGTCAAAAAGATATGTGGGAGTATTTTTACGAATTTTTCGAATGTTAAAATGGCCTTCCGGAGCGATCGAAAAATTCATTTGTCTTTACCGACAACTAAGACAAAAGTTTTGACTTGATAAATATTAAAACATAATATTCCATGTAAAATAATGACTATGATGTCCAAGAAATATTTAAGTTCGAATTAAAAATGATTTTACTCGGATAAATAAGGATTTTCGGGTATTTCAGAATAAAATCCATTTTTGGTCTTTTGACATGGCTTTTGTCATGGAAAATTGATTATAAATATCAACCAACTATATCAAGAATATTTGAGAGTAAAACATTTAAGAGCAACACTCTTTTAAATAAATCGAACAGTTTGACTCGTAAAACCAGTGTTTAAAATTTCTCAATATTTGTGTCTTTAGCCGAATGCCTAAAATCTTTTAACATAAACAACCTAGAATATAAAATACCATTACTATCATATTCCCATCTTAAGTCAATGTCGAAAAACATTTTTGACTCGGTTTGACCATTTTGACTTGATTCCCGAATAGTATCGTCCCCATGGGAGGATGGATTCTAAGTGTAATCCTAAGTCTAATTTAATTTCACTTTTGATTTGACAAATTCCAAAACCTAAAGAATGAAAAACTGACACAGTCAAAACGTATTAGAGCGAATGTGTATGTTCAAGTTTTATTTGTAATTTGTTAGATTATATATTGGGCCTGTGAATTTCAGAATACATATTTGTAGTTCATAGTCAGCAATTCCCATGATTATGATTATATAATTGTTTTAAAAGATGGGGGCAATGCATCACTGTATGATCGGATTTTGTTTGGCTGCTCTAGTAGTAATGACAGTGGTAATCGAGAAGGAATATGTGGTACCATGCGGACATGTTTTTCCTAGTATAAAACACAGATACATTGGAATTTAATATTATTCAACATGTTTGTATGATTTTTTGTGTGATATTAAAAATCATGATTTATAGTGCTATTGCATTATCCGTCATGAAATATATATCCTTGCAACTTTCACAACTTGTAATGAAAAATTATGACTTGTTTTCTTTAGTTGTATATTTGCATTAGTAAAGTTCTTTTGCATGAAAACTCTAAAATATTTACAAGCAGAAGTCCTGGTCTAAAATTAGGCTTCAGTCCTCTTTAGGACAGTTGAGGTGCTAACATATTGATTTCTGATAAAATGGATTCATTTTGTAGAGTTAGAAGCACTTGCATTTTAGTGTGAAAAGCTGCTTGATATTGTAATATTTTAATTTAAATTCAATTTGGTAAAGTCTTAATACTTCTGCTCTGTAATCTGAAAGGCAAAGATCACCATGGATGGGACTGATAGCTATTGTTCTTATGAATCGGATATCGCCACTGATGGGACTTCTACTCTGTAATCTGTAAGTTGTGTCTCATAGACTTTGATTTTCATTTCTTTTACATAACGAGGCAACTATAAGTTGTAGGGTACATTTCTAGGAAAGATTGAGTACTCATGTTGCAGGCTGTAAAGTCTATTTCTTTTGTCATACTTTGGAGGTCAATAATTATTTTGCCTGTATACTATCTTCGTTTGTGGGAGCGCCCATTTTGGCATTATGGATTTATTTGACCCGGACTTCTATTGTATGCTTAGTAATTTATGATCTAATTTTATTGTTATTATAAACAGTTGAGCAACTACTTCTCAATGGAAGGTGTTTTGTACTACAAGCCTCACTTTGAACAGCTCTACAAGGAGTTAGGAAACTTCAACAAGAACTTTCTGTCACGTATGCCATTTACTCTTAAAGTCTTATATTTATATAAATAAAGTTAGTATCTATATGTTTAATTTTTGATGAATTTAATTTTGTTGCAGCTTCAAAGTCAGCTGATCAGTTGACTCCAGGGCTGGTAAATTTTGCTCACAGTTAGTTTATGGTTGAAGTATTTATATTGATCCACACCACATTGAATATCTAATTTTCCTGGTACCCAGACAAAGTCACCTAGCAAAGCTGCTGGCATGTTTTCCAGGACACAAGATAAATGTGCTACCTGCATTAAAATAGCATATCCACCGGAGAAGGTATTCAACTTCTTTTTCCCTTTGTTATATATTAATATTGTTTTTTGTTGCATTTTTGTTCTCAATTTGATATAGAAAATTTCGAAACTATATATCAAACATTTCTAGGTACAAGGATCATATTTGTTTGCAGGCCAGAGTCGATACTTACCTTTTTTGGCTAAGTAGAGCAACTACTAGAACATGAACTTTTATGTTGATACTATTTTTGCTGTATTTCTTCAGATCAATGACGAACAAAGTGATAAAGTCTTGGAAGTTGAACAGAAGTATAACGAAGTTCGTAAACCTGTCTATGATAAACGACATGAAGTCATCAAATGAACTCCTGACTTCTGGTTCTATATACACATGTTATAGTATAAATGACTGTAGTTGTGTTGAAATTCTTTAAGAATTTATCAAATTAGCCATTTTTTATAAATTACTGGTTTACATACACATGTTATAGTATTGTGGTTGATTGCATATTAAAATTAGAGTGCTAGATTGCGCTTCACATGATTGGGTAGGTTTAGGATTTATTTCTGGAAGTCGAAAATGGCTAGAAATTAAAAAAATAGCATTTTTTTTCCTGGAATAATCAACTTACGACGAATATTTTATCATTCACATTCCGTCATAAGTTGGTTGAGTATTTTATTGTTCGTCGTAAGAAACCAAAAAATGACCGACTTTAATTTCCGTCATAAGTTACTTTTGTATTTTATTGTGGAAAGTGGGCCCTTCCGCTCAAACTTACGACGAAATTTTATTTTGTGACGAAAATTTAAACTCGTGATGAAAATTCGAACTTGTGACGAAATTTGTACTTGTGACGAAAATCCGAACTTAAGACTCCAGCAAAATGACAAAATTTTTCCATCGTAATTGGACCTCTTGCGACGATTTCAGTGTAAAATTTCTGTCGTAAATGGCCGTTTTTCTTGTAGTGACGAAAATGAAAGGAAAAATGAAACGAAATATTACACGACAAGAAACGAAATAGTACTTACACGAAAATGAGGAGTAATTGTACACCAAAATATTTAAAATTTATGTTTACATCAGGAACATAAAATCAAAACATATATTTTTATTTTGTCAAATATTCAAACTTAACATGAAACAATTTTCTATTTATTTTGTAAAAAGGTTAAATATGCGATATTTATTTATAATATATATTTATATAATTTCAAATATTTATTTAAATATTTATTTAGTGTATTTTCGTTTCGTTTCGTGTATCCAAGGGTAAACCCAAAACCGATACTAAATTCATCCGTGTAATTTCATGTTAGTGTACTTTCGTGTTCCTCTACCGCAAAGGTCAACCCAAACCCGTAATGTTCGTGTCGTTTTCATGTCGTGTTTCCGTGTCGTGTACGAAATTGCCGGCTCTATGTTACATCATGATATTGTTTATCAATACAAGAAAATGAGTGAGCATTTCCTACCACAAGCAAAAATGGTAGGAAATGTTATCTGTGGGACCAGTTTTTGTACACGCAAACATTGAATCCCACCAATCCTTGGCGGAAAGCAAAACCTACCAATTTTGATCGATTTTGGTCACATTTTGGCTACAAAATGGTCCCACCTTCCACATCATCATCTCTCACATATTTTAAATTTATAAACAATTTCTAAAAATAAATAATAATATAATTTTGAAAAAGTCATTTCCTACCACTTTCTGGTAGGAAATCAAAACCTACCAACACTGGTAGATTATTATTAAATTTTTGAAAATAAATAATAATGTACCTATGATGGTACCCCACCATCCACGTAAGTAACTCCGTCAATAAAAACGGTACCATTTTCCTGCAATCTTTTCCTACCAAGTTTGGTTGGAAACCAAAACCTACCAATTCAGGTAGATTTTAGTTGCATTTTGACCGCGAAAAGACCCCACCTTCCACGTCATAATTCCCCACATTTTTAGATTAATGAAAAATTTCTTTAAAAAAAATAATATTCTATGAGAGGCATTTCCTACCAATATTGGTAGGAAGTGAGTTGGATGCAAATTTTGATATTCGTTTGGCCCCGCATTCCATGTCTTCAGACTTGAACTTTTTTAGTGGTCTAATTATCATGTTAGTTTCCAACCAATGTTGGTAGGAAAAGATCCACATGCAAATTTTGGACCCCATCACCTTTTTGCTTTTTTAATATGTTGTGTTAATTTATGAGGATAAGATAAAATTTGAAGAAGGGGAATAATAGAAAGAAGAAGAAGAGAAAGAAGAGATAGAAGATTTAATCATCAAATTTCATTGTAAGTTCTTTAATTGTAAATTAAAAATTTATGTACTTGTAAGTTCTTTATGTATTTGTTGTTGTTGATCCATGCATATTTATATTTACTAGATATATTTATGAAAATGAGATGAATTTTATGGATGATTTGTGTGTACATCAAGAATAAATAACATTATTGTATTTTTGTATGTAAGAGATTTTATTATTAGTGTGTTATTTATGTTGAAAAATGATAATCATGTTAATTCCTTATTTGTTTATGAATATTCATGAAAAAGTGAAGTGATATTGAATTGTATTTGTTAATATCGTAGATGTCAAATGCTAATCGTGATTGGATGTTTTGTCATATGAAAAGTGATCGCATTTCATTACCGAATGACTATAAAAGAAGTAGAAGAGTTTTTGGATTTGGCAAAAAAAATTGAGAAGACCAATGATAAGATGACGTGTCCTTGTAAGAATTGTAAAAATGGTGTGGACTTTGCGTAGTGAGAAAGAACCAATAAAGGAGTCTCGACAACCATGTCATCGTAAATGTCGTGCACCACCGATTGAGGAACCACCGGCTAATATGTATAGGTTATTACGAGATAGTGCCGGGTAAAATTATTATACCTTCATCGATAGGACGAGTAGTAGCACAAATGATGATGATGAAACTCCAAATTATATATGATGCTTCTCAATTTTACACCGATGTCAATGACTCGTGAGCTCCCATATATCCGTGTAACAAAGACTACACAAAACTTTCTTTTAGTATAAGTTTGTTACATTTCAAAGTCACATCTCGTTGTAGTGAAAAATCGTTTAATTTGTTGCTTGATATTATTGGTGATTTGTTACCAAAAGATCAAAAGCTACCGAGTAAAAAATTGAAATTGGGATGTCATAATATTGATGTGGGTGAGATTAATTGTATGTTGTTTCATGGTAATGACAAAAAAAAGTTGTTATTAACATTTACAATAAGAGTAGTTACAAGTATGTCTTGGGGAAAAATAGAAGGTTAATCCCTAAGAAGGTTTTAAGACATTTTTCTCTTATTCCACTTTTACAGCGATTATACATGTCAGAGTATACAACTAAACATTTGACATATCACAAGAATAGAGAAACAAAAGAGGGAGAATTAAGGCATCCGACGGACAGAGATGAATGGAAAAATTTTAATAAGCGATACTTGTCTTTTGCTAATTAAAAAGTGTCATAATGTTCGACTTGGATTGTCATGTGATGGTTTCAATCCATTTGGAAACTCGATGTGAAGTCCTAAATTGTTTATAGAAGGCATTTGAATACAAACTATACCATTTAATCGAATTTGTTCGGTTCGTTAAATATTAATCCAAGAACAAATTGATGCGGAATAAAATGAAACAATATTCAAGTTAAATATAACTTATTTCAAACTTGAAAGGTGTTACGGATTCAGTTGAGATTACAAGGTTTGAATATCAAACTAATTAAAACAAATTTAGAATAAATTAAACATGATTTTTTCTATATTTGTAATAAAAAGATCAAATGCTACAAAACGGTTCGAGATATATACTAGGGATTATGATCCGCTCGATAGCTACAAGAGTACAAGTAAACAAATTCTAGTGGCTTGAATTTATTAATGAAGCAAGAATTTATTTCACTGTATAAACGTGAAGTTTTGTGTTGTCTTTAAGGTAGGGAGAGTTCGATATTAAAAGCTTCTGTCTTGAATGTTGATTTGTGATAAGTGATTCTTCTGTCTTAATGTTCTTTCTCTTGTACACATGCAGTTAGTCTTGAAAGACCAACGGTAATAATTTCGTGTTGCAAAGACTATCTTCTTTCCAGAAGAGCATGTAAGACTGTCTTCTTTCCATTCAAACAATCGGTAAAACTATAAATTTAAGCTTCAAAGACTATCCAGAAATTTTGGTGAGACTATAAGTCCCTCAAACTTTCGATAGGAATATAAGACTATCCAGGAAAGTCTTACAAGAACAATTTTACACTCTTTTAATAATTACATTAATTCTAAATTAATTAATTTATTAATTAATTTGAGGAATAAATTAATTCTGATTGAATTAATTTATTAAATAAATTAATCAACTATTTTAATTAATTGAAAGAGAATTAGTATAACGTCTTGATAGCAAAATCCTTGTTTGAACCACTAAAATTTATGACGAACTTTCACTATATTGATGTTGACACTCGATGCACTGTCTGGTTCATGAGTGACTAACTGCAATGACTGATCTTCATTTCTTGACTTTAAATTGTGGTTCATTTCTTTTTCCCTCTTTATCCTTTTGTATTCTGCCTTCTTTTTGTCATACTGTAGAAATCTCTATTACTTTAAATAGATCCACTTTCTTGATTACGACACTGAGGCTTGATCAAATTATTGAACTTTTTTCAATGTAGAATTGCTTCAAATCTGTAGATTGACTTTAATATTCTTTTTCTTCCACAAATAATACCTTCTGAGAATCTTGTGATAGTTTATATAATTTTCACTATTACATTCTTATTTGAGTTAAGTCTAATCCTCGATGTTTACAAATAGGCTAAGTCATATGCCTTTATCTTCGAAAACAATGTATACACATTGTGGCCGGTTGTAGTGGTCGTATATAACCTTCCTCCTTCTATGTGCATGAAAAGACCGTTCATGTTTATGACACTACTAGTCCCCGGTCGGGATAATCCAAAAATAAATCTAAATGTGTTTTTATGGCCCCTTATGGATGAATTATTTATTTTATGGCAAAGCGGAGTGGAAACTTATGATCAATCTTTGAAGAAACATTTCATTATGAAGGGGGCACTTATGTGGACAATTAGTGATTTTCCGGCTTTAGCTATGCTTAGTGGATGGTCAGCAAAAGGGAAGATGGGATGGTCAGTTTGTGTTGGAAATGTACAAGGTTTCCATCTCAAGCATTCCGGAAAATGTTGTTTTTATGGAATTTATAGAAAATTTTTGGATGAAATTGATCTGTTGCGAAAGAGAAATAAAAAATATGCAACAACGGAACTTAATGTGTTTAATGATCGTACCAAGGGTGAGAATTTAATATCTTCGTTATTACAAATACAATTTGCTCCACCCAAAAACACTAATAGTAAATTCAAGCCCATAGGCTATGGAGTAGAACATCGTTGGACCCACTTTTCAATGTTTTACGAACTACATATTGGGCATCTCATGATCTATGACATTGTATTGATGTCATGCATACCGAGAAGAATATGTTTGTAATTTTTTTTACACAATTGTGAATGATCGAGTTAAGAGTAAAGATAAAAAAAAAAAACAAGGTCAGATTGCAAGCACTTAGGGGTACGTCGTGATTTGTGGATTGTTGGAAATGGAGTGATGCCTAAATCACCCTACACAATTACTAGAACTAGCTACTTTAATGATCCGGTTTGGGCAGGGATGGTTGCATAATGGAACATAGAAGGGAACTTGCACCGATTTGAAGTAGGTGTAGAGAATCGGAAGTTGCTGAGGATAAAAATCTTTTCAGGAAGAGGAGATGGTAATTTCGACTCATCATTCTTGTAAATTATTACTTAGCTAATTATAATTACTTGTTAGATGTTAAGTGAGGAGAATAACGGCATTCCGCCAACTCACCTTGAAGTGTGGGATAAAACGCACACTCGTGCAGGCAATGAAGTGGATGAAGATGGTCGACCACTTTACACAACTACAAAAGAAAAGGAAATTGCAGTATTAATTAATTTACTTTGTGATCTCTATTTATACATTTATCTATATGTACATTTAATTTTGCAATAAACTTCTACTAATTGATTAATTTTTACTACTAATTGATGTATATAATTTATTGCAGCTGAGGTATGCGAAGATATTACAGGAGAAAATTTTGATTCTACTCAAACCGAGAAAGTCGTGGAGCCTTTTCAGTGGTGGTTGATGGCCACAGAACCTAACCCAAACAAGCCAAAGAATTATTGGTTTCTTGGCTATCCAAGGATTCTAGCCCGCTGATATGGGCTAAAAATAAGCCCTAAAGACACATTTAGTGTTGCATTAATTAGACCCGGTATGGTCCGAACGTGGGGCCCACCAACAGGGTCCAAAGTCCTATTTTTAATATTAATTTCGTAATTAATATTAGGGGTAATAAACAGCTCAGCAATAAGTGTCAGATAAGGACATTATCTCTACAAGACTTAGCCTCCAAGGCATCCAATTCGATATGGCAACAGACTCCTACAAGGAAGGAGTCTAGAACTTTCCTCAAGGAGGTGACTTATCTATTAAGTCTCCAACACCTACCTTAATTCTAAGGCTTCTCAGCCTATATAAAGGGCCTGACCCCTCATTCTCAGAACTACGTTGGCTTGATTCTCTAGCAATACAGAGATACGTAGGCATCTTGTGAAGGCAGAGTCAGCCACGAGCACAAGAGCAGCCATTAAAGCACGAAGCTCACCTTTGCATTAAATACGTAAACCATAGCCGCAATACTAGTAGCCTAGTTTTTATTCCACAACATTTGGCGCCGTCTGTGGGAAGACAACATCAACCATGGTTCAAACACGAAGGACAACATCAACCGAGGCCGTGCCCCTTAACTCTGCTCCACCGGCCACTTCAGATTCGCTCATCGTCACTGAGGAAGGACAAATACTCCCATCGACAGGGACGGTCATTCAACCTCTGCCCACTCAGCCCCCAGGGACGACTCCCCATGTAGAGGGGACTCACTCAGTGATTGTCCATCAAGGCCAAGAAACCAACCCTCTCCAGATGGTGGTTTCTCCTCTTGGTAACGTTGATCGCACGGGGGTACAGATCCATACTACGGATCTCCCTTTGAACACCAACCCTATGTATGGGCTGCCTAACTATCCCCCTCGACGAAGGGAACCTGGACCGAGCGGACACGCCTTACAGATCCGGGATCGAGAATATGATGATTACTCGGGTCCCTATACCGATGATTCATCATCATCAGAGGATGATGATCGAGATGAAGCCCCGAGGAGGCGACGTGCTAGCAAGGAACCTCTAAGAAGAACACGAAGAATCCATGATGGACCTCCACAAACGATTGAGAAAAGGATTAAGGCTCATGAGGCTGAGATCCAAAGGCTGAAGGATGATATAGCAAGGGAACAGGCAAGACAGAGTCTGACTCGACCCCCTCCAATCTCAGGAAGGATTCCCGTTATAGATTTGGAGAGGTCCTCAAGAAGACAGAAGAGGGCTGATGTCCCAACAAGAGAAGCTATGAGGGTGGAAACCCCCAGGAGTAACCCCAAAGATCTGATGCCTCTAGGAGATCCTGATGATCCAACACTCCCGTTTACTGAGGAGGTGATGAATGCTCATATTTCTAGGAAGTTTAAGATGCCGACAATTAAGGCTTATGATGGAACGGGTGATCCCGCAAATCACGTCAGGACGTTCTCGAATGCACTGCTGCTGCAGCCTGCAAGTGATGCCCTAAAGTGCAGAGCGTTCCCCCAAACCCTGTCGGGCATGGCTCAGAGATGGTATAGCCGATTGCCTGCGAACTCTATTGGATCTTTTAAGGAGTTGAGCGCCGCCTTCGTTAGCCAATTCATTAGCGGAAGGGTGCATGAGAAGAGCTCCGCATCTCTTATGTATGTGGTGCAAGGAAAGAATGAAAATCTGAGGGATTACCTCAAGCGATTCACTAAGGAGACCCTGAATATCACTGATTTGGAAAATAAGGTAGCAATGGTAGCCCTGGAACACGGAACCACTGACCTCTTCTTCAAGAGATCATTGGCGAAGCATCCCCCCGAGAACATGGCTGAGCTCCAACGAAGGGCTGATAAGTATATTAAAGCTGAGGATAGCTTGAAGAAAGAAACCACCGTAGGTGGAGGAGGAGGTAACAATGACTCCAAGAAGCGAAAGCAAGACCAAGACTATGATGATCAAGAGTATGATGCTAGGGACAAGTATCCCCGAACTAGCGAGGACTCTGACTCTGCCCCTAAGAAGAACCAAGGGTCAAGGTTCACTGAGTATGCAAGGTTGAATACTCCTAGGAGTCGAATCTTGTTGGACATTGAGAATGATAAGGATTTCAGATGGCCGAAGCCACTCAGGGGTGATCCTGCAAAGAGAAACCAGAATCAGTATTGCAGATTCCATAGAGACATGGGGCATGACACTGACGATTGCAAGCAACTCAAAGATGAGATTGAGTTTTTGATCCGTAGAGGGAAGCTGAGGCACTTCACTAAGGGTGAAGACCGTGCTAATCAGAGAAGAGACTATAATAGAAGGGATGACGATCAAGATCGCAACCCACAGCCCCGAGGGCCAGTAATCAACATGATCTCAGGAGGCCCGACTGCGGCCGGGACAACTAGGAACTCTCGAAAGGCTTATGCCCGAGAGGTGTTGCACATCGTGGGAGAGGCCCTGAAGCGTGCAAAAACTGAGGTAGCGATTAGTTTTGATGACTCAGACTTGGAAGGGGTAAAGTTCCCCCATGACGACCCGTTGGTCATAACTCATGTGATTGGAAACTCGGAGGTGAAGCGAGTCTTGATAGACAATGGAGCTTCCGTTGACATTCTGTTTCATGATGCGTTTGTGAAGATGGGATGCACTGATTCTCAGTTGACCCCCAATAACATGCCTATATACGGATTTAATGGAGTAAAATCCAAAGTTGAAGGGACTATTCAGCTGCCTGTAACTATTGGGCTAGAGCCCAAGGAGGCCACTCAGATGTTGAACTTCCTGGTAATTAAGGCGAATTCAACGTACAACGCTATCCTTGGAAGGACTGGACTTCATGCATTCAAGGCTGTTGCCTCAACCTATCATGTGAAGATCAAGTTCCCTACCAGGAATGGTGTTGGAGAACATAAAGGTGATCAGAAGATGGCACGAAGCTGTTATGTAGCCTCGTTAAGGCCTGATGGAGTCGGGGGGCAGGTCCTTCCGATTGAAGACATGGAAGTCCACAATGGTAAGGAACACAAAGAAAGGTCAGCAGAGGACATCACACAGAAGCCTCGGACAGCCATTGAGGCTAAGGCGTTAACTGACTTTGTGGTTGAGTGTACCATTGGCAACCAAGAAGTTGGGGGGCAGGAGGTAGTGCCCCGAGCAGGAAGTGAACTGCAGAATAAGAATGAGGAGACCAGAAGGAGTGGCGGGTGCTCTATTTTGATGGAGCATCAAAAACAAAATCAAGTGGTGCAGGCCTAGTCTTGCAAAACCCCGATGGGGCTTAAGTTATTCTAGTAGGACTTAGCTTCATATTTATATAGTAGAAGTAGAAATAAGGTTCATTAAAACCATTGCAGAGCATATTGCTCCGAGTAGGACAGTAGTACTCTATGTAAGGGTTGAACCCATTTCAAGTTATTAATGCAAGTTTGTTTTCCATTCATTGATTGTGATTTTATTTATGTGCCAAGCACCTGATGTGTGAGTCAAAGAAGACCAAGTACCGAAAATAAAAGAATACACGAATGAAAACAAACGAATGCATACCCCGAATGGTAGAGTTAGGATACAGCAGATAAGAGTTTAAGTCCTTGAAGGACCCGGGATAAAGACAAACGTTGAAGTCCTGATGGAACACCCGCTGAAGAAACATATTGCATAGCATGAAAGCCAATGGAAGGCTCATCAAGTGGGCAATCTAACTAAAAGAATTCGATGTTAAGCCTAGTACGCCCATCAAAGCTCAGGCTCTAGCTGACTTCGTGGTTGAATATACCATTGACAACCAAGAAGTCGGGGGGCAGGAGGTAATAGACCAGGAAGGTCAGCAAGGTGAGAAACCCCTGGAAGAGAAGAAGGAATATTGGATGCTCTATTTTGATGGGCATCAAAAAGAAAAAGCTCTATTTTCATGGGGCATCTAAAACAAAAACCAGTGGTGCAGGTTTAGTTCTGCAAATCCATGATGGCTTCACACTTGAGTATGCCTTAAAGTTGGACTTCCAAACAACCTACAACGAGGCGGAGTATGAAGCTCTGATAGCCGACCTTGGACTGACAAGAGCCCTGAGGGTCAAGAACTTGAAAGTTTGTGGAGACTCAAATCTGGTAGTCTCACAAGTCAATGGAGAGTTTGAGGCTAGAGAAAAGAATATGGCCAAATTCTTGAGGATTGTGAAAGCCGTGATAGTCCCGCTCGATAAATGCCTTGTTGAGTATATCCCAAGAGAGAAAAGAACATTAAGGCCGAAGCCCAGTATAAGTATGGCTCTTCTGAGATAAAGAATTATGCAGAGAGCTTTTGCTTCCAGGTCCTGAAGACCCCACCATCGAATCAAAATTGGTAGCGCCAGTTGATGTAAGCTGAAGGATAGACCCTCTTCGAGCTCATCTTGAGACTAGTTGGCTCCCTGATAATGCCTTGAAGGCACAGAAATAGTTAGTGAGAGTGTTGAGATGAGAGGTCCTTTGTCATTCCTTACTTAAAATCTTGAATCTCAAATCCCGACACAAAATTTTAGCCTTGATGGCCAAAAAGGTTGTCTGCCTCCAATCAAATTTGTCATTTGAAGTTTAAGGACTTGAATCAAGTGCCTTCAATCGAATATAAACCAAAGCAAGGTCCTGTGAGCATAAGAAGAAGGTTGGAAACCTAGAACCAAGAAAAGAAGGTTAACAACCAGCCAAGACACACCGGACTTGAAGTCAAACGCTGAGGAGCAAGTGAACTCCCTGCACGATCAACTGAAAAGTAAGACCTCCTCCGAATGAAGCAAGGGGGGCAAGAACTAAGGGACTTCATCATTCCTACATCTTAGAATGAGAATCAAGGGAATCAAGGGTTGATAATAACCTTAAAACCAAGGTCTCAGCAAATAAGTTAAGGCCCGGAAGGTCACAAGTCAAGGTTCACGAAACCATTTAAGGCATAACAAACACCTCCTATTGACCTGGAACCTCGTGTTGGTGATCCAGAACACCAACATCAACCTTAGAATCCAGGCCTTGTGTTATAAATCAAGGGCTAAGGAACTAAGTTGAAGCCTTAGAAGGCCAACAAAGCTATCAGATCCAACCTTGGATCAAGAGATTCGTGAACAACTCAAGAATGAGTAACTGAATCAACATTCCAACAAGGTGGATGAAAGGTTCAAAGTAATTCTATGTAAGATTAGGCAAGCATGAAACCTTTGAAAGGATTTTGAAGCTTTCTCGTGGAAGGTTTGGAAACCCATTTACTATATCACCAAGGTGCTTCATGAAGCTGACCTGAATCACTCCGCTATAGAGATGTTTGCTTTAGGCACGGTCATGGCCTCAAGAAAATTAAGACCTTATTTTTTAGTCACGTAAAATCGAGGTCTTGACAGACCAAGCCATTAAAAGGCCATTAACTCGACAAGAACAGAATCCTGGTCGAAAATTTGTTCGACTGAGCCACGAAAAAGGCCATTAATTCGACCAGAATCCTGGTCGAAATGACCAAGAATCCTGGTCGAAAAACTCTTCGACGAGGCCACGAATTTGGCCCCTAATTCGACCAGAATCCTGGTCGAAATGACTAGGAATTCTGATCGAAAATTCGCTCGACTAGGAGAAAATTTGGCCCTTAATTCGACCAGAATCCTGGTCGAAATGACTAGGAATTCTGATCGAAAATTCGCTCGACCAAGAGAAATTTTGGACCCTTAATTCGACCAGAATCCTGGTCGAAATGACTAGGAATTCTGATCGAAAATTCGCTCGACCAGGAGAAATTTTGGACCCTTAATTCGACCAGAATCCTGGTCGAAATGACTAGGAATTCTGATCGAAAATTCGTTCGACCAGGAGAAACCTTGGACCTTATTTCAACCAGAATCCTGGTCGAAACGACCAGGAATCCTGGTCGAAAATTCGTTCGACCAGGAGAAACCTTGGACCTTATTTCGACCAGAATCCTGGTCGAAACGACCAGGAATCCTGGTCGAAAATCCGTTCGACTAGGAGAAAAATCAGACCTTATTTCGACCAGAATCCTGGTCGAAATCCTGGTCGAAAAATGTGAAGTTTCCTGATCGAAATTTCCAAGCTCGACCCCAGCCAGGGGCTCTGCCCCTTGGACCCCACCAGGGGCTGCCGCCCCTTGAACCCCGCCCGGGGGCTGCTGCCCCCGGACCCCCGCTAGTGCCGTTTAGCACCGTTTAACGCCATTTAGAATCGCTTAACATTGTTTAAGTGTCATTCAAGGCTTGTTAGTGCCGATAAGCACCGATTAAGTGTCGATTAGCACCGTTAGTGCCGATAAGCACCGATTAAGTGCCGATAGCACCGTCAGTGCCGATAAGCACCGATTAAGTACCGATTAGCACCGTTAGTGCCGATAGCACCGTTAGTGCCGATAAGCACCGTTCAGTGTCGTTTAATGCCGGTTGGCGTCACTTAAACGTTGTTTAAGTGTCGTTTAAGGCTAGTTAGTACCGTTTAGTGCCGTTTTATGCCGTTCAACGTCGTTTAAACATTGTTTAAATGTCGTTAAGGCTGATTAGTGCCGATTAGCATCGAATTAACATTGTCGTAAACGCGTCGGTCGCTCCACGCTTTACATAAAGACAATACTCGTGAAACACTAGTGTATAAAGATGAACCCTGACCCGAGTCTTGGAAAGGACCGTTAAAACTTCAAGGAAAACCTGATCAGTTTTCCTAGAAGTTGGGGGGCAAATGATATGGGCTAAAAATAAGCCCTAAAGACACATTTAGTGTTGCATTAATTAGACCCGGTATGGTCCGAACGTGGGGCCCACCAACAGGGTCCAAAGTCCTATTTTTAATATTAATTTCGTAATTAATATTAGGGGTAATAAACAGCTCAGCAATAAGTGTCAGATAAGGACATTATCTCTACAAGACTTAGCCTCCAAGGCATCCAATTCGATATGGCAACAGACTCCTACAAGGAAGGAGTCTAGAACTTTCCTCAAGGAGGTGACTTATCTATTAAGTCTCCAACACCTACCTTAATTCTAAGGCTTCTCAGCCTATATAAAGGGCCTGACTCCTCATTCTCAGAACTACGTTGGCTTGATTCTCTAGCAATACAGAGATACGTAGGCATCTTATGAAGGCAGAGTCAGCCACGAGCACAAGAGCAGCCATTAAAGCACGAAGCTCACCTTTGCATTAAATACGTAAACCCTAGCCGCAATACTAGTAGCCTAGTTTTTATTCCACAACACCCGCCAACTAATAAAAGACTTGTCCGTCTAGTATGATGAAGAAGTGGAGAACAGGGCTCCCCATATGGGCAGCCACTTGGCATGTGGGGCCTTTTAAAAATAAACCAGCAATTCCAAAAATAGTCAATTCTGACTTGAGCAATTACAAACAACTGAGTTGGTTGGTTTTGGTCCCATTTCCTACCAAAAAACGGCCAAAACCAACTAATCGCGTGGTAAGTTTTGGCCATTTTTCTTGTATTGTATAGAGGGATATTAAGCCGTAAAACAAAATAATTGTTGAGACATGCATGCATATGGATGATGATAAAAATACCACAAGATAGAAAATGAATCAAGGAATCAAAGCTGATGAACAAATCAGGAAGCTAACTAAAATGCAGATCAACTATAGCAATATCTTAAGGATGAAACTCTGCATATAGTTAGGATTTATTTCAGTAACAAGCCTGGAGATGCTAAAGTCAGCTATTAGTAATCAAAAGAGAGTTTGTTAATACCATGCAAGTAAGTTCGAGAAATCATGGAAAGAAAAGTTCGAGAAGTCATTCGAGAAATCTACACAAAGGGTTTATTCGAGAAGTCCTAATTCGAGAATTCAGATTGCTCTATTCGAGAAGTCTTTAAAATGAACTATTCGAGAAGTCTATAAAATGAACTATTCGAGAAGTCCTAATTCGAAGAATTCAGATTGCTCTATTCGAGAAGTCTGCAACATGCACTAATCGAGAAGTCCTCTCAGAAGGGTATTCGAGAAGTCATTCGAGAACTCGCTTTAAGGAACTATTCGAAAAATCGTCATTCGAGAACTCAAGATTTATTTGTTCGAGAACTCAACCTGTTTCCACAATATTACAGAGTTCTCTAATGGAACATATCGAATGAAGATTGAACCCAGAATTACTTTGCAACTCGTGACTTATAGACAGTGATCAATTACACAGAGGATGTTACGAGTACGGAGTCAAATTGTAAATATTTGAGGGCTCAAACTCTTCCAAATGAAAGGTGCAATCAGTCACTGTTTATCCGACTTCAAGGACAACAATAAGAGTGGAAGCAACCTCCAACATGATTACATTTCTACTGAAAGATTCAAAGGATATCTTGATGAATGCATAAGGATAAGTAGTTATATCTGTGAAGTTCAAGCACAGCTCAATAAGCAGAAAAGCTTATTGACTTTCAAAAAGGATTATCTTTTTGTTTAAAGTTACTTTCAGATACAGAAATCCAAAGCAAAACGATCTTGTGCATAAAGCATCACGTGGGCTTGGAAGCTAAGTCATTTCAAGAACTTAGTTACTTTTGAAGAAAGAAACATACACTGACTTGAAGCATGCTGGGATTGTCCAAATCAAGTAAAGAAGACTTTCAAGATAATTCCAGAAATGGTTACCACTTCGAGCATGTGTGTGTGACAAGTTATACCAGAAATGTATAATCACATTTCATGTAACTTTTACTTGTCTTCATATAGTTTAAATAAGCTGTATGAGCAGCATAGTTTTAGTAGAGAAGAAAACACCGATCACAAAGCTGATAGCTTTAGGTTTTCTTGTAAACACTAAAACTTTGTCATCCGCAGCTGTGTATTTTTACACAGAGAATTATCTTCAAATACAACCATCAGGTGGATTAAGCTTTCAAGCCAACCCACCTGAGATTTTTTATATCTCGTGTTGTATGTATAGATAATTTGTTTATCTTGTTTTTTTCTGTTTTTATAACAGTTTGATCTAAGCCTCATCATTTCGAAAGAATTTAGTTGAGATTGTATTCAACCCCCCCTTCTACAATCTCGTGGTGCATAACTGGGAAATAACAATAATACAAATCTTAATTAAAATTCAATAATAACTAAAAGAAGCGTGATCATGCAATTTTGAGTGTGAGCATGCACGATCTCTCCATCCTCTTGCTAGAACCTTTTGCCAAGATTTTGCAATTTGGCATGATCATACCAACTAGCAATATGGTCATGTCATCATGTATCCTCAGTAGTATGCTGATGCCTTTTTTGTGATTTTGTCTTCTCGCGAGTCATGAGTCTCGATGAACACTGTAAATCATCCTACATTGATCTCCAGCCTCCACTTATGCTTGCTATTTATCACTGCATGGTGGTATCTTTATAGGCAAGCACATTGTTGAAATTTGTATTTCACTTCTTCCTCTTAGTTATCTTTTAAGCATAAATGTATTATCAAAATTATTCCAAACCAATCATGATTAACCATTGCAAACATAAATTTAGAATCGATATCACCAAACTCATATGTTTTACAAAGAGACAATGCAAATTTATGTGGTGACTTCAAGACTCCCTTATCTTTCAACGAATATAAAACATATTTTCCATCATTATTTTGAAGCCAACTGGTTTCTCCAAACTTTTTTAACATATATTCAAATCGAATTGATATGGTTTATAATACTATCTGACATACATCCACATCAATCTCATCGAATATTATGGTATCCTTGTATTTTCCAACATCCGAATCAATAATATAATTTTACTTACAGTGATGTCGGCCCATAGATTCTTCCATCGAACTTTAAGTTGTGTCAATGTCTAAATGAAAATTGTTGTTTGTCATCCACCAATTTATAAGTGTCCAATGATAGATTATGCACGTCTTCAACATGTTCTTTAACAACATTTGCATCTTTATAGACATCTTCAATATTTTCTTTCTTATGATCATGTACATCCTCATTTTTCTCTTCTTGTTGACCTTATCCACTTTGAAGGAATCAGCTCACACGTAACTTTCACAACCCACTATCTCATACTCATCTTCAACTATTTCCAGAACAAACTATCATGTTTTAATTGAGAACATTCATCAAACACATGATCAACGTGACAAGGCTCATAAGGTTGAACTATATCATCCCATTGTTTACACTCATATGCATCTTACAATCATTGTCCTCCAGTAAAAACCTCTACATCATCAATCATCTCATTTGTCCCCATGTTCTGATCTATTCTTTCTTTTGCCATTTTCTCTGTAAAACCAACATATCCCACCAATTTGCAGCAATACTCTTTAGCTTGATAGATACCATTTTCACTTGCTTACTCTCATGAACAGCCATAACATCAAAGAATTTATCAACATCAATATGCCAATTCAGGAACCCACCAACTCCTAGAGACCCATAGAATAATGGTCTATAAGCCTTTAAAATATTATTGTCATTGAGCTGATTACCGACATTCGACTCCGAGTCGTAATTCTCACCACCATGATGTTTCCCATCTCGAGGGACTCGATTCTTATCTTCTCTTTCACCTCTATGTTGCTTATTTTTAGTATTCATCCTGTTTGTCAACGAAGTCTTCCGATTTATCAAAGCCTTGAGAGTCACGATAAAAGTCAAAGTAACCTCTACAAGATCTTTTTTGGTAATTGTTTCATCTTCCATAATGAATCAAGTAGCGAAAAGACAGGATAAAGTCAGCTCTGATGCCAACTGACGCATCATGGAAGCCAAGGAGAAGTGATCGCTAAATCTTACAAGTTGTGTTACAGGAGAAATCCTTGACACCTTGACTCAACAAGGCATTACTTGAATCTACAAGTTTGATTCTTGAATCCACAAGAAAGATAAGATAAATTCTTAGGATTTTAATTTCAATTAAATATTATTGTATGTTACATCATGTTATTGTTTGTATAGTGGTATTAAACCATAAAAAAAAAACAAATCCTAATTAAAATTAAATAATAACTAAAAGAAGCATGAGCAGGCAGTTTTGAGCGTGAGCATGCACGATCTATATATCCATCCTCTTTCTTAAACTTTGTGCCAAGATTTTCGAATTTTGCACGATCATGCCATTAAAAAACGTGGTCATGCCATCACGCATCCTGAACTGCTCATGCCTTTATTCTTCTATTGTCTTCTAGCTAGTCATGAACCTCGATTAGCTAGAAATCCTCCTACATCAGAATACCGTTGATACAAAATAATTATACAAAATTTTCATTCACGTAAAATTAAGGACAAGTGGTTAAATTTAAGGTGAAAATTATTTCTATTGGTATAGTGTCTTTGAGAAAAAAATTCAATTTTGTAATTAAATAATAATATTAATGTGGAGTTAATGCACGATTAAGGCTGTCACAACTACATTTAAGACAAAATGATTTTTGCTATTATGAATATTGTGATTTTTCTTTCGAGTAATAATGCACATGTAGTGTTATATTTATGGTGCATGTGCAAGAAAAAAGAATATGCTATAGATGAAACATGGGGGACAGAGTTATTGCCGATGGAACAACACGCTGGTTAATTTTGTTTACTCAATTTTTCTGAACACATTTATTTTCGTGATTTGTTTCGTAATTGTGACGCCCTCCCAATCTGGGGTCTAGATCGGGGAGTCACTGACACACTTGATACAAACACCCTAAAAATAAGTAAATATAGATATAGCATGCTAATTGAGCCCAACTCTACTCACCTGGATCTTCCATAGGTAATGGTATGAAATAAGCAAGTCAACGTCTAACTACTTATTATTACAAACCAAATTCGAATTAAAATTATTATTACAAACCCTTGATCAAAAGTTCTAACTACCAGCTCTCACAACTAACTCAAAAACTCTTCTCACTGAGCTGTTATTGGATCTACCTCAGATGGAAACTCAAAAGAAACCACAACAGGGTCACGGAAGGTGCGCTTCCTCGCTGTTTGAATAGTACGTACCATGATCTCAAGCTACTGTTAAAAAGGGTTAGACAAAATAACAGGGAGCTAACGCTCCGCAAGTAACTAGAGTACTCAACTGAAAACAGTAATAACATGATAATCAAATGGATGATAGTAGAACAAGAGATATCATATGAATACTGGAAATCGTAAAGTAAAACTGATACTGGGGTATAACAGGAGATAAACTGATAGATAGGATAACAATGGTTACCAGGATATGTGTAAAGTAATTGATAATTCAAATGGTAAACCAATTTCATTTCACAGTATATAGAATTTATCATTCACTTTAAGAAAACTGATGGGAGGTTTTATTATCATCAACAAACAATATGGGTGATCAGCCACGCACACTACAAGAAATTCAACTTTTACTTACTAATAAATTTCCTACCAATATATATTGGTAGATAAAAACCTCTTTTACTTACCAATTAACATTTGTCAAAATTATTTGTAGGTATTGTATAACTATTTTAAGCCCAGAATTTAGGACCACTAATAAGTAATAACCGTAGTCAAAAGAGTTTTACTTACCCGTATATGAGAGCATCTTCAATGGTAGAAAACCCTTAGCTAAATTATCTATATGGCATCTAGGTGGCAAATATGTGGCACTTTTAGATAATATCTAAAAATTGAGGCACTCCAACCTTCTTTTCCCTTAGCAAAAAATATAGATAACCAAATATGATAGGCTATATTTGTCGAACCAACAAACCTCTTATGTATAATTTTACATAATTATAATTATAGATAATACCTTTCTCTTAGCTAAAATTTTACATAATTATTATAACCAATCATTTTAGCCAACTATTTTACATTTTATCATTGAAGATGTTCTGAGAGAATTTTTTAGCAATTGACCTGCATCAGTTTTTCTTTCTCTCTTTTCTCAAATAATTGCTCCATAGCTATTTTTGTTTTTTTTTATCCGAATAGATATTTGGGCAAATGCTGATGTGTCAAGTAGATCCCCATAATGAACATACTGTCACGTCATCATCCAAATTATAGGTCATCTTTTTTCTATTTTACTAAAATCTAGTTAAGTGTAACATTTTTTTTAAAGTATTAATGATGTAACATATGCTATATTTCAAATATTGCTAAAATATGTTACATAATAACCAAAACATAACCGAGAATAATGTCAAACAAATTTGAGGCTTTTTGGATAATATACATTATTTTGAAAAATTAAATAATGTAAAGTTATGATTTTTCTAAAAAGAAGTATATTACAAACACATATTTTAATTCATCTTTTTTGTAGCATTAAGATTTTATTATTTATGTAAAATTAATCATTACTAACTAAATATTTTATTACGTTTAACCTTAATTTTTATAATTTAAATACATGATCTGTGTGTTTCCTAACATATATATTTTTTACAAGATACTGTTAGTATGATTGGGCACATACATATTAGTATATGTGAAGTGTTTTATAAAATATTTCGATATTAAATGTAGTAGCACATTTTTTATACGTTGACGTGTATATTTCAAATGTTTATCAAGATATGTCTTTTTTTTTTTAAATCATCATGATCTATCTCTTAATATTTATAGTTTATCTCATGTATCTCTAGGAAATAATAATTTGTATAATTGATAAATCCGGTAAACTTAACGGGTTTTGTGGCAATGACCCACAATGAGTACGAGACTCTATTTTTTTTTAAGAACAATTATGTTAATTTAATAATAAAAGCCATACGGCATCTACACTAACGATCGAATCGAATAAACAGTTAATTGTAATCGTCAATCAATCAATATATAACACGTAAAATTTGCGAAAAATTTTGGGTACCAAATTGATATCTCTAATATATTTATTTTCTGTTAATTAGGTGGTTCGCGTCAGTTTACGCACACCTTTACCGAGATAGGAAATTAGCACAACATCTCACCACCATGATCCAATTCGAGAACCTGGGATCTTAGCATGGATAAACTTGATGAGCTACCCCCGATGGATCCCTCTAATATTTTCACTATAAATATGTCAAATTTAACAATAATGTAAGATTGGCTTAAAACATAATTTACCCTTACAATAAAATTCAAAAGTGCAAAGAGAGAGTATGCTTTTGAATTTTACAAAAAAATCAATTTCAAATTTGTTGGAACTCTAATTTTAGAAACATTTTTAGTTATTTCACTTAAGAGCTAAATATAAGTTTAATAGTGTGCTATATCTTGTCCTATATCAATATTATGAAATTAAAAAATTCATCACTTTAATTGTATGATAAACATTGTGCTAAAATAGCACAATGCTATAACTTGTTATGTATATAGAATAAAAGATATATGGAGTTATAACTGATAACTTATCAAAAAGTAAAAAATTCGAGAAAAATGAATATCATTTTTTCTACAAAGTAGTGTTGTAAAAACTGGGAATCGGACTTAATCGGTGAAGACACCGTCCAGGGATTAATCGGATAATCGGGAATTAATCGGAATGATTAATCGGAACTAATTTAATATTATTTTTAAATATAATTATTATTAATATATGTAATTATTTTATTATTTTGATTATACAAGTATAATTATCATATATTTATAAAAATATATTTAAAATATATAGAATTATTAAAGTAAATATAAATTTTAAGATCTAATTTTTGAATTGGGATCAATATGAGATAAAAATTGATAAAATTCATGATTTAACCGTTTAAAATAGTAATTACGTATATGAGAATAACATTTTTCTTAAATTTTATTCAATTTTATACTTTTTAATTTTTTTTATTTTTCAACATATTTTTCAATTTTTTTATCAATGAGGCCAGTTTTTGACCGGTTTTTGACTGACTTTGAGTGATTTTTCGAAAAAACAAATAATTAGCCAATTTTTATAAAATCAGTACGGTGGCCCATCGGACAGTGATTAATCGGCGATTAATCTCGATTAATAGCCGATTTTTAGAACACTGCTACCAAATCAAAAACATGAGTGTGTATCAGTATATTTTAGAACAAAATTTAGAATAATGCATTGAAATCATAGTGCTATCAGCTATGCCTTTGGTGCTAAATTATAGTCATATCTCGACTATTTTAACACAACGATTCGACATACTCTTAAGGATGTTCTAACACGTACTTAACGAAACTAATTAAACTACCAAATGAATTACATTTCTTATAATAATATTATATATATTAAAAAATTTCAAGGTATATTTACTTGGAAATTGTATATTGTAATGTAATTTACTTTATTATTCTTTAAAATTTAAAGTACAAAGTTATAAAATTAGATTATTCAAGATATTGTTGCACCCAACAAAAAGCATTTCAAATTTGGAGGAAGCCCGGGGTATCAAATCCCGCTTAACTTTTTGATAAAATTTCCCGCTAGGAGGGTGGGCACTAAAAATTTGTCAAACTGCCTTATCTATATCATTATATTCGTATTAGAGCTGGAAAAAAATCCGAAAAATTCGATATCCGTCCGAAATATCTGTATTTGTATTCGGAAAAAAACGGATATTATCCGTATCCGGAGTCAACCGGATATTATCCGTATCTGAATCCGAGAGTTTAGGATACGGATATGGATATAGGCGCATCCGTATCCGAAAATATCCGTATCCGAAAGTAATTATATATAATATATTTTTAATATATTTTAATATATAATATATATATATAATATAATTATATATTTTAAACCCATTTATAGTTATAAGCCCATTTATATATTTTTATACACACACTTATAGTTATAGGCCCACTTATTTTTGATGAATTTGCAAGTTATTTAGAGACAATGATGTGTAATGAAGTTATTTTGATATAAATTTGCATATGCAAATTTGGATAATGTATATGATTTTTGTAATTTGTAAATTAGAACCGAGTATCTCTTTAATATACCTGTTTTTTTGTTTTTGTTTTTTTTTGCAAAATATGCCTATTTTTTATAATAATGCAAATTTTACAAAAAAAAAAATCCGTATTATCCGTTTTCCAGCCCTAATTCGTACCATAAATCTTGTTGACTGGCTGACTACCCGACGGAAATCCCATCACAGATGTAATATTTTTTTGTTCTTATTTCCTCTCATATCTAATTGTTATTATCACTTGCTTTTAAAAGTTTGAATTTTTTTATTTGCAGAATTTGATTATCTTAACTTTGGCAATTGGACCGTACGTACATGACTACATGTTCTAGGATTAGCTTGTAGCTATGACCCATAATGCTAAGATATGATTTTTGCTTCTATTATCATTAATTTATTATCATGGTTTGGTCTTTTAAAGTGCAAATCATTTTGCAAGATCTAACTTTTGACTTGTTTGAATATTGGATTAGATAAACTGATGGTCTTGGCGGAAGAAGGCTGTGATCTAAAAATTGTATCTTCTTGTCCTGCTTTTATTTTTATAATATATTCATGAATGTGTTTTTCTTGAAATTTATATGGAATATATAAAGCAAATGTAAATGTTTTAAATCCAATAATAAAGAAAGCCCCTTAAATTTTGAGTTTAATGTGCTAAAAACTTAAAGCTGATTGGCTCTATCTAACTAGAAATAGGTGGCTCTGTTCATATATACTTCTTGAGTTGTCAAATTTACAAGCACACGAATGTATTTGGTATTTCAGTAATGTTATTAGATTGAACTTATTGTCGTCCATTTCTTCTATATGTGCAATTCTTCTTATACTAACCAGTAACCATAGTGTTTTAGTTATAAATATCGTATATTGTTTGTTGGTAACTCTCTGTAATGCAGTATATATTTTCTTGCATGATGTGTGTGTGTTCGATTCAAAACTTTATATGTACTTCATCCATTTCGTAATTGCTTAAATTGTAATTTCAACTCAATTGCTAAAAAAATGTTGTAAAAATTATACTTATGACTAACTCCAGGGGCGGATGCAGCAGGGTTTGGTGGGGGCCAATGACCCCACTTGATTTTTTTTTTTTCTAATGCATATATAACAGTTGAGTAGATGTTTTACAGGACCATATTGGAACATAGTTGGGGCCAATACATCCAGAAATAAAACATCAATATTGGAACATAATTGGACCCCCTTGACACGGACCCTGGATCCGCCACTGGCTCTCTTTTGTGATATTTTTATAAAAATTAATTATAAATCTTATTTTGTTTATGATTTATATTAATGAGCATTTAAAATAGTTCAAGTAAATAATTACCAATAAAATATAGTGAATGTTGTTGGTGCCAATATTACAAGTGCCATGTGGATCATTCTTGTGCTGCCAAGTGGACCAATGGTATGATGACAAATATTTGCACATGTGGTGCTATGTAGACAGCTAGCAAGGCTCCATGTGGACCTCTAGTGAGGTGCAATGTGGATTGCAAGTGAGGTGCCATGTTGATTGCTCACTGGGTGCCACGTGTAACATCATTGCCACATAGACCAATGACACATCAGTTGATGACTCAACCTTAATTAGTCAATAATGTAGGGATCACATTATGTTTTACCTACCAATGTGAATATGTGTAGATAAATAGTCTTTCTTTACTAATTTTTACCTACCAATCACTAACAATATCATATTGGTAGGTAAAACGTCTTTACATACAAATGTTGTGCTTTTACCTACACTTAAAATTGGTAGCTAAATGTCAAATTTCTTGTAGTCACGTAAAGTCCCCATAACGGACACGAAATCTCTCTAGACATTAATCCTCTCATTAGGATAGCTTGGGTTACCAAGAGGCAACACATTGGCCTATATAAGAGCTGGACTGATCCCACCAGACTACAGCATAATACACACAAACAGGCTGGACCGGTGTTACCCAACCACTTACGCCTCTCCAATCTTTATGATCCGTAGAAACCATTTCATTCTTTTGAAAACATTTCATCTTATAAAGCTTTTTCATTTTGAAAACATTTTGATTTGCAATGATAAAAGTCAAAGGGTTTGACCAAGTATTCTGAATTCAAGGAATAAGGGTTCAAGTCTGAATCATGAAGATATAGACTCAAAGGCATCAACGCAGTTGATCAGGGAATAACAAAGAGTTTCAAAGTCAAAGATCAGAGATGTGACATAACAGTTTTTAGGGTAATTGATCAAGTTATTGAGATTATAAGACGATAATAGGAGTGATCAAGTTCTTAGATCAGTGATTAGGTCACAATGAAGTTTTATAAGTTTTTAGGGTCAACATAGGTTCAACTGGCTACGGACATAGGTTAAGTAGAACACTGGTTTATCTGTCAGTCAATATGGTTTAATTAAGGCAAGCTGTTTGACATATATGGTCAAGAAGCAATTAGAAAGAATTATGATGTCTTGAATAGTTGTTAACAGAATTCTAGGTACATGCAAAGATATATAGGTTCAACAAGATTATAATCAACGTGGTATAAGATAGGCATGCTTGAATTAACAGGATATAACATTTCAAGAATATAAACTTCAGAGAAAAGACAGAGTTACTTGCCTCCGGTAGAATACAACAGCTAACATCTCACTGATACTCAACCTTAGCTTTTCCTTTTGTTGCTAGGTCCTACGTCCTTCATATATACATAAACCATATCACTACTTTAGAATACTATACTTCTAATACGTCACATCCTATTCTACCCAACGATTCCTATATCGCTTTAAAACTTAACATGTATAACATATCGAATACACTTAAGTCACATAAGCACATTAGCATATAATTCACTTACGTCACTTAACCACATAACACATAGGATCTACTTGACTTATAAGTATTTACGATTTATAATTCTACCGAAAATCGGGTAGAGTTTCCTTTGTAAAATGGACTATCCCGTCGGAACATAACGGACTCAATTCACAGCCAAATCATTCGGATGGATTTCAAATCCACCTACAGGTCTAAATTCATCCCTTTTCCACTACTACGAAATCCGACATCACTAAACAAGTACCGACAACTAATAACTTAACTCATTCTTGAATAAAGTCACGAAATCATATATAATAAATCACAAAATCATGTAATTTCATATCCTAATCAAATAGACTCAAATTTAACTTATAGAAATTCTGAAAATTACACTCTTATGTCACTAACTAGCACTTAGCATATAAGCAACAAAAATTTATATTTTAATCACTATTATTAACTATACAATTCGAATAATTCATATCTTTAATCTAATATTCGAATTTAGCACTTGTTAAATCTGAAAATCATTCTTATACACCAATTAACTCACACTTAACATTTAATCAACAAGATAAGTTTCTAATTATTATTATTATTACATAAGAATTCGAATAATCTAAATTAATTCATAATAATTCGGATTAATATCAAATAATTTAAAAAACTATACATGCATCTCCACAAATCTGTATTACACATATCTATAATCTATGATTAACAACTAACCTCAAGAACATCATTTAAATTTATAGATTATCAAATAATAATTTGAAAAGTTCAATATATATATATATATATATATATATATATATATATATATATATATATATATCGAAATATTCAATAAATTGTAAAGACTCTTGCATGCAACCAGTTTTTAGCTATCAATTAACACTGAAACTAATTTAATAACACCATAGAGGCAACAGACCAACACTAAGTACCATGCCCTCTCCTGAATCCGTCACCGGCGACGAGGGTTTGACCAAAACTCGAAGAACCAACTCCAAACTCTCCAAAACTTCGTGTTTAGCAATAATTAACACATTAAAGACTCAAGAACAACTTCTCAAAGCTTGCATGTCAGTCTAAGCATATATACATACATACGGTTGAACAAATACATACATATATTTCACTAAAACTATAACCAATTATAAACTAAACACAAGAACTAAATATAGATGATCAAAACAGGAATTTAAACATGAATTTGAGGTTAAGAATCTAAAAGAATGAAAGAGAGGAGAGGGAGAGAGCTCACAGTCGAGAGAAGCAGAAGAATGGGAAAGAAAGTGGGCGGTGGGTGATGATATAGACTAAGGGGCAAAACGGTAATCTTCCAAATGCTGAAAATCCACTTTTCTTTTAAAATTCGTTTTCAATCAATTTAAAATCGAAATAAATTAGAAAATTTGTAGAAAAATAATTTTTAAAATTCTAAAAAAAAGTTTATGAAATTACAAACCTCCCCATATTTTTAAAATAACTTTCAAGTCAAAAATCATTTTTATATGAATTTTTGAAATAAAGATCCTTTAAAAGAAATAAAGCTTTTTAAATCATTTTAAAATACCAAAACACACAATTAAATTTTCCCACTAATTTTAAAAACTAAACAATGTCACAAAGATGATAATGCAAAAGATTTCATGATTTTAAACGACTCCAATGATTTTATAAGATTTTTGGAAGATTAAAAATGCACTTTAAAATACTTTTAATGCTCCAAAAATACAAATAAAATTCCACGAATATATACGACACATACCAATCATTACATAATCACATAAACATGATTTTCACACATACCTTGACTTCACGAAATATAACCATCATATAAATCACATCATTTTTATTTAACGACTAAATGAACACTTATAAAAGCGCGAAAAATACTAGGTCGTTATAGTAATGTCATGGAGAGAATTTTTTGTGACGCCCTCCCAATCTGGGGCTTAGATCGGAGAGTCACTAACACTCTAGATACCAACAATCCTAAAATAATAAATATAAATATAACATGCTGACTGGCTATCCAAGATCTTTCACAGGTAAAGGTATGAAACAAGCAAGCGGACGTCTAACTATTTATTATTACAAACCATAATCAAATTATTATTACAAACCTTCAATTTAATTCTTACACGAACTAGTTCTCATAACTATTTCATAAACCAAACTACTAAAATCTCCTCACTGAGCTGTTATTGCATCTACCTCGGGAGCTATCTCAAAACGAACCAACTCAGGGTCACGGTAAGTCCGCTTCCTCGTGGTTTGAATGGTACGAACCATGATTCTTATGCTACTGTCAAAAGGGTTAGACAAAAATAATAATGAGCCAACGCTTAACAAGTAACTAAAGATTTCAAACTGAAAACAGTATATCAGGATATCGCTAGGGATGATAGTAGAACAAGATATGACATAAATACGCTAGAAACAACAAAAGCAATACTGGCATTTGGTAATGACAGGGTATCAATTGATAACCAGGATAGCAATAGTTAACTCAAAATTGTGTAAAGAAATTTACATTTCCAATGGTAAGCTAATTTCATTTTGCAGTATATAAGATTAATCATTCAATTTAAGAAAACTAATTGGAGGTTTTACTTCTCACAGACAATACGGGTGATAAGCCCATAAAGTCCCCATAACGGACACGGAGTCCCTCTGGACATTAATCCTTTCATTAGGATAGATTGGGTTCCCAAGAGGCAACACATTGGCCTATAAGGGTGTTGGTACACACAAACGGGCGGAACCGACATTACCCGATCGCTCGCGCCTCTCCTGTTGGATATATTCACTAATAAAGCGATACAGAGGCAGTTATATATCGTTTTTAACATGTCAAGATCAAGTCCAGAAATGACGAAACAAAGCACGAAGGTAAAACACATGCAAATTAGTAACTGTAGAAACGATAGAAGAAAAGAAGACATACCCGAACCCATTGTTATAGCAGTATATGAAAACAAGAATGTAAAGCAGCTGAGTCGTCAGAACTTCGATCAAGATCTGACTGCTCTTGAAGATATAATCGCCCCCACTTACACTGTGTCAGGATGCTGGCGATCTTCTTCCAGGATAAAACAGCTCCGAGTTTAGATGATCACAGCAACCACAAAAACTCTACTTCGACTGGCACCTCAGTCGCCGGAATAACACTAACACTACTACTGCAGAATACAGAGGGAAAAAGGAGAATGTAGAGTGAAGGGAGAATGTATGGTGTAAATAAACCAGCAACTTAGCTCTCTATTTATAGGAGATGCTAAGTGTAACTGGTGCCACCAGCTTTAATGTAAGAAACGTAACTGCCCAATTAATAAAACGAAACGGCTGTAACGTCCAATTAATAAAACGAAACGGCTGTAACGTCCGAATTAATTTAATAAAACGGCTGATATAACATTAATTCGACAGTTACGTTATACATATAATCCATACATATCAGTATCAGTTTTAATATATTAACAGAATATATTATCACGTCCAGGTTCATTCTATATATTTCGAATACATCAGTTACAAGGCCCAACTAGTCCATCCGATTTTTAGTCCAACAAATCTGGTCCAGCCCAGCTCAACTGATAAGACAACCCAGCCCAATTGATAAATATATTTTAATTAAAATATTAAATCAATCACGAATAAAATCCCTCGCCCAGGTCGCCTCGCGTACGCGAGACGCCGAGACATTCGCCCAAATCGCCCTTCGACCCGACCCGAGTCGAGACGTGACGTGGCGGGGCGGGCGGCGGCGGCGCGCGCGTGTGTGTGTGTGTGCGCGTGGAGCACACAGTAACACCATGCACTATCATACACCTTAGTAGTTGTACACTACCTATGTGTGTGATTCAATATAAAGCCAACATCCCCCTTTATTCATTTCAATGTGGGACAAAACACACTCTTATTTTCAAGCTCTTTCAAGCTACCAACTTCAACTTCATTTCTCTATGGATTTCACTAAGAAAATTACTTAGACCCATATATGAAAATTTAAGTCCTCATAGCAAGGAATAATTTCCAAACGTTAAAAACCGGAATTAACTTCAAGAACATAAAATAATTATGCTCCAAAAACCCCATTTTCTAACAATCCCCCACAAATCAATATAGAAATGCTTCAAGGTTTTTCATCATGACTTGTTTTTCAGAGTCGGTACCCTTCCGGGTTTGAACCCTCCTGAGTCCCCTACTTCGATGACTACCGGATTCAGATGGAATGTTTCACCTTGAATCTTAATCTGTTTGATGTAATCATGTTCCATAGACGACGACAAATCAAAGGCTATGGTGCCAATCTACGGCTTTGAGACGTTAATGGTCATGTCTCGATCCTGTTCGTCGAATGCTTCAAGGAATAACCCTTTCCTCTAATTGCGACCACACAATTACATTCGCTTAGCTGGGCATCTCCAGAGATGTACTGCTACCATCTCGTCAAAATGACTTGACCCCATTCAGAGATTTAACACTCTTGCTATCCAGCAGTGTCAGTACCTTCTAGGTTTACAGGGAATAGACTCAGATACTGAAGTATCATCTATGTAGCAAAAGTACTACCAATTCACCCTTACAGCTTTGTTATTACCACATTGAATACACTTCGAGGGATCTCCTCTCATGTGTATTGGGTTCCCACTGTTGATGAACTATTATGGGTTGACAGTCCCATCCCCAACCTTGACTTAAGGACCACTGCAGGTTCCAGTCCCTTAGTCAGAGGATCAGCTATATTATTCTGAGTTCCTATGAACTCTATAGCTATAATCCTATCAGACACCAAACCCCTTATAGACTTCAGTCTAACTTGGATGTGTCTCTTTGTTTTAGCATTATGCTTTTTGCTGCTAATCTTGTCGATAGTTGTTCTACTATCACAATGAATAGCAATAGCAGGAAGCGGTCTGCTTACTATAGGTATTGCGGACATTAGTCCGTGTAACCATTCAGCCTCCGACCCTGTTGCATCAAGTGCACACAACTCAGCCTCAAATGTAGACCGAGTCACAATAGTCTGTCTAGTCGACCTCCAGGATATCGCTCCACCACCCAGGGTGAACACGTATCCAGTCACTCCATTGGAACCAGACTTCTTAGCTATCCAACTTGCATCACTGTACCCTTCAAGTACACCAGGAAATCTCCTATAGTGTAGACTTAGGTACATTGTGCCTTTTAGATATCTAAGTACTCTATCAAGAGCATCCCAATGAGTTCTGTTTGGACAGCTTGTATATCTAGCCAACTTAGACACAGAATAGGAAATGTCTGGTCTAGTACAGTTAGCAAGATACTGCAAGCTCCCAATAATCTGAGAATACCTTAACTGAGACACTGGCACTCCAGAAGTATTCTTGACAAGGGCAACTTTAGGATCATAGGGTGTACTAGCGATTCTACACTGTGAATAACCATATTTCTCAAGTATAGATTTCTCTATATAATGAGATTGAGTCAAGGTTATTCCCTCAGCGGACTGAATCAGTTTGATTCCAAGAATCACACTAGCCTCACCCATATCCTTCATTTCAAAGTGCCTTTTCAAGAAAGCTTTTGTCTCGTTAATAATCTCAATATTGGTTCCAAACAGTAAGATGTCATCCACATACAGGCACATGATCACACACTCACTACCTTTAACTTTGGTGTAGACACATTTATCACTTTCATTAATATCATAACTGAATGGCAACACAGTTTCATCAAACTTCTTATGCCAATCCCTGGGAGCTTGTTTCAAGCCATAGATGGACTTGATCAACTTACATACTTTCCTTTCATTGCCAGATGCAACAAATCCCTCAGGCTGATCCATATAAATCTCTTCTTCAAGATCACCATGAAGAAAAGCTGTCTTTACATCCATCTGATGTATTATAAGACGATTTACAGAAGCCAATGCTACAAGCATTCGGATTGTTGTCATTCTTGCAACAGGAGAGTATGTGTCAAAGTAATCAATTCCTTCTCTTTGCCTAAAACCCTTAGCTACCAATCTAGCCTTATACTTATCTATCGATCCATCTGGGTTCAGCTTCCTTTTAAAGATCCACCTGCACCCGATAGTAGAACACCCAGGAGGGAGATCAACCAACTCCCATGTTCCATTAGAAACAATAGAGTCAATTTCACTCTTTACAGCGCCCTTCCAGTGCCTAGACTCTGAAGAATCCATAGCTTGTCGGAAAGTTAAAGGTTCGTCCTCGACATTGTAAGTGATAAAATCACTTCCAAAATCCTTGACTACCTTTGCACGCTTACTCCTTCGTGGTTCCTCTAACTCATTAGGAGTAGAGCTACTACTAGGTTCCGCCCCCACATTAGTCATCTTTTCCACATGATCAGGAATAGAACTTGATGTGTGAGTAGGATCTTCATTAGAAGTATCTTGAGGCATACCAGTCTTCATAGGGTAAACATCCTCAAAGAATGTAGCATCACGAAACTCAACTATCGTGTTTGCCACTATACCATCTATGTCAGATTTTAATACTAAAAATCTCATAGCTGTAGTGGTCTCAAGATAGCCTAGAAAGATACAGTCAACAGTCTTTGGACCTAGTTTCTTTCTCTTGTGTTCAGGGACAAGTACCTTAGCAAGGCACCCCCACACACGAAGATACTTAAGACTAGTCTTCTTGCCCTTCCATAACTCATAGGGTGTCTTATCCATGTGTTTCAAAGGGACTCTATTCAGAATATGGCAAGCCGTATTCAAAGCCTCTCCCCACATGTATTTAGGCAACCCAGAATTAATAAGCATACTATTAATCATATCTTTAAAGGTTCTATTCTTTCGCTCAGCATTCCCATTAGACTCAGGTGTGTATGGTGGGGTAACTTCATGAACTATACCATTGCTTGCACAAAATTCATTAAAAGCGTTACTCGTATACTCACCACCTCTATCAGATCTCAACCGTTTAAGTACCTTGCGACTTTGTTTTTCTACTTCAGTTTTATATATAATGAATTTACTAAGTGCTTCACCCTTATGTCTAAGTAAATAAACATAACAGTACCTGCTACAATCATCTATAAAGGTAATGAAGTATCTAAACTGGTCCTTGGTTAACACACCACCAAATTCACAAATATCAGTGTGTACTAAATCTAACAAGTCTGAATCCCTAACAATGTGATGAAAAGGTTTCCTTATTTGTTTAGCAGACACACATACTTGACATTTAGAATTCTTTTCTATGGTATGTTTTGGAATCAACTCTAAGTTCATCATATTCTTAAGAGCACCAAAATTTAAGTGACCAAGTCTAGCATGCCATAAATTTGCGGATTCAACACAGTTAACAACAGAAATATTATTAACTAAAGATCCCAAAACGGGTTCAGCATTTATTACAAATAAACCATTCGACAAGTAACCCTTGCCAAAGAAAGTACCAGTGTGAATAAGAACTACTTTATTACACTTAAACGAAATTTCAAAACCATTAGAAACTAAACAGCTTCCACTTATTATATTTCTACGCATGTCGGGAACATGATGCACTCGAGTTAGAGATAGAACACGCCCCGAAGGGAACTTCAGGTCCACGTTTCCTACTCCATGCACTTGAGCAGCACTCGCATTCCCCATCGTCACTGTCAAGCTATGACTCTGTTGATAAGATACAAACAGACTAATGTCAGCACAAACATGCACATTAGCACCAGTATCGATCAACCATTCATTTGACAGATATGTAGAAAATATTACAGGGTTGTAGGATACATACCGGTCCATGTTGGTTTCAGAAGCCGTGACCTCACCAACAACCATGTTCACTACAGGCCCACTTGTGGTTCCAAGCACAGCATTCGCTTGTGCTACCACCTCGGTTTTCTTCGCTTTCTTTGTAGGGCAGTCCTTACTCCAGTGCCCAACCTGCCCACAAGACCAACATGGTTTGTTCGCCTTGGGTTTCTTGACCTTGTCTTTGTCGTTCTTAGGTTTATTACTATTAGGTTTCTTAGCAAAGTTCTTACGTTTCTGACCTACAGTTGCAACATTTACCTTCGAACTTCCATGCTCAGATGGCATCACATGTCCCTGTTTGGACTTGTGTTGTTCTTGCACCGAGATGTCCAGCATAAGGTTGGTCCATGTGATCTCTCCTTTCTGTCTTTTCAGGGAGAGAGAGAACTCTTCCCAAGACTTTGGAAGCCTTTCAATCACACTCATCACCTTAAACTTTTCAGGGAGGTCCATTCCAGACTCCTTCAAAGCATGCACTAACATCTCGAACTCATGCACTTGGTCCGTCATCGACTTGTTGTCCACCAGCTTGAACTCAAGGAACCTAGCCACCGAATACTTTTCCAGACCTTGTGAGTCAGTATTGTGGGTTTGGTCCAGCTTCTCCCATAAGAGTTTTGCGGTGTAGGCATCAGAAGAATACACATCAAACAATGTGTTGGTTAGAGCAGCCAAAATGGCCGCCCTTGCAACCCCATCCTTCTCAGCCCACTTCGCTAAAGCCTTAACCGTTTCAGCATTTCCTTGAATCACCACTGGCTTCTCATACTCCATGACGGGCCAAAGACCCTTTACAGTTAACCACAGCTTCATCCTCTTCTGCCAACGAGAGAAGCCAACGCCACCGTTGAACTTCTCGGGTAGACCAGTTAACTCAACTGGTTGTGGAAAACTATACGTGGTCCAATCAATGACCCCAACAGTTGCACTTGAACTACCATCAGCACCAGTGGCACCAGTAGCACCACTAGCAGGAATCTCACTCTCGTTAACCATTATGCTAAATACTATATAACAGATTATATCTTCAAGAATGTTGGATATATTCACTAATAAAGCGATACAGAGGCAGTTATATATCGTTTTTAACATGTCAAGATCAAGTCCAGAAATGACGAAACAAAGCACGAAGGTAAAACACATGCAAATTAGTAACTGTAGAAACGATAGAAGAAAAGAAGACATACCCGAACCCATTGTTATAGCAGTATATGAAAACAAGAATGTAAAGCAGCTGAGTCGTCAGAACTTCGATCAAGATCTGACTGCTCTTGAAGATATAATCGCCCCCACTTACACTGTGTCAGGATGCTGGCGATCTTCTTCCAGGATAAAACAGCTCCGAGTTTAGATGATCACAGCAACCACAAAAACTCTACTTCGACTGGCACCTCAGTCGCCGGAATAACACTAACACTACTACTGCAGAATACAGAGGGAAAAAGGAGAATGTAGAGTGAAGGGAGAATGTATGGTGTAAATAAACCAGCAACTTAGCTCTCTATTTATAGGAGATGCTAAGTGTAACTGGTGCCACCAGCTTTAATGTAAGAAACGTAACTGCCCAATTAATAAAACGAAACGGCTGTAACGTCCGAATTAATTTAATAAAACGGCTGATATAACATTAATTCGACAGTTACGTTATACATATAATCCATACATATCAGTATCAGTTTTAATATATTAACAGAATATATTATCACGTCCAGGTTCATTCTATATATTTCGAATACATCAGTTACAAGGCCCAACTAGTCCATCCGATTTTTAGTCCAACAAATCTGGTCCAGCCCAGCTCAACTGATAAGACAACCCAGCCCAATTGATAAATATATTTTAATTAAAATATTAAATCAATCACGAATAAAATCCCTCGCCCAGGTCGCCTCGCGTACGCGAGACGCCGAGACATTCGCCCAAATCGCCCTTCGACCCGACCCGAGTCGAGTCGAGTCGAGACGTGACGTGGCGTGACGTGGCGGGGCGGGCGGCGGCGGCGCGCGCGTGTGTGTGTGTGTGTGCGCGTGGAGCACACAGTAACACCATGCACTATCATACACCTTAGTAGTTGTACACTACCTATGTGTGTGATTCAATATAAAGCCAACATCCCCCTTTATTCATTTCAATGTGGGACAAAACACACTCTTATTTTCAAGCTCTTTCAAGCTACCAACTTCAACTTCATTTCTCTATGGATTTCACTAAGAAAATTACTTAGACCCATATATGAAAATTTAAGTCCTCATAGCAAGGAATAATTTCCAAACGTTAAAAACCGGAATTAACTTCAAGAACATAAAATAATTATGCTCCAAAAACCCCATTTTCTAACAATCCCCCACAAATCAATATAGAAATGCTTCAAGGTTTTTCATCATGACTTGTTTTTCAGAGTCGGTACCCTTCCGGGTTTGAACCCTCCTGAGTCCCCTACTTCGATGACTACCGGATTCAGATGGAATGTTTCACCTTGAATCTTAATCCGTTTGATGTAATCATGTTCCATAGACGACAACAAATCAAAGGCTATGGTGCCAATCTACGGCTTTGAGACGTTAATGGTCATGTCTCGATCCTGTTCGTCGAATGCTTCAAGGAATAACCCTTTCCTCTAATTGCGACCACACAATTACATTCGCTTAGCTGGGCATCTCCAGAGATGTACTGCTACCATCTCGTCAAAATGACTTGACCCCATTCAGAGATTTAACACTCTTGCTATCCAGCAGTGTCAGTACCTTCTAGGTTTACAGGGAATAGACTCAGATACTGAAGTATCATCTATGTAGCAAAAGTACTACCAATTCACCCTTACAGCTTTGTTATTACCACATTGAATACACTTCGAGGGATCTCCTCTCATGTGTATTGGGTTCCCACTGTTGATGAACTATTATGGGTTGACAGTCCCATCCCCAACCTTGACTTAAGGACCACTGCAGGTTCCAGTCCCTTAGTCAGAGGATCAGCTATATTATTCTGAGTTCCTATGAACTCTATAGCTATAATCCTATCAGACACCAAACCCCTTATAGACTTCAGTCTAACTTGGATGTGTCTCTTTGTTTTAGCATTATGCTTTTTGCTGCTAATCTTGTCGATAGTTGTTCTACTATCACAATGAATAGCAATAGCAGGAAGCGGTCTGCTTACTATAGGTATTGCGGACATTAGTCCGTGTAACCATTCAGCCTCCGACCCTGTTGCATCAAGTGCACACAACTCAGCCTCAAATGTAGACCGAGTCACAATAGTCTGTCTAGTCGACCTCCAGGATATCGCTCCACCACCCAGGGTGAACACGTATCCAGTCACTCCATTGGAACCAGACTTCTTAGCTATCCAACTTGCATCACTGTACCCTTCAAGTACACCAGGAAATCTCCTATAGTGTAGACTTAGGTACATTGTGCCTTTTAGATATCTAAGTACTCTATCAAGAGCATCCCAATGAGTTCTGTTTGGACAGCTTGTATATCTAGCCAACTTAGACACAGAATAGGAAATGTCTGGTCTAGTATAATTAGCAAGATACTGCAAGCTCCCAATAATCTGAGAATACCTTAACTGAGACACTGGCACTCCAGAAGTATTCTTGACAAGGGCAACTTTAGGATCATAGGGTGTACTAGCGATTCTACACTGTGAATAACCATATTTCTCAAGTATAGATTTCTCTATATAATGAGATTGAGTCAAGGTTATTCCCTCAGCGGACTGAATCAGTTTGATTCCAAGAATCACACTAGCCTCACCCATATCCTTCATTTCAAAGTGCCTTTTCAAGAAAGCTTTTGTCTCGTTAATAATCTCAATATTGGTTCCAAACAGTAAGATGTCATCCACATACAGGCACATGATCACACACTCACTACCTTTAACTTTGGTGTAGACACATTTATCACTTTCATTAATATCATAACTGAATGGCAACACAGTTTCATCAAACTTCTTATGCCAATCCCTGGGAGCTTGTTTCAAGCCATAGATGGACTTGATCAACTTACATACTTTCCTTTCATTGCCAGATGCAACAAATCCCTCAGGCTGATCCATATAAATCTCTTCTTCAAGATCACCATGAAGAAAAGCTGTCTTTACATCCATCTGATGTATTATAAGACGATTTACAGAAGCCAATGCTACAAGCATTCGGATTGTTGTCATTCTTGCAACAGGAGAGTATGTGTCAAAGTAATCAATTCCTTCTCTTTGCCTAAAACCCTTAGCTACCAATCTAGCCTTATACTTATCTATCGATCCATCTGGGTTCAGCTTCCTTTTAAAGATCCACCTGCACCCGATAGTAGAACACCCAGGAGGGAGATCAACCAACTAGTTACAAGGCCCAACTAGTCCATCCGATTTTTAGTCCAACAAATCTGGTCCAGCCCAGCTCAACTGATACCCAATTGATAAATATATTTTAATTAAAATATTAAATCAATCACGAATAAAATCCCTCGCCCAGGTCGCCTCGCGTACGCGAGACGCCGAGACATTCGCCCAAATCGCCCTTCGACCCGACCCGAGTCGAGTCGAGTCGAGTCGAGACGTGACGTGGCGGGGCGGGCGGCGGCGGCGGCGCGCGTGTGTGTGTGTGTGCGCGTGGAGCACACAGTAACACCATGCACTATCATACACCTTAGTAGTTGTACACTACCCATGTGTGTGATTCAATATAAAGCCAACATCCCCCTTTATTCATTTCAATGTGGGACAAAACACACTCTTATTTTCAAGCTCTTTCAAGCTACCAACTTCAACTTCATTTCTCTATGGATTTCACTAAGAAAATTACTTAGACCCATATATGAAAATTTAAGTCCTCATAGCAAGGAATAATTTCCAAACGTTAAAAACCGGAATTAACTTCAAGAACATAAAATAATTATGCTCCAAAAACCCCATTTTCTAACATCTCCAGTCGTCAGGAATCCGTAGAAACCATTTTTATCGGAGTTCATAACATTTTATGAAATCATATTCTAAAAACATTTCAGATTTAGAAAACCTTTTTAAATTTGGAAAACATTTGAATACTTAGATCCTTTCAAACACCATTACCCCGAAGTACCTTCGACTCACTGATAACAGTTCAACCCAGTCTAAGTAACTTCAAAGTATTTTAAGAGGACAACTCATTTTGATTTGCAATGATAAAAGTCAAAAGGTTTGACTAAGTCCTCTGATATTAAGGGAATAGAGATACAAGTCTGAATCAAGAAGATATCGACTCAAAAGTAATAAAGGCTTTGATCAGGGAATAAGGAATAAGATTTAAGTTAAAAGTCGAAGATGTACTTTTTGAAATAGTTAAAGGTAATTGATCAAGTTATAAAGTTTAAGGAACAATATCGAAGGTAATCAAGTTTTTAAAACAGTGATTAGGTCACAATGAATCTTTTATAAGTTTTAGGGTCAGTATAGGTTCAACTGGCTACGGATATAGGTTAAGTAGAACACTGGTTTATCCGTCAGTCAATATGATTTAATTAAAGCGAGATGTTTGACATATATTGTCAAGAAGCAATTAAAAAAAATTAGAATTGTTTAACTATGAGTGACAGTACGGTCAAGAAGCAATTAAAGTAATTATGCTGGTCTAGGGTTTACATGTGTTTAACCATGGTTTATCAATAAAGATTTTGGATACATGCAAAGGTAGGTTTACAACAAGAGTATGATCAACATAGTATAAGTTAGGCATGCTTGAATCAACAAGATATAACAGTTTCAAGAATATAAACTTTTAGAGGAAAAACAGAGCTACTTGCCTCTGGTAGAATGCAACAGCTAACAGTTCAGTCACTGATACTCAACTTTTGCTTTCCCTTTATTGCTAGGTCCTACGTCCTTCTTATCTACATAAACCATATCACTACTTTATAATACTACACTTCTAATACGTCTCATCCTAATCTACCCAAACGATTCTTATAACGCATAAATACTTAGTACTTATATACAATCTAAATTCACCAAATAATTTCATATAATTAAATAATCACTTAAACACTTAGCAATTAGAACATGCAATTCACGTATGTTACTTAAACACTTAACACACAACATCACCTTGACTTATCATTAACTTATAACCTTGTACTATAAACTTTACGATTTATAATTCTAACGAAAATCGGGCAGCATCTCCTATGTATAATGGACTAGCCCGTCGAAACATATCCGACTCAAATCACAATCCGATGGATTTCAAATCCACATACACTCCCAACATTATACTATTTACATTACTCGAGATCATATCAACCATTTATACTTAACAATTACTATTTATGAACTCACATTATTAAGTTTTGGACTTTACACTGTTTTAATAAGTAGCGACCACTTTTAACTATAATACTTAAAACTTAACATTTCATACTAGTTCACATAATTTACATCATATACATTCATACCACACACATATACTTGCTTAATCCGATATCATCATCAAGTAGTAATATTATTACGTATCGAATAAAAACCACTAATTCGTATTTAGTTAATCATAGAGATCAAATAATTCATATTTATAATTAAAATTCGAATTCTAAACACATAGCAAATCTGAAAATCACATTTATGAATCTACTAAATAATATTTAGCATATAATCATCAAAATCATTCTTTGATTACTACTTATAATTATAAAATTTGAATTAGTCATATTAATCCTCAAAATTCGAATTAAATCTGAAAAATTACATATATAATTTAATTAGATAACAATAATCAGATAATCATCAAATACAATATTCAATTACCAAGAATCAATCATATAACAATCTAAACAATTATTTTCTTAACCTATTTAATTCGAAAAATTCGAATTAATACTATAACTTGCAAATCCTTTACATGCAATCAGAAATTCATATTCATAAATTGTTTATATAGGCATACGAAGCTATCCAACACAAACCCTAACTCAAAAACTCGATTTTTAGCTCAAAAAGACCACACAACCTCTTTTAATCAACGAATTATCAACCCATAAGGCTTGTATGTCAGTTTTGAATCATATACATACATACACCGATTATATACATACATAAAACCATACAAAACTTCACCCAATCAACAAACTAGCATAGAAGCATAATTTAAGGGATTAAAACAAGATTAAAACATGGTTTTAGAGCTTAGAATTGAAAGAAAAATGAAGAAGAAAAGGGAGAGAGTACCACAACAACTGAACTCGCGAGCAGGGAGAAAAAAATGGGGTGGGTGATGTTTATATAGAGCCAGGGGAAAAACGGTAATCTGGCAAAAAAACTGAAAATTCATTTCCAGAAAAATTCGTTTTTAATCAATTTAAAATCGAAACAAATTTGGAGATTAGGGGAAAAATAACTTTTAAAAAATTTAAAATAAAATTTAGGAAATTACAGATCTCCCCATATTTTTAAAATAATTTTTTAGTCAAAAATGAATTTTATATGAATTTTTGAAATAAAGAACCTTTAAAAGAAATTAAACTTTTTAAATCATTTTAAAATACCAAAACACACAATTAAATACTCACACTAATTTTAAAAACTAAATCATATCACAAATATGATAATGCAAAAGATTTCATGATTTAAAACGACTTCAATGATTTTATATGATTTTTGAAACATTAAAAATGCACTTTGAAATTAGTTTTAATACTATAAAAATGCAAATAAAATTCCACAAACATATACGACACATACCAGACATCATATAAGCACATAATCATGATTTCACATAAAACTTAACTTCTGAAAATATACCCATCATATAAATCACATAATTCACATTTACCAATTAATAAACACTTTTATAATCGCGAAAAATTCTAGGTCGTTATAGTCTTCCCCCCTTAATAGGATTCTATCCCCAGAATATCACCTAAGTTAACAGATGAGGATACTTAGCAAGCATCTCGCTCTCAAGTTCCAAAGTTGACTCTTCAACTTTAGGATTCCTCCACAAAACCTTAACCAACTTCACAATTTTATTTCTAAGCTTCCTTTCACTTCTATCTTGAATCTCTATTGGTTGATCTTTATAGGACAAATCTGGTTGAATCTCAATAGGCTCATACTCGATTACGTGACTCACATCGGGATTGTACTTCTTAAGCATAGATACGTGGAGAACATTATGTATATGGTGCATGTGTGGTGGCGACGCCAATTCATAAGCAACCTTTCCGCCTCGCTTCAAAATCTCGAATGGTCCTACATACCTGGGACTTAGTTTTCCTTTCTTACCAAATCTCGTAACTCCTTTCCACGGTGACACTTTTAGCAACACTTGATCTCCTATCTTAAAGCTAATATCCTTCCTTTTCAAATCAGCATATTTCCTCTAGCGGTCCTGGGCAGTAATTAATCTCTTCTGAATTACTTCAACTTCTCCTTCGTCTGCTGAAGCAGTTCTGGTCCTAAAATCTTTCTTTCACCAACTTCTTCCCAATATACTGGCAATCTACACTTCCTTCCATACAAAGCTTCATACGGTGGCATTCCTATACTCGCGTGGTAACTATTGTTATACGAAAACTCAACCAATGGCAGATGTTCATCCCAATTTCCTTTGAAATCCATTGCACACACTCTTAACATATCTTCTATAGTCTGAATAGTCATTTCACTCTGGTCATCCGTCTGTGGATGGTAAGCTGTACTCATCTTAAGTTGGGTTCCTATACATTCCTGAAATGTCGCCAAAATCTTGAATTGAATCGTGGGTCTCGATCAGATACTATCGAAACAGGAACTCCATTACGTGATACAATCTACTTCAAATACAAATGTACCAACTTATCCAATGTGAATCTTTCGTTAATCGGTAGAAAATGAGCGGACTTCGTCAATCGGTCAATGATAACCCAAATTGCATCGTGATTCGCTTTAGTCTTCGACAATCCAACCACGAAATCCATGGCAAGGTGTTACCACTTCCATTCGGGAATATCCAGCGGCTGTAACAATCTACTTGGTTTTTGATGTTCTGCTTTAATCCTCTGACAGGTATAGCATTTGCTTATCCATTCAGCAATCTCTTTTTTCATATCTGGCCACCAAAAATTCTCCTTTAGATCTCTATACATCTTCGTGCTTCCGGGGTGAATCGAATATCTCTAACTATGTGCTTCGCTCAAAATCTCGTTTTTCAATTCCGAAACATTGGGAATCCATATTCTCTTAGAAAATCTCAAAATACCTTGTTCATCTTTCTGTGTGCAAATTTCTTCTCCAGTTAACGTATTCATCTCACAACTCATAACTTCTTCTTGACATCTCCGAATCTTCTCTAACAACTCTGGTTGAAAGGTCATCGTACTAAGAATCTCATTAGCATCATTCGAATCATGAACTTCTAAACTTAACTTCTCAAACTCTCGATATAACTCCTTTGGCATAGATTACATTTTTAGCCTCTCTTTTCTACTCAACGCATCGGCTACTACATTTGTTTTTCCAGGGTGATAAATTATCGTACAATCATAATCCTTAATTAACTTCAACCATCTTCTCTGTCTCATGTTCAACTCCTTCTGGGTAAAGATATACTTCAGACTCTTATGATCTATGAAAATCTCACATTTTTCTCCATACAAATAATGTCTCCAAATCTTTAATGCGAACATAATCGCAGCTAACTCCAAATCGTGCGTCGAATACTTCTGCTCGTGTGGCTTAAGTTGTCTCGAAGCATACTCGATAACGTTTCCATGTTGCATTAAAACACATCCTAATCCTTTGTGTGAAACATCACTGTAGATAATGAAATCTCCTTTATCATCTGACAATACTAACACTAGTGCAGAAACCAATCTCTTCTTTAACTCTTGAAAACTCTCTTCACACTTATCACTCCAAATAAACTTTTCATTCTTCTTAGTCAACTTAGTCAATGACTTAACTATCTTTGAAAAATCTTGAACAAATCTCCGGTAATAACCATCCATTCTTAAGAAACCTCTCACTTCAGTAGGAGTCCTTGGTCTACTCTAATCCACTATAGCTTCAATCTTCACAGGGTCCACTCTCATGCCTTCTTTACTAATCACATGTCCTAAGAATTGAACTTCTTGCAACCAAAATCCACACTTAGAAAACTTTACGTATAATCTTTCCTTTCTTAAGGTTTCTAAATGCGATCCTCAGATGTTCCGTATGTTCTTCAGGGGTTCTCGAATATATAAGGATGACATCAATAAATACAATTATAAACATATCCAAATATCTCTTGAACACTCTATTCAATAAATCCATAAACACAGCTAGCGCATTCGTTAGTCCAAAAGCCATCACTAAAAACTCATAATGTCCATATCTGGTACGAAAAGCAGTCTTTGGAATATCTTCTGGCTTAATCTTCAATTGGTGATAACCTGATCTCAAATCGATCTGGGAAAAGTAAGCAACATCCTTTAATTGGTCAAACAGATCATCAATCCTCGGTAATGGATACGTATTCTTGATAGTCAACTTGTCAAGTTCTCTATAGTCAATACATAACCTCATGCTTCCATCTTTCTTCTTAAAAAATAACAATAGCGCTCCCCACGGGGACACACTCGGCCTTATAGCTCCTTTATCCAATAAATCTTGTAATTGAGTCGCTAATTCCTTCATCGTAGCAGGTGTCATTCGGTAAGGTGCTTTAGATATAGGCTTGGTTTCGGGTGGTAGATCAATCGGAAATTCCACTTCTCTATCTGGAGGTAATCCGGGCAATTCGTCGAGAAATACGTTAGGAAACTCATTCACAACTAGGATATCTTCTATACTAAGAACTTTTTTCTCCACATCAACTACATGTGCCAAATAAGCCTCACATCCTTGTTTTAACAATCTTTTTGCTTGCATAAACGTTAAAAATTTCTTATCTTGCTTTTGTCCTTGAAATACTATTTCACGACCGTCTTCGGTATGCAACTTAACTTGTTTCTTTCTATACTCAATTTGCGCGTTGCACTCGGTCAACCAATCCATTCCTAGAATAACATCAAACTCTCCCAACTTAAAAGGTAATAAGTTTGCATAGAAAAGATATCCTCCGATCTCTATACTACAATTAGGACACTCTCGATTTACTGAAACCTTATCCTGGTTAGCCACTTCTACTACTAATGCCTTTTCTAACGGGAGAATCTCACAGTGCAATTTATCAAGAAATCTTTCAGATATAAATGACTTAGTAGCTCCAGAATCAATCAAAACTTTAGCTTGAAAAGAGTTTACAGGAAGCCTACCTGCAACCACATCGGCATCATAAACAGCTTCTTTGACAGACATGTTAAAAGTACGAGCTCTGGGTTGAGGTGCTTGATACGGTGCTTGTTGCGATACTGGTGGTGCGGTGATCCTCAAAACATTAAAAGTATGCATAGGCTCCTTGAAGTTACGAGCAATATGTCCAACCTTTCCACATTTATAACAAGTCATTCCTACTGGCTTCACTCCTGGACACTCGTGAGCATAATGTCCCTTCTTTTGACACTTATAACAAACAATGTTAGGCTTGTTGTAGATACCCGAGTGCTTCTTTCCACAAATCTTGCAGTCTTGTGGTACGGGTTTCGCTACAGCTTGAGGGTTCACTCCTTGAAGTCTACGGTCTTGCCCTCCATTACCACTTCGGAATCCTTGAAAATTCCTATTCCTTCCTTTCTGATTTCCAAACCTTCTCTTATTCTGAAAACTTCTCTAACCTTCTGTCTCCTGACTCTCTTCCACTTTTTCAAATTTTCTCTTCTTACCAGCCTTCTCTTTCTGGTTTAAATCACTTTCTCTTTCAATAATCATGGTTTTCTGCACAATAGCCGTATAAGTCCTTAACTCAAAAGCAGCCACTCTACTTCTCAACCAAGGCTTCAATCCATGCTGAAACTTCTTCCCTTTACTAGCCCCATTCCCTACATACTGGGGTGCAAACCTAGACAACTCTTTGAACTTGGCTTCATACTCAGCCACAATCATTCCTTCTTGTTTTAACTCCAAAAATTGAACTTCTAATTAGTCCTGAAGATATCCTGGTAAATACTTTTCATTAAACAACTCTATAAATCTAGGCTAGGTAATCACTTCTCCTTCTGCAGCTTTTACTGACTCCCACCAAAAGTTGGCCTCTGACCTCAAATAAAAACTAGAAAATTCTGCCTTCTTATCCTCTTCAACCCTAACTAGCGTAAAGGCTTTTTCGATATCTATCAACCATGATTTAGCTTCGACAGGGTTCAAGGTACCCTTAAACTCAGGTGGGTGAACAGCTTGAAAAGATTTGAATGTTGTAGCAGGTTGGGTAGCTTGGTGCTGTTGGTGTTGAACAAAGACAGCAGTTTGTTGTTGTAAAAGTTGAAACATTTGGGCCATGGTAGGGTTATCTGGATTCTGTTGGTCTTGTTTTTCTGGATTAGCATTTTGAAGAGTTCTTCTAGGAGGCATCATTCTGATAAGAAAATAAACAGCGGGTAAACAACAGGTAGGTTCATATGAAAGAAAATAGGTTTCAACCGTCTGGTACTAATAGACGATCGGTTCCGTTAAAATGATACAATATGGATACAGTTTAAAGTAATGCAACAGGGTTTATACGAACAGGTCAATAAGTATGGAAATACGGTATGTGAAGACAGTATATAAAAGCGATAAGTAAAGCAGTAGACACAAGGATATACGAAATGATTCAACAACATCAAAAGTTAATGGTATTCGAACCCTTCTACATACAGAGCTGAAATAAACAAGTCTAACAACAACAACTATCCATCTACCAATACTAGGAAAACAAGAAAATTCCTATACTATTAGTAAAAACAATTAAACACTAGTGGGCTCTAACAGATGTCCCACTCATCCAAGTCTCAAGGTAGCTGATCTCTAGTCACGGGAACCTCGGGTCTCGCAAAGCTCACACAACGTCCAACAAATCACACTCGAAAGTCTACGAGCCTCGGCTAGTATATCATGTGTGATAGGGTTCCGGTGTATACGGTGCCTAACAGCATCCTCCAACATCTTGATACGTCTTCTCCAATCAATAGTAGTCAAATCTACTCGAAGCTGCGCCTCCACTTTCATTTTCTCGATAAGCTCCTTCAGTTCTGTATTATGACCTGCCAAACTCTCGCACTTATGAACCATATCCTCAAAGGTACACTCAGGTACAGGCTCAGGAACCAAAAAAGATCCGATGGAAGACTCGCTGTGATCGGTGACAGATGGGGTCACAACTGCTGGGACAAGAACATGCACGGACTCGGTAACAGGCACAGACTCTGTAACAGGGGGTACATGGGTGTTGGTACGGGCCGGGGGACTCTCAACCTTGGTCTCGAACATAATCTCAGTGTCACTCGACCTCCGCATCAGAATCAGACATAATCTCCGAAGGATCGGACTCCTCGGATGAGCTATCGGAATCGGGAATTAAAGGTGCATCATTGTCCAACTACATCTCCTGTAGTAATAATATATATATATATATATACAAGTAGAATATAAACGTTATGTTAGGTTAGTCCTGTAAAATCTAACTAAATGGGAAGTACCTAAATCTATATCACTCCCTAATACCTATCATTCTCAAACCTAATTGTTTCTACTTCTTTTTATTAGTGATCCTAAATCCTGGCTTGTTTCAGTGACCAAAACCCGTAGCACTGATACCAACCTGTGATGCCATCCCAATCTGGGGCAATCTAGATACCAACAATCCTAAAATAATAAACATAAATATAACATGCTGACTCGCCCCAACTCTACTATCCAAGATCTTTCACAGGTAATGGTATGAAACAAGCAAGCCAACGTCTAACTACTTATTATTACAAACCATAACAAATTATTATTACAAACCTTCAATTTAATTCTTACACCAACTAGTTCTCACAACTATTTCATAAACCAAACTACTAAAATCTCCTCACTGAGCTGTTATTGCATCTACCTCGGGAGCTATCTCAAAATGAACCAACTCAGGGCCACGGTAAGTGCGCTTCCTCGTGGTTTGAATGGTACGAACCATGATTCTTATGCTACTGTCAAAAGGGTTAGACAAAAATAATAATGAGCCAATGCTCAGCAAATAACTAAAGATTTCAAATTGAAAATAGTATATCAGGATATCGCAAGGGATGACAGTAGAACAAGATATGACATAAATACGCTGGAAACAATAAAAGCAATACTGGCATTTGGTAATAATAGGGTATCAATTGTTAATCAGGATAGTAATAGTTAACTCAAAATTGTGTAAAGCAATTGACATTTTCAATGGTAAGCTAATTTCATTTTACAGTATATAAGATTAATCATTCACTGTAAGAAAACTGATTGGAGGTTTTACTTCACACAGACAATACGGGTGATCATCCCATAAAGTCCCCATAACGGACACGGAGTCCCTCTGGACATTAATCCTTTCATTAGGATAGCTTGGGTTCCCAAGAGGCAACACATTGGCTTATAAGGGTGTTGGACTGGACAGACCAGAACTACACCAATAATACACACAAACAGGCGGAACCGGCATTATCCGATTGCTCACGCCTCTCCAATCATCAGGAATCCGTAGAAACCATTTTTATCGGAGTTCCTAACATTTTATGAAATCATATTCTAAAAACATTTTAGATTTAGAAAACCTTTTTAAATTTGGAAAACATTTAAATACTTAAATCCTTTCAAAAACCATTACCCCGAAGTACCTTCGACTCACTGATAACAGATCAGCCCATTCTAAGTAACTTCAAAGTAGTTTAAGAAAACAACTCATTTTGATTTGCAAGATAAAAGTCAAAGGGTTTGACTAAGTCCTCTGATATCAAGGGTACAGAGATACAAGTCTGAATCAAGAAGATATCGACTCAAAAGTAATAAAGGCTTTTATCAGGGTACAAGGAATAATATTTAAGTTAAAGGTCGAAGATGTACTTTTTGAAATAGTTAAAGGTAATTGATTAAGTTATAAAGTTTAAGGAACAATATCGAAGGTAATCAAGTTTTTAAAACAGTGATTAGGTCACAATGAATCTTTATAAGTTTTAGGGTCAATATAGGTTCAACTGGCTACAGATATAGGTTAAGTAGAACACTGGTTGATCCATCAGTCAATATGGTTTAATGAAATCAAGTTGTTTGACATATATGGTCAAGAAGCAATTAAAAAAAATTAAAATTGTTTAACTCTGAGTGACAGTATGGTTAAGAAGCAATTAAAGTAATTATGCTGGTCTAGGATTTATATGTGTTTAACCAGGGTTTATCAATAAAGATTTTGGATACATGCAAAGGTAGGTTTACAACAGGAGTATGATCAATATGGTATAAGTTAGGCATGCTTGAATCAACAAGATATAACAGTTTCAAGAATATAAACCTTCAGAGGAAAGATAGAGTTATTTGTCTCCGGTAGAATGCAACAGCTAACAGCTCATTCACTGATACTCAACTTTTGCTTTCCCTTTATCGCTAGGTCCTACGTCCTTCTATCTACCTAAACCATATCACTATTTTAGAATACTAAACTTCTAATACGTCTCATCCTAATCTAACCAAACGATTCTTATAACACATTAACACTTAGTACTTATATACATCTTGACTATACTATCCATATTCACCAAATAATTTCATATAATCAAATAATCACTTAAGAACTTAGCAATTAGAACATGCAATTCACGTATGTTACATAAACACTTAACACACAACATCACCTTGACTTATAATTAGCTTATAGCCTTATACTATAAACTTTACGATTTATAATTCTAACGAAAAATTGGGCTGCATCTCCTCTGTATAATAGACTAGCCCGTCGGAACATATCCGACTCAAATCACAATCCGATGGATTTCAAATCAACCTACACTCCCAACATTATACTATTTACATTACTCGAGATCATATCAACCATTTATACATAACAATTACTATTTATGAACTCGCATTATTAAGTTATCGACTTTACACTGTTTTAATAAGTAGCGACCACTTATAACTATAATACTTAAAACTTAACATTTCATACTAGTACACATAATTTACATCATATACATTCATACCATACACATATACTTGCTTAATCCGAAATCATCATCAAGTAGTAATTATATTACTTATCGAATAAAAACCAATAATTCGTATTTAGTTAATCATAGAGATCAAATAATTCATATTTATAAATAAAATTTGAATTCTTAACTCATAGCAAATCTGAAAATCACATTTACGAATCTACTAAATAATATTTAGCATATAATCATCAAAATAATTCTCTAATTACTACTTATAATTATAAAATTCGAATTAGTCATATTAATCCTCATAAATTCGAATTAAATTTGAAAAATTACATATATAATTTAATTAGCTAACAATAATCAGATAATCATCAAAAACAATATTCAATTATCAAGAATCAATCATATAACAATCTAAACAATTATTTTCTTAACCTATTTAATTCGAATTAATACTATAACTTGCAAATCCTTTACATGCAATCATAAATTCACATTCATAAATTGTTTATATTGGCATACGAAGCTACCCAGCCACTGAACCACCATCTACGATCGGTCACTCGCCGGAAAACACCACCAATGATGAGTTTTGGCCGAGATATCGATACCAACACAAACCCTAACTCAAAAACTCGATTTTTAGCTCAAAAAGACCACACAACCTCTTTTAATCAACGAATTATCAACCCATAAGGCTTGCATGTCAGTTTTGAATCATATACATACATACACCGATTATATACATACATAAAACCATACAAAACTTCACCCAATTAACAAACTAGCATAGAAACATAATTTGAGGGATTAAAACTAGATTAAAACATGGTTTTAGAGCTTAGAATCGAAAGAAAAATGAAGAAGAAATGGGAGAGAGCACCACAGCAGCTGAACTCGCGAGCAGGGAGAAAGAAATGGGGTGGGTTATGTTTATATAGAGCCAGGGGCAAAACGGTAATCTGGCAAAAAAAAACTGAAAATTCATTTCCTTAAAAATTCATTTTTAATCAATTTAAAATCGAAACAAATTTGGAAATTAGAGGAAAAATAACTTTTAAAAAATCTAAAATAAAATTTAGGAAATTATAGACCTCCCCATATTTTTAAAATAATTTTTGATTCAAAAATGAATTTTATATGAATTTTTGAAATAAAGAACCTTTAAAAGAAATTAAACTTTTTAAATCATTTTAAAATACCAAAATACACAATTAAATACTCACACTAATTTTAAAAACTAAATCATAAAGATGACAATGCAAAAGATTTCATGATTTAAAACGACTCCAATGATTTTATATGATTTTTGAAAGATTAAAAATGCAATTTAAAATTAGTTTTAATACTCTAAAAATGCAAATAAAATTCCACAAACATATACGACACATACGAGACATCAAGACATCATATAAGCACATAATCATGATTTCACACAAAACTTAACTTCTCAAAATATACCCATCATATAAATCACATAATTCACATTTACCAATTAATAAACACTTTTATAATCGCAAAAAATTCTAGATCGTTATATTTTTTATATGGAAAAAAACCTAGCAAGTACGGTAATTAAGGAAAATGTAAGTCTTAATTTTTTTGTTAATGGTAATATGGTGTATGCTGGAAAATTCGATATTGGTATATGAAGCCTTTTTCAAAGAAATAGAATGTACCATCAAACACCACAGGATAAGTCGATGAGACGAGTGTTTTCCGTCGTTGTCTGACTTTTAGTTGACTATCGGGGTGCCGTCTGCTAAAAGGTCTTACAACGGATGAAAACTATTGTTAGTAGACCCTGAGACAACATGACGTGAAACGTTTATCTAACCAACTACAGTTAAATTAATACTTGATAAATTAATAATTATTCTAAGTTAATAATTTTTTCCGATTCCAATTTGGATCAGTTTAAAAAAATGATCAATTTCGATAAGATAATAAGATAATAATTTTTTGAAAAATCCTATTTAAAATATTGTCCCAATAATATTATAAATTAATAAGTCCTTCAAAATCATAAAAATATATGCATTACCATTTTGTAAAATATGATTCTAGGGTTCTTAATTAAAATTTGAATCTTGTGCAATATGATTCTAGGATTCTTAAAATTTGAATCTATATGAAACTCATCCATCCTTAACCCTCTTTGTTGCATCCAAAAGTTCGAATGTGGTATTTTCATAAAGCATTAAAAAATTATTAATCAATATTTTGGATGTCTTGAGTACTTCTTTACGTGCAAAAGGTTCTAAAAATGTTGTTCTATCTATGATATTATTCAAATATACATGAATGTTTACTTTGAATGTCGCTAATACTCATTTAATTTGTAAAACAATGCATATTGAGTGAATGAATTGAGTATAAAACATAAATTGTATAATTCATTCTATTTAAATTTATATAATTAAAAATTAATTTTCTTTTATGTCAAAAATTCTCTATAAATTAATAATTATTAATTTATCGATTAATTAATACCTCTCTAAATTAATAGAATTCTCCGAACCCGACTATATTAATTTATAGAGGTTTTACTGTATAACACAATGGTGAAATGTCTCTGTTAAGGGTTTCTGAAAGAAAAATAAATTGTTAACTAGATGTAAACACATTTGTATGTAACCTTTTTTTGAGTGTTGTATTAATGGATTATGACATCCGTTTCCTTTATTGATTTTTCACGGTAAACAATAGTTTTTAAGTTTAAGCCGTTGTAACGTACAAGTAAACACAATACAATTTAGTAGCAGAGTGTTGTGTGAATGGCTTTTGACAATGGTTTCTTTGACTGGGTGTGCATTGGAAACATATTTCTACAATTGATTCTGTAGGAAAATCCATTGTAAACTAGCAATTAACGCAATGGTTTTGTTGAACACACTGTTATGTGATAGGTTTCTCAATGTTTGACTAAAATATAATTTGTTGTCTGAAATTCATTGGAGAACAATCTGGAAAGACAAGGGTATTGTTTTATTACTTTCGATATAATGGATTATTATTAAAATCTCATTATCACACAATGTTCTAATACTTTTAATCATTGCATTAGTGATTTCATACAAGTGTTTCACTTTTTCAAATCATTTGTACAATGGTTTACGTATTAGGAACATGTTGTTGGAACTAGTTTGTTACAATGGTTAAAAGACCTTTGTCTAGTGTACTAGCCTATAACCGGTGCGATGCACGATTTTTTTAAATTTAAATAATATTTAAATAATTATTTATTTCATATATATTACTTAATATAATATTGACATAATATATATTATTAAATAATAATCGTCTAATTAAATGATATATTATTCGAATTATAACTATATTTTGTCATAATAATATGAATATAAATGGAAGTATCATATATATTTATATTCAAATTTTTGTTGATTTATCATATTCAAATTATGATTCCATAATAATTTATAATATAGAATTTAGTATTAATTTTCCATTATTTGAAATTTTTATTGTTTATTATATGGTTTTGGTTTGTTTTCACTTTGTTGATTTATAATTTGTTGTAAATTTGTTAATAAATATGTGATCTTAAAATTATTTAAATTGATTTTAAAAATATTTCGTTTCCAAGTAATTGAAAGAGTCTAAAAAACTTGGGTGTATGTGAAGAATTTTAACTCAAATATAACTAAAAGAGTATGTTATTAAATATCAATTGGAGTTTAATTAAAAGAGTTTTTTATTAAGTTAAATATGTGGTTTATTTTTTGTAAAATAAAATTTTATATGTATTTTAATTTAATTTTTCATTTTTGGAATGTGTTAACAAACTTTTTGGAAGGTGTTAACCGACCGACCGACCAATCAATTATACCCTATTTTGCTTATAATAGTATAGTATAGATTTTAATTTATTATTTCATTTTTGGAATGTGTTAACAAACTTTTTGGACGGTGTTAACCAACTGACCAATCAATTATACCCTATTTCGCTTATAATATAGTATAGATATGTATTTTAATTTATTTTTTCATTTTTGGAAGGTGTTAACAAACTTTTTGGAAGGTGTTAACCGACCGACTGACCAATCAATTATACCTTATTTCGTTTATAATAGTATAGATAGATAGTATAGATTTTAATTTATTATTTCATTTTTGGAAGGTGTTAACAAACTTTTTGGAACGTGTTAACCGACCAACCAACCAATTATACCTTATTTCGCTTATAATAGTATAGTATAGATAATTATAATTAGCATGCTTTGCCTCTATGTAAACCCTTTGCAATGCAAATTGCGAAATCAAAAATCAAACTAATCAAAACAAAATAAAATATCATTTTACATACCAAATCATTCAATAGATTCACATACCACTCTAAATACCAAATCCAACAATACAAAAGGCCCTAGTTCACGTCACCATAACACAAACATAAACATCCCTCCAACTTTACAGACCATGAATTTAAAAAGTTACATTGTTTTTGAACTACTTAAATTTTTACCACAAGTTCAGTTCAACATCAAGATTAAATTTATAACGATCACTAGATTAACCTAGATTGAATGATGCTTCATGAAATATTTGGCAAAGTCAATCCTAATCTCGTTCATGTCAGCCTCACTATAGGCCAAGTTGCCTCTGCACATCCACTGAAAAACAAACCAAAAATTTTATAAACCAAAGGTGCTAGTAGTCCGTAAATACAAAGTTTTTAACAAATGAAATTCTCACCTTAGCTACAAAGTCAAGTTCTTTGTCATAACAGATTTCCTTCATGTACAAAGAGGCCACAAACCTCATTTTGTAATGGAACTCTAACAAGCCAAATTCTGATAGGGCATTTGCTGTATACGTGAAAGTGTACGTGATCAAAGTAGTAATATTAAGTTGAGATCCCATAGGGATTACTCCATGGTAACTCTCACCATTATGCATTACTCATGTTCCTATCTTCAATAACCTGAATTATTGATAAAAACGGTTTCAATGCTATCCCAACTTTTGGGTTACTAAATATGGTATAAGTTCATGGGGATTCAACTTCATTCTCCTTGTTGCGTGAAGTGAACGCGTATGTGAAACTCATCCTAATGGTATATTATACTAGAACAAAATTAATACAAAGATGTTCCCACTAGTAGAAAACTGGTCTTTTACGTCGGTCAAATTGGTCTTTTACGTCGGTTAATTGGCGACGTATGGAGGGGCGACATATAAAGTCACCTGTTTTTTACGTCGGTTAAAAAGCCGACGTATAAAGTCATAATATACGTCGCCAAAAAGCCGACGTATAATGCCATAAAAAGCCGACGTATAAAAAAGATAAAAGCCGACGTATAATCCAAAGAATACCGACGTATAATGCTGAAAAAGTCCAGTCGTATATTGTCTTAAAATCGACGTATATTGTCTGAAATACCGACGTATAATGTCAAAATTGACCGACGTATAATGCTTTAAAGACCGACGTATAAAGTCGAAATACAACCGACGTATAAAGTGTTAATACAACCGACGTATAAAGTCGAAATACAACCGACGTATAAAGTGTTAATACAACCGACGTATAAAGTCGAATTACAACCGACGTATAAAGTCGAAATACAACCGACGTATAAAGTGTTAATACAACCGACGTATAAAGTCGAAATACAACCGACGTATAAAGTTTTAATACAACCGACGTATAAAGTCGAAATACAACCGACGTATAAAGTGTAAATACAACCGACGTATAAAGTGTAAATACAACCGACGTATAAAGTCGAAGAACCGACGTATATAGTGTAAGAATAACCGACGTTTAAGTCTAAAAACCGACGTATAAAGTCTTAAAATGCCGACGTATAATGTTAACTAAATATCCATTTTTACCCTGTATATATGCACCAAAATTCCTATTATTCAAACCAAAATAATAAATAGAAATTGCAACCCAAATTTCTCAAAAAAGTGCTTAATTAAATTAAAACAAATATTATTACATAATTGATCCATAATATTTACAAATTTTTAATCCGAGTAACCATGTCATACATCTAATTCAACACAAGTGCTAATAACTATCATAAATCCAAAACATATAATATCCATTTTCCGATTGCTACAAGATTCATATCATACTCCGTCTTTCCAGCACCTGCAAAAATTATGTGTTCGAACTTGTTAGCACAAAGTACATATAATATAAAATACATGTAAAAAATTCTTGAAAACGAATAGTTTTTTTTAACTTAAAGAGTCGTGCATGTACCCGTTCACATATATTCACGAGTAATATAATCTGCCCAAATATCTCGAATTTCTTCAATTTGCTGGTTTGTGTATCTTTTTCCAAGACCCTACATGTCAATTCAAAGAATTGTTAACTTTATATGCAAGTAATATTTTTTCTAATATCTACATAATTCCATTTCAGATAGTTCGTACCTCTGTCCACTTAACTTTAGGATCTTTACGAGATAACATAACTATGTCATACATATATCTCATCACAAAATAACCACATTCTGTGCCTCCTTTTTGTTGAGGACACTACAAAACAAACTCAACATGTTTAAAGTTGAGATAAAACAGAAAAAAAAAACTTTCAAGATCAAGATATGTATTGAAATATACCTGAACAGCCTCATGGTACCAAAGTAGGTTATTTTGATTATTTTTCCTACCACCATATCTGGTATATACTTTATATGCCCTGCATGTTATAGAGTTAAAAATGTCAAAATATAAAAAAGGTTTTGAACTCTTTGAAAAGTAAATATATTTATTGTACTTTTCAAAATTTTAATTTTTTCATAGCTTACGTATTCCAAGGAGCCTTCACGTAAAGGTCTCGTTTTTTATTTAGTGGATCAAACACGTATACAGCACTTTCATGAACACAAAATAAAAGCAAGATCCAGTGGTCACTGCAATTTAAACATACTTAAAATAAAAAGTGTAGTTGTGTGTTTTGGATTCAATCATAGAACTTAACAAAAGCTTATGTTCTTACCTCTGAATGTATGGTGCAAGGATAAAACGTTTCTCCTTGGCATCTCTCATTACCTCAGACATGTATCTAGATGTATCATCTTGATGCTTAGATGCCAATGTTAATACAGATGGACACATGAATGCAAATGAATTATCTTCCAAATCCTTGCACAATTTATGAATGTACCTTTAATGTAATATGGATTCTGCACTGTTAGTTGTTATGAACAATCAATATAAAATTATGTCTTATAAAAAAATGAGGAAGAAATTGATGTCTTACATCATAAAAACCTGCAGAACCGATATATTAAGACAACTTAACCTAAAAAACTCATTGATATCTCCTGGGGTGACATATATTGGAATTTTATTACTTTCATGAAACTTGAACAACTCCAAGTTTTTAGCAACGACAATAGAAGAATCAGGAGGACTATTATCAACCAAGAAACGTAAAGTTCGGCATTTTTCACTTATTTTGTCCTCATTATGCAAAGATTGATTCTTGTGTGTTGCTGATTCTTTACTAACAGCCTTCTTTAGTATTTTCCGTTGAGCTATCTGGTGTCCTTTTTTCTTCTCAGGTTCCAAATTATAAACAAATTATGTTAAAACCAGAATTTTCTCTAATTATCTATGAATTTTCAGGTTCGCAAGTTTGTAAAGCAGTTCAAATCTTGTAAAGATGCATGTGCAAACTATATGAATGAATTTGAATAGCATTAAAATTACCTGCCCCAAGATTACAAGATCCTTTGGCCACTCAACAAAGCTACCAGCTGCATTGCCTATAGTTTCATGTTCATCACAGGGCACCGGAAGTGGGGCAAGTTGAAATTCAACTACAACTTCATCCACACATACTTTCACATTACTTGCCGCAATTGGTTTGCCATGAATAAAATTTCCGCCCTCGCTATTCAATGGGAAAACTTGCCCTCTTGCTACAACAACCCTTCTTTGTCAGGATGTTTAAGACATAGACGACACAAGGTTGGAATCTCCATATTTCATCTTCTTGTTAAATGACCTTACTGTAAATTTGAGAATAAAGAATTGCAAAATCAGAGTAAAAAATTAGCATAGTCCTCTCCTGTCATCATGTTGCTACCAATTATTGTAAAAAAATAAATGAAACTCTTAACTAAGGCTTTCAAACCCAAATGTGCTTGTAGCAAGACAGAGCAAGCTCTTGTATGTACAGAATTCAATAAAATATGTAGTTTCACAAACGATATTATTCAGCGACATCTCCTATAAGAGAAACTTACTACTAAGAAATAATTTCCAAGATTTTTGGTCATAAGAGACATGAACAGTCAGCTGATAATGATCGATGGTCCATACCGGTGCACTAAAAAACAATATATCTGAAAACATTGATATCTAATCTATGTAATTAGATATAAGTTCTACAATTGTAGAAGAATAATTCAGTGGCGTCTACTTCCCGTTGTGATATTCTAAAAACTGACTCTTTAATCGACAATTGAACCCCTAGAACTCAAGTTACCTCACAAATAGTGTATGGTGAACATGCAGCAAAGAAACATAACTTAAATAGCCATAATTGTCTTTATCTCTTTTACGAGTCTCTCTACATAAGCATTGTCATATCTCTAGATATGCATTGTGATACCTGGTCCTTTCATTGTTCGAGTATACATTTTGCTTACAGAACATGCATCAAAACGGAATAGCTTTCAAATACTTGAATCCTGACTCTTAGAATGGAATAGCTTTCAAATACTTGAATCCGGACTCTTAGAACTGAATTGATTTTAGACTATTAGGACTTGCAATAAAATAGTATAATCTATTCAGAATAGCATAATTTCAGATATGTTCGTTAAAATTTTTGTGCATTTGTCTTTTTAGGAAGAAAGAAAACAGTTCGCTATGAGTACGTTGTATATTATTGGATCGAAAAATCTCAGATCTGAAGTTTATTAGATATGTGGTTTTGGCAAATATCTACAAGTGCTGCTACCATGTAAAGACCTATTGATCTACAAACCATTTGCCAGACATAGCTAATTTACACACTTGTGCAAACTCTTGAACAGAACCTCGTTGATACAAGGTCAATAAATCCTAGCTCAGCTAGCAATTAAAGAGAGAACATAGATATAAAATGTTACATAACTCAACCACCATCATCAGTTCATAAACCAGCAAGCATCACGGAAATTCTAATTCTGGAACAACAAATCTGAGATTAACTAGCAGGTGCATTCACAGGAATACAAGCAAGCAATCTTTGCATGACATAATTTGATATTAACAGATTTGCACAAAAGGGTAGCAACAGTATCCACTATTCTGCTGTTAATATTTTAGCGATCAACTTCTCCCAAAAGGATGCTCACTCAGAAGACAAAAACTATAAGTTGCATGCACAAAACTTTCTCATCCACTTGAACAAAGAGGTGTCACCTTTGTTCCATGAGCCTAAATGCCTCCTGACTTTACATTGTATGTGAATTTTTTTGGTTTTTTTGTGTCACATTTTATTTAAAAAAATTCTGTGTATATATATGTTGGACAGGGAGCGTCACAGGGACAGAGGCATTACTATTAGATTTTCTGTGCTGCAATGATAACTTAGAATCACGAAAACAGTCTAACTTAATTGTAGAATTACCTGGACATCTAAGAAATTTTCTGCATGCTGGTCCACCGATTGACAACTACTTCGAACCAAGTCATTTGATGGTGTACCTTTCTCCATCTGCCCCAAATTACCATCTGGAAGTGGCAAACCCAACAGCTTTAAATGATCAAATATCCCTTTCAGCTGGATATTCATCATTTCTTGGCACTCCTCCCTCACTTTCTTTGTAATTTCTTGTTTGATTGTATCTAATTCATCCCTAGAGACGATCCCACTTTGTTTGGTTTTTTGTGATCCAAATACATCCTTGATTTTAGCTCTTCCTCCAACCCCTCTAACACGTCCTCCATGCTCCTTATTCCCAAGTGCACGAGACAGTACATCATCGTGACCAGATGGGGTCCATACCCCGTCAGAAATTTGCCCTTCCAACTCTCCCTGCCCATTTATAAAATAAGTCAGTACACATAACAGGCAAGCAGTCAACCAAAAAAAAACAGAATATATGCTCAAAAACCATGCTTACCATTTTCCCAAAAACTTCCCTAGTATGCTCGTTAGGGATGTAATAACTTCCATCATCCTTTTTTCTCATTCGTGCTCTTATCCAATCGTAACTACGCTGAGTTGATAGAATGGATGGATCAATGGATGATGTGTCTAAAGAAGCGAGGGGATCATTTTTGCGCCACTTGTCCCTTTTTCCTTTATATCCACCTTTTCCAACAAAATGCGGATCTTTGTTGTGTTTTTGACTTTCTTTTGCTTTTTCACTAATTTCCTACATATTCAAGGATGCAAAACATTAAATTTAATTTAATTTCTAACTCAATTATATGGTAACTCAACCCAATTTGATGTTTAGCCCAGTCCAGCCCATGCATCATGCAGGACCAGGTATAAAATACACCATCAATTCAAACCTATCTACTTCATCTGCCTCTGCTATATTTCGCTCACAATATAGAGATAGAGGATAAGTTAATTACATAAGAGAAGATAAACTCACAATATATTTCGCTCTTTCCTCACTATATATATATTATACTACTCCCATCCCATCTACACACAACATGCTTTTCACCCCTCCCTATCTCTGTAGCTCGATATTTTCTTAGCTAAGCAGATATATTTCGTTTTATCAAAATTAGGTTACATATCTGAGAGAAAATCTATATATATACACACACGGACAACCGGGACACTGAGTTAAATATTTCTTGTAGCCTAAAAAGAGTTGTTGGGTTTTGTCTACTTTTCTATTTTTGTAATACGATTACTAATGAAACAGTAGCAATATATATCAATCCTGTTGTTTCAGAATATAGGTTGCAATTCTTGCATGCTGTGCCTCCGGTAGGTAGCTCTACATCTAGAGGGATGTTTTTAAACTCTTGCTATTCCCACTGCCAAACAGAGCTGCAGGAGACATGGCTTATGTATAAATCTCCTATGTTATATAATAAGGTAATGGTCTCTACTTTGATTCTGTCTTTTATTGTTTGCAACATATAAAGTGACTTCTTTTTCGTTTATGAACCTGATAATGCAGACAATTGCAAAGGCAGTTGGGGACTGGTATTTTGATCGAAGTCCATTTCAAAAGATTGATTGTCCATACCCTTGTGATAAAACTTGTCACAATTCGATTTTTGATCCAGCTGAGCAGCCAAATATATAGATACATATTGCATCAAAAGGTATAGTTCTTGGGTAAAAAACTAATTATAAATAGAAGTATAATCTGGAAAATAAAATGGGGGAGGGGGTAGGAAAAGAAGATATTCAATTTGTCAAGATTATTAAATAATCAACAAAAAATCAAAAATTGTGATTTGTTCCTTGTTTTTTCTTATATAATTCAGTGGATTGATTCTGACAATCAGTTACAATTGTATTAAACTTTTGTAGGAGTCTTTTATTCAGTACAGATGTGCCACAATCATACTGTTATCAAATAAAATAAAAACTTAGAGGGTGTAATTTTCTTGTTTCCTAATGATGAATTAATTAATAGTCTCAAGGAATTAATTAATGTTTACCTGGAACTCATCCGTTTCGTGTGCCTTTTTAAAAGCTTCCCAATCATCTTCGCTGATGTAAGGATATGTTTCACATGGATTCCTGCCTGTTTTTAGAAAATGTCTACGAAGATTCCCCTTGAAATCCCTCCAACTTTTAGCTGCAGCTTCCATGACTGGTTTTTTAAGTTGATCATCCTCCAATTTCCAGTGCATCTGTTATAACTGATTTTAATTAGTAAAACAAATAAAGGCTATGAAGAATAAAGGCTGCTTTAATTAGTAAAACAAACAAAAGGCTGTGATTTAAATATATTTGCATACCCGAATATCTTCCCAAATCGTATTCTTCAATCCCTCGCTAACTAAATCCCAACTCTTTATATTTATGTTAACATGTAGTCGGACCTCTGTTCCAACATAAGACGCAAACTTGGAAGCCATATTCCCATTAGGGTTACCATCTTGATCAAACTCAATGCTGCAGTCTATTCTTTGATTTTTAATTTTGTCTTTTAATTTTGTGCACAATGTTGGACCTCTAGCCTTTCTCTTGTTTTCTTGACTAGAATTTGACTGACCATTATTCTGACCATTATCCTCATCCATGGAAAATAGCTACATCACGATAGCAAATACGAAGTTAGTTAGCATGGAAAACTACAACATGGTTGATATATAGTTGAAAATAGCTACTCTGCGTAAATGGTTGATATATAGTCCCTCAGATAAACTAGTAACAGATCATGGATGAAATGAAACTAAAACAATTTTTGGAGCCCTGCATGTTGTAGAAGCCAATACTGCAGTGCTAAGCAGTGCAGAAAAGGTTTCAGTTCAAGGAAATTCTGATGAATCTGTTCTAAGCAGTGGGGCACTAGCTAGTTAGTAGTAATGTTTAGATGTCCTTTAATTTACTCTTCGCAGTCAATAAGTGGCTTGTGGTGTTCTTTTAAACTGCCTCTGTTAATAACTTGTGGCTTGTGGTGTTATGTTCATTTTTCATACTCATAATTAATAATTAATGCATCAAGTCTATATAAAATAGGAAGAAAAATCTAACATTAAAAATGACAAAGAAATAAGGATTTAAAAAGATGGACAAATATTTTTGTCAGAGTATTGTGCCGGATGGAGAAATATAGAATTCAGCAAAAACGTCAATAATATGTTGATAATCATTCTGCTATTAATATTTCAATGCATTTTAATCAACATCTGTAAGCAGAAAGATCATTAACCTTTGAAAAACCTAGTCCCTCAGATAAACTAGTAACAGATTACAACAGCCAATTACAACAGATGCAACTGCTGTTACAAAACAATAAGATTAGGCAACCAAGCACAAGTTTTAGCCTACACTGATTGACCACCTATCCTGCTAAATCATTAAGTTATTCACATCTATATCAACCATTTACGCAGAGTAGCTATTTTCAAGTTCAAGTCTGGTACATATAGTTGATATATATGTTGCATAGGTCATCATACAAGTTCAAGTCTGGTACATATAGTTGCTTCACAAATCTTTACTCTTTATAAATATTTAAAAGTGATTTAATTGTTTTCATTTTTTATGTAAATTGATTTTGGGGCAAGCTATGCCACATACATACGAGATACAGAGTCACAACCATTAGTAGAAATCCATTGCATAATATGTCGCTGTCTCACGAAATTTATGGTATCACATCAACGTATATGTAGACCTCAGCACAAACACTATCTCCCCCATTTTACTCTTACACGGATAGTTACCTGATAGTTTACACCTATTGTGGATACAAGGCGAGCAAACCCTAGAAATATTAGTGGACTGGTGGATGAAATCGCCTTTTTCAAACCCCTGAAATTGAAAAGACAAGAAGTATATTTTAAGTTTTCTCTAGTCTACTAATGCAAATAAGATGATCAGAAAACAGCATATATACACAATTAGGGAAGACTTGGAGCTGTTACAGAATTGTGAACTTCTTCTGTTTACCACTTTTTACTAATATACATCATTTAAATGTTAACTATTTCCTTAAACCAGAATTGTTACGAGGATACAACACCATTTTTTTCTAATTAATTTCTTTCTATTTTTAATTTAAAAGCATCATTTTAAAAGCATACCATTCTAGAATATTCTAAATCGCTCATTCTTGGCGGTTGATCCATAGTCCTTCATCATGGTCATTACGTAAATAATGCGCATCCATAACCTCATTTACATTTGGGGTTGGCAATCCCATTGAGAAAGGGGGGTTCTCATCAAATTGGTCATACTCATCCTCGTCTTCGACATTTTCAATACCAAGAATACGTCTCTTACCTTGAATAACAATGGACCACCTGGAATCAGCCGGGTCACGAATATAAAATACTTGCTTCACTTGTGTTGCGAATATAAATGGGTCATCTTCATGGCCAATCCGATTAAAGTCGACCAACGTAAATCCAAACTCATCAGACCGCACACCACGCTTATTGTCAAACCATTTACATCTAAAAAGAGCAACATTGAATTCTTTGTAACAAAGCTCCCAAATTTCTTCAATTATCCCATAGTATGACTGCTTCACATCTCGTGATGCACTATCTTTACCTCTACCAAATTCTGTTGATGAAGCTTCCACCGATACGCCACTATTCTGTATAGTACTTTTGGCATCTTGATGTTGTGTGTAGAAACTGTACCCATTTATATCATAAGCTTCGTAAGATCTCACAGGCATGTCAGGGCCATACGCCAACCATTTTAATGTATTGGAAATGACGTTAGACTTATGTGACAATTGAGACATTACTCGTTCCTTAAACCAACGACTGAACGAACGATTGTGTTCATTCGTAACCCACTTCCCACTCTTTGAAGGATGCATTTGCCGAATTGAGGCAATATGTTCTTTTAAATAAAGATCAACTTCACTCATGTGTTGTAAGACAAATAGATGGGCTCTTTCGCACAATTCAGCATTGGGAGAGATCATTTTTTTTCCCAATGTTCCTTGACCTTGAAGTCTACCCTCGTGACGAGATTTAGGAATTCCAATAGGATCAACAGCCGCTAAATACTCAGTGCAGAATTCAATAGCCTCTTCAATAGAATATCCTTCAATTATGATACCTTCTAGCCGGTACCGGTTCCTTACATACCCTTTCAGGATACCCAAAAATCTCTCGAAAGGATACATTTGTCGCAGATATAATGGACCACATAGTTTAATCTCTCTCACCAGATGAACGACTAAATGAAACATAATGTCAAAGAGTGCAACTGAAAAATACATTTCAAATTCGCAAAGTGTGACTATAATATCATTTTGCAATGTATCCAACATCAAAGGATCAATCAACTTGCTGCATATAGCATTGAAGAAGAAACATAATTTTGTGATGACCAATCTTGCATGCTTTGGCATTATCCCACGAATGGCATTTGGTAATAATTGTTGCATTAACACGTGACAATCATGTGACTTCAACCCCACCAGTTTCAAGTCTTTCATCGACACAAACCCTTTAATGTTTGAAGAATATCCAGATGGAACCTTAACACTAGATAAGCACTCACAAAAGCTAAGTTTCTCCTTCCTAGATAGAGTGTAACATGCCGGAGGCAAATATGAACGTTTTTCCGTGAATTGTGGTGCTAATTCTGTTCGTATTCCCATTTCTTGCATGTCTAATCTGGCATTGATGCCATCTTTTGTCTTTCCAGGAATATTCAACAATGTCCCAATGATGCTTTCACAAACATTTTTCTCAATATGCATAAAGTCAAGACAATGTCTAACCTGTAAGTGTTCCCAATATGGAAGATCCCAAAAAATAGATTTCTTCTTCCATACTTTGCTTTGGATGGGCTTTTTATAAAGTTTTCCTAATACAACATCAATATCTTTGACCCGTTCAAAAACCTGCTTTCCTGATAAAGGCAAAGGAGCAACCCAAGACTCAATATTTCCATCGAAAGACTTTTTGTTCTTCCGATAAGGGTGATTGGAAGGAAGAAATGCTCGATGACCCATATATACATTTTTCTTGCAATTGTTTAAGCGCCGATCAATCGTACCCTCTTCACAAATTGGACATGCTTTAGCTCCTTTAGTAGTGTACCCAGAAAGGTTTCCATAGGCAGGAAAATCATTTATGGTGCAAAATATCATGGCACGTAGAGTGAAATCAGATTGCATGTACGCATCATAAACCGTAACACCTTCATCCCACAATACCTTTAAGTCTTCAATAAGCGGCTGAAGATAAACATCTATGTTATTCCCCGGTCCCTTAGGACCTGAGATTAGCAACGTCAACATTATGTACTTGCGCTTCATGCACAACCATGGAGGCAAATTATAAACCGTCAAAAGAACTGGCCAGGTGCTATGGTTACACCTCATAGTGCGATATGGATTAATGCCATCTGCACATAATCCCAGCCGTAGATTTCTAGGTTCCTCGCTAAATTCTGGAAACTTTCCATCAATCGTTCTCCATTGCGGAGAGTCACCAGGATGTCTGAGCATCCCATCGGATTTTCTCCCTTCTACATGCCACCTTAGAAGCTTTGCATCTTTTGCACTCGCAAAGAGGTGTTTGAATCGCTGCACTACAGGTAAATACCACATTACCTTGGCAGGAGGCCTTTTCTTATCCTCATTACAAGCATTATTGCTTTGTCGCCTGTACCGAGATGCTCCACATTTGGGACATATGTCTAAATCTTCATGCTCATTTTGGAATAAGACACAATCATTCGGACAAGCATGTATCTTTTTTACATCCATGCCCATGGGACACAATATCTTCTTCGCCTCATAGGTAGAAGTAGGGAGCTCATTACTCGTAGGAAGTATTTCTCCTAAAAGCTGAAGCATCTCTGTGAAACTCTTATCACTCCAGTTATGCTTTACTTTTAGCTTACACAACTTCAAGGTTGTTGACAACCTAGTAAATTGATCCTTGCACCCTTGATACAGAAGTTTCTTAGAATCGTCAACCAAACTATTTAAAATGTCTGGTTGGTGCATGAAATGCTCTTCCATATCTTGTATCATCTCTTGTACCCTATCGTTTTCCATATATTCTTCATCATTATTCTTCATACTATCTTCCTCCCTTGCACGTTTTGTACCTGAGGTCCTCGTAGACTGTACTCCTTCACCATGCCAAATCCATTTCACATAGCCCTCCTTAAAACCACGACGGAAAAGATGATCCTCTACTATATCAACACTACGATACATTTTAAAATTCTTACAGTCACGACATGGACATAAGATCATTTGTTCTTTTCCCTCTTCCTTTTGCTTGTTTTCCAGATATAGCGTCGCACAAGTAATGAACTCTTTAACACCATCAATATACTCGGCTGTTGCACGTGAAATTGTGTACATCCATGTATGTCGATCCATTATATATTACTAAAAGAATGCAATAAAGGGAAAATTTGAGAGTTAGATAATTTAACAACAAGAAGATTTCATTATTTATGCTGAAAACCAAATTAAAAACATTTCGTATTTTTCTGGTTTTTATCACTACATTTATATCTTTTACTAAAATGTATTTTCATTACTTATTATAGTCTTGTTATATATCTTCTCATGTGTAATTAAATGGCAGAGATTCTCATGAAGAAAATTTCATGGGTGAGCAAAGTATACAGTACTAGATATTTCTATTCTTATTTTAATCATTAAAGTAATATGCTTCTTAAATAAAGTTATATATACTCTATAACTCCTATTATTTAAAATTAAAATAACTCCGTTTGTGAACTTCCTTGAGCTTGCACTTAAATATGACTATGTTCCAGCAGGTCAATATATCTCTTAGCTCCTCTTGGTAGAGTACATTTTCATCAACTGTGATTCCTCAAAAGATATCACTCATCATAAGCTAAGAGATATGCAGCTAGGGGTGTTTCGACTGTTGATGAGAATGGGAATACAATTGAATCGATGGGTCTAGTAAGGTATAAATTACCCGGTTAAAGGTAATGTGTTACCCATTCCAATCAAACAAATTCTCTGACCAAACACCAATACATGAAAATGAGACTCTAATTCCCATTAAAAGGATCCATTAACCTTAAACGGTTATTTATAATACCCCATATGTTGTCTTGACCCTATAATAGCATTGATAGGTCATTATTCATATGTCGTAAATCGCAATTGTCTCACTATTTTCTCTCTATACACATCTCTGATACTACACATATTACACATGCACTTGCATACATACACATGAAGACAATTAAAATGTATCAAAAATAATACATTTCCTTGTATAAGAGTAAAATCCTAAAAATTAACAGTGCAAAATTCTATTAAGAAAACTAGTCAATAAAGGAAAAATATTATTATAATATTCTGATACCATAACTTAACATATTCAATAAAATCTATGAATAAAAAAACAATAAAACTTTGCAATATATTACAATTAGCTATATTCCTAAACAAAAAAAAAAACTAATACAACTTAATATTTTATTTCCTTGCTCCTCATTAAACTTCTTTTAAATTAGACGATTCTTTTCGCAATGCATTATGAATCAATAAGTATCGACTAAGAGCACAAAGGCAATTAACTTCATGACTTCAAACATCAAACACAGCATTACTTTAACTCTTCTTATGTATGCCATTCATATAATGATTTCTACGAAATGAATTGCTGTATGCAAATGATTCATGGCAATCCTTCCAAGGGCAACATCTTACAATCCCGACAAATAACACACAAAGTTAATCATAAGCACAACAAACTGATTTCATATCAAGGGCAACATAATTGCAATCCCGATGCATAACATACATTATTACAATCGAAACTACTACCAACACACCAATGGTACAATAACAACACACCTTGTTTTCAGGATTAGAGAGATACAACGCCAGCAATTTGACGGCCTGGAGAGGCGTGGCGGCAGATGAATCAATCTCGCTAATCACAAGCTATACATACAACAAAAACAACAATATATACACAGATAAGATTAAAATCACGAAATTCAATTCATAGAATATGTGAATTGAGCGATGTAGAGAGAGACAGAGAGAGAGAGAGAGAGAGAGAGAGAGAGAGAGAGAAGGAGAGAGAGAGAGAGATTAAGCAAGAGAGAGGAGCAGTAATTCAGGATAGGGTGGAGTCGTTACCGGTGTTGTTTCAGTGGTGGTGTTGTTGAAGCCGGCGGTGGTGTTGTTTCAATTAGCTCTGAGTCGTATTTGGGGAAACGTAGAGTTTAATTTGGGGACACTATCTTGTTTAATTTTTTATTTTAACATAAAAGTCTTATACGTCGGCATTTTGTTAACCGACGTATAAGAAGAACTTTATACGTCGCCTGCTATCAAACCGACGTAAAAAATGTATATCTTATATGTCGCCTAATAAAGCCGACGTAAAAAGTGAATCTTATACGTCGCCTTAAACTAAGCCGACGTATATAAGTATTTTATACGTCGCCTTTATGCGGAACCGACGTATAAGATATCTAGAAAAACAAATATACGTCGCCTTTTTGCGGAACCGACGTATAAAGGTAGAATATACGTCGCCTTTATGCGGAACCGACGTATATTAGGCGACGTAAAAGACCAGTTTTCTACTAGTGCCCCTTCTCTTGCATTATCCCTCCTCTGTCTCTGCCATTTACTCCGAAAGGTATATGTTAGGTCCTCTAGAGTTTGTAGAAGGGGGGTTAAATACAAACGGTACTGTTTAATCCAATTTGTCCGGTTCTTTGAATATTAAATCAAGAACAAATTAAGGCAGAAATAAATGAAACAAGATTCCAGTTAACTATAACTTATATTAAACTTGATAGGTTGTTACAAATACAGTATAGACTAATTAAAACAAACTAGAATAAATTTGACATGAATTTTTCTATATTTGTAATAAAAGATCGAATGCTAAAAAGCTGTTCGAGATTTAAACTGAGGATATTTGATCCGCTAGCTAGTAAGTTTAATAAGCACAAGTCATGAACTTCTAGTAGCTAAGATATTACAATCAAGCTAGAAATTAATAATGAAAAGATCTTTAAATGTTCTGTGTTCTTCAGTAAAGCAGAGTAAGAAGAAATATTTCAACGTGGCTACTTTTGATATTTTGTTGAATGAACAAGTGAAGTCTTTATTGTCTTGATATTTCTTCAAGTACGGATGCTTCAAGTCTCTGTCCATTTCTTTAGAAATTACTCTCGAACTACTACCGGAACTACTATCTCTGTTTTGATTTCTCGGTAAGACTGCCAAAACTAGTATCGACACTACTATCCAACCTCCATCTATGAACTACAAAGATTATCGGTACTAATATCACTAAGGCTGCAACTACTATCAATTTACACTAAAACTACTATTGAAAATACTATAAACAATAGTCTTTCTAAAGTAGTATTAAAGTAATTAATTTAATACTATAATTCTTATTTAATTAATTAGTTTAATTAATTTAGAGAATAAATTAATTCTGATTGAATTAATTTATTAAATAAATTAACTAGTTTATTTAATTAATTATAAGAGAATCAAGTAAGTCCTTTGATAGTAAATTCTTCACCTTAAACCACTGAAAACAATGAGGAGCTTCCACTGAATTATTTGTTGACGCTCGATGCACTGTCTGGTTCATGAACGACTAACTGTAACCAATGTTCTTCATTTTCTTCACTCTAAGTTGTGGTTCTTTACTTTTCTAATCCCTTGTTAAATTTTCTGTATACTGTATTTCTTCCACTGTCACTACAGAAATCTCTGTCATTGTAAATGAATTCACTTTCCTGGAATACTACATTGAGGTTTGATCAAATAGCAGAACTTTTTTCAATGAAGTAATTCTCCAAGTCTGTAGATTGACTTTTTTTATCTTTCTTCTGACAAATAATACTGTTTGAGATTCCTGTGACAGTTTTATATATTATTTACCTATTAAAATCTACTTTAAGTTGATTAGGATCCTCGAACTACAAATAGGCTATGTCATATGCCTTTCGATCTCCCCCTATTTATTTTTTATACAATAACAAGCAAATTCCTAGAGGATAACTCAACTAACTCAACTTTAATAAATAAATGATAAACATTAAGTGCTAAGAAAATAATGAAAAATTCTCGTTTATATTAACATTTTCCAAATTCAAACATTAAGGATAAGTACAAGATAGATGTTCCTCTAGACTAAACAAATGATTACAATGATCCTATCTAAACTCTAGACATATTATAATTAGAGTTGATCTTCAAGTACATGTGTCTTGATCCCTTATTTGTCCATTCTTCGGCTTCTTCTTCTAAAGTATTGAGCAAGTCATTATTATAGACACGATCTCTTTCAGTTGCCAGACCCTCTGGTATGACTGGTTGAGTTCTAGTTTCTTCTTCAATTTATTCTAGAAATATTTATACTTTTTAATGTTGTCCTCACAATAGCGTTGAATGATACCAGCAACTTGAGTCCTCTCTTTAGTAACAAAACCAGTCATCCTAAAAATATTCTCCAGCCACACCGAATGCTGAGCTCCATATTCTTTCATTGATTTCAATTCAAAGTTACAGGACTGAAGTATGTTGTCCTTGAGAAACTTCACTTGATGAGGATTTTGTATGACTTGTGTGGACTGGCCCTATAAGAAAAGTCCCTAAGTTTCTCTCGGAGCAATTCATTAAGTTCAATAGTCCTTCTTACCTTTTGCATGAGAATCCATAGCTCAGAGAGTGTTCTATTCTGCAAGAATTAAAGTGAGACACTGTATGACCCTATTGTTTGATAATCGACAAGTATCATCAGCTCCACTTTAACCTTATCAAACCCTGCAATTACTAATGAGATTTTAGACTTCAGTGCATTCATGTATGGTTGGTTATCTAGATTGATTGTTTTGAATTTATTAAAGATGTTAAGGAGATGATGATCATCTTTATCACCCATTTTTGGAGTGTCAATCATTCCTCTAGCTGCATCCCTGCATCCCATTTTGGACCACTCTTCAGATCAATATATCTCTTTCTTTCTTGTAACCTTATATTGTAGAGACGTTGTTTTTCTGCAAGTTGTGCTTTCTGAACTTCTTCCATTTTAGTGATTATTTAGGATACCTTTTTCAGTTCATCTTCTATCCTTAGTAGTTCAGCTTTCTGCTTCTAAAATTCCTTTTCAAATGCCGGTTAGTAGGTGCTTTTTCCTCCTAGTTATGAAGATCATCTTCTGCTTCATCTTCATACTCAGTAGTGAACTTTAATTCAGCAAAGGCATCAAATTCATCTTGTTCTCCTGTGTAGTAGTCTTAATCTTGTAAACTTTTACCTTCAGCAACTTTCTTCGTCCCCTTATAACTCCCTTTAACCCCTTCATCTTCTTTATCTCCTCCCAATCCTCCCCCAGATTTCTCCCCCTTAGTTGAGGACTTCTCTAGAACTTCCATCTTCAGGGTCCTGCTCATTACTTTCCTTATCACTCCCTTCGAAGAATTTAACTTGGTCAACATTAGCTGCATGAGTGGTTTTGATCATGTTATGTAAGTTCATCATCCCCTCATTCAGAAATTCTTGGTTCTTTTCTATCCATCCCAACCTAAACTCAGCGTCTAGATGACCTTCCTCTACTTCATACTAAATATTACCCACCTTGGAAAAGATAGTAGCATTTTCTTTTACACAGTCTTGAATCTGATCTGAAGTATTTGTGAGTCTATTAACGTCAATTGTTGTCTGTTGTTGTGATTTCTGGATAGAGTTCATCTTGGGATGAAGGATTGTCTTCAATTTTTCAATGTCATCCTTGGGTAAGTCGAGCCAGTGGTTGATAGAGGTGGAAGAAGAAGACTGTTCAACCACTTGTTCTTTGAATGATTCAGTTTTAGCCTGACTTATTTCTCTAGAGTTGCAATCATAGCAAGTAAATAGAGATTGTATGTGTCAGTGTGCGCGCTTACCTGAAGTTCACTCGAGGGTGTTTCACTTACTTTCCGTGCATGTGTTTCACTTAAATTTGTCCTCACATCACTACATACAAGCTCTTTTCCAATAGCAGTACCTATAGATAAAATCACCGTAGCCTCTTCAAGAAAGGTCAGTGGTGGTGCAATGGGAGTTCGCAATCCCCTAACCTCAATCGAATCTATCAATTCATTTGGATTTGTGTTGTGGAATAAAAACTAGTTTACTATTTGTTATTAATGCTAGGGTGGTTGAGCTTCGAGCTTTAATGGCTGCTTCTGCGTTCGAGACTAAACGGTCCTCACAGAATGCCTACGTATCTCTGTATTAGAGAATCAAGCCAAGAAAACGTAGTGCTGAGATGAGGGGTCTGACCCTTTATATAGGCTGAGAAGCCTTTAGAATTATGGTAGGAGTCAGAGACTTGGTAGAAAAGTCTTTGAGGAAAGTTCTAGATCTATTCCTTGTAGGAATCAGTTTCCATATTGAATTGGATGCCTTGGTGGATAAGTCTGGTGGAAATAATATCCTTATCCAACTCTTATTGCTGAGTTGTTTATTTCCCCCAATATTAATTACGAAATTAATATTATAATTGGGGTTTTGGGCCCAGCTGGTGGGCCCCACATTTGGGCCATCCTTGGCCTAATTAATGCCACATTAAATGTGTCTTTATGGCTTATTTTCAGCCCATATCAATTTGACATCTGAATTGTTTAAGGAATATATTAATCGAGTTGCCCTTCATTTTATTCATATAAATTTGTGAGTGGAGAATCCCTTGAGGGAACCATTTTCTTCCCTCCTAGGAGGGAAGAAAATGATCCTATTTCAAGTGGTTGAGGATCGGATTTTCCCTCTAAAGCCTATGAAGAATCTTCTATCGTAAATATGGTAGGCACTGTAACCAATCTATTATGCTCGCCTTCAAAAGTATACCTAGTCTCATCTAGAGTTGTGTTTCCCCACATTGTGAGTAACAAGACTGTTCTTGACTCTGTACAAGATGCCATGGCCCGGTGGCGAACTTCAATAGATTCATCATGTTGAGAGAATGAATCCAGTAACTATTTATCGACCATTTCAAAGTTCATATCCTGTTGGAAGGATATGGATGGGCTAGCAGGTACATCAAGTAATAATAACTTCATCCTCTTTAGTGGATGCAGAGCTGTGGGTACATTCTCATTTTCACTACTCCCTCTTCTCACTGGTAATTTCGGTAATGGTTGAGTGATTTGGACAGGATTAGACTCATTGTTTGGCTCTAAGACGTGGGTTAGAGGTTGTGGTTCAACAGCCACTTGGTCTTCTCTAATAATCACTTGGATTTCAGAAACTGTTGGAGATACATGAGTAGTTCAAGGGTTAGAAGGCAATACCTGTTCAGCCATTGCTACAGAATTCCCAGCGGGATTGGGTGGTTCCACTTAAGGTTGTGGTTCAGGGATAGGTGCAGGTTCAGGTACGACGGGTAAGTTTATGAAGTTAGCCATATAGGGAGTTATGACCACTGGTGTTTGTGTGAATTTGTGGGTAGTGTTTAGTCTTGTGAAAAACTTTTTATGAGTGGATGAGGATTTTACAGAGTCATTGTCGTTAAACAAATCCTTATGCATTGGAGTTTTCACATGATTAAATACCATAGTTAGAAAATGAAGGTAGTAGCAATAAACCTTACTACCCTTGGATTGATTTTTCAAGTAAGATATTATTTTTTTACAATGACAGGCCAGAGCAATTTGCCAATTTCTTCGATTGTAAGCAACAGAAAAACCAATATACTATATGAGAGGTGAAATGTTACTGAAAGTGTTTTTGTTACAAGATTTCCTTTAGAAATTTTAGTTAAATCCATCTCACCTTGATAATGTATATCATTGAAAAACCTTTTTAGCTCACCATGAGACAGTGTTTCAACAAAATCACCCATTGGAAGTTTTAGAACCGTATAAATAACTTACTCGTCCACTCTATATTCTGTATTGCCCACTCTAAAGATTAAAGATTTTGAATCTGTGGACACTACAACCGTGGTACAAATCAACCATAATACATCGATTTTCAAGGCATCAATTAAAGAAATAGCATCTTTAATAAAAGGGTGCGGTGCTCATTAAAAAACCTAATCATGGGTCTATATTTCATAATGGAACAATTCTCTGGATTGAAAAATCCAACAAAGTTTTGATGAACGATTCCAAAAGTACCAGGATTAGCCATTTAAATAGCAAACACACACAACAATAAAATTTCAATAAAATTTAGTAAATTTGAATTTTAAGGATTTTAATAATTAAATAAAAATTAACTAAAAAATTTGAAAAATCTAAACCTCACAAAAAATTACGAAATATTAGTATGTTGTACATTGAATCACCACGAACACACTACTAATTTTATTTTATCCAAATTCAAATTTAAACTCCCAATTTTTCAAGGAACTCGAAGGATTTTCAACTTTTGAGTTCACATAATCCTGAACCAAATACGAAGTTTTATGGAGGAATAGAACGGGTTTGAAATGATCTACACAATGGTGATTTCAGTTTTTGATTTGGTTGAGAAACAAGAAAGAAATCGAGAATCAAAATTGGCAGAGTTTCGTTTATATGTATGTATATGTGTGTTCGAACAGAGAGATTGTTTTCTGAGTAAAAACTCGAGAAATAATGTGTACTAGAATGACTATGGCTGTTAAAACGTTTAAGTATAAAGCTGTTGAAACTACTATCTATTTGTACTAGAACTACTATGGGTAAGGCTATGGGTAAGGCTATGGTGATAGTCTTGCCGTTTAAATACAAATTGACTTGAAAAGTAAAATTGAAAAATAGAAAATATATATACAAAAATCAAAAACTATCTAGTTTGATCCAAAACTACTATCAGTAAGACTATCCAAAGAATAGCCTTGATAGTCTTTTTAGTTCAAAAGACTATTGATAGTCTTTTAAATAGTCTTTGATGAGCAGATTTTATATATATTATAATTTAAAAAGAAATAATATACAAACAAATTATTAAGAATACAAGTAATTAATAGTAGACTAAATAAAAAAATAAATAATAATAATAACAAATAAAAAAGTATTAATAATAAGACTATCTTTTTAGCAAAAATGAAAAATTAATAAGAGGACAAACACTCCAAAATATTAATTAAAACGTTATAGATATGGTATATATGTATATACGATAATATTTATGAAAAGTTAATAAATCAATATATTTTCTTATAAAATGACTTTTTACAGAAAATTATTTAGATAGAAATTTTGATTTATTAAAATATCATAAATATTCAAAGAGAATAAAGTTCCTGAGATTACCTCAGGAAACTTACCTGAGATACAAGTGTTATTTAGTATAAAATAGTAATGGTATTTTTTTAAATGTATATAATTTTCTGTAATTACAATAACACCCTCGTATATTTATATGGGAATTTTTTTTAACCTGTTAGGAATAATTCATGAGTTGTGATGTGTAGAATAGAATAACATTACACTACTTATAATACCCTGATCTAATGAAGGGTTTAGCATTTGGTTAAGGACGAATCAACTATTCAAGAACTGCAGAACTGTGAGCACTATTTGATCATAGACTACAAGTCACGGACTATGAGTTTCAGGGAGTATGGACAGACCCTGATTGTGATGAAGCTACAGAATTGGAAAGTGCTATACTATAGGATATTGTATTCAGAAGATGAAAAGAAGTGTGCATGAAGAAAAAGAATCAAACTATTGGTTGAAACTATCAACTTGATGGTAGAACATTACCATGTATTGATTGTTACTTTCTGTTATTAGTTGATAGGTAGCATTATAAATACTCTCTCTACATCATTGTAATATGTGTGAGATTTGTGAACATCGTGAGCATACGAGTGAACAAACAGAGAGAGATTTGTATTATGAGCTGCTGCTAAAGTTGAAAATCAGATACGATTACTTATACTTGTATTCAACCCCCTCTCTACAAGTATATTCGAGTTAACATAACCTCGGGAAATTTTTGTGAGGTAACCTCAGGAAAACTACTCTCATATTCAAAAGTACTTTAAAATAATGAAATTTTCAACAAAAAGAGATTTTTCAAAAATTCTAACTTGTAAAATTTTGAAAAAATTATTTTTAGAGAAAAAAATTATTCTAAAATGTAGAAACATGGATTGTAATATTAAAATGATTATGAAAATGTTTATAGAAATTAATGAGCAAGAAAATAACTTGTTAAAATAATTTTACAAGTAATTTTAAGAGAAAATGCAAATTAAACATTCATTTGTAAATTTAGATATTAACTAATTTAATTACTAGGGCTAATTAACATATCCAATTCACCAACTAATCTGGTGAATGTGGATTCGTCAAGAGACTAGTAAAAATATCTATTATTTGTTCTTTCGTGGGTACTCAATGTAACTCCACAGAACCATTCATGACATGCTATGGGATAAAATGATGCCTGATGTCGATGTGCTTGGTCTTCGTATGCTATACAGGATTGTTGGAGATTGGTATTGTTAGGTCCTTTAAGTTTATAAAAGGGGTTAAATACAAACAATACTGTTTTCTCAAAATTTGTCCGGTTGATATAAACTTAGTGCAAGACAAATTTATGCGAAATAAAATGAAACAATTTTCAAGTTGAATATAAAATTATATTAAATTTCAGGGTTGTTACAATACAGTACAAAGTAATATCTCACCAATAAAAACAAATTAGAAAATTTGACATGAACTTTCCTATATTTACAAATAAAAGTGCGAAAGGTAGAAAGCTAATCGAGATATAAATTACGAGTAAAAACTCGCTAGTTGTACAAGAGTCCCAAGTGAACAAGTCTAACGTATAAAATATTACAAAGGCTAAGAACTTGATTTTCTATAAATAAACTAAGTCCTGTGTTCTTGTGTGTTTATGAGAGAGAAGAGAAAAATTTGATTTGTTTTTGCAGCTTCTGTCTTGATTTCGTGCAAGTCAAATAAATGTGCATCCTTCCTTGATATTTGACCAAAAATCAAATCAATCTCTTGTCCATTTCTTTGCATTTATCCCTCGAATGACTCTGGAGTCATGGTTGATTGGCTCGGCATGACTAAGGCATTATTTCCATGACTTGCGCCATGACTAAGTTGCTGAGCCACCTTGCTTCACTTGTTTTAGTACCATGACTTTCTTGACTACTACCACCATGACTAACTTGATTGAGTGCATGACTAACCAGCTATATAATTCAGCATGACTAACTAGTGAACTTCCATGACTTCCCTTTAACATTTTTTTTTCCATGACTAACATACTAGTGGAAGAGATGAACTTAAAATTAAGAGAAGAATTAGTTGGTAGAAATAATATTCTTGAATCTGAGTTAATTCAAATGGAACATTATAGATTAGATTCTGAGAAAGCTAAGCATGATTATAATGTTATTCTTGAGGCTTATAACTATGTCAGAAAAGAACTAGAGGAGGAGAGAGAAAGGTTTAAATATTGGAATACTTCTTGCAAAAAGACTCATGACATTATTAACAATCAGATACCTGGTAAGGTAAATGGCTTAGGTTTTGTCAAGGATAAGAATGAAACTCCTGTAGCTATTGTCAGAGATAGAGAAAAGTAGAAGCTAGCACATCTAAATCTGAAGGTAAGAAGATAGTTTCTGAACCTAAACATGTTAAGTTTGATGATTCTAATGGTACTCCTGTTGTGCACAAAAGGATTAACAATAATAGTTCAGATGAGAGAGTGTTAGAAAAACCTAAGAATGTCAACATAGGCTTTCTGTCTAAGTCTCAGTTGAAACAGAGACTTGAAGGTCTTTCAGAGTCTAAAAAGACCAAGAGAAATAGGAATGGAAAAGAAGGTATAAACAAAGAGAATAATTACAAGAATGTACCTGATGCACCTAGGAAGAAATGCTATAAATGTGGTAATTATAATCATTTGGCCCTAGACTACAATCAGAAACCTTCTTGGAAAACTGAGTCCAGATTCCCCAAGACTCAGAAAATTCAATACCAACTATAAAAACCTTGTTATCATTGTGGTAGTTTACTTCATTCCATTTATATGTGTAGAGAATATTATAAACTATACTATGACTATTATTCTTCGAAATCTGAAACTCCTAGTCACAAACAGTTTGTGAAATCAGATTCTAAGGTTACTTAAAGTTAGGGTTTGGAAACTCTATATAAACATCTTATTTTCCATCTTCCTCTTTGTCAACAAAATTCGTAGGGCTTTTTCACACACAAAATCAGTAGTCTTCTAAAATTTATAGAAAATTCATCGTAAGTCGGAATTCATTGATTTTGGACTTGTCGGAAAGATATTTCTGTGCTCTACAACTTTCGTTCTTTGATGTTTCAGAGAAAACATTGTTTAGAGGGTCAAAAAGGATAAATACAGATCTGGTCAAGAGTGGCTTCATGATTCGATTCTTGAATTTCCGAGTAGAGGTAAGTTTCTGATTGATCTTTCTAGTGTTTTCAAAATTATGTGTTATGTGTACGTATTTGTTTTCAAAACTTGGGCTAAGTGATTATATTTGAAGTTACATGTATTTGTGTATCTATGCGGTGTCTATACAATAATTTTGGGACTCTGATTTATGCCATGGTTTGCGAAAATAAGAATAAGAATAAGGATCGAGTCACCGAGTTGTAGTGACAGTTTTCTAAAAATTTAGGACCGTTATCACCGGGTTGTAGTGGCTATGGTATGAATCATGGGTTTCAAGTTATTGTTGTTATGTGTAGTCGTATTATATCGAATAAGAATAAGAATACGTGTAAAGAAAGTTATATATCGTATAACTTTATCGTATCATACGAATATTGTATTTTTTATGTGTATACATGTTGCCCTACTAGTTGGATCGATGGGGTTCTTGCTAGGCTGTTTATCTCATTACTTACAATTTTCAGGTTCGGTGTACAATCAAGTTCGGTAGCGTTGGAGTTCGAGGACCATAGAATTGGGCTACATTGACTTTTCGATAGATGTTAGCTGCGCTTTTGTAATAAGTACCTTTGTAATAGAATTTTTGGATTAATAAAATTTGTTTTATTTTAGTTTTGGATTTAGAATTAATAGTCCGAAAAGTCGTGCTGTTACATGATCCCTTGTCCATTTTCTAACAGGTGGTAGATTGCTCATGCTAGACTCTCCTCCTAAATTAGTGGTATTTCTTGTAGAAGTGTGTTCATTGCCTTCAGATGCTCCCCCTTGATCAGTAGAATCAGTAGACTCCATACTGCTACCAGTACCTTAACTTCCTTCACTAGTCCCTGAAGTGTCAGTTCCTGATGGAGTTGACTCTAAACGGTTGGTCTGCTCCTGATTGGTACTGTGTTCTCCTTTACCGATTTGCTCCCCCTCAACAGTAGCATTTCTGCGAGAAGTAACAGAGATTTCTACTGGAGAACCTTCATCATCACTTAAAAGTATCTCAGAATCCTTAAGATTTTCAAATTCTAACTTGTCATGGCTTTCTTAGTTTGCAGAATCCCAAATTTTTTATCATCAAATGCAACATGAATTGATTCCATAACAATGTGAGTTCTGAGTTTATAAACTTTGAAGGCCTTTGATGCAGAATATCCTAGAAAGATTGCTTCATCCGACTTGGATTCAAATTTTCCTAATTGTTTTGGATGAACTTTCAGGACATAGCATTTGCATCCAAATATGTGAAAATATTTCACACTTGGCTTCTTTCCTTTAATCATCTCATAGGGAGTCTTTCCATGACTATTTACCAAGGTACAATATTAAGTGAAACATGCAGTGTTGACAGCTTCTGCCCAGAAGTAGGTTGGAAGCTTTGCATCTGCAAGCATGGTTCTTGCTGCCACTATGAGAGTTTTGTTCTTTCTTTCCACTACACCATTTTGTTGTGGTGTTCCAGGTGCAGAAAACTATCGAGAGATTCCATTGTCTGCACAATACTCCTCCATGGTAGAATTCTTGAATTCTGTATCATTATCACTCCTTAGTACTATGACCTTGTACTTAGAACTATTCTGAATATTCTTGACAAGTTCAATGATTTGCTGAGGAGCTTCATCTTTCTTGTGGAGAAAGAACACCCATGTTAACCTTGTGTAATCATCCACTATAACTAGAGCATATCTTTTCTTGCTGATAGACATAATATTCACTAGACCAAATAGATCAAGATGCAACATGTGAAATGGTTCAATCTTGCTCTTGAAAGTGGTTCTTTTCTGTTTACCAAGCTAACAAGCATCACAAAGTCCATCTTGCACATAATTCACCTGAGGTAGGCCTCTCACAAGATTGTGCTTAACAAGTTGATTAAGCTTCTTGAAATGAGATGTAAGAGCTTCTTATGCCAATTCCAGCTTTCTTCATTTGATGCCTTACTGTAAAGACATCTGACAATTCCTTTAGATGTATCATCCAAGCTGGCTTCATAAATGTTACCATGTCTCTGACCAGTTAGAACAATGTCTCCATTCTTCAAATTCAAGATTTTGCATTCTTCACTGTCAAAGATTGATTGGTAACCTTTATCACTTAGTTGACTTATGCTTAAAAGTGTATGTTTCAAGCCTTCAACTAGTGCTACATTTTCTATGATGACATTCCCCAAAACAATTGAGCCATATCCCAGAGTTTCTCCTTTGTTGCCATCTCCAAAAGATATCACTGGGTCAGCTTTCCTCTCAAACTTTGTAAGCAGGGACCTCTTTCCAGTCATATGTCCAGAGCATCCACTATCTAAGATAATTGAATGCTTCTTTCATGTGCCCTGCAAACAAAAAGTAACATATCTATTCTTTGAATCCTATTTATTATCTAATTTTAATCCCTTTTTAAACATAATTCTTTTATTATTATTAAAAAATTACGGGATATTACATACTACCCTTCTTAAAAAGAATTGGGTCCCCAAATTCACAACAATTCTAAATTCCAAAAATTCATGACATATCTATTCTAAATGTCTACTCCCAAACGATAGTCTATAGGATCGCATCCTAGGGAATGTACTAGTCCCATACCTAATACACTCCGAAGGACATCCTGCTCTTGATACCAACTGTAACAGCACGGCTTTTCGGACTATTAATTCTAAATTCAAAACTAAAATAAAACAAATTTTATTAATCCAGAAAGTCTATTACAAAGGTACTTATTACAAAAGCGCAGCTAACTTCTATCGAAAAGTCAATCTAGCCCAATTATATGGTTCTCCAACTCCAATGCTACCAAACTTGATTGTACACCGAACCTGAAAATTTTAAGTAATGAGCTAAACAGCCCAGCAAGAAACCCATCGATCCAACTAGTAGGGCAACATGTATACACATAAAAAATACAATATTCGTACGATACGATAAAGTTATAAGATATATAACTTTCTATACACGTATTCTTATTCTTATTCGATATGATACGACTACACTTAACAACAATAACTTGAAACCCATGATTCATACCACAACCACTACACCCGGTGATAATGGTCCTAAATTTTTAGAAAACTACTACAACCCGGTGACTCGATCCTTATTCTTCTTCTTATTTTCGTAAACCATGGCATAAATTAGAGTCCCAAAATTATTGTATAGACACCGCATAGATACACAAATACATGTAACTTCAAATATAATCAATTAGCCCAAGTTTTGATAACAAATCCGTACACGTATCACATAATTTTGAAAACACTAGAAAGATCAATCATAAACTTACCTTTACGCAGAAATTCAAGAATTGAATCATGTAACCACTCTTGACCAGATCTGTATTTAGCCTTTTTGACCTTCTAAACAATGTTTTCTTGGAAACCTCAAAGAACGAAAGTTGTAGAGTGATAAGTGGATTTCATATCCACTTGGAACGCTTCATATCGGCTTGAATTGATTGACTTAGCCTCAAGTATATCGTGTTTTGATGTGTTTTCGTCTAGTTGTGCAAGATTATATATTTTGGTTAGGGTTGGCATTTTCTTTGATCTTGGAGTGGATTGTAGCTTTGGAATGGAGGACGTAAACTTTTCCTGTGGTACTCTGGTAGTTTTGAGCCTAGTAGTTGAAGAATGGCAACTCGTGTAAAAGAAATGGAAGAAAAATTAGTTAAAATGAAGAAACCAAAAAGAAATCAGCATCCGAAAGTTGGCAGGCGTGCAGCTGCGCAGAGAGAGCACGCAAGAGCGCGGCAGTTCGCTGGGAAAAATCCTGTTTTCATTCTAACTCGAATTTTTAAGGAATTTCTTGTTGGACAAGACTTCTGAGGCCTATATAAACATACTCTATCATCATAAAATGTACCAACATTCATAATAACACAGAGAGAGCCAAAGCTAGAGATTCAGACTTGGAGATGGATTCCCGGAAGGACGTGACAGCATTCGGAGATCTAGATCTACTTTTGTATTCTTCTAAATTAGGCGATACTTTGGACTTTGGGATTTGTTTTCTTAACTTCAATACTCTAGTATTATTATTATTATTATTATTTAGATCTTGTTTAGTATCATGTTTTCATCAGATCCCATGGTAACGAGCGATTCGATTATGAACTAATCGTTGTCATGGGATTCTAACGGATTTATCAATGTAGTTTTGTAGTTTGATTGCTCTAAAGATTTGTGTGTGATGAATTCTTGATATTCTCATATAGTTGTACTTAATGTTTTTAGATGCGTATCTAACATCTAAATTATTAATCATTATTGAAGCGATAGTGGATTTATGGATTAGAACTTGCCTTGCTAGCATAGGTTTATGTATGTTTTGACATCTTGATTTGTAGCGTAATTTTAACCATCTTATGCTGCCCTATGTGATCTTAATGGATAACTTGTTCTTAAACCGTTATGTTTTCAAATCTTATAGACATATAGGGTCTAAACATAATTGGTGTCTACCCATCTTCTATCTCTTTTGTGGATGTATGAGTAGTTTGGTGTTCGTATACTTATAGGTAACCTATACTTGTTTCGTGTTTTCTGATCAGATATCATAACCATCACATGCATTGATTAAAGGCGTCAACTCTAAGCGAAGTAGTTAATGAAGTTTGGATCCCATGTTTATCTTCTCATAAGTAATTCAGTTTTAAGCCATGTTAGATGTTAATATTGTTAATTAAAATCCAAATTTGATACTTGTCTTAGCAGTGAATAGAGATCATACATTGTTGCATAGGTGTATATTCTAAAATTTACCAGTCTCTGTGGGAACAAACTCAACTTTATTCTATATTACTTGTGACCGCGTACGCTTGCGTGATTTAGTACAAATAAGTTTTTGGCGCCGGTGCCGGGGACTCGGTGTTATTTATAGTTTATGTGCTTGTCATCAGTGGTCATTAAAGTTCACCGACTCGGATTATTTTCTTACTTAGTTTGTTTTGTTCAGTGTTTTTTAGGTACTTGGGTGTGTATGAAAACACGTTCTCAATCTCGTAAACTGGCAGAAGAAGAACTTGCAGCAACTAAAGAGATGGGAGAACCAGCAGCAGCAGCTAAGGCTTTGAAGGACTATTCTCAGTCGAAAATCAATGACATTCAATCTAGCATTATCTGACTAGCCATTGCAGCTAATACCTTTGAAATCAAGCCGGGTACGATTCAGATGGTACAGAATTCAATTCAGTTTGGGGGTGCTCCAACGGAAGATCCTAACATGCACATCTGGGACTTCATCGAGATCTTCGACACTTTCAAGTTCAATGGTGTGTCGGAAGATGCTGTCAAATTGAGACTTTTCCCATTCTCTTTGAGGGATAAAGCTAAGGGATGGTTACACTCTTTACCAGCCGGTTCCATTAAGCCATGGGAGGATCTTGCTCAGAAATTTCTCACTAAATTCTTCCCCATGGCTAAAACAGCAGCAATCAGGAATGCTCTAACTCAATTTGCACAGCAGTCAGGTGAATCTTTATGTGAAGTTTGGGAGCGCTACAAGGAGATGCTTAGGAAGTGTCCTCATCATGGTATGCCAGACTGGATGGTGATCAATGGTTTCTATAATGGGTTGGGCACAGAATCTAGACCATTGCTAGATGCAGCATCAGGTGGAGCTTTATGGGTGAAAAGCTACGAGGAGCCTTATGAGCTAATTGAGACGATGGCTGCTAATGAATATCAGAATCCAACTCAGAGATTACCACAAGGCAAAGTAGCAGGAATTCTGGAAGTGGATGCAGCTACAGCTATAGCACTCAGTTGAAGGCATTGACTATGAAGGTGGATTCCCTGACTAACTATGGAGTTCAGTAGGTGGCTAGTGTTATGAGCTTTGTGCGGGTGCACATGAGACGAATTAGGGTGTTATTTCTTCTGAATTGGCACAATTTGTGAGCAATTTTTAGCGACCTTCGCAACCAGCTCCAGCCACCTATCATCCTAACAACAGAAACCATCCTAATTTCAGCTGGAGCAACAATCACGATGGTATGCAGCAACCTTATCAGCAATTTTAGGGTCAACAATATGGAGCTAAGCCATTCAATCCTGCTGGTTATCAGGAGCAGTATGCTCCAAGGCAACAATTCCAACCTCCAGGATTTTAACAACAGTCTCATGCAAGTGCGGGGCTGTCTTCTACTGAAAAATCTGAATTGGAAGAATTGAGGTTGATGTGTAAAAGCCAACCAATCTCGATCAAGACCTTGGAAAATCAGATTGGGCAAATTGCTAATGCCTTGTTGAATAGGCCACAAGGAACTCTTCCAAGCGATACGGAGGCTAATCCAGGCAAGAGGAAAGTCAAGGAGCAGGTGAAGGTAGGTACTTTGAGATCCGGAAAGGTTACAACCGATCAGAAATCAGCAGCTAAAGAAGATGGAGAAGTTCAGAATCAGCAAGTTGAAAAATCTGCAATACCAAAAATTGAAAAATCTGACTTGGTGGCTGATCAGCTAGTTGGTGAAGTGGAAAAGAGTAAGAAATATGTTGAAAAAGCTTCTCCGGAGCAGTCTGCGAAGAGCAATCAGATCTATCCTCCTCCTCCATATCCTAAAAGACTCCAAAAGCAGAAGTTGGACAAGCAGTTTGCTAAGTTCTTAGAGGTGTTCAAGAAGTTGCAGATTAATATATCTTTTGTAGAGGCACTTGAAAATATGCCTTGTTATGCACGGTTCATGAAGGGTATTCTCTCAAATAAGTTGAAACTGGAAGACTTAGAGACTGTGGCTTTGACAGAAGAATGTAGTGTTGTTCTGCAGCAAAAGTTGCCTCCTAAACTTAAAGATCCGGGAAGTTTCACCATCCCGTGCACTATTTGCAACTTATCTTTCGACAAGTGTTTATGTGACTTGGGAGCTAGCATTAATCTCATGCCTTTGTCTGTTTTCATGCAACTTGGTCTGCCTGATCCAAAACCTACAAACATCTCCTTACAGCTGGCTGATCGATCGGTCACTTATCCGAGAGGTATAGTGGAGGATGTCTTGGTGAAAGTTGATAAGCTCATCTTCCCTGCTGATTTTGTTATCCTAGACTTCGAGGAAGATAAGAAGATTCCCATCATCTTGGGAAGGCCATTTCTAGCCACGGGCCGAACTCTAATCGATGTGCAAAAAGGAGAGCTTACCATGAGAGTGCATGATCAGAAAGTCACTTTCAAGGTGTTCAAGGCAACAAAATATCCGTCAGATTCAGCGGAGTGTTTCAAGATGGACGTTGTTGATAAGATTGTGAAGAAGGAGATGGAACATCTAAAAAAATCAGATTCCGTGGAGAAAGCTTCAAGAGGGATTTTTGGCATTGAGAACGAAGAAAAAAATGGGCTATTTCAGTTGTTGGATGCAACTCCATGGGAAAGAAGAGTTGACATGCTGCATAAGTCTCGTGGGCTAGTTGATTCTAATAATTTTCAGGTGCTACGTAAGTTGTCAAGTGAGGAAGCTTTTGCACTTGAACTCAAGCCATTACCACCCGAGGAGCCACCACCAGATTCACCACCCGAGGAGGGTGGCCCTGCTGATAGTTAGGTAAGTTCTCTACTATCCTTTTTATTGCCTTCAATGGGGACATTGAATATTTTAAGTTTGGGGGTGATTTGGGGATTAGTAGTGTTAGTGTGTCATTGTCATATAAGAAGTTCATATATTGCATGTTTAGTAGCAATTCATTCATATTTATTCGTATTATTGCATGTTTGTTTCATATAGGACATTTTGTTATTTTGTTTTTGTATACAATGTGAGTTCATTTAGTTGCATTTCATAGCATATTTCATGATCCCTTAGGATGAGTTAATTCTGATTGGTAGGTTGATGTCAATTTGTGTGTGGTATTGATGAATAGAGGGTTGATTTATAGTTCTTATGAAATTGACTTGCATGTTGCAGGAACAAAATCTTTACACAACTCATCGTTTGCTTTTGAGCTAGGTTGAGGTCATGCTTGTTTGGTTGTTCGAGATTTAATCACTTCTTTATATTTAGAATTTTCGTTATTCCCTTGATGGCGTAGAAGCATTAAAGTTTAAGTTTAGGGGAAAATAGGGATTTCATGCCAATTGTTAATAGTTGTCAATAATGGATGGGCGTCAAATGGCTAGTAACCGCTCATATTTTATGAGTAGTCTAGGGTTGGATGAGAATACTCATTCGAGATTGCATTGAAAAAAAAAGAAAAAAATAAAAGAAAAGTCAAAAGAAAAGAAAAAAAAAATTTGTTATGTGAATTGTTTAAATTGTTAAATGCAGAATTAACCAGAGTGAGCTCTTTAATACTCGAGCAATTAAGTTCTAGGGGGCTTTGTGCCTAGTGACCTAAGGATTTTATAATCTGGGATCCACTAACCTAACGCTCGCTACCTGGGTATTATTGTATAAGCCTTTAGGGGTCTCATCCATTGCACGGTTAAATAAACATGCGTTGTTGGGTATATTATTATGTGTCGTAATTGTTAGTAATAATGCATGAATTCCTGTCTAACTCAAATGATGATAGAGGTGTTGCTAGGTTATGAAGTGTTTACAGTTCATTCTATTTATAAACCTGTGATTGTCTTGGCGAAGAATGGGTAAGATTTTGATCTAGTGTTAGGAGTATATCTGATGAGTGTCGCACACACCCACGTTTTATTCATGTATTGTTAGTATATGGGGACTTAGTCGAGCTATGTTTTGATGTATTGCATTTCTTTGAGAAATTTGCTTGATAATTGGTTTTGGTTAGTTCAAGGGGATCGTTGCATTTTCATATTAGTTACATTCATGCATTGCATTGCATTAGGTAGTATCATGTCTGTTTTATGCTTGAGGACAAGCATCGGTTTAAGTTTGGGGGTGTGATAAGTGGATTTCATATCCACTTGGAACGCTTCATATCGGCTTGAATTGATTGACTTGGCTTCAAGTATGACGTGTTTTGATGTGTTTTCATCTAGTTGTGTAGGATTATATATTTTGGTTAGGGTTGGCATTTTCTTTGATCTTGGAGTGGATTGTAGCTTTGGAGTGGAGGACGTAAACTTTTCCTATGGTACTCAGGTAGTTTTGAGCCTAGTAGTTGAAGAATGGCAACTCGTGCAAAAGAAACGGAGGAAAAAGGAGTTAAAACGAAGAAATCAGCATCCGGCAGTTGGCAGGCGTGCAGCTACGCAGAGAGAGTGAACAGTTGCGCGGTGAAGTTTCCTGGAATAACGTAGAGAGGGCAAAAGCTAGAGATTCAGACTTGGAGACGGATTCCCGGAAGGACGTGACAGCATTCGAAGATCCAGATCTACTTTTGTATTCTTCTAAATTAGGCGATACTCTGGATTTTGGGATTTGTTTTCTAAACTCCAATACTCTAGTATTATTATTATTTAGATCTTGTTTAGTATCATGTTTTCATCAGATCCCATGGTGACGAGCGGTTCGATAATAAACTAATCGTTGTCATGGGATTCTAACGGATTTATCTATGTAGTTTTGTAGTTTGATTGCTTTAAAGATTTGTGTGTGATGAATTCTTGATATCCTCGTATGGTTGTGCTTAATGTTTTTAGATGCGTAGCTAACATCTAAATTGTTAATCTTTATTGAAGTGACAGTGGATCTAAAGATTAGAACTTGCCATGCTAGCATATGTTTGTGTATGTTTTGACATCATGATTTGTAGCGTAATTTTAACCATCTTATGTTGCCCTATGTGATCTTAATGGATAACTTGTTCTTAAACCGTTATGTTTTCAAATCTTATAGACATATAGGGTCTAAACATAATTGGTGTCTACAATTCTATCACTTTTCTGGATGTATGAGTAGTTTGGTATTTCTATACTGACAGGTAACCTATACTTGTTTCATGTTGTCTGATCAGATATCATAACCATCACATGCATTGATTAAAGGCATCAACTTTAAGCGAAGTAGTTAATGAAGGTAGGATCCTATGTTTATTTTGTCATAAGTAATTCAGTTTTAAGCCACGTTAGTTAATTAGATCTTCATATTGTTAAATTGCTTCTTAGTTAATTTAGATAATTAAAATCCGAATTTGATACTTGTCTTAGCAGTGAATAGAGATCATACATTGTTGCATAGGTGCATATTCTAAAATTTACCAGTCTCTGTGGGAATGAGCTCAACTTTATTCTATATTACTTGTGACCGCGTACGATTGCATGATTTTGTGCGAACATAGAGCACAAAAATATCTTTCTGACAAGTCCAAAATCAATGAATTCTGACGTACGATGAATTTTCTACGAATTTTAGAAGACTGCTGATTTTATGTGTGAAAAAGACCTACGAATTTTGTTGACAAAGAGAAAGATAGAGAATAAGATGTTTATATAGAGTTTCAAAACCCTAACTTTAAGCTCACTAACTATCCGTATTCAAGTCTGATACATATTTTTAGCCTATTATTCTATTTCAATTTTAAATCCTATTTATTATCTAATTTTAATCCCTCTTATCCATAATTCTTTTATTATTATTATTCAAAATTACGGGATATTACATACTACCCTCCTTTAAAAAAATTTGGTCCCCAAATTCACAACAATCCTAAACTCCAAAAATTTGTGACATTTCTATTCTAAATGTCTACTCCCAAACGATAGTCTATAGGATCGCATCTTAGGGAATGTACTAGTCCCATACATAATACACTCCGAAGGACAGCCTGCTCTTGATACGAACTGTAACAGCACGACTTTTCGGACTATTAATTCTAAATCCAAAACTAAAATAAAACAAATTTTATTAATCCAAAAAGTCTATTACAAAGGTACTTATTACAAAAGCGCAGCTAACATCCATCGAAAAGTCAATCTAGCCCAATTCTATGGTCCTCGAACTCCAACGCTACCAAACTTGATTGTACACCGAACCTGAAAATTGTAAGTAATGAGCTAAACAGCCTAGAAAGAAACCCATCGATCCAACTAGTAGGGCAACATGTATACACATAAAAAATACAATATTCGTACGATACGATAAAGTTGTACGATATATAACTTTCAATACACGTATTCTTATTCTTATTCGATATGATACGATTACACATAACAACAATAACTTGAAACCCAAATTCATACCACGACCACTACAACCCGGTGATAACGGTCCTAAATTTTTAGAAAACTATCACTACAACCCGGTGACTCAATCCTTATTCTTATTTTCGCAAACCATGGCATAAATCAAAGTCACAAAATTATTATATAGACACCGCATAGATACACAAATACATGTAACTTCAAATATAATCACTTAGCCTTTGATAACAAATACGTACACATAACACATAATTTTGAAAACACTAGAAAGATCAATCAGAAACTTACCTCTACGCGGATATTCAAGAATTGAATCATGTAACCACTCTTGACCAGATCTATATTTAACATTTTTGACCCTCTAAACAATGTTTTCTTGGAAAGCTCAAAGAACAAAAGTTGTAGAGCACGAAAATATCTTTCCGACAAGTCCAAAATCAATGAATTCCGACTTACGATGAATTTTCTACGAATTTTATAAGACTGCTGATTTTGTGTGTGAAAAAGCCCTACGAATTTTGTTGACAAAGAGGAAGATTGTGATTAGCTGTATTTTTCGTACAAAAAAAAACTTTGTTATATGTATGAAAAAAAACTCTTTAGTACTTGTACGCATAACTTTAGCTCAAAATATATTTCTTTTATAATTGTAGTTCCAAAAGTATTTGTAAATTTTTATACAAGTGTATGTTATTTTAAATGTTTAGTTGTTTACTTAGTCAAAAATTACTGTCAAAAATTACTGTTGTGGTGAATGGATAATGTGTACGTTATTTTAAAAGTAGTGGGGGTGATAACTACCCACAAACCTAGGAGACTGAAACAAATTTGTAAATAAATAGATGTGTATTGTGTTCATTCATTTTTGCACAGCAACTTCTTTTCCAGGTACTTCTTATTCTTTCTATTTGTTTCTCATGCTACTTGTTGTTTACTCTAATGTATCTATTTTATATTGCACCGTTTTTCCTTGTATATGATTAAATCATACCAATTTGTACTACTATTATTCATAACTTTTGTCATACATTAAATTGTTTGTTTATTACGTTTATGTAATTAATTTAATATTTGTTATTGGTGTGGTTTTGCACAATTTGGTTTTAAATTATAATGGATCGTCTATATTGTCATATATGTGTGCTTTTACCGTTAGTTAGTCTCTTAATAAATTTGGCTCATTTTAATAGATTTTTACAATTTTGTGCCTATTAAATATGTATATGTATGTAAAAGAATAAAAAGCTATATTTCAATTTTAGATTTGCAATCATATTAGTAATCATGTTAAAATAACTATTGTATTTCTATTATGCATTGTTTTCATACTTTTACGAATGAGGTCACTCAAGATTCTTGTATGTAATGATTATCTGAGCCTATTGTTTAAATGCATGTATATGTATATTAATTGTTATTTGTTTTCTTTTATAAAGCTGTATAATGATTATGTAATGTTGAGTTTTAAATTGAAGTTATAATTGTTTTAAAATACAAGTTCAAGCATTTATAGTATAATTTTTCAAGTTTATTATACTACATTTATAGATTAGATATTTATTTATTAAAAGTTTGTTTAAATATTAGTTAATAGTCATAATCTTGCTTGAATATCATTTTCCTTAAATTTTTATTTGCATTTACTGTATCTTTTGGCCACGTGAACATACTACATTTTGATTATTATGTTAAGTTTGAGAGATGTAATGTGAGGTTTGTTGTGTGTATGTTACTAGTGGTCACAGATATTATGTATGTTAATAGACATTATTTTAATTTATATTAATTTATTTGACTTTGACACCAAGGTTTAACAACATGTTTGTCCAGGTTGCTATTACTTGATTTAATCTATGTACTTTACTTGTATACAATAGATTAACAATTACCTTTATTTGATTTGATTAATTAAAATATAGAATTTACTTGGCAACTTTGGATCGTGATTAACATAATTAAGGTAAGTTAACTTTTCGGACTTTTATTTTTATTTTGAAATCTTTTAAATATTTTTGCACTGTTTTTATTTTTAAATTATGGATCAAGCATGTGTTTTATATATAAAAATTCCCACTGAGCTCTGACTTTATGGAACCGTTAGTAATTGCGTATAGTTCCGGAACTAGCCTATGATACCTTACTAGGGTGCCATTTATAATGCCTTCGGGAGTGCACACTTTATGATACCTTAGTAAGGGGCGCATTATTAACAAATTATGAACCTATGATACCGTGTCACCGGGTATTCGTGGCCTTGGTGAGCTATGAAATTAACTTTTACTATTTAAACTTTGGGTTTTGAATAAATATTTTGGCTTTATGTAAATTTTGATACTTGATCCACTAGTTTCGAATTGTTTACTTGTTGGGCTTGTATAGCTCATTACTTACAAATTTTCAGGTGCTTAGCTTTTAGAAACGGGCAGAAAATGGATTTTATATGAGCAAGTACTTCGGAATAATGTTTTAGTGGTCATGTTTCGCCTTTGGAGTTGTGTTTCCTTTTATTTGGATTTGTATCAGACTATTTACTTTAGCTCCATTTCAATGTTACATTTGGATATCATGTTCGATAATTTATGACATTCAAGACTTGGTCTTACTTTTAATTTACAATTATTAGTTCAAAATGTCTGGTTGTCACAGTTGGTATTCAGAGCCTAGGTTAGCTTCCTGTAGACTGCCTTTTAGGCGTGACCCGTAAGGAGAGGGTTTAAAAAAAATGTTAATATCTAGTTGTGGCACTTGTAGATGGCAGGTAATGATGATGTTTGGGGTATGGGATGTTAGTTTATGGAGGAGTTTGAGGATGATGATCCCGAGATGGAGGAGGTTGAGGAGCAAGTGCAAGAGCCAGAGGTAACGGCCCCTACTACCATGGATGTGTCGGATTCGGCACCGATATTCGATGATAATAGTGGTTCTGTTACTGAAGTGGTGGTACTTCCAGGAGGAATCTTGGGGAATTGTTAGCGATGGATAAGGACACTGTTGTTTGGTTTGAGGAGCAAGTGGATGAGTTAAAAATAGAAAATGGAAAGTTGATGTCACAGCGAAATGCTTTGGCAAAGAGGTTGAGGGATGAGAAGAAGAAGACCAAGCGTGCCCAGGAAATTTATAAAAGGAAGATAGAAGATATTGTTGAGTTCACCAATTCCTATGATCCTAAGACTTTAGAGAAATTGTGTACTGTATCGGGAGTGGAGGAGATGAGTAATTTCATAGCGGACATAAGGCGCCAAATGAAAATTACTAAGCGTCAAATTGAGGATGTCTATAAGAAAGAATGAGCGTATGTCTAGATTTTAGTTTTCTACTTTGATATTTGTATTCATATTCAAATATTTGTATTGCTTTTGAAACTTTAATGAATGAGATTTGAGCATTGATTTAAATTTAGTTGTACATATTTCCTAGCATAGTTTGTTATTTGTATTGGTATTAAGTTCTAAATATACTATGTAGGAAATATGCCTTGAAGAGCTAGCAACAATGATGGTACGAACATTGTGAATCAGTTGGCACAAACACTTGCAACGTTGGTGGGAAATCAGCAAAATGGACAGAGAAGCGTCGTGGCTGAGTTCAAAAAATTGAGTCCTCCAATTTTTGAAGGAGCTACAAATCCTTCAGAAGTTGACAAATGGTTGTAGGAGATGGAAAAGATTTTCGAGCTGTTAGGAAGCAATGATGAGCAGAAGGTTTATTTGGCAAGCTATCAACTTTAGGGAAATGCGTATGATTGGTGGCTAATGGAGAAGAGGAGAATGGAAGGCAATGAAGAAGCGGCTGCTCAACCGTACACATAGAACACTTTTAAGGAATCGTTTAAGGACAAGTACTTTCCTAGGACTATAAGAGCTAAGTTGGAGCGAGATTTCATAAGGTTGGAACAAGGAGAGAAACAAACTGTTGCTGGATATGAAGCTGAATTTGCCCGATTAGCTAAGTATGCGCCAACCTTGGTTGCAGATGAGATTAGTAGGGCACGTAGGTTTGAGGAAGAATTACAGAGTGAGATTAAGAGGCATGTGGTTGCATTTAAACTAGATAGCTACAAGATGGTTTTAAACAAGGCATTGGTAGTTGAGAGGGGGCTTGTCGGGGAAGAAGGAAAGAAGGACTCTAAGGCTAAGAAGAGGAGTGAGCCTGCAAGTGGATTTAACGAGAATGGACCACCGAGAAAGTTCAACAATCGAGGAAATGGTGGAAATTCTTATCGAGGCGGTTCAGGAAATAGGCTCTCATGCTCGAGGTGTGGAAGAAATCATTTGGATAAGGATTGTCGCTGGAACACAGGTGCCTGTTTCAGTTGTGGGGAGATGGGACATAAGGTTTCTGAATGTCCAAATTGTAATAAAGAAAATGCAACTAAGGGCACTTTGGCATCTCTTCTCGGACCAAGTTACGGATGGGTATATCAGCCGTAGCCTAAGGAAGATTAAGGTATGCATTCAATTTTTTTAAAATGTTATGTGTTGCACCTTGCACATATGTTTGTGTTTAAATTTGGGGACCAAATTTTTTTTAAGGAGGGTAGAATGTGATAACCTGTATTTTTCGTACAAAAAAAAAACTTTGTTATATGTATGAAAAAAAACTCTTTAATACTTGTACGCATAACTTTAGCTCAAAATATATTTCTTTTATAATTGTAGTTCCAAAAGTATTTATAAATTTTTATACAAGTGTATGTTATTTTAAATGTTTAGTTGTTTACTTAGTCAAAAATTACTGTTGTGGTGAATGGATAATGTGTACGTTATTTTAAAGGGTTATTTGCTAATATGTCCCATTTTATATGATCAATTATAATTGTGTCCCATTTTTATTTTTAATTATAAATATATCCCAAATTATGAATATGTCCCATTTTTTAGTATAATCATGATTAATTCAATAACTACATATTATTAAAAGACATTTTTGTCCTCCTTTAATGTTCATCATTCAGGTTCCAACATTTTGCATTGAGAATAACGAGTTTATGCCAAGTGTAAAGTTTTGAATCCTTCATAATTGCAACAAAGCACTGCTCCACGCTTTTCTTTGCTGTTACGTTTTGTCCAAGAAGATTTAACCCTAATGGCAAAACCCAGATCCCTTTTATTTTTAATAATTAAAACCCAGATCCTTTGCATAACAATTATAGTAATTATAAGCATCATCGTACGATTTAAACTCCATTCCTACAACTGGGGTGGGCCTTCCCTGAGTTCCATCAATTTGATCATCGACCGTCAGTGTATCGTCGTCTAAGCCATTCAAATGACCATTGTTTGCAATCTCAATCATTTGATCGTTGTCATTCTCTCGATCATTGCTCTCAAATTCAAATAAGTGTCCAAAAGGAATGATCAGTGGTTTGTAGTATCAATTACCATAATGAACAACAGTGCCCCTGCGGGGCCGACGTCGGAGGAGGAGTGGTGGAGGGCCTGGAGGCGGTGGTGGTGATGGTGGGGTAGAGAGAAGGAGAAGGATGGATGTTTTATTATTGGGGGTATTATGGTTGTAATATACAAATGATATATCTACAATTATATGTATATGAGTTAACCTTAACTATAGGACATAATTACAATTATTCAATAAATAGGGACATATTTTTAATTGATCTTTAAAAATGGGACATATCAAACTAATACCCTATTTTAAAAGTAGTGGGGGTGATAACTAACCACAAACCTAGGAGTGCGCTAAAACTGAAACAAATTTGTAAATAAATAGATGTGTATTGTGTTCATTCATTTTTGCACAACAACTTCTTTTCCACGTACTTCTTATTCTTTCTATTTGTTTCTCATGCTACTTGTTGTTTATTCTAATGTATCTATTTTATATTGCACTGTATTTCCTTATATATGATTAAATCATACCAAATTATAGTACTATTATTCACAACTTTTGTCATACATTAAACTGTTTGTTTATTATGTTTATGTAATTAATTTAATATTTGTTATTGGTGTGGTTTTGCACAATTTGGTTTTAAATTATAAGGGATCATCTATATTGTCATATATGTGTGCTTTTACTGTTATTTAGTCTCTTAATTAATTTGGAGCATTTTAATAGATTTTTACAATTTGGTGTCTATTAAATATGTATATGTATGTTAAAGAATAAAAAGGTATATTTCAATTTTAGAGTTGCAGTCATATTAGTAATCATGTTAAAATAATTGTTATATTTCTATTATGCATTGTTTTCATACTTTTACGAATGAGGTCACCACTACAAAAAAAGTGGTTTTATGCGACGAGTTTATACGGCGGTTTATTTTGACTGTTGTATAAGTCGTCATATATAATATTTTATACGACGGATTATTTTGACTGTCGTATCTGTGTAATATATATATACAACGCAATAATTTTACCGTCGTATATGTGTAAATATTAAAATACATAAATTATATTTACGACGGTACTTTAGATTCCGTCGTATATAGTTTTATTACTTAGCGCCAAAATGTTTCCCCAAAAATTAATCTTCGCGGTCTCTACTTTTAATTTCCCCCAAATTAAAACAGTATACCAAAAATTAATCTTCGCGGGTCTCTACTTTTTAATTCCCCCAAATTAAAACAGTTTACCCTAATTTCACTTACGCCTCCATCTCTCGTCTCTCGTCTCTCTCATCTCTCTCGTCTCTGTATCATCTCTCGTCTCTCTATCATCTCTGGTCGCAGCATCTCTCTGTCATCTCTCAGCTTCTCTATGATCTTAACAGGTTATTGTCTTCTCTATCATCTCTCGTCATTTGCCCTAAATTCAATTTACCCTAAATTGAATGGTCTATGTTCTATAATGCTCTATGTTTGCTCTGAATGTTTGAATGTTAACCATATATCAAACATATGTTTGTATCTGTATCAAATAAATATATCAAACATAATCGTATGTATGTATACCATTGTGTCTGTGTGTGTCAGTTCAAGTAATTTGTATATATAATCGTAGGAGTTGAAGTAAAAATGCCTCTTTTTTTGTATATATAATCACAATAGCCCTGTTGAAATTAGTATATATTTTTTGTACCTGCCCCTATTTTTGTGTAATATGTGGTATCTGCCTCTGCCTTTTACTTGTAAAGTGTAATTAAATTCCTAGTTTAAATTTTTGACGTTTTGGTTCCTCGTAGGTTAATAATGTCTAATATAGGTAAGAGTTGGATTAATAGTAATAATAGAGCATCACATGAGTATATCTCCGGGGTAAAATTGTTTTTGGAATTCGCATATTCAAGTAAGTCTCCTGGAGATAAAATTCTATGTCCATGTCGAGATTGTTCTAATCGGTATTATCAAGATCAAGAAACTGTAAGAACACATTGTGTTGTGGTTGGGTTTGAGAAATGCTACACAAATTGGACCTCTCACGGTGGAGAAGCACACAAAAATGTGCACATATCACATGGTCAAAATAATATGTCTGGACATGAAGACATTCACGGAGATGCAAATGATGACATTAGAAGAATGGTTTATGAAGGTTTAGGCATTCCAAGCATGAACGAGTGACGACCCGAGATCAGTGAGGTGGTACAATGTGATGAAACAACGACCACGTTTTTAAAACTTCTGAAAGCTGCTGAATCAGAATTATGGGAAGGATGTGAGGAGTTTACGACTCTCTCCTTTATTGTCGAGCTGTTGCACCTAAAGGCCATTTGTAGATGGTCAAATTCATCCTTCACTGGTTTACTAAAGCTATTAAACCGTGCAATGCCAAAATCTTCTAAGTTACCAAGTTCATTTAATGATGCCTTTAAAATGACTAGAGACTTGGGATTCAGTTACCAGACATGGGATGTATGCATTAATCATTGCATGTTGTACCGCAATGAAAATGAAAAGCTCGATAAATGTAAGATCTGCGATGAGTCAAGATATAAACATGGCGATGATGAAAAGAAGAGCAACCGAATAGCTGCGAAAAAGATGTGGTATTTTCCTCTTAAACCAAGATTGCAAAGAAAATTCTGGTCTTCTAAAACAGCATATCTCATGCGATGGCATTTTGATGATAGAGTGGATGGCGGTGTTTTAAGGCATCCTGCTGATTCACGTGCTTGGAAACATTTTGATGAAAGATTTCCGGATTTTGCAAGTGATGCTCGTAACGTAAGGTTGGGGTTAGCATCTGATGGATTTAATCCATTTAGGACTATGTCAATTTCTCACAGTACATGGCCTGTCGTACTCATTCCATACAATCTGCCACCTTGGTTGTGCATGAAACAAGGTAATTTCATTTTATCTGTACTCACCCAAGGCCCGAAGGAACCAGGTAACAAAATTGATGTATATCTACAGCCTTTAATCGAAGAGTTGAAAGAATTATGGGAAGATGGTGTTCAGACTTATGATGCATCAAAAAATGAGATGTTTACTTTACGAGCGGCTTTAATGTGGACAATAAACGATTTCCCTGGATATGCAAACTTGTCTGGATGGAGTACAAAAGGGGAATATGCATGTCCGACATGCAACAAGAGACCACAAGGACAATGGTTGAAACATAGTCGTAAATGGTGTTATATTGGACATAGGAGATTCTTACCTTATAATCACAAGTTTCGCAGGGACAAGAAAGCATTTGATGGATCACGTGAAGTTAGAACAAAACCAAAATGTCTTTCGGGTGTTGAAATACTACAACAGGTGGAGAATATTGAAACTGAGTACAAAATACAAGACGTGCTAGGGAAGAGAACCAGATTACAAAGGGAAAAGCATCAAGCCAGAGCCGAGAAAAGAAAGATCTGTAAGCTGCCTCATAATTGGAAGAAAAAAAAGCATTTTTTTGAATTACCTTATTGGCAACATAATCTTGTTCGCCATAATCTTGATGTTATGCATATTGAGAAGAATGTATGTGACAATTTGTTATATACATTCTTGAATACATCAAAATCAAAGGACAATCTGAGGTCCAGGTTGGACCTTCAAGAAATGAATATTCGGACATCATTGCAACCACAACCCAAGGGATCTTCTAAAAGTGTCTTACCTCCGGCTCATTTCACATTGAGTAAAGAGCAGAAAGAGACGTTTCTTAAGGTGTTGAAGCAAGTCAAAGTCCCCGATGGATATTCTTCGAACATATCAAGATGTGTGCACTTGGATGAAAGTGCTATGTGGGGATTAAAAAGTCACGATAGCCACATTTTACTACAGCAACTCCTTCCATTGGCTGCTCGAAAAACATTGCCACCTGATGTTGTTAAGACTTTAATTGAGTTGGCAAATTTTTTCAGACAACTATGCTCAAAAACTAATACAGTAGCTGAATTGGAAGATATAAATGGTCGTATACCTCTTACACTTTGTCAACTTGAAAAGATATTTATACCTTCTTTTGTTGATGTCATGGAACACCTTCCCATGCATCTAGCCGAAGAGGCGCTCTTGTGTGGCATCGTACTTTTTCGTTGGATGTATCCAATTGAAAGATATTTGATCACATTAAAACTTTATGTGCGTAATCGTACCCATCCAGAGGCATCAATTGCTAATGGATATATTGCAGAAGAATGCATGACCTTTTGTTCTCGATATCTAAAGGATGTTGAGACAAAACTGAATCGTCCTGGAAGAAATGATGATAGAGGCAATATTAGTGGCCTTTCTGTGGGAAAAGTTGAAGATATATCTCTAGACTACGTCACAAGAACACAAGCTCACAGATATATCTTATTTAACACGGAAGCAATAGCGCCATACATAGAGTAAGTTGAATCATCTCGTAATTAAGTCCTGTTTTTGTAGAGCTAAGCCAGTGTATGTAGTAGATTTAAGTTAGTGTATATACATTCTGATAATTATTTGTTGATTTACAGAATGCATTTAGCACACCTAAAGAGGACAGTCCCTCGTAATCAGTCACATCGAATTCAGATAGAGCATAATCTGAATTTTGATACATGGTTCAAAGACTATGTAAGTAAATATTTCTTATGATAATTTGTAAATTGTGTATACAAGCCAATCAAACTGATCATACATCGTCTTCTATATTTTTACCAAGGTATGCACGACAAAAGATGCAATACCAGATGATGTCAAGTTGTTGGCATTAGGACCGCACATGGATGCCAAGAGGTGTAAAGGATATATAATAATTGGTTTTCGTTTCAGAATCAAAGAGGTTGATTTAAAAAGAAAAAGCCAAAATAGTGGTGTTATGCTAAGTGCAGGTGTTATGCTAAGTGCAAGTGTCACTAGCTTTGCGAGTCGGAAAGATATTAATCCTGTTACCGGTGACATGAACTTTTACGGGGAGTTGACTAATATTATTGAGATACGCTATAGTAATTCGGTCAGGTTTACCTTATTCAAATGTAACTGGGTGGACCATCGCACCGGTTTAGTGAAAGATCCATTTAAGTTTACTCTAGTAAATTTTAAACATGTGCTTAAGGAAAATCGGGTTAGTGATGAACCTTTTATATTAGCAACTCAAGCCGAGCAAGTGTGGTATGTTCAGGATCCTATAGAAACTGATTGGAGTGTTGTAATGAGGATGACAGTCAGGGATAATTTTGATATTTATACGATTGAAGATTCTGCAGAGTCGGCACCTATATCTCAGATTCAACCATTTAATGTTCAGGACTTTGATGATAATGTTATAGACACCGAATATTCATGGGTGCGTGAGGGAGTAGAAGGGATGGAGGTTGATTCTAAATATCAAGGAGATAACGACACTGAGATTGTTGAAGAGGATGAGGATGATCTTGAAATCTGACAAATAGAGAATTTATAATGCTATTTACTTGTTTTTCTTGTATTTGTTCATTTTGCTTTAGGTTATAATGCTAAGCATGCTTAACATTCTGTTAGACCCACCAAATCTGTATCATTCTCAATTTTCCCTTTGGGGTCATGATATATACAATCGGCTTATATAAAAAAATGAAATATTTTCTTGTATTAGTTCATTATGTCTTAAAGTTGTGGCCAATGTTAGCTGACTTTGTTTTTTATATTATTCTCTGCTTTCTAATTAGTTTTCTATCGACTAGTCAAATGTGTGTATATTCCATTTGCTAACTATTTTTCTTTTGTTTTTTATGTTTTTTTCGGGATGGAGGATATAGACTATATTCTCAGTTTCCACCACAAGGGAGAGTTCACGAAAACAATGTATGTAGGTGGGACATGTACTGTAATTCCAGAGCTTTTTGAAGCTGATAGGTTCTCGTACACGGTTTTGGTGGAGTATGTGAAGGGAAATCTGAATTACACGGAAATTGACGGAGTTTATGTCAAGAAAGTGCCGAATGGTTGGGAACTAATTGCCAACGACGCCGATTTGAATGAGTTTGTAAAAGCTGTTGGAGTGAAACCAGTTGAAGCTGCTGGAGTGAATTTGAAATTTTATGTCGATAACGTAGTTGACCTTTCTATAGCACCAGTGTCACAGATGCAACCACATGTGACTTTGAGACCAATAAACTTGTTTTTTGAAGGTACAATTTCACAAATGCTTTTTAATTTGATAATTATTTCACATGTAGATACCGATTATCTTTTTTTCTTATCCACTGATTGCACCAACAGGATTACTCGGAAAGCGTCAGTTTGTGACAATAAAAGATCTGCACAATCGATTGGCTGCAAAATCTAGTGCAGTTGAGATTGCTGACCAGGGAAAGTTAAAAAGACATGTCTCCGAAGGTTAAATTTATTCAAGTTATTTACTTAATATATTAAAATCTACTGCATTTTTTTTTCATATCACACATGTGTTGGGTTTAATTTAACACACACATATATATATATATAATATATTTCAGAAAATTCCAGACTATGAAAGAAAAAGGTTGGCGCGAAAGAAAGAAAATGATGACAAGTTACGGGAGCTTCAAATAATGAAACTGAAAGGTGATCTTAATAAGGAAAAAGGCAGTTTGTCCGAGGGTGAAAGCAAGTTATCTAGACATGATGGGAAAGGTATCATGTCAAAGCCAGTTATGAAAAAGAAAAAATTAAATCCAAGTCGAGAGGTTAAGACAGTGACCAATACTTCCAGGCCAATGACACGTTCGAGAACCACACTTCAGGTAAAAGTATTTTAATTTTTTTTGTCAGGGAAAGTATATTGATTTAAATGTCAATCGGTTTTGTTTTCTAATTTATTTATTACGCTGATTGTCTCAGGTCCTTCCGGAGACTCAGAATGCATCCCCTCCAACTCAAAATGCAACCCCCCCGGAACATGTATAGATATGGAAAATCAAGCTTCATGCGGAAGTTCTTTAGGCAATGGCGATGCAGGCAATGGCGATGTCAATAGAAAACGAAAAGGGAGAGGCCTAGCAAAAAAGACGCGTAATTGGGGTAAAAAAAAGCTAATGATTGGTTTTGATGACATTGGTCGTCCATGCGGGGGTAAGTATAAAAAATTTGCAACTCAACTTGGATGTTTCATTAAAGATGGAACATCTTTCCCTTTAACTACTGAACGTTGGGATCAAATGGATTTGACTGTTATTGAAAAAGTTTGGGATGATATTCAGGTACATATTTATTAATATTTTATAGTTGCTCAATTTTAATTATACATCTTTATTTCGAAATCTGGTTCACTTTAATTTTTTATCTCAGAGTAATACAAATGCACCATTGTATGCCAAACAACATTGCATTGATAAGATGGGTGACCAGTGGAGGGATTGGAAATGTCGTATAAAAAAGGATAATTATTATGCATATGATACTGATGAAAAAAGACTAGCCCATTGTCCAAATGGTGTTGTCGAGAGTCAGTGGCGTGTGCTGGTATCTATGTGGGGAAGAGAAGATGTACAGGTAATTAAATTTAAAAGTAATTGAGTTCATTAGTTGCTACCACGTAATAGAGAAATGGGTAATTAACATTATAGTACCACTTCAAACAATAGAAGTAGATGTACCTAATTAGTGTTGTATTTTCAGAAAAAAGCACAAACTAATAAGGATAATCGATCAAAAGAAGATTGTTTGCATCATATTGGCAAGAAACCATTCGCTGTGCTAAAGAAAGAGGTATGAAGGAAAGCTTTTTATTGCATTTCTAACTATATATGTACTCAAATCCATTATTTTGAGATGTTAATTTCTTATTTGTTAAAGAGGGCTGGCGAGGGGAAGCCTACTGACCGACTTAGCATGTTTATTGCCTCTCGTGAAGGTGCAAAAGATCTTACTACACAACGCATGATAGTAAGTATTCTACTAATATATAAAACAATTTTTAAAGTCTGACTGAGTTGAAAATAATTATTTTATGCTCTTTTTACATGCTTTTTGTTTCTAACTTTTGAATTTATGATTACAGCGCGAGCTTGAGGTTTGTAGAGATGAACTGAAAGAAGCTAACAAGGATACTCCTGAAGAACTTGAAAATTTATTTATTGAAAAATTTGGTGAAGATAAGCATGGACGAATGCGTTGCTTGGGACGTGGTATTACGCCAACTATGGTGTATGGCAGAAAGCGTGGAGTATCAACTGCAGCTGAAAGTGTTGCAACAGTTCGCGCGGAATTCGAGGAAAAACTTGAGTTACAAAAGCAAGAAACAGAGACTCGCATTCAAGCCGAACGAGAAGCAACTAGGATAGAAATGGGGTTGCGAATGGAAGCCTTTAAAAAAGAACTGCTCTCTCAACTACAATCTGAAACAGGTAAATATATAACTATATATATATATCCAAGGCAGTAAACTTCTTTTCATGAATAGCTTTTTAATTTCACACAGCTTAAGATCAACCACTAGTTGTCTGTCTGAACTCTCAGTCAGTACCTAAAGATAAATGTTATGAATGAGTTGCCATATAAAAGCAGTAAAAATTTTGATCATCTTACTTTGCATTACCTAACCCTTACAGTACCTAGAAGCTGTTTCTATAAATTTGCATCTTACTTTGCATTACCTAACCCTTACATCTTTTGTCGAAATATTCACATTTCATACTATGACCTAGACATTAGTTGATCATAAACTATATTTGTGTAATAGTAGATCTGCATTATAACCAATAATGTCAATAAACTACACGATCATGTAGACGATCTATGATGGCCTTGATGGACACAAATATCTAATCACCCTTTTGTATGTCAAGTAGGAAGAACAGAACAGGCTCATCTTAGGTTCTAGTACATTTGTTTGAGACGTTCATTCCATAATATTCTTGTTATAATCATTTATTTGCAGTTTTCTTTTGAGAATTTTGATTTCAATTATGCTCTGACTTTTCACCTGTGTGTAGGGTTCTATTAGACCGTCTACATGTGCTTACATTACGATAAGTATAGTACAAATCCTAGTGCTTACATTGAAAGTATAAGTTTGTCTGCTTTATGCTGTTGCATTATTATATATTGGTGTACTGCATTTTGAGTAACATCCATTAGAGGATATTTTTTTTGTTCTACTGTTCCATGTTTTCTGGAAATGTGATTTTGCCAAATATGGTTTAAGGAAGGTCTGCCTTAGCTACCTGAAAAGTACTATATCATATCCTATAATGCCAAAATATATTTATATCTATTACTTGGTGCAGTGCATGTGCAGCGAGTGTGCCAAGATCCTAAGGTTCCAAACCAAGAAGTGTCCGATTTGCAAACAACCAATCCAGAGGCAGAGGCTACTGGCGCATTCAGAGGGAAAGGCAAAGGCAACCTATAAAAGTTGATGAACTATATTTTGGCGCATTCCAGAGGCAAAAGCAGTTGGTGCATTCAGAGGCTTTTGTTTCATTAAACTTGATGATATTTTGGTTGTTTTTCTATATTTCACTAAAGTACTATGCCAATGAACAAGGCTTTTGTTTCAGTGAAGTACTACGTTTTTCTATATTTTGTTTAAGTGAAGAACTATGATATTACTAGCTAGCTACTTGAAATGTAGTTCTACTCGTAAACTTAATTAATGAAGATATTAGTTTTTATATTTTTGTTGGGCTTGAATATAATATATGTTATGGTTATTAGCAGAATTTAATATCAATAATTAGATTTCTAAAAAAAATCTGTATAACCTGGACATGTTATTAAGGTACTAACAGGCCGCATATATTATATTGTTTGCAACAAAGTTTTCTGTCGCATAAATATATATGCAACGAATATCCGACCGTCGTAAATTATAATTGCAACAACTACCAAATACCGTTGTATATTCTACATAAGACACAACAATCTGTGGCATATCTTATATACGACAGATGGTCAAACTCGTAATATAAAGTATATACGACGGGTTTTTCCTTCATAAATACTATATACCACAAGATTTTCTCCGACGAACAAATTCCGTCGTATATGGCGTCGTAAATAATATATGCGACGAGTTTAGGTCTATTTGCGGCACATATTTCCGTCGCATAAAACAACAGATTTTGTAGTGCACACAAGATTCTTGTATGTAATTATGATTTGAGCCTATTGTTTAAATGCATGTATATATATATTAATTGTTATTTGTTTTCTTTTATAAAGCGTGCTGTATAATGATTATGTAATGTTGAGTTTTAAATTGAAGTTATAATTGTTTTAAAATACAAGTTCAAGCATTTATAGTATAATTTTTCAAGTTTATTATATTACATTTATAGTTTAGATATTTATTTATTAAAAGTTTGTTTAAATATTAGTTAATAGTCATAATCTTGGTTGAATATCATTTTCCTTAAATTTTTAATTGCATTTACTGTATCTTTTTGCCACGTGAACATACTACATTTTGATTATTATGTTAAGTATAAGAGATGTAATGTGAGGTTTGTTGTGTGTATGTTACTGGTGGCCACAGATATTATGTATGTTAATAGACATTATTTTAATTTATATTAATTTATTTGACTTTGACACCAAGGTTTAACAAATGTTTGTCCAGGTTGCTATTACTTGATTTAATCTATGTACTTTACTTGTATACAATAGATTAACAATTACCTTTATTTGATTTGATTAATTAAAATATAGGATTTACTTGGCAACTTTGGATCGTGATTAACACAATTAATGTAAGTTAACTTTTCAGACTTTTATTTTTATTTTGAAATCTTTTAAATATTTTTGCACTATTTTTATTTTTAAATTATGGATCAAGCATGTGTTTTAGATATAAGAATTCCCAGTGAGCTCTGACTTTATGAAACCGTTAGTAATTGCGTATAGTTACGGAACTAGCTTATGATACCTTACTAGGGGTGCCATTTATGATGCTTTCGGGAGTGCACACTTTATGATACCTTAGTTAGGGGCGCATTATTAACAAATTATGAACCTTTGATAATGTGTCACCGGGTACTCGTGGCCTTAGCGAGCTGTGGAATTCACTTTTACTATTTGAACTTTGGATTTTGAATAAATATTTTGGCTTTATGTAAATTTGATACTTGATCCACTAGTTTCGAATTGTTTTCTTGCTGGGCTTGTATAGCTCATTACTTACAAATTTTCAGGTGCTTAGCTTTTGGAAACAGGCAGAAAATGGATTTTATATGAGCAAGTACTTCGGAATAATGTTTTAGTGATCATGTTTTGCTTTTGGAGTTCTGTTTCATTTTATTTGGATTTGTATCAGACTATTTATTTGTTAAATATAATTGATGTGGTTAATATCAGTGTTTAAGTTTTACAGGGAAAAATAGAGTTTAACTTGAAACTGGAAGCAGTCAGAGTTTAGTTAAACTCTGACAGTTGAAAGCTCGACAGAATTTGATATACGCTGACAAGAGGAAGCAGCTAAACTCTGTTGAACAGAAGCGTTTGCTGGTCAGTAATAGAATTATTGAAGATAATTATGGAAGCGATATCTTTGAAGATTGGATAGCTGTCAAAGAAGTCGTGCTGACTAGAAAGACGTGTAGCAATCATAATTGATAATATTTGTATAGCTGATTTATAGGAGAATCAATTATCGATTGTACGTAGCTGTATATCTTTATAAATACAGTTAGGTTAACCCTAGAAGGGTATCGATCATGTAACGCAATATCATTTCATTGTAACCTAAGCAGCTCTCTGTGATATTTTACATCACTGAGAGAGGAGTTAATTCCAAACATTTTTTAAAGTCTTTTAAGAACTTATTGTTATTCACTCATACTTAGTTGATTATAATTGTGTATTCGGCCTAACAATTGGTATCAGAGCCAATCTGTTAATTTAATACAGTTTAATATCCACACACACACACAACTATAATCAATGGCAGAAATTCCTCCTCCAACAACAGGCTCTAGTGCTGAGAAGGCTCAACCTACAACTGTAAGCCGATATGAGACAATCAGGGTTCTTATTCTCAGGCCAGCAGAATACTCAACCTGGAAGGTGAAAATGGCTATGTTTCTGGAGGCTACAGATCCAGAATATCTTGACAGAATTTATGAAGGCCCTCACAAGCCTACAAAATTATCTGTCGTTACTGCTGGACAGGAAGCTAAATTTATTCCAAAGGAGAAGAAAGATTTGACTCCTGAGGACATTTCATCCATTGCTAAGGATGCAAAGGTTAGACATCTGCTTCATAATTCATTGGATAATGTTATGTCTAACAAAGTGATCAATTGTAAAACTGCAAAAGAGATCTGGGATGCCCTGGAGGTTAGATGTCAGGGAACTGCTGCAATCAAGAAGAATAGAAGGAACATACTTACACAGGAGCACGAACACTTTGAGGCCAGATCTGAAGAATCAATGACAGAAACCTTTGACAGATTCTGTAAGCTACTCAATGATCTGTCACTGGTTAATAAAGAATATGATCTAGAAGATTCAAATCTCAAGTTTCTTCTTTCTCTACCTGAAAAGTGGGATGTTAAGACAACCACTATTAGAGACAACTATGATCTGGCTGACACTGATATTGATGAGATCTATGGGTTGCTCAAGACTCATGAATTGGAAATGGAACAGAGAAGCAGAAGATCAGGCAGGAAGTCAAAGTCTATTGCTCTAAGAGTAGAAGAAAGACCCTCAAAGAAGGAAGCATCAAGGAAGAAAGCAAAAGGAAAAGCTTTGGTCACTCATTCTGAAAATGAGTCATCAAACTCTGATGTTGACTCAAACACAGATGGAACATCTGATTCTGAAGATGATGAGGAAATGATGCAAATGGCTGCTTTGATGGTAAAGACCTTTAAGAAATGGGATTCAAGAACTTCAAGAAGGGAAAGAGATTCTCCAAGAATGATTCAAAGTCTGACAGGAAGATCTTCAGCAAGTCTGAGAGAAAGGATACCAAATCTGGGAAGAGAGACAAGTCTGAGATTCAATGCTACAAGTGTAAGGAGATGGACCACTATGCTCGTGAGTGCAAGAAGGGTAAAACTGAGAAGGCACTCTTCACTAAAGGTAGAGATTGGGCAGACACCTCTGACTCAGATGAGGATGTGAACTATGCACTCATGGCTACTACTGTTGATGAAGCTGAAGATTCTGAAAACAAGGTACCTCTAACTACCTATGCTTATAATACTGATGATATAACGGAATTGAGAATATATCTTAAGGCTTTGCATATCAGTTATAGGGATCAGACTTTAGAGAATGAGAGAATCAAAACTGAGAATTCTGAACTCAAAGAGAGAAATAAGGTTATAGAGGAGAAACTTGCTAACATGCAGCAAGTTCAAAAGGAGAGAGATGATGCTGTCTATCTTGAACAAGAGTTGTTAAGTAAGTATAAACAACTAGAATCTGAATTGGAGAAGGCAAATCACATTATTAAAACTTTGACTCACTCTGGAAAAGACACTCAAGAAGTTTTTCAATCTGACACTGTAGGTCTAGGTTATTCTGAAAGATGAACTTAGGTTTCAGAATACAGTCAAGATTAGACCACCACTTCCACCTAAGAAATTTGGAACATTTGTTAATGGAATAAGTGAACCTAGGTTTGAATGTGGAAAAGAAGCTGTTAAGAAAGAACCAGTAAAAACTAGTGTTAAACAGGTTAATATTGGTTTAATGAGATTTAAACAACTCAAGAGTTAAATCTGTCAAGAAACAGAAAATGCCTAGGAAGAACAGAAATGGTAAAGTAGGCATTACAGCAGAAAAGAAACCAATGTTTGCTACATTTACACCTAGAAAAACATGTCATAATTGTGGTAGTACTAATCATCTTGCTAGTTTCTGCAGGAAGAACAAAGACATTAATTCTTTACCCTCCAAGTCTGGATTTAAAAAGAATAATGTCAAACCTAGACCACAGACTTTGTGCAAACACTGTGGAAGTACTTGGCATTCAATTTATACTTGCAGAAATTATCATGCCATTTATCACAACTACTATTAACTGAAACCTAATTTGAAATTGGTTAAAGTTAATTCTGCAGGTGTAAACTCTGAAAAAGTTAGCTTAAACTCTGATAGTGTAAATTCCGCTACTAAAGCTAACAAAATTAAGAAAGCCAAAGGATCCAAGCAAGTCTGGATCCTTAAATCTAATCTTCAATAATTGTTTGTGATTGCAGGGCATCAGGGAGAGTATCCTAGTCGTGGACAGTGGATGTTCAGGACACATGACTGGTAATAAAGCCCTGCTATCTGTGAGTCAAATATGTGACAGAGGTTTTCATGTAGATTTTCAACCTGAATACGGTGAGGTTATCAGCAAAACCACAGGGAAAGTTGTTTTAGTTGGACAAAGGAGCAAAAATATCTATGAAGCAAGCTTGTTGACAAACTCTGATGGAAAAACTATGTGCCTGTCAACAAGAATGTCCAGTGAAGAGAGTTGGAAGTGGCATAAGAAACTCTCTCATTTGAATCTGAACAACATCAATGAGCTGATAAGAAAGGATCTTGTTAGAGGACTTCCAAAGTCTTTGTTAAATGTTGATGGTCTGTGTGATTCATGTCAAAAGGCCAAATAGAGGAAGAATTCTTTCAAGAGCAAGTCTGAATCTTCAATTGCTGATCCTTATCATCTTCTTCATGTTGATCTTTTTGGACCAGTAAATGTTATGTCTCTTGGAAGGAAGAAATATGCTCTAGTCATTGTTGATGAATATACCAGATACACTTGAGTATATTTTCTAGCAAAGAAGGATGAAACTGCATTAACTCAAAACAAAGGATCAAAACAAAAAGTCAAAATAATCAGGAGTGATAATGGAACTGAATTCAGGAATACAACAATGGAAGAATTCAGCAAGAACAGAGGATTGAAACAAGAGTTTTCTGCACCTGGTACACCACAGCAAAATGGTGTAGTTGAGAGGAAGAACAGAACCTTCATAGAAGCTGCCAGAACTATGCTTGATGAAGCAAAATTGCCAACCTATTTCTGGGCAGAAGCAGTTCAAACTGCCTATTTTACTCAAAATGCCACACTGATCAACAAGCATGGAAAAACACCATATGAGATGGTGAGGGAAAAGAAGCCAAACCTGAAATATTTTCATATTTTTGGGTGCAAATGCTTTGTGTTGAAAACTCATCCTGAACTGATCAAATTTGAGTTGAAAGCAGATGAAGGAATTTTTGTTGGCTATCCAATGTCAACCAAGGCATTCAGAGTTTATAATCTGAGAACAAAGGTGATTATGGAATCTATTCATGTGTCATTTGATGACAAGAAAATAACTGGACTTGAAGATGTTGATGAACATGATCAGTTGCACTTCGAAAATGAAGATCTAATCTCTGATAAAATAAACTCTGATGAAACCAGTCCAACAAACTCTGTTGATGCAAACTCTGAACCTCTACTGGTACACTCAGAAGAAACCGTACAGACAGAACAAAGAGGAGAACCAGTTGAGGGGGAGCATGATCATTGTGATGAATCAAATTCTGATAGTGAGTCAACTGAAAAATATGGATCAAACTCTGATGACTCAAACTCTGAAAGTCCAAAATCTGACAGTTCAAACTCTGAGCAGTCAAATTTAGGGGGAGCCTCAGAAAATGAAGAAAGACAACAAGAAAATCAGGAGAATATGGATCAAAGGGGAGGATCAAATACTGATAGAAGCCATTTACCTTCTGCTAGTAAATGGACAAAATCTCATACACCTGATTTAATTATTGGAGATCCAGATGCAACAGTAAGGACAAGGAGTGCTACAACAATTGAATGTCTGTTTCATGCATTCTTGTCTAAGAATGAGCCAAAGAAAGTGGAAGAAGCTCTTCAAGATGCTGACTGGATAACAGCAATGTATGAGGAGTTAAATGAATTTGAGTGAAATGAAGTATGGACCCTTGTACCTAGACCAAAGAATAGATCTGTTGTTGGTACTAGATGGGTTTTCAGAAACAAAACTGACAGTGATGGGGTTGTTACAAGAAATAAGGCCAGACTTGTGGCCAAAGGCTATTCACAGCAAGAAGGCATAGACTATGATGAAACTTTTGCTCCAGTTGCAAGGTTGGAGGCAATAAAAATCTTTCTAGCATATGCTTCTCACAAGAAATTCAAGGTTTTTCAGATGGATGTGAAAAGTGCTTTTCTGAATGGAAAACTTGAAGAAGAAGTGTTTGTTGAACAACCACCAATATTTGTTGATTCCAAGTATCCAGATTATGTCTACAGGCTTGAAAAGGCACTCTATGGACTTAAGCAGGCACCAAGAGCATGGTATGAAACTCTGGCTCAATTTCTTTTAGAAAGTGGATTCAACAGAGGTACAATTGATAAAACACTGTTCCATTTTAACTATGGTGATGACTTACTTTTAGTTCAGATATATGTTGATGACATAATCTTTGGGTCTACTAATGATAAACTCTGTAAAAAGTTTTCCAAGCTCATGCAGTCCAGGTATCAAATGAGCATGATGGGAGAGCATAGTTATTTTCTAGGCCTACAGGTGAAGCAAACAGATGATGGAATCTTTTTCAATCAAGCAAAATATACCAGAAATCTTCTCAAGAAATTTGGCATGCTTGACTGCTCATCTACAACAACTCCCATGGGAACAGCAACAAAGTTGGACAAAGACACAGGTTCACCAGTGGATATGACAAGCTATAGAGGGATGATTGGGTCTCTTCTTTATCTAACAGCAAGCAGACCTGACATTATGTATGCAACATGTCTTTGTGCAAGATTTCAGGCAGATCCAAGAGAACCACATCTAACAGCTGTGAAAATAATTTTCAAATATCTTAAGGGCACCATAACTTTAGGTTTGTGGTATCCAAGAGAATCAGACTTCAAGCTACTTGGTTACTCTGATGCAGGCTTTGTAGGCTGTAAGATAGACAGAAAAAGTACCAGTGGAAGTTGTCAATTTCTTGGTGATAGACTTGCTTCTTGGTACAGCAAGAAACAGAAATCAATCTCTACATCTACAGCTGAAGCAGAGTATATTGCTGCTGGTAGCTGTTGTGCACAGATTCTGTGGATGAAGAATCAATTTCTGGATTATGGATTGAGGTACAATAAAATACCTATTTACTGTGATAATCAAAGTACTATTTCTATGACAGGTAATCCAATACAGCATTCAATGACCAAGCACATCAGCATAAGGTATCATTTTATCAGAGAACATGTAGAGGAAGGGAATATTGAGCTTCATTTTGTGTCTACAGAACAACAACTTGCAGATATCTTCACCAAGCCATTGAGTGAAGCTGTATTTACAAGGCTGGTAAATGAACTAGGAATGGTCTCTGGTTTTGACTAGAGATATCGGTTAGACTCAAAATTTTACTTATGTAATGTGTTGCTCATAATTCTATGGTATGTTAACTGCTATGTGAACTCTGTTGATAAACTCTGCTATGCAAACTTTGTTCATTAACTGACAAACTCTGTTTGCATGCTCTGTAAGTCATACACTGTTGACATATTGGATAAACTCTAAGAAACTCTGATAATGTTTTTGTCTGAATGTTAATACCAATGAAGAAATTTGTATGAAGCATGATTCTGAGTAATTAATCATGAATCCTTCTAAGTTATTTGTGATATAATCTTAGATTGTGCAGAAAATTAACACAACATGATACTGTTTCATATTTATAGTATCTCTTAGTTTATTTATCCTAAACTCTGAGTCTGTAAATACTGTGTGCATTGCCTCTCATGAATAATCTCTGATGTTGATGAGCTCTAAACTCTGTTAGTTATACACTGTTAAATTAGATTTTGTTATTAGAATACCCCCAAAGCTTATGTATATAGACTGTTAGAACTCCTTTAAGATCATGTTTGTAACTAGGACGACCCATGAACTTACTGGTATATAGTAAGGGCTAAAATTCTCTAATTTTTGGTGACTAGTCAAAGACTAGGAAGATCCATGAACTTATCAAACTGATAAGGGCTAAAATTATAGGATTTTTGGTGACTAGTTGCGACCTCTGATTACTGGAGAAATTAAATTAAAAAAACAAAAAAAAATTGGGGGTTATAAATTAATTAAATATTACTGTGTATAAATTGTTTACTACAGAGTTTAGCATTCATCATACATTCAGTGTTTACAATGAGAGATTGTGCATCCAGTGTTTATTAATTTACTTTATGGATTTTATGAAATATTAGATGCTCTAAATATTGATTTAGTAAACTCTGCTATACACACACTCATATTCACAACTGTGCAGTGTTTGAAAGGATTACAGTAATAAAGTTGGAGAATTGGTAAACACTGTTGGATTCTGTTGAGTACTCTAAGGTAATATTTATTTTAGACAAAGAATATACTTGGAGTACAAAAAGAGTTTTTGAAATTTGCATGTGATATGTGACAACTGTTTATTGGTGTCAGACAGTTAAAGCGTATTGATAATAGGAGAGAGTATAGCAGTAATAATAGACATTATTACTGCGCGTGTAAACGGTTGTTCCACTATTTACGTGACACGTGTCCCACTCACACACTTAACAAGAAATTGGTTGCGTGTTTAATGTCTAAAACGATTGGGTTTTTAATTTTCAATTGCAGATCTAATTAAACTCGGTTCATTATTCACTTTTTCACTTCTACACCCACGAACACACAACTTTACACACAATTTCTCTGTTATTCTCACTTAAGCATTTTCAGAAACACTTTTCTACACATTCTCTTTTCTCAAAATTACTAAATTGTTCTAATGGCATCCAAGCCTTTTGTTGTTCAGGGATTATCGTTTGTTCCTAACAACTATGCAGCACCACTAAACACTGACAAAGCTCCAGAATCGTTTCATCTGATTCAGAACATCCTAAGGGATTCTGAAATAGGTCAAGCTCTTGTCGAACCAACAAAACTCTCTGCCACGCAGATTGCTACCTTTTGGAACTACTCTGTCTATGATGATGGTGGAGAGACTGGGAATCCATCAATTATTTTTACTTATGAGGAGACAGAGTTTGTGATTACCTCGGCAACTGTTAGAGATACTATGGGCTTTGACACTCACACCTCATACGCTGTTGCTGGTGAGAATGCATTGAAGGAGATGTTACAGCAGTTACGGTTTTCTGGCCCTTTGGACAAGCTCGGTAATGTTAAAAGGCCAGGGCTCAGGAAAGAGTGGAGCTTTTTCTTTGACTGCATCACTAGAGCATTCGGGAAGAAAGTCACCAACTGGGATGCCATTCCCACTGATAGTCTTCAAATCGGGTATTCTCTTCTCAATGGAAGTAATTTTGATTTTGGTAGACTAGTTCTTATGAATCTAGGTGAAAAACTAGCAGAGTCTGATACAACTGTCTATTTCTCACGTATTTATCAAAGTTTATTCTCTGCTTGTTTGCCTAATGTGGAAATTTCTGATGACGATGTCATCCAACCCTTCCAAGTCCATAAGAGAATGTTCTCTGACTTGACCAACAAAAATGCAAACAAGGATCAAGTTCCAGAGTTTATTTTTGCACTTGCCCTCAGAAATTTTCTCAATCAACCACAGGAACCACAAGCACAAGTACTTGAACCTGCACTTGAACCTCCACAGCCAAATGCTGAACCTACAAACACTGAACCTCACAAAACCCTAAACACTGAACCTACCTCTAAACCTACATCTACATCCATTCCATCCACTACTGCTACTACTTCACAACCTCAATCTCAATCCCAAACAGAAACTCAACCTCCACCTCAGTCACAACCTCCATCTCAAACTCAACCTCAACCACAATCCAAACCAACTGCTAAGCCTAAGAAACACAGGGCTATAAGACCACCAAGGAAGCAAAGAACCAACAGGCCAAAAGATGATGAAATTTCTGAGCAAGATCCTCCCAAGTAGTGATAGAACCGGCTGGTAGAGAGTGTAACCAGCCCTTAGCTTTATCCCTCAAAGAGAATGGGAAAAGTCTTAATTTGATAGCATCTTCCGACACCCCGTTGATCTTGAAAGTGTCGCAGATCTCAATGAAATTCCGGATGTGCATGTTAGGATCTTCAATCGGAGCACCCCCAAACTGAACTGAGTTCTCCACCATCTGAATTATGCTAGGCTTGATTTCGAAAGTATTAGCTGTAATAGCTGGCCTGACAATGCTAAATTGGATGTCCTTGATCTTTGGTTGAGAATAATACATCAATGCTTTCGCTGCTACTGCTGGTTCTTCCATTGCTACCTGCAACACATAAAACTAAACAACTATGTAAGAAACAATCCGAGTCAGTGAACTCTAACGACCACTATTGACAAGCACATAAACTAAAAATAAAACACCGATGATCCCCGGCAGCGGTGCCAAAAACTTGTTTACACTAATACACGCAAGCGTACGTGATCACAAGTAATATATGAATAAGTCGAGTTCGTTCCCACAGAGATCTGGTTATGGTCTTAATTCAGTAGATGTACCTATGCAACAATGTATGATTATTATTCACTGCTAAGACAAATAACAAATTGGGTTTAATTAAATAAATTAATTAAGAAGTAAATTAACAACTAAGAATTAACTAACTAACTAACAAGAATTGGAATCGAATTACTTCTACAAGAGTAACATGGGATCCTAACTTCATTAAATACTTCGCTTAGATCTGACGCCTTTAATCACTATATGCAATGGTTATGATATCTGATCGGACAACACGAAACAAGTATACGCTACTTCTCAGTATACAAATACCAAACTAAACATACATCCACAAAAGAGATAGAAGATGAAAAGACACCAATTATGCTTAGACCCTATATGTCTATAGAATTTGAAAACATAACGGTTGAAGAGCAAGTTATCCATAAAGATCACACAGGGCAATATAAGTATTTTCATCTCATACTACGAATCATGTTGATAAACAATCATGAACCTATGCTAACATGGCAAGTTCTAAATCTCAAGATCCACTTTCACTTCACAAGAGATTAACAAATTAGATGTTTATGACGCATCTATCAATTAAGCATAACCATACGAGGATATCAGATATACATCACACATAGATCTTTAAAGAAATCAAGATACTAAGCTCCATAAATAAATCCGTTAGAATCCCATGACAACGATTAGTTCATAATTGAACCGCTCGTCATCATGGGATCTGATGAAACCATGATAAAAACAAAGTATGAAAAGATACAAATAAACCTAAGTAATTGATATGTAATGGTGTGTTTTTTTTCTGTCCCCCAAGATGTGTATTTATAGCCCCAATTTGCCTCTCCATCAAGCAATTGCCGTTTTAGATTTGGAATAGGAGTATGGCAATTTCCGTTCTTGAATGAGAATAGAATTGCAAATTCCATGTGTAGATCTGATTCTGGAATGTTCTAGCCGCCCAGAGCAATTACCATACTTATTAGAAGTAGGAATTCTGCCAATTTCCTGTTTAGAATTGAATTCTGGCAATTTCTGTTGATTCTGTTTTGAAGGAAAATTGTCTTCAATAATTCTGGACTCCGGACCACCTTAGAATGATAGAAAATTCCATTATCTTCGCGTGGGCAGTTGAATCGTCCAAAACGGACTTGTAGAACTCAAGATATGACCAAAACAAAATCAGAAATTCTGGCTGATTTTTCACCCGCTGACTGCTACTGTTCATGCGCGTCCGTTACTGTTCATGCGCGTCTATTACTGTTCATACGCGTCCGTTACTGTTCATTTTGCTGATTTTACTGATTTTGCTCTATTTTCTTCGTTTTAACTCCGATTTTCATTCCGTTTCTTCCGGCTCTCTCGCAATTTGATGTACTGTTATTCTTTAAGCTCAAAACCCGCCATTTAAGCATGGAAAACATCATCTCACATCCGACTCTTATTCCTGCACAAATTCAATAAAAACACATCAAAAACACCACATACTTGAGTTCAAGTCATCAATTCAAGCCGATACGAAGCATTCCAAGTGGATATAACATCCACTTATCACACCCCCAAACTTAAACCGATGTTTGTCCTCAAGCATAACAATTATAACTATATACAACTAACTAGTACCACTTCCGTAGGTGATTACGGTTGCATTTGGCATATGCAACAAGCCCTTTAAACCCCTAGGAAGCCCTAGTGGATGAGTAAGGTCTCGTGAGGGCCTATAGCGAATGTACCCACAAAATCCAATGCAATACATGAATGCAACTAATATGAAAATGCAATTAATCTAGTACTAATATCCTACCATACATTCAAATCCTCTCATGCCATATCAACTTAAGAATCAAAGTAAATACGCAATGTCTTGGTGTCGAAAGTGCAAGTATTCACATAGTCTACTCAATGAACATGCATAAGTTCTCACAAGTCCATGTCAAGTGTAAGAATAAGTTAGTAAACATGCTAAGCCTACAAGAGTACATCTTTGAGACAAAACTCGGGATCTCATACGCAAAAACAAGCAAACACTCACAATCCACTCACAAAAGAATCTTCACTCAAGAACAAGGATAAGTGTATCACTCGATTCCAACAAAATCGTAAGCATGCTTGACATTTGGTATCAATCTAACTCTTAACACAACATACATCAATGACGATAATCAAAAGGTCTTTATTTGGGTTGTAACGGGGCTAGGGACAAGGTATGTCAGATAAGCCAAAACAGGTGAAGTGTCAAAAGCTAGTAGGAACTTATAATAAATCATACACCCCCCACATACTTTTACTATTTTTCTTCCAACAAAAACACTCGACTAGTCGACTAAAGTAGGATCACAATAACACAAATATGCTCTCATAATATAACTTTTTTTTTGGTTTTTTTTTCTTTTTTTTTTCGAGAGCTAAAGCAACAATAATATAGACAATAACAATGATCCCACGATTTTATTACACATGCCGACTATCAAGCAACAACCAAACCCAAATTTCAATATTTCCCCCAAAATTATGACCAACAATAAACCTCTCCTTGCACACCTTATTACTCCCTTAAGCACCCTACTAGCCTTTGACAATGTGGGTTCAAATTAATGTAGGCCAATACAAGAAAAAGGTCTAGGCAAGTAATGTGGTATGTCACCAAAAAAATAGGATTAAGCTCAACGGGTTAACTAATTGATCATATAAACATGGTGTGGTAATATGGGAAAATATGCGGTTAATCCTAAATGCCTTTATCATTTTAATCGTCAATTAATGTCATGCGTTTCAAGAAAGATCTCAAACAACTGCTAGCAATGCAAACAATCCGTGGACACTCAAGCAAACGAATAATTTGCAACAAATATGCAATAAGGCTCAAAATCTCACTTGGCGGGAAAAACATACTCAATCCCAAGAAAAAATCTCTCTAATGCACCTACTTGTATTCAAATCATGCAAACTAAATCAACTTGCACATATTCATGTCCTTCTAATTACTTACAACATTCAATAAGTCTACTAGCTTCAACTTACTAGTGTATGTGTGTGTACAAGAACAAAGCATATCACTTCTCAATCAAAAGCGTCAACAACACAAAATTCCTATCAAGCATGGGTGCAAATGCAAACTATTATGAACTCACATGATATATAAAAACAGAATGTCCTATATGAAACAAACGTAGATAACACGAACATAAATGCATAATTTACTAATACTAATATGCAAAGCATGAAATCCTACATGAACACAATGACTAACAATCACATATATATACACTACTTATCCCTCAAACCACCCCCAAACTTAAAATATTCAATGTCCTCATTGAATGGAAGTAAATACGAGGGAAAGTAGAAAACATACCAGTATACAACAATGCTTGGGCTGCCTCCCAAGAAGCGCTTCTTTAACGTCAATAGCTTGACGTTACTTCCAAACCTCCATTAAGGATGATAATAAGTTGCCTGGTCCTCTCTTCGCGAGACTTCATCGTCATCACGGCGGCACACTTTCTGCCCCTTCTCCTCGCTTGGCCTATTTGTATAACAACTATGTCATGTTCCATTGCCTTCACCGGTTGACCCAAAATCTGTCAATTTGTAGAACAACACACCTTCGCGGGCTTCAGTTGAATATAATAGAGGAGGATAGATGTAAGTTGCCGAAGCCTTTGATTCCTCAAAAAGAACTTCCTCCATTTGCTCTAATGCGCTACCTCTATCTTTAAACTCTGAGTCAAGTAGAAGACCTGCATCTTTCCCATGTTCTTCAGCCTCTTGGTACGCACATACCAATTTTTGAAATTTGTGCAGCTCAACATTGTCTGTCCCAAATAGTGCCCTTTCCAAATCATCCACCATCCTAACATGATCAAATTCCTTACATGGCTTGCGAACACTCACCTCACCTTGGAATTTGTCTTCCTCAAGAAAAGACTCAATTGTACTATCCTCAAGATTTGACCATGAAACAACCTCATCAATCAGCACCTTAGAATCCCAGAGATCAGCCAAGCCGAGCGACTCACACTCTTCCTCCTCATCACTATCCACCACAGGTTCTGACAAAACAGAATTTTCTTCTTTTTCTATAGGATCCTGATCATGAATTCCTTCTTCATCCTCAACTGCTGAATTCTGATCGTTCATGACTTTTCCAGATCTGAGCGTTATGACATTAACCTGCTCCATGCCATCTTGTTTTCCTGGATTCACCTCTGTGTCACTATGAAGAACTCCTTGCGGTCCGTTGAGAAAGGCACTTGCAATTTGCCCAATCTGATTCTCCAATGTCTTGAGAGATACCGCCTGACTTTCAATCATCAACCTCAATTCATCTAATTCAGATTTTTCATTCGAAGATTGACCATCATCCCCATGAAACTGTTGCTGCTGAAAATCTTGATTGTTGCTCCAGCCGAAATTAGGATGATAGGTGGCTGGAGCTGGTTGCGAAGGTTGCTGAAAGTTGCTCACAAACTATGCCGATTCAGAAGATATGGCACATTGACTCGTCTCATGTGCGCCCTCACATAGCTCACAAACAGTAGCAACTTGAGGTACCCCATGCTTTGACATAAAATCCAATTTCTTATTAAGTGCCTCTAGCTGAGCTGCTAGAGTTGTGACTGTATGAACTTCCAGAATTCCTGCTAATTTGCCTTGTGAAAATCTCTGAGTTGGATTCTGGTATTCATTCGCAGCCATCATCTCAATTAGCTCATAAGCTTCCGCATAGCTCTTAGCCCCTAAAGCTCCACCTGATGCTACATCTAGCATGGGTCTTGACTGTGCACCCAAACCATTATAAAAGCAGTTAATCACCATCCATTCAGGCATCCCATGATGTGGACACTTCCTTAGCATCCCCTTATATCGCTCCCAAGCCTCGCATAAAGATTCTTCAGACTGCTGTGAAAATTGAGTAATAGCATTCCTGATTGCTACGGTCTTTGCCATGGGGAAAAATTTAGTGAGAAATTTCTGAGCAAGATCCTCCCAAGTAGTAATAGAACCGGCTGGTAGAGAGTGTAACCAGCCCTTAGCTTTATCCCTCAAAGAGAATGGGAAAAGTCTTAATTTGATAGCATCTTCCGACACCCCGTTGATCTTGAAGGTGTCGCAGATCTCAATGAAATTCCGGATGTGCATGTTAGGATCTTCAATCGGAGCACCCCCAAACTGAACTGAGTTCTGCACCATCTGAATTATGCTAGGCTTGATTTCGAAAGTATTAGCTGTAATAGCTGGCCTGACAATGCTAAATTGGATGTCCTTGATCTTTGGTTGAGAATAATACATCAATGCTTTCGCTGCTGCTGCTGGTTCTTCCATTGCTACCTGCAACACATAAAACTAAACAACTATGTAAGAAACAATCCGAGTCAGTGAACTCTAACGACCACTATTGACAAGCACATAAACTAAAAATAAAACACCGATGATCCCCGGCAGCGGCGCCAAAAACTTGTTTACACTAATACACGCAAGCGTACGTGGTCACAAGTAATATATATGAATAAGTCGAGTTCGTTCCCACAGAGATCTGGTTATGGTCTTAATTCAGTAGATGTACCAATGCAACAATGTATGATTATTATTCACTACTAAGACAAATAACAAATTGGGTTTAATTAACTAAATTAACTAAGAAGTAAATTAACAACTAAGAATTAACTAACTAACTAACAAGAATTGGAATCGAATTACTTCTACAAGAGTAACATGGGATCCTAACTTCATTAAATACTTCGCTTAGATCTGACGCCTTTAATCACTATATGCAATGGTTATGATATCTGATCGGATAACACGAAACAAGTATACGCTACTTCTCAGTATACGAATACCAAACTAAACATACATCCACAAAAGAGATAGAAGATGAATAGACACCAATTATGCTTAGACCCTATATGTCTATAGAATTTGAAAACATAACGGTTGAAGAACAAGTTATCCATAAAGATCACACAGGGCAATATAAGTATTTTCATCTCATACTACGAATCATGTTTATAAACAATCATGAACCTATGCTAGCATGGCAAGTTCTAAATTTCAAGATCCACTTTCACTTCACAAGAGATTAACAAATTAGATGTTCATGACGCATCTATCAATTAAGCATAACCATACGAGGATATCAGATATACATCACACATAGATCTTTAAAGAAATCAAGATACTAAGCTCCATAAATAAATCCGTTAGAATCCCATGACAACGATTTGTTCATAATTGAACCGCTCGTCATCATGGGATCTGATGAAACCATGATAAAAACAAAGTATGAAAAGATACAAATAAACCTAAGTAATTGATATGTAATGGTGTGTTTTTTTCTGTCCCCAAGATGTGTATTTATAGCCCCAATTTGCCTCTCCATCAAGCAATTGCCGTTTTAGAGTTGGAATAGGAGTATGGCAATTTCTGTTCTTGAATGAGAATAGAATTGCAAATTCCATGTGTAGATCTGATTATGGAATGTTCTAGCCGCCCAGAGCAATTACCATACTTATTAGAAGTATGAATTCTGCCAATTTCCTGTTTAGAATTGAATTCTGGCAATTTCTGTTGATTCTGTTTTGAAGGAAAATTCTCTTCAATAATTCTGGACTCCGGACCACCTTAGAATGATAGAAAATTCCGTTATCTTCGCGTGGGCAGTTGAATCGTCCAAAACGGACTTGTAGAACTCAAGATATGGCCAAAACAAAATCAGAAATTCTGGCTGATTTTTCACCCGCTGACTGCTACTGTTCATGCGCGTCCTTTACTGTTCATGCGCGTCCATTACTGTTCATACACATCCGTTACTGTTCATTTTGCTGATTTTACTTTTTGCTCTATTTTCTTCGTTTTAACTCCGATTTTCATTCCGTTTCTTCCGGCTCTCTCGCAATTTGATGTACTGTTATTCTTTAAGCTCAAAACCCACCATTTAAGCATGGAAAACATCATCTCACATCCGACTCTTATTCCTGCATAAATTCAATAAAAACACATCAAAAACACCACATACTTGAGTTCAAGTCATCAATTCAAGCCGATACGAAGCATTCCAAGTGGATATAACATCCACTTATCAGCAGCTCATTCAAAGTTCAAAGTATACCAGATGGATGTAAAGAGTGCTTTTCTAAATGGCAAGCTTGATGAGGAAGTGTATGTGGAGCAACCACTTGGTTTTGTTGATCCAAAATTTCCAAATCATGTCTACAAACTTGACAAGGCACTCTATGGACAGAAGCAAGCACCAAGAGCATGGTATAAGACTTTTTCTAAATTTCTTCTTGAAAATGGCTTTACAAGAGGTACAATTGACAAAACTCTATTCTTTAGAAAGATTAAAGATGAATTGCTTTTAGTTCAAGTTTATGTTGATGACATCATATTTGGTTCTACTAATGAAAAGTTATGTGCTAAGTTTAACAAGCTTATGCAGTCTAAGTATCAGATGAGCATGATGGGTGAAATAAATTACTCCTTCTGTCCCCACTTATTCTTTACATTAGGGAACGGAATTCTGGCACGGATTTGAAGGTGCATTTTGCGGATAGTTTCATAACTTATTTTTAAAATTTTCTTTTTTTGTATAAAAATAGAATTGTTTTATTTTTATACAAAAAAGAAAATTTTAAAAATAAGATATGGAACTATATTTTTTAAGAGCATTAAAATGCATGTCAAGAAGTGAAAAAAAACGGTAAAGAAATGGGAGGGACAGAGGGAGTACTTTTTAGGCTTGCAGGTCAAACAGACTGAGACTGGTATTTTCATTAATCAGTCTATGTATATCAAAGATCTTTTGAAAAGGTTTGACTTTCAAGATTGTTCAATTACAGAAATACCCATGGCAACAGCCACTAAACTAGACTCTTATCCTAAGGGTAAGAGTGTTGATAACACTAGTTATAGAGGCATGATAGGCTCATTATTGTATTTAACTACAAGTAGACCAGATATAATGTTTTCTACCTGTTTATGTGCTAGATTCCAAAGTGATCCTAAGGAATCTCATTTAGTTGCTGTAAAGAGAATTTTTAGATATCTCAAGGGAACTCCAAATCTTCGTTTGTGGTATCCTAAAGAATCTGATTTCTCTCTAATTGGCTATTCAGACTCTGATTATGCAGGGTGTAAGATAGATAGGAAAGGCACTACAGGTACATGTCAATTCTTGGGAAACAGATTGATATCTTGGGCAAGCAAGAAACAACAATTTGTCTCAATCTCAACTGTAGAAGCTAAGTATATTGCAGCAGGTAGTTGTTGTGCACAGCTCCTTTGAATAAGAAATCAGTTGATGGTTAATGGTATGACACTTAGTAATATTCCTGTGTTTTGTGATAATACTAGTGCTATCAAAATTGCATAAAATCTAGTTCAACATTCAAGGACTAAGCACATTGATGTCAGGTATCATTTTATTAGAGAACATATTGAAAATGGTACTGTGGAACTTTATTTTGTTCCTACTGACAAACAGATTGCAGATATTCTAACAAAACCACTTGATGAGAACACTTTCATTAGGTTGGTAAGTGAGTTAGGAATGTTAAATTTCTAGCTATTTAACATCTGCACAAGTAGCAAGGTATGTTGTTTCAGCTTATAGACTTGATAATTCTGTCAGGATCTATATCTGTTAGTTAAAACTCTTTAGTTGTAACACTTTACCTTGATAAATTACAGTATGATAGGCTTTTTAATAATCATCATGATCAGGATTACTATCAGGATGCTGACATCATCAGAATTTCTGCGCCATTATCAGGATTGTGAAAATTGTTTAGTCTATGACTTAATGTTTCAAATCCTGAAGTTAATTTTATTCTGTGGTCTAATTCTGAGAATTGTTAAGTCTATTCTAGTTAGTTTTTAACACATGCATACTGGTAATTTATACTTTACTCAGATAATTTACATACATGGAAATGAAATACAAACTTCTTTTTGTCTAACTTCTACGGATAATCTTATTCTTGTCTAATGTTATGGTTAATGGCTCTTGCTTCTTCCATACATCTTAGATTGAGGACGAGGAGCATGCAAAATCCATTTGGGGGATTTGACCAGTCCCATCTGCTCTTGGATTCCTTGTCTGGTGACTTGAATGAGAGCAGCTGGCACAAACCCATGTTTATTAAGTATTGATGGAAAAATGAATAGCATCTCCATTAAAATCAGCCCCAGGCTCTTCACCAAATTCTTCATCCTCAAGGAATGAAGAGATTGGAGGGAGATTTTGTTCAACTAGTAGATGTCCAAGAGGAGGGTTTTGGATTTTATTTGGGTTGATTCCAACCATATCTAATTCGATGAGAAAAGTCATCTCTTCTAAGAGATAGTCCACTTTCTTCTAATCATCAAGAGCATGAAACTCCTCAGAAGAAATGAACCGAAAGTTAGGGTTCATGTGGATATCTGGGTTGAAATCCATTATGGTGTGAAAAGTTTTTGTGTACAGAGAAAACTTGAAAGGTTTGGAGTAGAGAATGGCATAAGATGTTAGTTGTTTTTAAAGAAAGACGTGAGAAGCTAAACAGTCTTTTGGAGATTATCAACGCAGTCAGTCATTTTTACCGTGTGTTACTGTATTTCTTGTATTTTCAAGAAACGTTAAATGTATCTAACCAAATTATTCTTTTCTAGATTAATGTTTATTTCTTTTTCAGGAAAAAGAAAATGCCACGTATGCAACTCCAAATTGAGTCTCTGGAATCAGGATGAAACTGATCAGGAAATAAAATGTGATCACATCAGTATCTATGATAATTTTTATTTAGAAACCATGTAAGGATTTGTGGTTATCATGATGAGAAGATCACATCAGGAGAAGGAAGCTGATCAGTATTGAATCTCAAATTTAATATCCTGATTATACCCTGATTTGTTTAATTAAAATCAATTTTGGATTTTATTTTCCAAAAATCGTGGGTAACTGTATTTTCAGGGACTGCCACCTGTCAACCTACGTGTAAACGTGGGTTAGTGGGTCTGAAGGATTTTTGAAACTCTAATTGTTTATTGCTTTCTTTGGTTTCATATTTTCTAAAAGCAAAAACACTCTTGAGTTCTCAAAATCACTAATCAATTTCAAGATTTCTCAAGTTCTTTTCAGATCGAAAATCAATGGCTGCTCAAAGAAGACTACCCAAATCAGTAGCTTTCAAGTTTGGTGACTTCGATTTTATGACAAACAATCATGTTGCGACTATCACCAACAAGAAAGGGGTGTCAACTGATTTTCACCCAGTTATGGACTTTATGGCAAAAGGACCATTAAGTTATACATTGACAGCATCTTCACAAATTAATCAAGCTTCTGTTTCACAAGCTTGGGAGAATGATGAGGTAGTTGATTCTGTTCAGGATCAACCAGGTAAGATTGTTCTACATTTAGGACAAGACTCATTTGATATTACTGAATCTGTTGTTAATTCAGTTTGCACTTACCTGTTAGTGTCAATTTTGAGAATGAACCATCTGATGATAATGTTAGGACTATGTTATCTGAATTAGGATATAATGAACCTCTAGATAACATGAGTTAGTTAATGAGACCATTTCTCAGAAAGGAATGGTCTTTCTTCTTTGACCAACTTGCTAAATGCTTTACTGGTAAATGTAGTTCTTTCGAACAAATTACTGTTGTAACTTCACATAATGGATATAGTTTGCTTTATAACAGAGTAATCAATATTGGTCAAATTATTTTAAGTCAGATGAGTATCAAACTTGGGTCAAGAGATCAAGGTAGGAAAATGGTTTATTATCATAGATTTATGCAACTGTTCATTAACAATTTTATTCCTGATGTTGAAGATAGATTTGGTAGAGAACACTGTGTTCCTTCTTATATACAGTAAAAGAGAATTTTCTCTGACATTACAAAGAAGGACAGTGAAAAGAATCTAGATAAGATACCTGCAATGCAATATCCACATTATGTTCAGGTACTCCTTACAACTCATCTTCCTACTCTCTACAATTCTTCTTTCTTTGGTGGTGAAATGAGTCAGGAATCTCATTTTGGTGGAGAACCCCCCTGTATCTACCCAAGTAACCCAACACATGACAGTCTCTCAAACAATTCCAGAACCAATTTTTGATCCACAGCCTATTGTTTCAAAGAAACCAACCTTTGGTGTTTCTCAAAAGGCACCAGTTGTAAAGAAGAGAAGATTTGTTGTTTCTAGTAGTAGTTCTAGTGAAGATGATGATAATATATCTCTTGTTGAGAGAGCAGAATTGAAGGCTGCAATTCAACTTTCTAAACTAGGACAAAGAGATGAAGAACCTAGTCACAGCCAGGCTGTAGTCTCTCAAAAGGCTGTAGTTCTTAAAAAGGGAAAATAGTTACTAGGTACAGTTTTTCAAAAGATTGTGTCTATTGAAAAACGATCTCAACCCAAGATCACTACTGAGTCTGCACCTCTTGAATCTTCTCAAGATAAATCTGTTGCTCACTATACCAGGAGAACAAGGAGAAAGATTCATTTATCACCTACACACAGTGTCTAGTCCTAAACTCTCAGGACTGTTCTAGATTTTCTGGTTGAAAGAGTTCCTAAACTCTCATTTCCTGAAGAATATGGACTGTTACATCAAAGGCTTGATTTAATGAAGATGCATTTCTATGTATCTGTCAGAAAGGATTTACACAAGTCATTTGGACTTAATAATCATGATGCACTTCAATCTCTTTATACATATCTATTTCACAGAGATTAGATTTTTAGAGATGCTTCAGCTCAAGGTGAAAAAAAGAGGTAGTAGATAGTAAAATACAGTCAACAGGAGATACTATTGCACCAGTGGTGGATAGTAGAATAGATCAGATCACAGTCACTGCAATACAAGAACCATCTAGTCAGAGGTTGGATGACTCAGGAACTGTGATAGCTGATGCTGAAAGGTCTTCTATGATGGCTGAAACTGCAAGTGAGATACCCTATGATATGAGAGGAATGACTTTGATTGATTTTCCTGAAGATCAAACAAATATTGTTCAGTCAGAGTCTATCCATCTTGAGGGTGTGTCTCAGCAAACAACACTTAAAGATGGTGACACACAAACTGTGATGCCTAATGAAGTATTACTGAAGGCATTAGAGTCTAGTGTAGATCCTGAAAGTGGTATACTGGATCCTGTAGTTTCTGAAAAGATAGTAGATGTTTGTGAAGGTTTAGAGACTATAGCAGCTCACTCCATAGAGAAAACCTCAAGCCCCTTGCCATATGAGGAACCCTCTCTCCATGTGAGTTCAGGTATAAAAATTTCTCTTAACCCCTATTTTTCTGTAGGTCATGAGAGCATTTTTCCAAATTTGTGTGATACACTTGAAAAGATGGATATAGATCCACAAGCTGAGAGGCTGGCTCCTGACCAGGCAAAAGGTGAGGTAGAAAGAGAGTTGACTTTAGATAGTCAAAGTGAGAATGAGTGTATGGATGATCAACTCCATAGTGAGGAAGAGAAAATTAGGAAATCACCATCGTTTGATTTCTGGGATCGGGTTTTTCCTGAATCTTGGTCTGAAAATCTTGGTATGGATGGTGGTACTTATTCTTTTATTAAGATGTATGAGAAACAGGATTTAGCAAAGCACAATGCAAAGCCAGAAGTTAAAGCTCAGCAACAAAAGGTGAAAGGCTAAGACAATCTTTTTCTCAACATGTACTAGATGAAATTCCTAATGATCCTAGTATTCCTTTGTATGTACTTCCAATATCAGCAAGAATTGAGACATCGACAGCATCTGATCACTCTATGGAGGAGTCAGGATTTGTAGGTGTTAGTACACAGAATACTGGTGAAGGACAGGATGATCATATTTCAGGTCCATATCAGAAAGATGAAGATGTATATAATTCAAGTACTTTTACTTGAATATTATCCTACTTCTGTAGAACATGCTACATAGGCAACTTCTTCTACAAAGATTAATGATAAGGTTCTTTCTGAATCTGAGTCTGGAGATACAACGAGCACTTCCAACATTGAAGTCAAGGAATTTTCACAATCTAAAGCTATATTGAGGATATTCAAAATTCTTAAACTGCTATTCATTCAAGACTTCAAATACTTAAAGATAACCAAGTCACTATTATGGAGAATCAAGCAGTTTCGATGAATCTTCTTTGTTCTATCACTGAATCTCTTGGCATTAATGTTGCTGATGTCAAAAAGGTGGAGATTAAGATGATTAAGAGACAACAGACTGGGGGTGATAAAGTAAGAACTGATGGTGACAGAGATGAATTTCGACATGGAAGTGGTAAAGATAAGAAACAGACGCTGATACTGATAAATCTAGTCATATATTTAAAGGAAACCAAGTAATCAATCAGTCAGAGTCTGCATCAAAATAGTTTGAATTCTTCTAAGCACCAGATACTATATCTACATCTGAAGAAAGGAGGTACTTAACTTCATGCATATGGAAATACTTAAATTCTATTATGGTTGAATTGTTAAATGTTTTGGCATCAACAACTCAGATTTATGCATCAGATTTTAAAGCATAAATAGGGGGAGATTGTTAGGAATAATTCATGAGTTGTGATGTTTAGAATAGAATTTGCATATACTTTTTATAATATCCTGATCTTATAAAGGATTTAGCACTTTGTATAGGATATATAAGTTGGTTAGTAATTGCTAAGTTTTAGTCAGGAACAGTGCGTCACGGACTATATTTCAGGAATTATGGACAGATCCTGATGCGACAAGTCAAATCCTGATGCTATGATCAATTCCTGAGATGATGATGTAATTCTAATGTCATTATAGATCCTGCGGAAACTGGAAAGAGCTATATTTTAGGATCAGATGTTTTGAAGAATGGAAAGAAGTATGCGTGAAGAAAAGAATAGAACTATTGATGGAAACTATCAACTGGACAGAAGAACATTACCATGTATTGTTTGTTACTTTCTGTTATTAGTTGATAGTTAGCATTATAAAAACTCTCTCTATATCATTGTAATAGAGGTGTAAGAGTGTGATTTGTAAACATCGTGAGCACACGAGTGAACAAAGAGAGAGAGATTTGTATTGAGAGCTGCTGATAAAGATATTTGTACACCTTTGGTAGAGTTTGTATTTGATCTTATTAATACAAACAGTTTGATTTATTCGTTTGTTCTTGTTTATTTGTTCGAGCAAAAATCAGACACAATTACATAACTTGTATTCAACCCCCCTTCTACAAGTTATTCGGGTTAACGGTTGGTTAATTATTATTTAGGAGAAGTGTTGGAAAGAGCTGCGTGAGAAAAGATTGTGTTTTGTTTTTTAATAAGTAAATAATTAATGATAATAAAGTAAAACAATTAAATAAGGTAAAAATTGTGAAAATGAGATATTTTAGTTAGAAAATATAGAAATGATATTTAATTTATAGCTTGAAAGTTGGTTAATTATTATTTAGGGGAAGTGTTTGGAAAGAGCTGTGTGTGATATTTTTATAATATATTAGTTATTTCATTAATTAGAATGATCATATTTTTAGAAAGAATATATTTTAGTTAAAAAAGTTATAAAAGGTAATAGTTGTAAAAGGTAGTTGGTTAATTATTATTTAGGGGATGTGTTGCAAAGAGCTACGTGTGATATTTTGAGAAAATATTGTATTATTGATTGTTGGTGGATTATCTAAAAATATTGTAAGGAAAAATTTAAACCTTTGATAGAGGAGTTTCAAGTGAATAGTTAGTATTATATTTAAAAGGTTGTGTGTATTACTTTTCTTGTACATTTAGTATTAAAAAAAATACTACTTTCAAACCTTGTTAATATTTCACATATTTGTAACATATATTTTAGTTGATGCTATAGTCAAATGTTAAAGATGCACTACACCATATATGGGCTATTGCAAGCCCAAAGTATATTTGTGTTGCAATAAACAAGAAACTTGCTAATCTATTGTAATACTTTTGAAATGTGTTGTATAAAATAAGAAAGTGTTGCAAGCGTCTCAAACATTTTGATAAACTGTATAAACAATTGAGCTATTGCAATACTTTTACAAAAACGTTACAATATCGTTTACACTTTTGATTAATTTGGCCAAAAAATTTTAGGCGGGCTTTTAATTTTTCCATTAACGGGCTTCTAAAATTTTGCACCGAAAAATTTTGGTACCAAAAGTTTAGTACAATTTTTTTTAAGACCCAAAACTTTATTACACAAAAACAAAATTTTAATACGCAAAATCAAAATCTCAACCCTCTCCGTCACCAACCTCTCTCTCGATCATCTCTCACTCCTTTCTCACAATCCTCTGTCAAACTGCTCTCATCCTAAAATTGATTAGACTAAACTACAGAACCCCCAAATTGATTAGAGCTTCGATTCAATTAGGGTTTCGATTTGGGCTTGATTAAAGGTAACTTTTGATTATGTTCAATTATATACATAGTATGCCTGTATATATATGTATATGTAAGATTTGAGGTATATGTATGTATGTTATTTGAAATTTCAATTTATTTAAGATAATTTTTGTTAGTTTAGACCAGGATATTGTTCGATTATATGTGTATGTGTATGTAGAAAGGGTTTCGATTCTAGAAAGGGTTTGTTAAAGCTTTCTTGGTAATTTCTGTAAATTTAAAAATTTGATCTTTAATCTATGCAAGACTTTAATATTTCTTGGTCTTTTCGATACAGGGGGGATTGAGCTGATGTTGGAGAGTAACTTCTTATGATATGAGGTATGTGGGTTTTCTTAATTTTGTTCTTGTGATCTGTGTACTTTAACTTTGCTTGTGTTTGGAGATTTCTTAGACTTAGTCTTAAATTCTAGACTTTTGATTTTGGAGATATTCCAAGTCTTGGTTCAAATTTGTGTTGGATATGATTACACCCGTAGTCTATAAAAGAAGATAAGAAAGCATCTAATGATTACTGCACTAGTGTCAATTAGTATGTAATCTTATATCTAACTCTGGATTACAATTTCGACGTGGTTTTTATTTCTGAAATGTACAATAGATAAGAATACATTGTTATCTTGCCATATATTGTTTTCTTTTAATGCTGTTTTTGGAGTTGTTGTATGCTTAATTGTTCTACTTTGCAGATTTGCCATGTATAATATTATATCTAAAATCAGGGTCCACTAGCTTCATTTTGATGCAATTGTGACTTATCATTTTTTCCTGATATTTTATTTAATTTCTAGCTCCTCCCAAAGCAACAAAACTGAAGATATTTGGTGACTTAGGGGAGGGAAGTAAGGTTACTGTGACATGTATTGTCACTGGAGGTGCTGAAGGATCTAGCAGAGTTAAGTGGTTTAAAACAAGCTGTTCAACATTTGAGGGCGAGAAAGGTCTAGAAGCAGTTAGCACATCAAAAATTGCTAAGATGATTCCTGATACTTAACATTCCCATAAAAGGCCTGTAATGGGAGACAAAATTACAATTGTTCTTAAAAATGTCTAGGCTTTTCGAATACCGCTAGGAGCTGTTGGATATTACGCAATTGCAAAGTTTACTCCTATGATCGTGGATGGTGAATCTGGTGAACCTGCATATGCCATAGTAAAAAGGGCTGTTGAAAGTAAGAACGAATGTATTATCAGTTTCTTTAAGCAATGCTGAACCTGGAAAAGAGAACCAAGATATTTATATTCTTTTAGTATTTGGTAAAACACATGTTATATATGTTTCACTTGGGTTTCATCTCATGGTCTATATGAAGGCGTCTTGATATGACACTTGAAAACTGTGGTTGTACAAGGTGAGTCCAACTATATCTTATTATATTGCTAGTTAACTGTGAAGCTGATATACCTTCCACATTCTTTTGCAGTGTAATTAAGATAGTTCTTCAGTTTTGCAAGGAAAATTCTTTGCACCAATCTTTCCTGACTTTAGAAAATGAGTTTTTCAAGGTATCAAACCCAAGTGGTTGAAATGGTGTTTTCTCTAAATTCTGTCAATTGTATTAGCAGTATTTGATAGCTGGAAATACTCTTCCTTTTGTTTATTCATTTTCAAATATTATGCAACTCAAGTAATCGCATACTTTTTGCTTAAATCTTATGTCACTTTGCATGTGGAATCATAATTAATCACTAATATCAGTTAAGGGTTACAAATTCCATATGAAGGTAAGAAAAATACTTATTGTTCACTGTTGGGCTAAGACATCATTTGTTGCCTAGTGCTACTTGTGCTTTGTGCGATTTTATGTTTTCTGTAAGATCTAATTTGTGTTCTGATATTTCCCTAACAAACTGATTTCCTGAAACTAGTGATAAATATTTTAGGGCCTTTTGCTTCTCAATTCAGTTCTTACTGGTAGGTATTTCATGTAATCTAATTCAGTCTAAAGTATAGAACATGTGATACTTAAATTCTGTTACAATCTGAATATGGCTTTATAATAAATGCTTTCTTAATTTGTTATTCTGGCTCAAACACATTTTAACTCATTAGACTGGGAATTGTTGTTTTTAGTTTATCTTGAACAAGGTCGCTAGTTTATTGCTAATTGTATGGATAATTTGCTCAGTTTTCTATTTTATTAGAGTCCTCGCGAATTAGATTGAGTAATGAGCTAGGATGCCAGAAACCTGTTTGCTAGATCTTGATTTTCTATTATGTGCAAACATATTTCTGCATCTAAAGATATTTAATATACGAATAATCATTTTTTACAAACACCTGTTCCCTTGCAGCACTTTTTAATGCTTGATGCCTTACAGGGATGTTATGGTCTTTTGGTTATGTTTACTGCTTTTACCCTTTCTGATTCCTCCAGTTAGGCAACATCATGCGAATTCTCATGCCAAAAAAGGATGGGAGCAGTACACTGATGCTGTCATAGAGGCGATCTCCAAAAAGAAAAGAGGAGTTGTTTTTCTTCTTTGGGGAAATTATGCTCAAGTGAAATCCAGGTACTTGTTTTAATAAGTTTCATGGTTCAAGTTTTGCTGCCATTTTATTACTTTGTCATATGAATATGTCCCTATGCCAAGTTCTGTTCATTTACAGTAGAGCATTTGTCTTAGAATTCGGCACTTGAACATTGTATTAGTGGCTATTTCTATTTGGAACTTTTTGATTATGAACTATTGACAAGTTAATGTTAACAAATTAAACAAACTTCCATTTCATGTTAGTTGAATAAGCATCCTGCAGTTTTCATAATCTATGAAAATAGTTACTTAGTACTGGGATAAATATTCATGCCCCTCGAAGCTCCAACTTTTTGTCTGGGATACGTTACAAGTTTTAAATGGCTATTCTCTATTGAAGTTGTACCATGATGCTAGAAACTATCATAGATTATGATAGTCACTTTGCATGTGGAATCATAATTCTAATGCCAATTTACTCATGTACCATGAATTGGCATGTAGATGAAGGAACACCAAATTGTAAATTTTGGAATGTTTGGTTTTTGTGATTCTTTCATATGTGAACCTCATATATATTTCTCCTTTTATTGAGCTTCATGGTTAGTGATCTATTTAGGTTGGTCCTTTCTATTGTCCATCAGCTGAGGCTAAAAAGAATACAATGTTTTTTTTTCTAATAACTATGTGATTGATATATATGCTGCACTAATCTTAGGTCTGGGATTTGAAGACTACAGACTGCCCGCATACATTCAAGCCACCACCTTCTTTAAGGGTATGTTTTCTGATACGTGTATATCATCTATTTCCTAAACTCGGTGGTGGTTATATCCAGATTTTATTTCACTCCCTTTTTTATTTTATTTTCAGGGGTTGATGCATCTGTGAATACTGGTGACGCAAAATCTGGTGATTCACTGGTATCACTTGGTGAAGCATTTGGGATACACCGGTCTATTGTCTCTCAGATTACTTGGTCTTTCGTAGAGGCCCTGGAAGAAAATGGCCTTCACCACCTGAAGTGGTGTGAGACTGAAGAGGAATTGTCATATATAAAGGCCAAGTTTGAAAGGATACATGGCCTTCCTAATTCACTTTTATATATATATATATATATATATATATATATATATATATGCATACTTTTGGTAGTTTGATACTTTGATATGAAAGACCAAGTTTTATCTAGATTTATGGTATGTAAGTCGACTGTGTTTCGACTTTGGATTTATGTACTAAACGTAAGATGATTTATGGTATAAGCTGATCGACTTTATTTGGGCTTTATTGACATATATTTTGTTTGATTTGTTGTGTGAGAAATTGGAAATGTGATTCTGGTTTGATATGCTTTTGTCTTGGTTTATTGACATTTCAAATAGGATATTGCAAATTGGACTAATACAAAGTGTTGCAGAAAAATGTTGCTAAAAAAAATATAAATGTATTACAATAGGAACAAAAGTGTTGCACATAAATTTTGCTAGAAAACGAAAAGCATTACAATAGGGGAGAAAATGTTACATGAAAATGTTGCAATAAATTGACTTGGCAACACTTTTAACTAAAATATGTTACAAAATAGTGTTACAATACTCTAGCAACATCATAAAAGTGTCACTAAACAAGGCAAAAGTGTTGCACTAAAGAGAATATTGTAATACTTAAAAAATGTTGCAATAAGTACATAAAACGTTGCTATAGGGGTCTATTGCAACGACAGCAGATGCAACGCTGAATTTTGGCAAAAACGTTGCAAAAAACTCTATTGTAACACATTTGGGGTCTAATATAACACTTTTTTGATGTTGCAATAGCCCATATATGATATAGTGTGGTATTGGCAAAAATGATATTGGATGATATTAATAACTGTTATTCTAAAGAATTAGTGGGCTGGTTGAAGTTGATACACTTAGATAATTACATCTCCTAAAATTTTATTATTCGGATATTGTAATAATTAGATCCTCATCCCTCATTATTATTTAAAGTTCGTATATTTGCAGAAAATTTTAATATTGAGATTTGTAATAGTTAGATCCCAATTATTTTAGAAAAAAATATATTAAAATTTGCTTAAAATCTATATTTTGTACGATTTTATGTTATTGAAATAATCAATTCTTTTATCGATTTAATGTAATTAAGTTTTACTTAATATTATTCTATTTTTAGTTTACTGTCATTTGAAATTAGGGGTGTTCGCGGTGCGGGCGGTGTGGTTTTTTCCTCAAACCGCAAACCAAACCGCGTATGCGGTTTGAACAAATTTCCAAACCGCGATCGCACCACGTAACACAAAAACCGCGAAAACCGCACCACATAAAAGCGGTGCAGTGCGGTTTGTGCAGTTTATACATTTAAAAATTAATTATATTAATTATTATATAAAATAAATATTTTTTTTGATAATGTGAATTAAATTCCCACTTATTTGACTTGCTTCACTCATCTTTACGTAATTTGTATCTATATAACATTTTGTTATTTTATTTTGCAGTTGGTAACTTAAACTCTTAGAACGTACTAACATAATAGTACATAATACCTTGAACATCAAAGCATATTTTGAGGATCTAATGTACATTGTTTGTTCATCTAGTTAATCTTAAGTCAATCATATTAGTCTATAATTAAAAATAAAAACATCAAGTAATCTATAATACTAAATTTGTAATAATAAAGCTAGATTTTTGTATAAAATGAAAGTCAATAAAGGATGAATTAATATATATAATGTAATAAATACTTCACTGTGAGATATTAACCTAATTAACTTTTTAGTATTATTAATAAGTTTGGACTAGACATGTTAATTTAAATGGACTGATCGCTGATAAACTTATAAAATATATAAAATACATATAATATATGTTTATATATACATAAATATAATTTATAAAATATTGCGGTGCGGTTTGAACCTTGTGACTGAAATTCGAAACCACAACCAGCACCGCACCGCGCGGTTTCTCAAAATTTTAAACCACAACCGCACCACGAAAAATAAAAACCACACTTCGCGGTGCGGTGTGGTGCGGTGCGGTGCGGGCGGTTTTTGCGGTTTGTCGGGTTTGATGAACACCCCTATTTGAAATAATCATATTAAAATAATGGATGTTCAAGTTTGTATAAGTGGTTATAGATTACTCATAATTACATATTATATGTATTTTTTATTATATAAATAATCTTTCATATGATTTTATATTACTAAACGCATAATTTAATTTTCATAAATTTTTATATTATTCAGTTTTAGTTCTTAGTATCTTGTGTAAGTTATTAAAACTATTTTTATGATTTATTAATTTGAAAATATATATATTATTCTTAATTTTCAATAGTTTTTATTTAATAGTAAAATGATGGATCAATAAGTTTTCTTTATATTTAGAAAATAATTTGTTATTTTTAATATTTATCCATTATTTTCTATAAATAAATAATATAGTAAAAATTTAAATACGACTTTAAATGATTTTAATATAAAATAAATAATATTTGTATTGAATTTGATTTTACCTAGATAAATTTTAATATTTTAAAGAACGAATAAATTATCCACGTGGATATTTATGTTGAGCTAAAAATTAGGTATTTTAGAATTTCACTAGTCACTTTTGTTTATTTGGATATTTTTAAAATTTTATTTTTATTTTTTGTTAACATTTTAATCATAAATACTTCGTTTAAATACTCACTAGCTTAAAACCGGTAGGATGGACGAATTTTCTTCAATATTGTATGAAATTTTTATATAATTTGAATTTAAACTTTATTGGGTTAAAATTTTATATAAAATGATTTTACAATAATCTGGAACTTTAGACAGACTTATAAATGACAAACAAAATCTGTCACAAGTGACGAATTCAAGCTTAAAATTTTGTCAGAAGAATGTGGTGCGTATATATGACATGTGATATTTTTAAATATTAGATGCACCTAATACTGTATTATTTAATTTTAAGGTAACATATTTTGGGTGAACCCATTGATTAGTTAGTAATTAACTTTAGGATTAGGAGCAAATAAACCATTGTAATTTAAAAAGGTTCAAAATAGCCCTTCCTTTTGAATTATTGGTTCAAATAACCTATTAAGAACATATTTGATATGTTAAGATATTGTAAAAATTTTAAAAAGACTTAAAATAAAATTTATAACAAAAAATATATTTATATATGCTATCACTTTGTACATAGTAATTTTTTATTCATAGTTTACTTGCCAATGATCGAAGAGATTGTATATGATTATGATTATAATTTGCAAACTAACAATTTTGTACAATAAAATTTTAATTATAAAATATTCATGTAAAAATAATAAATAAATATTAAAATTTGCAATTTTTGTATTATATTCGAATTTTAATTTATAAAGTATTAACATTTAAGCATTAATTTGTAATTTAAATTTTATAAATTTGTTTTTTTAAATCATTATAGATAATTTTGAATATTGCATGAGAATGTTAAATGTTGTTTTCAAAAAAAAAAATCAAAATTCAATTATACAAAATATTTATAGATATATTATTTATTATCACATTTATTATAATATTATTTATAATATGTATCTTTGAACTTTTTTTTTTTGAAACTCCAAATATATTAAAACCAATTGACAAGCATACATAGGACCTGATACAACCCAAAAGGAAACTGCTAGACTATTTCTCTACTGCCAGCAAGAGATCATATCTTTAATTTTCGTCCCATTTTTTGCCAAAAAATCTGCCTCAGAATTTATTTCTCTATCACAAAATATTGTAACGATATTTGATAAAAAAGCATCCTTATATTTTCTTTCCGTGAAATCTTGAATTAGCCAGTAAGAGTCCGTGCAGATAACCAAAATTGTGTCTCTGTATACTGACTTTTTGAACTCATCCACTAGAAAAATTAGTGACTTCGATTCTGCTTCTAGAGGGGTCAATGCTACAATAGGCCCTGAAAAGAAAAATGTTCTTTGCTTATTTTTATTGATGATGACACCTCCAATTCCTGCCTTGATCTCTTCCTGGTTGACGATATACCAAGACCCATCTATAAATCCCACCATATCATATTTTGACAACAACAATCTAAGAAGATTGTCTTTTTTATTGAGAATCTGGATTTTTAAAAAGTTGAAGGGATTCATATTCCAAATATTTTCAAAACCTTGCGTATAATTTGAAATTGTGCCTTTTGTTTTGAACCAATTGTAAGATGTTGCCTTGATCATAAAGTCCATACCTCTGCTACCTTTTCTTTTCTTTTGGAAGGTGCATTCATTCCTTGTCCTCCAAATTGACCATAAGGTTGAGGTGACAAAGATCTTCCAGCGATCACCTAAGCTTTTTGCTTGCTTTAGTAAAAAAAAAGGCTGAATTGGTCCCCCGACATTTTGATCATAAAGAGATTAAGCCAATTTGATAAGAGAGACCAAAAAGTGGATGCTAAAGAACAAAGCCAAAACAAATGGTTGAAATCTTCCATTGAATTTCCACACCAAGCGCAAGACATGCTTAGATTTAAACCTCTTCGAGTAAGAAAAGATTTAGTAGGAAGTATTCCATGTTGAATTTTCCATAATAAAATTGTTGAGTATTGAATACAGTAAAAGAATACAGAGGGGGGGTGAATGGATTCTTGAACTTTTCTTCGTTCTTGAATCTTTGCAGCAAAATATGTGTTGAGTGTGTGAGATATGTAAGTGCGGATAACAAAGACAAACACAACACAATATTACTTTAATCTAATATTTTATTAGATAAAGATTTTTCTACAATCTGTGAATACAAATGATAGTATTCTCAGCTTCGTTTTTCTCAGGGAGATATTTCTTGTGAAGTATATGAAAAACTTATCTCTTATCTGCCAAGGAAGTGAGGTTGTATCCTTATAGACATGGATACACCTACTTACTACAAAATAAGGTAGGTAAACAAAATACTTTCTAGTCTATCTATCTCATTTGAGTAAGAGTCCAAACGGCTACAGATTTGACTTTGCAAAGCCTGTTCAGATCCACTTCTTTAGCTCTTTGTCCCTTTGTCTTATCTCTCCCAGCTTCTTTGTAGGCTTTCCAATGTGCTTTATAGTACATAGTCAAATAAAGCGTCTTGGCTTGTTGCAGGTTTCTGACTTGTACAATTCTTCAGTATTTTGTCTCCAAGAATGTATTCGAGAAGTGGCTAAGTGAATGATTCGAGAACTAGAATAGACTTAATCGATAACTCTGAGTTCTCGAATAGTGTTATATTGACATATCGAATCACTTCTCGAATAGCTCTTTTCTCTCGGAGTCCTTGAGATATCGAATAGAACATTTTGACATATCGAATCCCTGAGATGTCGAATAGCATCTTGAGTCTTTGAGATATCGAATAGAGCATTGACTTGTTGACCCTTTTGAGAACTCGAATATCACCTTTGACCTGTTGACTCCTTGAGTTCTCGAACAGAGTAATAGACATATCGAATCTCTGAGATATCGAATAGTGTATTCAGAGATATCGAATAGTGTATTCAGAGATATCGAATCCCTGACTTCTCGAATGCTAGACTTCTCGAATAGACAAATGTACTTCTCGAATTGGTACTTCGGCAAATTCTTCATTTCTTCAAATCCCAACTGTGATTATTTGGCAGCCTTTATCTCCTTGCTTGGGGCATGAACCTTGGAACTTCTTTCAAGCATTATTCTTGACTTAATAGGTACATTTACACAGCTAGAATTTGATGCCTATTACAAGTACAAAACCAGTAGAAACTCTACAACTAGAGGTTCCCTCAGTTAAGAGGTCAAGTAGGTAATGCATAGCATTACACATACTTAGGCTTGTTATTAGATGTATTCAGGCATGCCTCTGTGACTAACAATCTCCTCCAAATTGTGAGTAAGACCCTTAGTCACAATTTCATGTCTGATAACAAGCCTAACATACATAAAAATAAAACTTGACAGTACATGTATGAATTTTGATTAGCAATGTGGATAGAACTACAGGGTGAGTGATCTTACAGCCTATAATGAAGTACTAGCCATTGTCATTTGTTTCCCTTCCCATAGCTTTGGCTTACAAATCATCATATGCTTTCTGTCTTCTTTCTTTCTCCTTCCTTGTATTCTCATCCATAGCTTTTATTATTTCTGCCATAGCATCCAATTCTTCAAGCAAAATTGAGTCTTTGAAATCTTCAAGTACTGGTTTCAGAATGTTTGCAGGATAGTGGTTGAGTAGGTTCATTCTGATGTGGACCTGATCCCCATTTCTCCTCCTATACTTCACCACATAGGATTCAAAGTGAACTCTACACAATCCCTTTGCCCTTAGTTTTTCTGCTTCAATCTCCAGTCTCTCAATTTCTTTCTCCCTTTCTAGCCATTTCTCAAGACACTCTTTTCTGATTCTTTCCTCATGATCTCTCTTCATCTTCACAAAATCAATTAGCTCCAGCTTCCATACTCTTTCCACTTTATCTTCTGAGCTCAACAATGCAATGATTCTTTCTATGTCATGTAGCTTGCCCCAGTGTTGACATCCTCCTTGTTTGAATTTCTCCTCCCTTCCATCAGTATATTTGATCTCAAGGCAGTTATCAACAATGGCAACATGGTAGATTCTTTGAGCTTGTAAGAATTACAGTTGATCTTCATCAAAATCTTCATCTAGTGGTTGGAGTTTTAAGCCTGGATAGATTGTCAGAGTCCTTGATTTGGATAGCTTTGGTTTCCTTGCAGCTTGTTTGAATTTGATCCTTTTTACATGGTTGCCTGAGAGTAGCATGTGACCTTTGTTTGTAGACCATTGTAGTATTCCATTGGAAGTTTGCTTTTTGAAATATACAAATGGTTTCTTGCATTGAATCTTCTTCTCTTCTTGAGGTGGCAAGACAGTTGCAGAAGCCATAGATTTAGATTTTGGTAGGTCACTACTAACAGTATTCACCCTAGACTTAGAGTCTTGTGTTGTGGTGAGGTTACTGTTAGCAATGCCTAAGGCTTGCTGTCTTCCACTTTTCCTCTCAGAGACTTTACCTTGATCATCATCATTTTTCTTATCCTTGTCATCCTTTTTCTTCTTCTTATCTTCATCACCCTTATCACTCCTGTGATGTCTTCTCCTTCCATCACTTCTGTCTCCATCCTTGTCTTCATCACCATCCTTGCTTGGGTTGAACTTAGCAGATTCAGGTACAATGCCAGTTGCAATGTATGACCTGAGATAAGATATAGCTTCCAATTCTTCTGCTGTTCTTAAACCCTTCTTCTTGTTCAGCTGCTCAATGATGGCAATAATGAGAGATTTGTTCTGAGGAGTTAGATGCTTAGGAATCACCAGCTGCTTGATATCATCAATTCTTATTGCAGCCTGATAGATTATGGTTCTAGGATTTGTGAATACTTCAGGTAGCCTTGCTGGTTGACCATCCCTTGACTCATCATAGAGACTCTTGTTGTTCTCATTCCTTCTTTCAATTAGTACAAGGAACATATCCACTTCTGAGTGCTTTAGATCCTGTAGAGTGTTGATGGTTAAGTGCCATATATTATTCTTTCCTACCATCATTATTTCTTTGAGCCATAGGCCATTAACTCTCCTTGGTACTACAGTGAGATAGTCAATCTGACTCTTCAAACTCCTATGATATGATATAGCATCACCAGCCTGTTCTCTTGAGACTTTCAGAAAATCCAAGAATGCATCATCATAATAGACATTTGAGTTTGCAATTTTTTGTAGCTTGGCCTTAGTGACCACCTTCACTTCTACTGGCTTGGCACTCTTAGATATGGAGAATGGAGGTTTGTCAGATGGCATACTCCCTGCAACCACTGTGGTTGTGATAGATTGCTTTTGACTAGTGGGAGTAGTGATGTGCACAGTTGGTAGAGTGACAACTGGTAGAGAAGTAGGAGGCTCATCAACTTTGTCTTTTCCTTTTTCAGGCACATGAGTTATAGATTTTGAAGCTCTTTGATGGCCACCTTCATTGAACTTGATGCCCTTTTCTAGTGGTTTCTCCCTCTTTGTTGGTTTCTCCCCCTTTGTATTTTACCTTGAAATCCTCTTCTCCACCTTAGGCTTGTTGTCAGGCACAGAGGCTGTAGAAGTGACCTTTGGAGTTGAAGATTGATCAGGTAGAGGGAGACCCATGTGCTTCATCATGGCAGCCAACATAGATTGTTGATGCAGAAGAACATCAGCTGTGGTGGTGGCTTGAGTGTTCAACTGCTCAGTAAGAGTTTTTACCTTGTCTGTTAGATGAGCATTAGACTGAGTGAGAGTGGCTACCTCCTTTTCAAGTGCATCTACTTTGCTGAACGATTCAGTAGATTTGAAGCCAGACAGGGATTGTTCTTTAAGTCTCTGCACCTCAAACCTAGTCATATCATGCACTGGGACTTCAGTGATTAGCTTATCTCCATACTGATTGGCAAAAAGTGTCCTAAGCATGGCATTGGCCTCAGTTGTCTGATCAGTGAGATTTTGGAATTTGTGCCCCAGTCTTGTGATAGCATCTTTGAGAATGGCTAAACCATTGTCCATCTTGGTGCAGGTAGATTCACAGGCTAGAATATCCTTGACTACAGTCTCCAATTGAGGGAATTTGGAATCAAAAGTCCTCTTTATCCCTCCCACAGACTTTTTTGTTGTATCACTTACCTTGTTGACTTCTGATTTCACACCTTTACCCAGGTAGTGTGCAGCCTTGAGGAATCCCTTGTATGAGTCATTGATGGCTTCATACACTTCACCAGGAGTTAGGGATTTAGCATTTGAGCCCAGTGAAGTGATGTATTCCTCTCTTAGATACTGAAGAGCTTCATTGAGAGTGAGATCATAAGTTCCTTGCATCCAAGCATCTACATTGCCATCTCTCTCAGCATCATCAAGTATCTCTGTTTTCTGCATCCCCACATCATCTCTATGGCAGAGCAATATTGTTTCATAATCTGGATTTGGCACATTGGAGGTGACCAAGTTCTGGGCTATCTTTTCAAACTCAGGAATCTGATCCACAACTAAGCTTTGAAGTGCTTCAACCGTCAATTATGGTGGAACAGATCCTGATCCTGAAGCACTGTCATGTTGCACAGGCTTCAACCATTGTGACAGAAGGTCAGAGCTAGAGCTAGGCAAGCTAGACTCCTCAGTTACAGATGCAACTTCTATAACCGGATGGAAAGACTCTACTACTGTTGTCCCTACTGGAGTGGGATGAGTTACAACAGTAGTTGACACAGGCACAGAGTCTCTAGTTAAAACTAGTGAATCCTCTGTGTTTGTGATGGTGTCATCAGAAGATGCCCCAGCATGCATTCCCTGACCATCTAAATGTGGTACCTGGGTGGTGAGCAAGGTGTCATGCACCAAGTCACTTGAATCCATTGGCTCATCAAGAGAAAATAATTCTTGATGATCAATGCCTTGCTCCTCAATTGCTTGAGTTGCAGGCTCCAAAGAAATAGGAGTGGTAGATTCTGGAAGAGAAGTGTGTTGTAGATTAGATTTTGGTAACTCCCCCTGAGAGATAGAGGGAGTTTCAATTGTGATGTGCTCTCCACTCAGTGTTGTGCTAGCCTTATCACTCTCATGTGCTGACTCTGTACAAATAGGTGCATTGGGGAGGATGCTTGATTCTATAGATGCACCCTGTTGAGAGGATACATCTAGTGAGCTGTTTGCCCCTGATTTTACAACTTCAGCCATTTGGGTGACTGAAGAGGTGGTTTTAGACTTCTTCTTCTTCTTCTTCTTCTTTGGCCTTAGTAAGGGTGACTCAGGTTCCTCACTTGCTATAGCTAATTCTACAGCCAAGGCTGCTTCAGTTAAGATTTTTAGAGGTTCAGAAGCAACCTGTTTTCTTTTCTTTTTACTAACATCACCCTTTTGAGAAGATGATGCAGTTGGCTCTGTGTTTGGTAAAGTGTTTGGCTGAGAGGGTTGGTTAGCAGGCCCTGGGTTAGCATTTTGCTCTACTTGCTTAGGCCTAGCTAACTCAGATTTTGAGGCACATATTGGCATGTTGTGGGGGTAAGTCCTAAATAAACTCTCCATAAGGGGAGTTATTTTGAGTCTTTCATCCACATCATTCCTAGTCTCCAAGCAACCAAAAATGAGTTTGGTCATGGATTTCGGATAGCCTATTCTATTTTGGGTTAAATCTCAAAGTGCTCACTGAAGTGGAGGGCTAGTATCAAATTGCTCACCCTAGTTATCGGCATCTCATTTAAATCATTAAAGTCATAATAAATATCAAATGGATACCTTTAAAATATACTCAAAAAATAAAAATAATTTTTCATTGATTTCTACACATTTTTCTTGAATGGTTCCATAACCAAACGAAAGGTTAATAGTTCTAGTATTTTTGATAATATATTTAGAATTTAAAAAGTTTATTTACTATTTATTTTTAATTAAAACAAGGAAAATGACAATAAAATTAAAAATAAATAGTAAACGAATTTTTAAAAATCTAAATATATTATCAGAAATACTATAATTATTAACCTTTCATTTGGTTATGGAAGCATTCAAGAAAAATATGTAGAAATCAATGAAAAATTATTTTTATTTTTCGAGTAAATTTTAAAGGTATCCATTTGATATTTATTATGACTTTAATGATTCAAATGAGATGCCGATAACTAGAGTGAGCAATTTGATACCAGCCCTCCACTTCAATGAGCACTTTGAGATTTAACCCATTCTATTTTTGTCTAACCCAGGAAATTCAATCAATTTAGCATCTATGAAATTAAGTACAGATTGAATAAAGCGAGGGAAGAAAATTTCATTACCTCTCTTGGCTGAGTTCTTACCAAGTCTCCCATACAATTCTTGCATTATGATCAAACCAACATCAATCTTTCTCCCATATGTTAGAGCATAGCCTATTTGTTGAACAGGTGTGCTGATTTTATCAAAGCTGGACTTCCTTTCTGTGAAGACTTGAAGAAGAGTGGCAAAGACATAGCTCCATTCTTTCCTCAAGTACTTCCTATTCAAATTTCCAAGCTTGATTCTATCTGAGTAGTTGATAAAATCAAAGAAGTCTTCTAATTCCTGATCAGTAGCTTGACTGTCATACACTCCTTGTTGTAACCCCAGTGCTTGATTCATGTTTTCAGTAGTGATGGTGATTTCCTTGTCCTGAATCTTGCAATAGATTATGTATGAAGTTATTGCATTCTCTAGGGCCACGACCTCCACAGTAGCAGTTCTCCAAAACTGTTCTAGTAGGTCTAGATACAGAGTTGGGTTGGCTGAGAGTGCATCCTTGATGTATGATTCAGCCATCCATCGAACGAAGCACTTAAAGTTTGCATTGGGTGCTTCAACATCGTTGGTTATTGCTATGAAATTGGCGTGGGTAGGAATTGTGAGTTGGGTATTTGCCATTGTTACACAGAGAGATGAGAAGAGAATGAAGGTTGAAGAAGAAATTTAGCTTTTGACGTTAGGGTTTTCAGAGGTTTTGGAACTTTAGCTACCTGAGAAATCGAATGAAATTATTTGAACAGTTGTGGAATTGTATATATGTGAGTGACTTGAGTTGTCGATTAGATATAAGTTTTGTATCGACAAGTCAGTCATTCGAGAAGTATAAAACAACTATTCGATAAGTCAAGAAAGGCTTATTCGATATCTCAAGCAGTTTGTAACTCACAGCTGGCAGTTATTTAACTCAGAAAATAATTCTAAGCTAAATAAAATATGTTTTTATGAGCGAAATGAAATTTTGAATATAAATCCAAAAAGCGATTAAGTGTCAGCGAAAAATCAGCCTTTTCAAATGATTCGATAACTCAAATACAGTATTCGAGAACTCCATCATTAGAGAACTAAAATACTCTATTCGAGAACTCAGAGTGTGCTATTCGATTTCTCCAAAAGACACTATTCGAGAACTCAAGAGGGTTCTAGATAGGCCTATTCGAGAACTCGAGCCATGACATAACAATGAACCATTCGAGAAGTCTGACTTATCGAACTATACTTTTCACTCATAAAATTCAATTTTCACTATCTTTTAAAATTTACCAGAAATATTCATTGAAGAATATTCTACCAAATTAAATAGTGATTCTCTCAAAATTTCACAGAAATTTCAAGCTAAAGATGTATGATTTTCAACATATGCAGCATCGTGGAATATTTATAAATCATACTCCAGCCAATACTTACTTCAAAAATATTGAGCTTTTGATAAAGTAAGTATTTACTGCCGCAACAATCTAGTTGATATATTCACTTAGCCAGAATTTGAAGAATTCAGCATTCCAATCTCACTAACCAACCTTGTGAAGGTGGCTTCATCTAATGGCTTAGTGAATATGTCAGCTAGTTGTTTTTCTGTGGGAACATAATGTAACTCAATGGTTCCATTAGTTGCATGCTTCCTTATGAAGTGATATCTGATGTCAATGTGCTTTGTCCTAGAATGATTGACAGGATTGGAAACTATAGAGATTGCACTTGTGTTGTCACACATGATTGGAATTCTTTCCAACACAAGTCCATAATCTCTAAGTTGGTTTCTGATCCAAAGCACTTGAGCACAGCAACTTCCAGCAGCTATGTACTCAGCTTCAGCTGTGGAAGTTGACACAAATTGTTGTTTCTTGCTGTACCAAGAGACTAACCTTTGTCCAAGAAACTGGCAGCTACCTGAGGTGCTTTTCCTATCCACTCTGCATCCAGCATAATCAGCATCAGAATAACCAACCAGATTGAATCCTGTGTCCTTAGGATACCATAACCCCAAGTTTGGTGTGCCCTTCAGATATTTAAAAATCCTCTTTATTGCTATCATATGTGATTCCTTTTGATTTGATTGAAACCTTGCACACAAGCATGTTGCAAACATGATGTCTGGCCTACTAGCAGTGTGGTAGAGTAGAGAACCAACCATGCCTCTGTAGATTGAAATATCTACCTTCTTGCCCTTAACATCTTCATCTAACTTGGTGACAGTGGCCGTGGGTGTCTTTGCAGGTGAGCATTCTTCCAAGTCAAATTTCTTCAATAGATCCTTGATGTACTTGGTTTGACTTATAAAAATGCCATCCTTCCTTTGACTAACTTGCAGCCCAAGAAAGAATGTTAATTCTCCCATCATACTCATCTCATATCTGCTCTGCATGAGCTTAGAGAATTTCTCACACAGCTTCTCATTTGTAGAGCCAAATATGATATCATCCACATAGATTTGAACTAAGATAATATCATCACCATGTTTCTTGTAAAACAATGTCTTGTCCAGTGTGCCTCTAGTGAATTGATTCTCCAGTAGAAATTGTGATAGTGTGTAATACCATGCCCTAGGAGCTTGCCTAAGTCCATACAATGCTTTAAGCAATCTGTAGACAAAGTGAGGGAATTGTGGATCCTCAAAGACAGGTGGTTGTTGCACAAATACTTCTTCTTCCAACTCCCCATTCAGAAATGCACTCTTGACATCCATTTGATAAACCTTGAAATTAGAATGTGCAGCAAATGCCAAGAAAATTCTGATGACCTCTAGTCTAGCAACAGGGGCAAAAGTTTCATCATAGTCAATGCCTTCCTGTTGAGAGTATCCTTTTGCAACCAACCTTGCTTTGTTTCTTATGACTATACCATTTTCATCCATCTTATTCCTCAGATGCCATTTTGTTCCAACAATGGTTATATCCTTTGGTGCAGGTACAAGTTCCCATACTTTGCTTCTTTCAAATTGATTTAGCTTCTCTTGCATAGCAATTATCCAATCAGGATCCAACAATGCATCATCAAGTTTCTTAGGCTCAACTTGGGATAGAAAGCAACCATAGAGACATTCATTTAGAGTTGCTCTCCTTGTCCTCACTCCTGTATTTGGATCTCCAATTATCTGATCTGCAGTATGTGATCTATCCCATTTCCTTGTATGTTCAGATTGATTTCTTAGCCTTGATGTTGCTTCATCATGAAGATCATGATCATTTACATTTCCTCCCCCTGTGAAGTTGCCACTAATCACAGGTGTGTCTTGGATGCTTGTTTCTTCATTGTTGGTTGACACAGGTTCTTCATTCACTTGAGTTTGTTGGATTGTGGGCTCAGATTCAGTTTCAATCTCCTCATCAGAATCATCTAGATTGTCAAACTTCAAAGGATCTTTATCTTCATCATTGGCTTCTTCTAATCCAGGTAGTTTGCTGTCATCAAATGCCACATATGTGCTTTCCATAACTTTCTTTTGACTGATGACATAAACTTTGTATTCAATTCTTTCCGTAGAGTAGCCAAGAAAAATTCCTTCAAATGCTTTTGCATCAAACTTTCCAACATATTCTGAATTGTCTTTTAACACAAAGCATTTTCTTCCAAAAGTATGAACATACTTTAGAGTAGGCTTATTTCCAGTCATCAAGTTGTAAGGTGTCTTTCCAGTGTTTTTGTTGATGAGGGTTCTGTTTTGGATATAGCATGCAGTGCTCACAGCCTCAGCCCAAAAACATGTAGGCATCTTTGCATCAACTAACATTGTTCTAGCAGCCTCAATTAGAGTTCTATTCTTTCTCTCAACAACTCCATTTTGTTGTGGAGTCCTTGGAGCTGAGAATTGTTGAGAAATACCATTCTCTTTGCAGAATGCTTCAAGCATGGCATTTCTGAACTCTGTTCCATTATCACTTCTTAATGCAATCACACTTGCATTGTTGGCCTTTGCTTCCTTGTCAATTTTCTTTATATGCTCAATGATTACTTGTGGAGCCTCATCCTTTGATGCCAGAAATTCTACCCATGTATACCTTGTGAAATCATCAACCATCACTAGAGCATACTTCTTCCTTCCTAGTGACATACTATTGACAGGCCCAAACAAGTCCATATGAATTAGTTGTAGGGGCTTGGTTATTGATATCACTGTCTTTGACTTGTGGCTTGATCTTTTCATTTTTCCTTTTTGACAAGCCTCACACACTCCTTCTTGACAGAATTCAAGTGTGGGCATGCCTCTCACTAACTCCCTTTTGACTAGAGAATTAATGCCTTTGAAGTTCAAGTGTGATAGCTTCTTGTGCCACAGCCAACTATCTTCATTTGATGCTTTTGAGTAAAAGCAACAAATTCTGTCCTTGTTTGCAGAGTTCATATTGGCTACAAACAGGCTTCCTTTTCTTACTCCAAATAGAGCAAAGTCACCAGTCTTCTTGTGGGTGATCAAACATTCATCTTTGTCAAAATTCACTTTGAAGGCTCTATCAGTAAATTGGCCAACACTCAATAGATTATGCTTGAGCCCCTTGACCAGTGCTATATTTTCAATGATGACATTTCCAATTTCCAACTTGCCATATCCCAGTGTGTTGCCAATGCTGTCATCTCCAAAAGCAACCATTGGGCCAGCCTTCTCCTCATACTGTGATAGCAGGGCCATATCACCAGTCATATGGTTTGAGCATCCACTGTCCAAAATTCACATGACCTTCTTTTCACTTTCTTTGCCCTGCAAACACAAAGGTATTACCTCTCTTTTGGTACCCAAACAAGTTTGGGTCCATGTGGCTTAGCAACAATTTTATCATAAACAGCATGCATATCAATTTTCTTGATGTTAGTCTTCTTGTCACTGTTAGAAGTCTTAGAATCAGGGTTCTTAGACTTAGGTGACAGAGGTACCTTCCTAACTTTAAGAGGACTTGAAGACTTTGTTCTTGTGTAGTGTGTGTGAACATTGTGACTGATGCAACCTTCCATGAATTGTCTTCTCAAATTAAAACAACTAGTCGTTACATTCATGTTACATGGCATACAATCAAAATTATCACAGAAAGGAGAGTCTCTATGTCTTAAAGGCACAAAGCAATCATAGAATGGTTTAGCAACACTACCAGGTGGTTTCTTGCATGCATGAGTTAAATGATTAGTGCTAAAACAGTTTTGACAAACTTTCCTAGGGGCATTTGGCACATAAGCATAGTTGTTGTCCTTGTTAATTCCCAATTTGCCATTCCTGTTTTGTTTCTTTTTAGCCACTTTCTTCTCAAACTCATTATTCCCAGCTGAAACAAACTTCACAAATTTCTTAGGTCTAAGTCTACCTCCTGACTGGCTCCTTGGCTTTGGTTTTGATATTCTCACTCTTAGAGGATGCTTGTTGTTCATTTGATTGTGCCTTATCTTCATCATCCAACATTTGCTTAATGAGTAAGGCATCCTCATCAATATCAAGTGTTGGTGTTTTAAATATTGGGGTCTCAGCCTTTTTCAAAACCTGAGGCACTTCCTCTTGAACAACAATGACATCTTCAATGACTGCATAGCCTTTCCTCTATTTAAGAGTGTCATAATCAAGTCCAATGGCAGCCTTAGGTCTAGCTAGATTTTTCTCATAGTAGGACTGCAATAGACTAGAGGAATTCTTAAATGTTTTCAATTTAAATTCATTTTCAGCTAGTTCATCCCTTAGAGCTTTCTCAACTTTACTAGCACATAGAACCTTATTCTTTAGATATTCAATTTCTTGTTTATGGTTTTCTACTTGCATAGCATTTAGTTCTAGTTCCTCATTTCTTTTGTTCAACGGTTCATTCTTAGTAGAGAGTTTAGCAATTTCTTCATTAGCAGCAGTCATACTAGTATGAATATTAAACATCTCAACAGATAGTTGTTCAACCATAGATTTGTATTCAGAAACAGACATGTCTATGGTAGTGAGGGATGGTACCTGAGAGTCTGATGCAGATGGTTCTTCCTTGGAGTTGGCCATCAAGGCATAGTTGCAGAATTCTTGTTCTTCTCCATCACTATCAGAATCATCCCAACACTTCCCTTCAGCTATGTAGGCCTTACCTGGTGTATGTTTCTTTAGCAGAGCCTCATACTTAGCTTCAAGCTCAAGAAACTCCTTATCCTTCTTTTTAGGCTTCTTGCATTCACTGGCAAAATGCCCTAGGTCATTGCATCTATAACATCTCACAGATGACCTATCCACATAGCTGGTTTTGAATTTGTTTTTTTTTGCTTTCACAGGTGCCTTGCTCTTGTTGAATGAATGATTTTGAGATCTAGACTTGTAGGGCTGATTCCTCTCAAATCTGATGTTTGGGAATTTTCTAGCCATAAAAGCATATGAAGTGTTTTACATGGCATCCAACTCTTCAAGAGTGTAGAACTCATCTTCTTCCTTTTCATCAACAGGTTCAGTCACTTCTTCTTCAGTTTCTTCATCATCTACTATCCCTTCTATTCTCAGCTGACTTGTAGATGCTTCCAGGTCTTGAACAGATTTGTTGACAATCAAGGCACAGGATGTGTTTATCATTCTGCCTTGGTTGTCTTGGATAGCCCTCTTCTGAAGCAGCTCAAGCTCATGAGTCTTTAAAACCCCATAGAGCACATCATATGTGACTTTGTTCAAATCTCTTTCTCTTAGAGATATGACTCTTTGCTCTAGATGGTTTGGTGCAGATAGTAGAAACTTCATGCTTAATTCCTTAGTGCTGTAAACCTTCCCATTCATTTGAAGCTCAGTCACCAGCTTGTGAAATCTCTCAAACATATCTGTAATACTTTCTTTGGACTGTGCCATGAAAGCCTCATACTGTGTGACCAGTATCTGTTTCCTATTCTCTCTTACCTCCTCTATCTCTTCACATAACACCTCGATGTGGTTCCACATGTCCTTGGCTGATGTGCATGATGTTATGTTGGCAAACATCGACATATCCATGGAGTCTATGATCAGCAACATGAGATGACTGTCTAGGGCAACCTTTTCCTTCTCTGAGTCCGTCCATTTGGATGGCTCTTTTGCAACATATGATCTAGGAATGACTATTGTGCCCACTATAGATTCAGCAATTTCTTGTTGTGGTACAAATGGACCATTCTTGAGGATGTCAGGGTAGAGAGGATTGGCAGCTTTGATGAACAACAACATTTTTATTTTCCAGAGGTTGTAATTCTCTTTGTCGAACTTAGGGACCTTTACCGTACCTGTAGTCTTTGGTGTATTCGAACTCATGATCGTTTTCTGTTTAGATTAAACAGCCTGCTCTGATACCACTTGTTGAGTATTGAATACAGTAAAAGAATACAGAGGGGGGGTGAATGGATTCTTGAACTTTTCTTCGTTCTTGAATCTTTGTTATAATCACGTTTTATATTTGCGATTACTATTAAATTTTATATTTACAGGGGTGTTGGCAAAGCTTCATCAGAGACTAGATTATACTTCTGTGCTCCACAGTCGTATATGTTAAGTGTATCTTCGGAGTCGGGTGAAGAAGTAGCAAATAAGTCTACGGATATATTATATGAAGACGTACTCCTGCATTCATATTATAGGTATCTTTTGTTGTTTGTTTATAGTTTGCTAATTAAGTAGTCACATTTGGATACTATGGTACTCATAGTGATCTTGTTTTTCAGGTCTTGATTATGTTCGACAACGTCATTGGCACTCACCTTCCGAGCACAAGGCCAAGATATAGGTTGTTTTAATTAGGTTGTTTTAACTATGGTAGTTAGAGTGGTATAGTTTGTTTTTACATGGAGTAGTATGTCAATTATGTTTTTGGTTTGGAAGAGGCATTTTGACTTGAAATGTAGCTAGTTTGTTAGTTTTGCGGATAGTCATTGATGTATATACTGAATTTTTTTGTTAATGATAATGATTTTTTTGTTATTTTTATAAGTATTTGAGTTTTGGATTGACAGCATTCTTTTTAGTATGATACAGTAACATCATTAACACCAAACAAACTGATGTAATTTAAGCACAATGGTGTCACATTGTTGATGCTTTTAACATCGATGACTAACTGATGTTAATATGTATGAAACACATCGATTATATTACAGAAAACGATGTCTAAAGTACTCTTTGACATCGGTTAGTTTCCAGTAACCGATGTTACATATAGTATTTAACATCAGTCAGGTTCCTGTAAACGATGTGATAGATACTCTTTGACATCGGTTTAAAACCGATGTCAAAAGGATGTGAACGATGTGATAGATACTCTTTGACATCGGTTTAAAACCGATGTGAAAGGGGTTGGACCTTTCTCTACACCCACAAAGACATCGGTTGCAAAATGGTCAGACATCGGTTTTTAACCGATGTTTATTGACTTGTTTCTAGTAGTGTATGTAAGTGCGGATAACAAAGACAAACACAACACAATATTACTTTAATCTTATATTTTATTAGTTAAAGATTTTGCTACAATCTGTGAATACAAATGATAGTATTCTCAGCTTCGTTTTTCTCAGGGAGATATTTCTTGTGATGTATATGAAAAACTTATCTCTTATATGCTAAGGAAGTGAGGTTGTATCCTTATAGACATGGATACACCTACTTACTACAAAATAAGGTAGGTAAACAAAATACTTTCCAGTCTGTCTATCTCATTTGAGTAAGAGTCCAAACGGCTACAGATTTGACTTTGCAAAGCCTGTTCAGATCCACTTCTTTAGCTCTTTGTCCCTTTGTCTTATCTCTCCCAGCTTCTTTGTAGGCTTTCCAATGTGCTTTATAGTACATAGTCAAATAAAGCGTCTTGGCTTGTTGCAGGTTTCTGACTTGTACAATTCTTCAGTATTTTGTCTCCAAGAATGTATTCGAGAAGTGGCTAAGTGAATGATTCGAGAACTAGAATTGACTTAATCGATAACTCTGAGTTCTCGAATAGTGTTATATTGACATATCGAATCACTTCTCGAATATCTCTTTTCTCTGGGAGTCCTTGAGATATCGAATAGAACATTTTGACATATCGAATCCCTGAGATGTCGAATAGCATCTTGAGTCTTTGAGATATCGAATAGAGCATTGACTTGTTGACCCTTTTGAGAACTCGAATATCACCTTTGACCTGTTGACTCCTTGAGTTCTCGAACAGAGTAATAGACATATCGAATCTCTGAGATATCGAACAGCATATTCAGAGATATCGAATAGTGTATTCTGAGATATCGAATCCCTGACTTCTCGAATGCTAGACTTCTCGAATAGACAAATGTACTTCTCGAATTGGTACTTAGGCAAATTCTTCATTTCTTCAAATCCCAACTGTGATTATTTGCCAGCCTTTATCTCCTTGCTTGAGGCATGAACCTTGGAACTTCTTTCAAGCATTATTCTTGACTTAATAGGTACATTTACACAGCTAGAATTTGATGCCTATTACAAGTACAAAACCAGTAGAAACTCTACAACTAGAGGTTCCCTCGGTTAAGAGGTCAAGTAGGTAATGCATAGCATTACACATACTTAGGCTTGTTATTAGATGTATTCAGGCATGCCTCTGTGACTAACAAAAATATTTACAACTGGAGGAACTTTGTTTTTCCAAATCCATGACCAATTATCTCTCGATTGTTGCAATGGATCTGTCAACAATTTATATCCCAAGGAAGTTTTATACGGGCCTCTGTTTAACTTCCATGTTACTGAACCCTCCATATCTCTAGGAAGTGATCGTGATATGATTCTATCTAGTTCTGATTCTTGCTCTTACTCCCATTGTCTAAGAGGATGCCTCCAAATGTTTACCTTTTGGCTACCATGCATATTCCATTTCTGGTACATTTGGTCAATTGATATCATCTTAAATAAACAAAGATTGCACAACCTCTGAAATCTAACCTTAAGCGGAGAATCCTCGAACCAAACGTCTTCCCAGAATTGAATTTTAGTACCCTGCCCAAGTTGCCAATTAAAATCTAATCTTGAGAAAAGTTTGAGGCTATGATGTTCAGCCACTGACATTATGCTCTTCATGATTGGAGAAAGAGAGGTAGAATGGCAATTTCTAATTGTCTCCCAGTTGCCATATTTGATCTGCAGAATGTTACACCAGTAGCTTCCACTTTCCGATCGATATCTCCACCACCATTTTGCTAATAGGGCAATGTTTCTTTTTTGAAGACATGAAATTCCCAACCCTCCTTCTCTTTTACTTTTACAGATTTTCTCCCAGCTTAGAAGATGCATTCTTTCTTCGATTTGGGGTAGTCCTTTTCATATAAAGTCCCTTATAATTTTATCTATTCTTTTTATCACTGTATTGGGAACTTTATACAAATTTAACCAATAGATGGGCATGCTATTGAGTACCGACTTCAGAATAATGAGCCTTCCCGCAATTGAAGTGCTTAAATTTTTCCACTTTTTTAATCTTTTGTGAAATTTCCCTACTAAAGGCTCCCAAAAGGTTGTGTTTCTTGGCGATTTTCCTATCGAGGCACCCAAATATTGCAGCGGCCATGAGCCTATCTTGCATTCTAAAATATTGGCCCAACTCTCCATTCTCGAAAGATTTGAACTATCCCCATAAATGAAACTTTTCTGGAAATTGACCTTGAGTCCTGATGCTAGTTCGAACAGCTTGAGAACCAGCTTGATTCCTCTAATTGACTGTGTATCATCCTTGATGAAGAGAATAGTGTCATCTGCGAATTGCAGATGGGTAACTACTGCATTAGGACCTAAAGAAATTCCTTGGAATATTCCCAGGGAACTTGCCCTTTTTAGGAAAAGATGTAGCATTTCCCTACCAGGTTGAAGAGCAAAGGGGAGATTGGATCACCCTGGCGTAAGCCCTTAAACATATGAAATTCTCTTGTAGGTGATCCATTAATTAGTATTGATGGTTTTGCAGAGGATAGAATAGAATTTATCCACAAAATCCATTGCTCTTCAAAGTTAAAGTAGCTTCGAGAAAATCCCACCTGATAGAATCAAATGCTTTTGCGAAATCAATTCTGAAAATAATACCTTTGCTTTTCTTGTGAAGAATACTATGAGCCACTTCATTTGCTATGAGGATACTATCTGCTATACTCCTTCCTTTTATGAAAGCTGATTGATGCTCCGAAACTACTATATAACAAAGGGTTAAAGTATATATACATTAAAATATTTTTATAATTTTTTATTTGAATATTTAACATAGCTAAAGTTTCTAATTTTAAAAATAATTTTTGTAATCATATTTTACCAAATCTAATCATAAGGGTTTAAATGAAACAATACTTTAAGAGAGAATGACATATTGAGCATATTTAAATCACAAGGGCTTATTTGCTAGTATAATTAAATTACACTGGTGTTTTTTCCTTAATGCAGACATTATTAATTTATTTTATTACATAGAATGAACATTCAAAAATCAAAATAACAAATTTAAATATTTCGGTTGTATAACGAATTTAAATATTTCGGTTGTTATTATTTAAATTTAATTATTTTATTAATAAATATATTATTATTATATATTATTAGCTAAAAAATAGAAAAAAAATATTGTGTTTTAGCTAAAAAAAGGAACTGCCGGTACTACTGTTTTAAAAATAGAGAAATTTCAATTAGAAAAGATATAAGAGTAAATGTGTTTTACTTGAAAAAAAATTAATTAGTATTGAAAAAATAATTAAAGGCAACATATTTTCCCTAAAAATAGAAATTGAGTGGTCACTTACTGTTATATTTTTTCTAAAACTTTCAATAGTTTGGTTTTAATATAATAATATAGATAGATATAAGTAAAGATAATTAAGTAATAACGCACTAATATATAATATATAAGTAATGATAATTATAAAAACATAAAATACCGAAAAATAGGTACCTTACCAATTTTTTAATGTTTTGACTATTATAATATATTATAAATATTATAGATTGGATAAGTACTTTCACCAAATTTAGTTCCTTCTCTTTAATTACTCCCTTCGTCCAAAAATATTGACACATTTTCCTTTTTGGAAAGTCCCAAAACTAATGAACTTATTATACTTACTATTTTTGAACACTTTATTCTTTTTTTATTAAACAAATACTATAAACATTATTACACCCACTACTTTCCTCCACTATCACAAATCTATTTTAAAAAATTGATAGGTGTGCCACTTTACCCACTTTTTATCTAACTTAACTCCTTTTTTATATCTTTTCTTAATCTCCGTGCAAGTGCAGGTCGGATTTTTGGGACTGAGGTAGTATTTTTCTAAAAATTTGGTGTGTATTTTAGTATCTGTGTTCTTCTTAAATTAGTTTTCTTCATATGTATATAAATTATCATTATTAATGTTTTAATTATTTTCTCTAAATTAATAATTTTTTAAATTTATATACAATGTTATACGATTTTCATCTCATATTAATTATATTTTGTACTGAATTTGATTTTAGTAAGATAAATTGTGGGATTTTATTAGAATAAATAAATAATTTTCAAATTCAAAAAAAAATTGGAAAAAATACAATCAATTAGAGTTAAAATAAATAAACAAAGTAAATGTTTATTATAATTTACGCTTATTTAACTTTCTCTTTATCTTAAAATCTAAAAATTTGATTTTAACGATTTAGCCACACGAAACTCATGAAATAATTTTTAATTTATTAATAAATCAGTAATTATCATTTTGCTGTAATTACCCAAAAACTGAAGAAAAGAAAAGGAATGGACCGGCGTAGGCTTAATAGTTAAAATTCAATTATAATTATGAAAAATATATTTAAATTTGATTTTAAGTATTAAAATACATTTTCTTTCAAAAAAAAGTTTTAAAATACATTTTTTAGTATGATGGATGAAGCCGATCAAATTATTTCCTTACAATTTATTTTTATAAAAGATATAACTGCTAAGATCCCTATATATAAGAGGATCTCCAACGGGTTTCCTATTTTGGACCCCTGAAATCCTATTTTGGACCCCTAAAATATAATAAAATAATGCTTACTTAAAATATAGGAACCAAAGCTGTTTTACTCCAATGGTAATCTGTTCCCTATATTTTCAAGAGTAGTATTTAATTAGTATTTTGAAATTTGACAATGTTTCTATTAATTTTATAAAATTGTTTAAAGTTTTCATTATTCATTACTTTTTTAGTTTATTCATCTTTACACTTATGTATTCAAAAATTCTAAGTATAATTTCATAAAATACTAGAATTTAACAACAATTTATGTAATTTTTCCAACTATTTATATATCCTTCATTTATCAAATATTAAATTTTAAATAATTAACTTAGTAAAATAAAGACAAAAATTAAATTTGAAATAAAAAGGAAAAGCAAAAAAAATTCACACATGAATATACATACACGTATATACACCACACCGACACAGACTGCAGAGATCAACAAACAGGACAACGAAAGCGGAAGAGAAAGCAGGAGAGAGGAGAAAAAGAGAGAATTGAGGGAGGGAGATGACATGGTCAAAATAGGGGCTCAATTTTGGTTACCAAAATATGGGGTTGAAGTTTCTCTCACCTAAAAAATTTAGGAGAAGAGGAGTCCTTTGGAGATGATAATTTGAAGAAGAACGCCAACAACATGTTGGTGCAGTGGTTGAGTCACTGGTCTCCTTTGAAGGGGGTCAGGGGTTCGACTCCTGCGTGTGCGTGAGTTTCTTAGTTTGTATTAGGTTTCCTTTCTGTATTTGTAATGGCCGGGGTCCTTCGGAAACAGCCTCCCTATTGTATAGGGGCATGGTCTGCGTACTCAGACACCACTTTGAGTGGTATTATAACTGAGTAAGCTAAGTTTTTAATTTGAAGAAGAACCCCTAAAAACTTCCTACATGGCATATTATAGATAAGGATTGTGAAGCATTGGAGATGCTTTAATATCATTAACATGGTTCCCTATTATGTATTGATGTTTATGTGTGTCTTGTTACTGGTTTTGATGGTTTTTCTACTAAGGATTTATATGAAATTTTGGGAGATCCGTAAGACTGGCATCTAATAGGGACGGTGGTGTATACTGCAAGAGCTACCTTTCACAACAAAAAATTGTTTATATTTTGGGAGCATTTGTTGCTCTAATATCAGTTTGGTAGTAACTGATAGTTTTGAACATTGTGAAAGTCAATTGCGACTAGTTTCATAACTCATATAGGTTGGATTGCCTAAGATGTCATTGGAATACTTTTTCGATTAAAGAATTTAGATATTTTATATGTTAAGCGATCTGAAAACAAAAAGGCTATTTATTTAGCTCGTTTTTGTTTTACAATCAGGTTGTACTTGATAATTCGGAGGTTTGTCCGGGTTGGATTACGATATTTGAATGTTAATAATTTTGTCAAAAAAAAAACATGGTTCCCTAAACAATATTTTCATTTTAAACATTGGTGGCTATAGTTCGGATTTATTCATAAGTAAAAGCCAACTTAAGTAAATTTTGTGTTTTTATAAGCCAACAGTTTCTAGATGGACAATTATATTTCTTTGTCGAGAATATTTACAAATAATGCTAGAGATTCTAAGTTGAGTACCAAAATTTGTTCATAAATAAAATTAAATTTGAATTATTTTTATTGATTAAGTTTTGTGAATGCATTAGATCCATTATTATTAATTGAGTTGTAAATAATCCAAACATAAAATATGGTATTTTAAATTCATTTTGGAAACCAATCTGATACCTCTAGCATTATTTAATGTTTCGTTTATGTAGATTTTAATGAATTTAAATTTTCAATACATACAATTAAAAATATTAAACAAATTAAAGTGTGCCTCGTGTTTTCTAAATCAAAGTAAAATTTAAAAGTTTTTAGATCTTCATTTAACAGACGTTTTATCGAAACCATGCTATTCAACATCCAGATCCGTTTAGATTGAGTGTTGAGAAGGGTTAGATTGGCCTCAAATTTAAAATTTGTTTTTGAGAAAAATTTTAAAAGTAAAGTATTGAATTTTGTTAGTTTACGAAAGAATTAAAATAATATAACATATTAAATTCAAAATCCAATATTTTATCTTTAAAATTTTCACAAAAATGAATTTTTGAATTTGAACCCGACACAAGTCAACCCTTCTCAACCCCCAATCCAAACCGAGTAAACCGATGTGGAAATGACGAAAACTTACTCAACCAGCTATATTATGTACGGTTTGGCAAATCTTAACTCAAATTTATAATTACTTATTTTGGAAAAAAATTATATTTACATATTTTTTTTTAGAAAAAAATGTATATGGATAGTTTAATATTCGTTATCTTGCACCTATTTCAGAAAAAAGTACATATTTACATACCTTTTTTAAAAATAATTAACTTATTTCTGAAAAATAAAATTTTCCAAATGGAACCTATAATTTTCCAATCAAATATACAAATAACAATATATGCACACAAGATTCATCGAATACAGAAGTGGACTTAGTTTGAAAATTGCTACCAAAATTTGATTAATAATTTCTGAAATGTACAAGTGGACTTAGTTTGAAAATTGCTACTCCCTCCGCCTTATTTATATTGTCCAAGAACAAACATTCGTATATTTAACAATCAAGTAATTTATCAATTTCAAGTTTAAATATTGATATATTTGTAAAATATTACCAAATTAAATACTTATTTTATCGCAATTAAAGAAAGTGCATGATCAAATATTTTGGACAAATATTCATTTTGTAAGATATATAAAATTAATTATACAAAAAAATATTTTGAAATAAATGAATACGAAATGCGACTAATATACACGAAACCAAAGAAGCACTCCCTCTGTCCCGAATGAGCCGGTCAACATTTTCCAAAGATTAAGAATTTTTTTTTGACTTTGTTTGTTGGCAGTTTTTGAGTGGTTCATTTGACCACTTGCCCAGCACAAGTAATTCTTTAGGTTCGGTAGTTATGTATTATATTGTATAAAAATTTAATAGTGGGTGTAATAGTGAAAAGTAATGGATGTTATTATGTTTATTTAATAAAAAAATAGTATAAAATGAAGAAGTAGGGGGTATAATAATGAAAAATAATGTTTAAAAAGTAAGAATAGTAGTTAAAATGGGATGGAGGGAGTACCAAATTAAACTATTGATGTGCTATATATATAGCCTTTACTAAAACAAATAAAATTTAATGAAACTACAGATGCTGTTCATGGACCTCATGGCTATTTGATTCTCACCTAACCCACGGGGGTCACGGCCACCAAATTTGAAAAAATGCATATAGAGAATATAGCGGATATTTAATTATTTATGCAAAATTATCGAATAAAGAACTACTCGCTTGGTATTCTGATCTATTCAATTCTTTATAATTCAAAATTTTCAAATTAATTGTTTTTTAATAATTTAAAAACTCAAACGGACCGATTATTTTTCATTATTTTCCAATATCTTTTTAATCATCACTTAAATATTAATGGATCTTCACACTTTACACACTTTTATTACACTCTTTTTTTTACTCTTTTTTTTTTCCTTTCTTTAAAATGCAATTTTTAATTCTTGTGATACATTGCGATTAATATTTTTCATAAATTTTAACATTTTATGAGTATATGATTCAAATCATCCGGTATCGTAATTTTACAAAATAATATTTATTTTAAATCTGATACATGTTTATTATATAATTCATATGCTGCTAGAAATAATATCATTATGTTGTGCCTTTAATAGCACCAATACAACTACTACCATTGTACTACTAACAAGTCAACAAGTAGACGACTGATTTTCCATTTTTACATACCTAAAATGTGGGTTGAGTATAAAAATTAAAACGAAATTGAAATCGAACTAAAATTCCATTAAAATCAACAAAAGTCGAATCATTAAAATTGAACCGAATTATAACCGGAAAACTGAACCGTTGCTATGGGTTTGGTTTCGGCGTTAAACCAAACAGAAAAATCGAATCGAACTGATTATTAAAATAAATTAATTATATATTATATAGTATATAAATATTTTTACGAAAAAATATAGATGTTAATGTAATTTAAAAATTAGCGAGTATCGAAAATTTGAACCAATGTTATATTTTGATTGTTACATTAATTGTTTGGACCTGTCCCAAGTATTTACTCTTCTGCTATATATAGCGAGTCCACTCCACATTCTACAAATTTGCAAACAGATACAGATTAACGGGGAACAAATCATACACTCAAGTTAGGGGTAAGTAAAAACCGAATCAAATCGAAACCGATGAAAATTGAACCGAAAAAACTCGAAACTGTTAAAAATAGATCCGAAACCGAAATCTAAAAACCGATCTAATTTTAATGGTTGCGATTCTGGTTATAGGTTAAAACCGATCCGAAAAAACCCAAACCTGAACCCGAACCGATTATTAAAATAAATAAATAAATTATATATATATATATATATTTATATTTATATTTGTATTTAATAAATACACATATTTTTTGGATAAGGTTCTTTCATAAATCTTACCAAATCTGTCATTAAACTGATATTATTGCCAGTTCTGCAAATTATGCTCTTGGTGACTTAATGCATATCAATTTCCCAACATGTAATTGTTAAATTGAGTGAGGCACTGTAAATTATAGAACAGAGCTTTTATTCGAAGTTGATATGAATATAAGATAATGAGCTTTCTTGGTAATTTCTTTTTCATGTGGTGTTGTTTGTCTACATTTTGCTTTTAATCTTTTAGGGTTTTGCTACTTGTAGTTTGGACAGTGTTTATTTTAGTAATTTATAGATGCAAATAGATGAAAGGATATCCAGTAAGTGTGAATTTCCCTATATCTATTTTGATGTTGATCTCATTTAAATCCTAGATCATGGCCATTAGTCTACCACCTGGGAAAGTTTCTGTATTCAGCAACTCCTTTATTTCTAAAATTGTATCTAAAATTTAGTAATTAATTATTAAAACTATGCATGTTTCGTGTAAGCAAATGTTTCGTGGATGTAATTTTAACTTTTACGTACTTTTCATTTAAGTAAAGTATGCCGGTTTTATCATTTTTATTTGAGGCGGTTTTAAAACCGAAACCGAACCGATTGCAACCGATCTGACAATTTTAAATCCGAAATCGAACCGTCGGTTTCGGTTGCGGTTTCAATTTTAGATTTTAAAATCCGAAGAGTTTCGGTATCGATTTCGGTTTTACCATAAACCCGATCCGATCCGATCCGATCCGTGCTCTCCCCTCAAATAATACATTACACTCTAATGTTAAATCTAAGTTTCTTTAATGTATTTTTTCATTCAAGTTAAAATAATTTTATGTTATGTGATTTTAAAACCGAAACCGATTCAATTATAATCGAACCGAGATTTTTGAGATAAAAACCAAAATCGAAATTAAAACCGAAATCGAAATCAATGATTCGACTCGACTACGATCACGGTTTTCAATTTCCAAAATTCAAAATTTTCGTTAAATCGTTGCTCTCCCCAACACTTCCTCTAACGGTATTTAGCTAGTACATATGCAAGGAAGTTGGGACGCAGCCTTTTAAGTTGTAAACATTGTTTGTTGTTTTTTAATGTTATAGCGTTACGAGAGTTTAACCAAATCTGTTTTGAAATACTATGTCTTGAATTTTAATATTTATTTAAATTAAATTATAATAACAATACAATTACTTATTATTTTCGTAAATTGCCGAACCGCATAAGCCGTTCAATCCAAATTTACCTCATTCCTTAATTTTGGTGTTCAATCCAAATGTTAAAAATAATAAAGAGTAAGGTTGGATAGCTCAAGTGATTGAGAGTATATTCTTGTCGATCCAGACCGTGGATTAGATACTTATTTGTAAGCTTATAAATACTTAATTGTCAAAAAAAAAATAAGGAACGGAAGGAAGGGATACGTTATCCATTTTGCAACATGATTAAAGTAAGCCACCGCAAATTTGACCAAAAAAAAAAGTAAGCCACCGCAACGTCTTAACAAAAATAAATAATAAACTACAACTATGTGGGCGCGGGACGGAAAAGTAAATATAAATTAGAGTAGAGCTTAAGCACAGACTCCACCCACAGTGATCATAAACCAGCCATGACTCAGACACTTATGCATTCACGCTTGTCCTCAGGTTTCTTACATCTTCAACCAGAAAGAGGTACCTATATGTATATGTAAATATCTGATCTGTCCATGGTATCTATGTATATATCCAACTCTAACTTGTCTGCACTTGCTCACATCTTTGTGTTTTGTGTTACATCTTATATAATTAATTTAGTCCTTAAGTTTGGCTTTGAGTACCTACTTATCTTATATTTAATTTGTGCAGGGTTTCTTACTCTTCAGACGCAAAGAAGACATGCTAAAATATTGAATGGATACAAAGAATTTCCTTTCAGAGTGGTTTCTTGCGATAAAAATTTAGATTCTACGAAAAATTTTAGCAGCAGTTGTGAAAAGCCAATTAGAACCCACAGAAGCGAACTTTTACAAACAGTTGGTGCTACATCAGAAGGCGAGGTTATTATACAGCCCAAAGATGATTACCAAACAACATGGCAGAGTACTTTACGGAGAAAATGGGATGCATTTAGTGTTTTTAGTCGTCCATACTCTGCCATATGCACAGTAAGTACTAGATACATATCAATCTTATACTTGTTTGAATCAACGGATTTCAATTAACTTTTGAACTATTTACGTGTTCTGGCATGACAGATTATTGGAATAAGTTCAGTTTCTCTACTGCCCTTTACTTCAGTTGGAGATTTCTCACCTGCATATTTTGTGGGATTACTACAGGTGAGATATTAAAGTCTTTTATGTACAACGCGGTATGGTATGCTGCTAACAATGGCTTGCCGTAAACCATTCACCACGTATTTATATTTTGTGGCAGGCTATGATCCCATTTCTTTGTGCGAACATCTATACCTCGGGGATTAATCAACTGGTTGATGTGGACATAGACAAAGTAATCCAACTAGTTTTTTATAAAAATATTCTCTCCCTTTTTTACAAGTTGCTAAACAAGCCTTTGACGCATTTGCTCATCAGATAAACAAGCCTTATCTTCCACTGGTTTCCGGAGAACTTTCCATGGGTGAAGGGAATGCGATTGTCTCAGCGTTGGCCTTTACGGTTAGACACTGATGGAGATTATCTTCATATGCTATCACCTTGGCTTATATATTACATTCACTTTAATGATAAATATCAACTTATTTGTTGAGAGACTATTATATTCATAAAATATCATTCTTTTATTACATTCACTTATCGATAAATAATAATTTACGATGCAATATTCCTTTATCTTTTTACCATTTATATCTAACACGTATTATGTCATGATGTCATATATGCAGTGCTTGGCCATGGCAATCATGTCTAATTCTGTACCGTTGTTTGTTGGGGTCCTTGTTTATTTTTTTATTGCAACCGCATATTCTGTTGAGGTAACTTTTCATCTACTCTCGCATTCTTTTTTCAACTTTTTGAATTATTGGCATGATTGTAAAACTTCCTGATTTAGTGAGTTAATACCTGATTAATCCTCTCTAAGATAATCTTTTGAAACTCGATTAATTCTGTGAATTTAATTAAAATGATATGTTTAATTATAAATTAAATTAATATATTAAATATTATTATAATATGTGATTAATATTAATCCTTCCGATTAATCCCCAATTACCCTATTTATCTTAAATCGGTAACTCGATCAATTTATATCGATTACCGATTTTTACAATCATGATTATTGATCATTTTGTTTAATTTTGATAAACATCTTATCTTTTAGAAAGAGGAAATTGGTTTTTGGAAAATCATTTACTAAAAAAAACATTTACAGTGAAACACAAGTTCCTCCTCAATTATTAATACCCACCCGTACTGGTTCAAATCCCCTGCCCACGCTATGTCTTTAGTACCCTGTCTTTCTCATAGGATTTTCCTAAAATGGGTCGACCAATAATGTTTGTTGGCAGCACCCTGTATGCTCTGTATATCTTGATGACTGTTTGCATGGTCTTTGATCTGTTTTACTAAATGGGTCTAGCTATAATATTTGTTGGCAGCATCCTTTACTTAGATGGAAGACAAAACCACACATGGCTGCATTTTCTATGGCCGGCCTAATGGGACTCACCATCCAGCCTGCTGTCTTCTTTCACATCCAGGTAACCAACTATTTCTGCTCCCTCTAATTTTATTTTATTTTTCAAAAATGCAAGATTATTAGTATAGTTTCTTAAATTATTTTTAATTTTTTAAAAATAAAAATAAAAATGTTAATTTTTCATTCAGAAATATAATAAAATAATATATAAAACTTTATCCAATCCTAATATAAAAAATTGAAAGGGAGAGGAAATACATTATTGCATGCGTAGAGCACACAGCAGATGATAGTTGCATATAACATGCTATCTATGTGTCTATACTAATTTATAACAAGCAACTATAGAAAATTTTCTTAAACTCAGCTTTCTTATTACTAAGTATTTTTAATATAAAATTTATTAAGTTCATTCGTATGATGTATAGTATAGCATATTAAAATTTTTACTAATTTATTTATTTAATTCTCTAATTTTCGGATATTGACACATACATGCATTAAAAATGTAGAGTTCTTTTCAAGTATAACATGGTGATATTTTTATGCATTTAAATGTTAATAATATATTTTCATGTAAAATACAAAAACGTGGAGTTTAAGATGTCAAAAAATTAATTTTGTTTTAGTTTAAATTAAAATTATGTTATTTTAAGATAATGACTTTAGAAAATTTTCATATAATTAATTGTAGGAATAATTACCTAAGTTGAATACTTAATAAATTTCATATAAGTATTATATGTAAAATACTTGATGCTTGATGCTTTATAATTTGTAATTAGGTTCAAATCCGCTTTAACCAGAATGGTTAAGTTGATCCTTAAATATAATACTCCTATAAATAATTATTAGATTGTTTGGGTAAACACACAAAATATTTCAAAACAATAATTATTTCAGAACTTATAAGTTAATTTTTTTTTATAATTTTCAAAATATTTGTTTTTTTATATATAACAATGGATGTCAATGGATAGATCTTGATGAGTAGGAAAATTTGAGATATACATATCAATTTTCTAATGAACGGGCCAAAAGATATATGATTTTGAATATTCGAAGGATATTATATATTGTGTGTATCCAGAAATAAGTTATAAGCATAAGTTGCAAACACCCGATAAGGACTTATGGACTTATAAGCCATAAGTTCCTTGAAATAAGCTAAAACAAACAGGCCCTATATATAGACTAAGTTTCCAAATCCATCAAGTACATACTAAAATTAATAATGGTTATAATCACATTAAAATTAATAATTATTTATTTGTTCCAAAATTGTAAATTAAATTAAAATTGCATTAATCACACATTATAATATTTTATTATATTATAAAATTTTAAAATTCAATAATGAAATATTTTAAAATGATCGGGGTCAATATAAGCCGGTATACATAAATTGAAGCAACCATTAATGTGCAGAATGCGCTCGGTAAACCAATGGTATTTTCAAGGTCAGTGGGCTTTGCTACCTTTTTCTTCAGCATCTTTGCAGCTGTTCTTGGAGCAATCAAGGTAAATCTTATACATTTAAGCTCTTGTCATATTTAGAATTTATGTAGTTTTTATGTTTAAGTAAGAGGGTTTTCCTATGATATATATATGTATAGAATATTATTTTTTAATATTAGTTTCTCCTTTCCTAGTATATTAGTTTTATGAAAATGTGCCGAAAGAAAATTGAATAGAAAATTTCTAAACCAGACACTTGAGTTGTAAGAGAGGGAAAATAATTAGCAATATTCGGGTGTTTTAAGAGGTTATAAATAACCCAAATTGTGAAATATATACAGCTTTGGTTTTTATGTACTAATTTGGATTCTCACCATCTACTATACTGCATTGAACCAGGACATACCTGATGTTGAAGGAGACAGAGCGCACGGCAACCTAACATTCAGTGTGAGATATGGCCAAGAGAAAGTTAGTAACTTTTCACTACAATTATACATGAAGAGAATGCATAATCCCCCTCCACTTCCTCTCTCTACATTTATGTTTACTTCAAAAAAAATTCTTTAGACAACGAAAACACACACTACAAGAGTAACCGTCGAATAAAGTGTTCGATTGAAAAAGTGAAGATTGTTGTCATTATATATAGACAAGATGGTCAAAAGAGAACATAGCATAATCAAATATTTCAAATATTTTTCTAAATTAATTTCGAAGATATAACCATCAATATAATCTGTCAAACAAGAGAATCAAGCCTTTCTATCCACCAATATAAACTGTCGGATGAAGTGTTCTATTGAAGAAGTGAAGATTGTTGTCATTATATAGATAATAAGATGGTCAAAAGAGAACATATCATAATCAAATATTTGTCTAAATTAATTTCGAATCGCTGTAATATGTCTAAAAAGTTCATAGATGCTTCAAGTCATCTGTCTATGATTACAAACTAATAGCAACTTTTGTTTCACAAATTGTTTAGTTGACTTCACATTTTGCAGGTCTTCAATTTCTGTCTAAATATCCTGATGATTGCATATGGGGCTGCTGTGGTGATAGGAGCTTCATCCCCGTTTCTATTATGCAAGATTGTATCAGTAAGTTCTATGCTTCAGATGCACATAAAAGACACAGATACATGCATACTTGTCAGAGTAACCGTAAGTACTGACATTTCTCTTGAAATTTTTGTTCGTATTTCAGGTGATAGGTCACACTACACTTGCCTCCCTCCTTATGCTTCGAGCAAAATCTACTAAAGTGGACGATCCTGAATCAACGCAGTCGTTTTACATGTTTTTATTTAAGGTATGTAACTATGTTCTACACAAGACATTGGTAGTTCTCCAGGAAAAACCTCAACTTAGTCACTAAATAATCGCAAGAGATACGAAAATGTAGGGCATCACCCTATAGAATTATATTTTCATCATAACATTTCATCAAGGAATTCCTATTTGTGTGATGAAATCCTATAAAATAACCTTACAAGTCTAGAAGTAGAAGAGGATTTCTTATGTGTGTATGAACTGAAAATCATAAATAGAATGTTTACAATTTGGACAAACCAAAACAACTGTTATTAGGTAATCAACTTCTGTTTTCCATATATCTAATCAACTTCCATAAGAATTTTATAGGTGGCATGTTTGATTTAGGACTTGATTATTATTATTATTATTATATGATGTAAACATTGTTACAAAATTTACCAACTAATAGTAATATGTTGGCGTTTGCCACTGCTTTAATCTTAATTAATCTGCTTCGTTTTCATGCAGCTATTGTATGCAGAGTATGTGCTAATTCATTTCATGCGCTGAGAAGATATAGATATAAACAAATACTCCTTCAAAAATAAACAGCAAACAGAGGACAAGCAGAATTGGCCTCAAAGATATTCATAACGTACCCGTGGCTTTCTCTTCTTTGGAAGTGAAAATAATCTTTCATTTTAGTTTGTGTTGTGACTTTCAAATTTGATATTGGTTTAATAATCACCCATTGTGGATCGTCAAAGGTTGGAAATTACAATCGTTTATTAGTAATGGATCCCTTGTAAAATATTTTTTAATCAATAACACAAAAAATTAAACACACTCACTCACAAACAAACACAACCATTCCCTCCTTGCTTTGTGCAAGAACACATATTGCTAAGATCGACCTTACACTCCATCGCTTAAATGGTCTTCGCATTCCAATATAATTTCGGTGTTTTTGTAACATCCCACATCGATTATAATAGGAGTGTTTGATACCTTAATTTATCGATACAAGTCAATAATTGTAAACTAATTTGCCAGCTCTTTGGTCTGATTTTTGGTGAATTGTTGGGTACAATATTGTAACATTGCTATATTTTTTAGTTTTTTAATTATTAGTTTTTTTTTTTGAAAACTCAAAACTACTTTTATTCAATACGTAAATCAGATAACAAAATCTCCTACAAAGAACTTGGAGGAGAATAGAAAACTTGTTAGCAACCTACATCACAAGAACATCTAGCCAACATATGGGGAGTCTTGTTGGTATGCTTTCGAATATGAGAAAGAGAGATATCAGACCTAGACTGTAGGAACTTCTTACAACTTTCAACAACATCCCCTACCTCCAGTCTATTAATTTTCTTACTCTTGATTGCCTTCACCATGAGTAAAGAGTCAGTCTCAACAACAACATTCTTCAAGTCAAGAGCACGAATCCAAGATAGTGCTTCACTCACCCCAGTAGCCTCCGCTTCAAACACGGAAACCTTGCCTGCAAACTTCTGAACTCTTCCTTGTACGAACCCACCTGCATGATCGCGATGACCATTCCAATAGTGAAGAAATCCTCCGTTGGAAAAATAGAGGCATCCACATTCAACTTGAAAAACCCATTTTGCGGAGGTTTCCACCAATCTTGTTGAACTACATCCATAGAGGGCTTCCTTGGCTTAGCTTTTGCTTGTCTCCAGTCCAGAATCATTTTTGAGCTCCACTCAGTAGCCACCACAGCTGTGACAACCTTATTATCCTAGACTAACTTGTTTCGAACGAACCAAATACCCCATAAGACAGAAACTATTTTCAACAGCACCTCCATTTTCTGAGAACAAAGAACATCAAGTAACCACTCAGATACAGTTTGGTCCGCCAAAAGATCAAATTGCAGACCAACCTCATCCCAACAGCTTCGAGCAAAAACACAATCGAAAAAAATATGTTTGACATTCTCCTCTGTTCTAGTGCAGAAAGGACATTGATTAGAAATATTAACCCCTTTTTTTACTAATGCAGCACGAACTGGGATATTGTTTCTCCCCAGTCTCCACAAAAATATTATGATCTTATGAGGCACCTGTAAATTCCAGACCTTATTCCACCCATTTGACCGAACTATGCCATCAACATTTGGCCTGTTTGTTTTGCTCCAAAACCGGTACCCATCACGAGCAGTATAACCTCTATCTTTTGCATCATGCCACACAATTCTATCAGAGACCTGGTGGTCAAAAACACGAGTATTTAATATGGCTTCCGTATCCTCCTCATTAAAAATACCACGGATATAATCAGTATCCCACCTACGAGTGCTAGGAATAAAAAGAGATTCCACCTTCATGCCATTCGTTTCACCTCATAGCCTCTGCACACACCAAGATTGTCCTTATTTCGCAGCCATCTATCCTGGTAAACATCAACTATACTACCATCTCCCACTACCCACCTAAAACCATCCTTCAACACTTCTTTTGCTTTCCACAACCCAGCCCAAATAAAACTCGGCCCCGTCCCTTGCTTAGCTTGAAGAATATGGGAATTGGAGAAGTAACTGGCTTTATATACTCTGGATACCAGAGAATTAGGATTCATCATGAAATTCCAAATATGCTTCCCTAACAACGCCATATTGAAACCATACAAATTCTTAAAACCCATCCCACCCTGACTTTTAGGCATACACATCGCTTCCCAACTATGCCAGCGAATTCCTTTTCTCTCTTTCGAATTAGAACTCCACCAGAAACCATTCAACATTCTCTGAATTTCCTCACATAATGTTTAAGGAAGTAAGAAGCAAGACATTGTATAAGACGGAATTGCTTGAGCAACACTTTTAATTAGGACTGCCTTACCAGCTCTAGACAACAATTTTGAGTCCCACCCCTCAATCCTTTTCCAAATTCTATCTTTCAAAAAATCAAACACAACCCTTTTAGATTTGCCTATTAGAGACGGAAGGTGTGACGCCCCCGAACCGGTTTGAATTCCTCTGGAAAGAAACCGGCCCGAGGGTCCGTCAAACTACTTCTCAACCTACTTAACTTGCTTTTTTTTGTAAATTTTGGCATTAAGTATTCGTAAATAGGACTATTCACCTGTTTTTCAATTCAACAATTCAAATCTATAACAAAAGTCTATCTCACCAAAAATTGTGCCTCACACATTGCATCTCATCTACTATCTACCATGTACTATAATTTGTACAACTACAAGCCAACTATTTCCTAACTTACCTCGCATCAACAGACGACCAAAGCCCACAACCAGCGCTTCAATCTTAAGTCAACCTACGACTTCAGAACGTAAAGTACAATTACTAAATCAAACACCAGCTCTGCTGGTCCATCACTTCTTTCTACTTTCCCTAGTATCCTTCTGAAATCTTCAGTATCTCCTGTGATAATTTATAAAAATATAAGAATGAGCTATAAAGCTCAGCAAGTATATTTTGTAGTGATCCACTGAAGTTTATAAAACAATTTAGTTTGAAAATCATTATCACTATACAGTTTATAATAAAGCATAACTCACACCGAAACCAGAATTCTGCCAATATGTCAGCATAACATAGTTTACAATAAAATATAAACCCACACCAAAATCAGAGTTCTGCCAAAGTATTCATCTCAACATAGTTTATAATATAATAAAAACCCACACCAAAATCAGAGTTCTGCCAAAGTATTCATCTCAACATAGTTTATAATATAATATAAACCCACACCAAAATCAGAGTTCTGCCAAAGTATTCATCTTTTAAATCTGAGTAATAATTCCGTAAACAGTTTTATTCTACAATAATCTGAAACTCAACACAATTTCACAATGACTGAATCTTAAAACATTTTCACGATATTGCATATAAGCAATCATCATTTCACAATTCATAGTTTATAATAAAATATAAACTTCACAATTTAGGTGAGGAAAAACTGGGCATTCTACACACGACAAGTTCATCAAATTCTACTAGTGGGGGTCCCCGGCCTTTACTTCCTATTTTGGGAAGTTCACACAATTTCCATTTCTGGAAGTTCTACCAGTCTCCATTTCTGGAGGTTCATACTGTCTCCATTTCTGGAGGTTCTACCAATCCCATTTTTAGGAGTGACTCACTAGCAATGCCAGTCTGCTCAGTTTTCCTCAAAATCGGATTTCAACATATACTAGTTAAAACAATTTAACGAGTATTCATAATATTATAAAAATCACACTTTAAACACCTCGATTTAAAAGATATATTTCTTTTAAAACCCATAAATCTACATTTCTACTTTTCCAGCTCCAAATCAATATTTCCTTCTAAACTTCACAAATACAAATTTCTACTTGAAAATAGATTTCTTCTAAAATCCACAAATTCACATTTCTACTGGAAAATAGATTTCTTCTAAAATCCACAAATTCACATTTCTACTGGAAAATAGATTTCTTCTAAAATCAACAAATTCACATTTATACACGCATAAAAATACGCATAGGGTTTAAAACATAGTAAATATGTTAACAGAAATATAACGCATTATCTTCAATTTATCATAGCAAGATATACTTACAACCACCGCTATCCAAGGAGTCCAACCATTCCTCAATCCACTTTTCCAATAACCTGGGCAAGCATCAACAACTCTTCAATCGTATATCCTCAATTTATTCTACTCGTACTTTACAAAACAAACTGATCTTAACCAATCAAATTCTACAACTCGATTTGTTTCTAAAAATGTCCACTAAAATCAATGACGTCTTCACTGCCTACTAATCGGCATTCCAATTACTACACAACTTACTCCTCAAAAATCTAAATTTATAAAATTCACGCTTAATAATTATGGTTACCAGTCTCGTAAATCCAACACATTTATTAAGCTTGAGTTACAGTTCTTTTTACAGAAAATCGGACATGACCTTTTCGTAAATAGATCCACCCGGTGTCACAGCACCTCAACAACCCCCTAAACAAATCATTAAAAATTTCTAATTTCCACAAATCTTATAAATCTACTTTTACAATCCAAGTACAATTTACCAATAAAAATCGACAACTTTAAAACATTGAAACTCCAATAATCCGAGTTTCCAAACCAAAATCCAAAATATAATTCTACTATTCAACGAGTCTCTAAATTAAATCCAAAAATAATTACTTCAATATTTCACAATTTCCCAAATTAAAATCCGGAACTAAACTTCTAAATATTCAACCACAATCCCAATTTAATCTCCATAAGTCATAACGATAATGTTTGACGAGTCCACAAAATATAACTACGAAAATAATAAAGCTCTTCAAAATGTATCTTCAAAAATAACGAAATTAAAACACCCACTTACGGTGTAAAATCATGCTCTATAATCGAACCCAATACGCTTCTTCGACGATTACCAACGTCGCCACATACACATTTTTTTTTCTTTTCGCGAACCTTTGCCATTTCCACGACCACGCGCCACCTCCCTCTTCTCTGATTTTTCTCTCCTCTCTCCATGTATCTCTCCGAAATCTCTCCATGTAAATCTATTCTTCTATCTTCCGTAATGATCCCTCTGAAGTATCACTGCATCTCTCCAAATATCAAGTAATCTCTCCAGCCTTTTCTCTCCTGCGTTTCTATCCCTCCATCCCTCCATCTCTTTCTTTCTCTCTCTGTCTATCTCTCTCCCTCTCTCCCTCTCTTCTCTCCTGCACAACACCATCAGCTGCACAAATAACCCGCTGCACAAACCACCACCACCGCCAAGGTGGTGGTCTCCTCAGGCGAGCACACACTCACACACACACAAAAAAACATGCACAGAACACACAACTATACATACACATACCCTCGCACACACACCCAAGCCCTCCAAAACACACAAACACAGTCTTCTTCCCATCTTCTTCTTCCTCTCCTCTCCACCTTCAACTGCCACCACCACCACCACCGCCGATGGTGGTCTTCTCCGGCCGTCCAACACCCACGTTGCACACATCAGCACACACATACACATATACACACTCGTATAACACATACACACACACACAGATATACAGATTAATCAATCGATTCAACCATCAAAATCCCAAATCGAAAACCCCCATTTCTCAATTTCCAAATCCCTAACTTTCTTCTCTCTCTTTTTTTTGTTGTTCTCTCTCCCCGATAGTTTCTTATGTCTGCTGGTTTCTCTCTAATTGGGCTTGGCCCAATTTCCTTTTATTAACCACTAACAATTAATTTTGGGCCCAATTAAAACACTACTTGTTCATTTATATCTCCTTTTTATTCCACTTATAATTGTTTTACTAAAACAATTATCTCCCAAATTTCCAAAATAATTTAATCCTTAACTTAATAAAGTAAAATCATCAAATATCCAAAATCTCGTATTTTAAAATAATTACGAGTCCACTTGCAAATTTCCGGAAAATAAATCCTAAAAATCATCTATCGTCAAATAATTAATATTTGACATAATAATTTAATCCTTCACCAATAAAATAAAATATTCCTCAAAATCCGTAATTTATCTTCTCGGTCTCTAAATTTTTATTATCTCCAAATCGGTTCAAAATTTAACCGCAATAAATCTTATTCCCATTAAAATAATCAGAATTAATATTTTCAGACTCGGGATGTTACAGAAGGCCCAGATAGTGGCTATCCTGAAGACTCTTATTCACTTGCAAAATTTCAGAAATCTCTTCTCTGACATTAGTGCCAACATTGGTACTGAACATGATCCCAGACTTCTGAAGATTTATAGCTTGGCCAGACATGTCCTCATACTTTTGCAGCAGATTTTTGATATTGTTTGCCTCCTTAACATTAGCTTTAAAGAACAGAAAACTATCATCTGCGAAAAGGAGGTGCGTTATGGTTGGAGCATTAGCACAAATTTGACTACCCGTGACCTCTCCAGAAGTTGAAGCCACCTGCAGAGCTCTAGAGAGTCCCTCCACACATAACAAAAACAGGTATGGGGAAAGGGGATCACCCTGTCTCAAGCCCCATTTAGGAATGATTGGGCCAACTATATCACCATTAAACATAACATTGTACGAGACCGTAGTCACACAGATCATAATCCAATTTATCCATTTCGAACAAAATCCCATCTTCCTCATAACATCTCTTAAATATCTCCAACTGACCCTGTCATACGCCTTACTAATGTCTAACTTAAGAGCAACATCACCTTCCGCACCACTATGGTTCCTCTTCATGTGATGGATGATCTCAAAAGCTACCAATACGTTGTCTGTGATACTCCGTCCAGGAACAAAAGCTGATTGGTTCTCACTAATCATACCTAAAAGTAGTTTCTTCAACCGGTTTGCTACTACCTTCGCCATGATCTTATAAAGGACATTGCACAGTGCTATCGGTCGAAGATCTTTCATCACATTTGCATTCTCTTTTTTGGGAATCAGAACAACATTTGTTTCATTTAAGTTGGCCGGTAACATTCCTTTATCGAGCCAATCTTTGTAGCACAAATAAACTTCTTTCCCCATTAAACTCCAGAAGTGTTGAAAAAATGCTAGATTCAGCCCGTCAGGTCCCGGTGACTTGTCTGGATGCATCTCCTTGATAGCATTTGTGAATTCCTCATATTCCAGACTTGAAATCAAAGTCTCATTATCATCTTGACTGATCACCTCGTTAACATCACTGTTCTCCAGAGGTATAAGGCTGCTTTCACTAGCAAAAATATCTTCGAAATAAAGTCGAGCAACATCACACATAGCCTCTTGACTCTCCACTTTCTCCCCTGAGTTATTCAGTAGGCACTGGATTCGATTGCATTTTTTCCTATTTAAAGCTGCAGCATGGAAAAACTTAGAGTTAGAATCCCCTTCTGTCAACCAGAATTTTTGAGCCCTTTGTTTCCAGAACACTTCCTCCTGTTCCAGTAATTTATCAAGCTCTATTTTTTCCTTGAGATATTGGCGAATAGAAGCTTCATCTACACAGTTCACCAAATCTTTGAGAGATTCCTTGTGCCTTTTTATCTTGTCACGAAATTTATGAAAAAAAAATTTGACCCCATTTTTCAAGGAAAGCAGAGATCGATTGAGCCTTGGAAGAAGATGGCTCACAGGAGTATTCTTCCAAAATGTAGCTACTTCAGAATGGAAATTTGGTTCTCTTAACCAAGTGTTCTCAAAATGGAACCTGAATTTCTTCTTAGTAAAACTTGTACTAATAAAGTCAAGAAAAAGTGGATTATGATCAGACACTACAGTATGTAAAAGAGTAAGCTTACACAGAGGGAACATTGATACCCAATCTGGGCTACCAAAAGCATTATCCAACTTTTCACGAACCCAATTTGATTTTCCTCTACTCTTCTCCCACGTAAAGTTACCTCCAACCAGGTCAATCTCGGATAGATTACAATCCGATATAGCCTCCTTGAATCCATCTAACAAAGCTTGAGGGTGTGAATGTTGCCCCATCTTGTCAGTAGCAGAAAGCATATCGTTGAAATCTCCAATAATACACCAAGGAAGATGAGACATGGTAGATAGAGACCGTAACATATTCCACGCATCCTTCCTTCTACTCCGTTCAGGAAAGCCATAATAGCACGTAAGCCTCCATTTAACAGCACTATGCTCCATCACATAAATATCAACAAAATTCTGAGAATAACAAGCCACTACACACGACACATTATGTTTCCACATCAGAGCTAAACCTCCACTTCTACCAATACTATCTACTGTAAAATGGTTTGGGTAACCAAATTTATTACAAAGCTTCTTTATGCGCACATCTAAAGAAAAAGTTTCAGAAAGGAAAACAATATCAGGTTTGTGAGACCTTAACAAGTCTCCCAGAGATCTGACTGCTCGGGAATTCCCCAATCCCCGGCAGTTCCAACTAAGGCAATTCATTTCGACTGGCTAGTCTACTTTGCAGACTGAGCCAAATTAGTTGAGAGAGAAGCTACACAATCCATTCCAGAAAGAGTAGTTTCCATAGTAACATCACCATTTCCTTGTTTCCCCACACCTGCATCACCCAGCCCGAGCCCATAGCATTTATCTCACTTCTTCTCATTTTCCTTTCTTCCACATTAAGCCCATCTAATTCTTCATTTTCCAGTCCAAAATTGTTTGGGTTATTTGCCCCATTTGCAATCTGTCCACTACTTAAATTTTGCCCGAAACTCATGCTACTATTTCCTTCATGAAATGATCCCTTTACTGAATCCCTAATATTACGCCCTTTAACTACACCACCGTCCTTATCTATACTTTGAACTTCCCCGCCCTTATCAAAATTTTGAAATTTCCCAATCTTCGCTTGACAGTTATCCCTCCCAATCCGCGATTCCCCTGCCTGATCGCCCTCCTCCCTCAACCATTTTCTTTTGCCTAGAGACAACCCCCTACGCAGCGGCGCTCGCAACCAGCTACCTCATTCCTTCAACCCATTCTGTCCTCTGTTCTCCAGGTTTCGCCTACAAAACCTGTCTGTATGCGTTAGCAGTCCACAGAAGAAACAAAATTCCCCCAACCGCTCATACTTACACATGACTACAAACTCATACCCATCCTTCCTATTGATCTTCTTCTTCCTCTTCAACGGCTTCCTAACATCCAGTCGATCTTCACTCTCATGAATTCGCTCCAGATGCTACTGTTATTTTTTGAGTCATACTCCAAAAACTCCCCGAAGAAATTCCCTAACTGCTTTCCCACAGCTTCTGACATAAATCCCGAGGGAAGGTCATGGATTTGGATCCAAAAATTCATATGCCAAAGAGAAACACTTGTTGGATGTTCGCCCGGAGGGATTTTCCTAATAACAAGCATAGCGTTATCAAAAGACCAAGGACCCCCATCTACTACCCACTGTAAATCTCCCTCATGGAAGAATTGAAACAGAAAGATGTCATTCTCCACTTCCTTAATGTTGATTCCCATTGTAGGTTTTCACACATCAGCAAGCTTCGTGCTCATTGCCCGAACATTAAGGTTCTTTTTCGTCAAAAAATGCCCTACCAGACGGAGATCGAACTTGTTTGTTATCTCTACCACATCTTCTGCGAATTCAAAACTCTCATTTTCTTCATTATCAATATCCAATTCTGCCATTTGAATATCAATATCCTGATAGCGTGCCATGACTCGAAACTACCTCACACAGCGTTTCCCTAACTGAATAGGTAAAAACCGGAAAGAAAACAAAGCTCTCACAGCCCTGGAGAGAAAAAATAGGTTTATATTTTTAGTTATTAGTTAATATTTATATTAATTAGGAGTAAGTACATATGTTTGTTTTAATAATTAAATATATTAATAGAATAAAAAAGGTGAAAGAAAAATAGTGAGGGTTAGAAAAACAAGATATAAGTTACTTTGGAGGATAGAGGAGATAAATAGGGTTTGTGGAGTTTGAGCTAAGATTAGATAGAACATTAAACTCTCTCTTACCCTCATCTACACTGTGCATTTGTTTATCCAATGCCTGGGACTCCGACACCCACCAAAACTATCATAAAAGAGCTTCATCATCCAAACTGACATCCTCACCACTCACAGGGCTGGTTCTAAAATTAATTGACTCAACACAAATAATTTCTTAAGAACTATCTGTGCAAACTTGTAAAAATAGAGTATGAATTAAAAATATCAATTTATGATGTGTAAGGATTAAATTAATATCTATTAGGGATGTAAATTAATAATATCTAAACAATCTTGTTTGGGGATGTCTGCTACTAATATACGAAGAATCTGGCTGTGGTAACTCCGGCGCTTCTCATGATTCTAAAGTTGAGGGTAAACCAATTGTAAGAATGATGTTTTGAATTCTTAATATACGTTATAGGGATGCGATGACTGCCACTATCCCAGCTCTAAGCAAAACAAATTGTAATAAACAAGTACAAAAATTTCAATTGCACACTATTTCAAGTTCAACGGAACTAATTAATGTAATATTTGGTCTCAAATGCAAACAAGCAAAAATAAATCTATACATCCCGAGGTCTTAGCCGAGGCTTGGAATGAGGGATGACATACTCACTACAAGAAAAACGGTTAAATATGATCAAAAAAATTCGATCAAATTTAGCTAAATTCGATTGAATTCGGTCGAATTTAGCTAAATTTGACCGAATTTCTACTGGTCATATTTAAATTGGTCAAATTTAATAATACGGCCGAATCATGCGGTCAAATTTAGGATAAATTCGACCGAATCATACGGTCGAATTTAGGATAAATTCGACCAAATTTGGTCAAAATTAGTAGTATTAAATTCGACCGTTTTTGATTGAATTATAAATTCGACCAAAAATTCCAAAAATTTGAAAATTTCAAATTTTTTGGTAAAAAAATTAAAAATTTTAAAATTTGGCGCCCGAAGTACACTAAATTCGATCGAATTTGGTCGAATTTATATGTTAAATTTGACCAAATTCAGTCGAATTTAATTTGCACAAGTTTTTTTGAAAAAAAAGCAGCAGAATCTGTTGCTCAAAAATTGGTTGTTAAAAAACTAACACTACAACATAATTTACATTTTGGTTCTCCTGCATACTGCATATATATCAAGAGCACGATCGCCGAAACCAAAATTCGGTTACCTCAACAATTTTTCGGCAAAATAAAAAGTGCCCAAAAAATTATGAAATTAATATCTAAGCATAAACAAGCATCGATATACAACCTTGCAAGCTCAAAATCACCAAAAATTCCATCAAACCTTCGAATTAAATTAAACTCCAAATATTACACAAAAAAAAAAATTATTCGAAATCAGAAAATATTTATATTAATGTATAGAGCTCGATTTGTGGAACACGTACATATATAAATCATTAATTTTGAATGAGTAGATTGAGAGATATAAAATTTTTAAAATTAAATTCATGTGTGTGTAGACAACAGCAGTGGGTTATGGGGGCGCGGGGTTGGAGAAGGGGCGGGGCGAGGGGTAATTAGATATTCTTCAAAAAAATTTGAAAGTATCTAATAAGTAAAAATTCAACATTCTCCTAGCATATGAATAATCTTTTTATACAAACTCAATTTGTACATGTGATTAATATCATCCTTTTATTTATAAATATTTTTTAATGATGTGTACAATGATTTAAATATTTAATATTATTTTTTTAATTTTTGAAAATAATAAATTCGACCGAATTTGGTCACATTTATTACATTCGACCAAATTTGGTCAAATTTGCTCTTTATTTTTTTAAAATTAGTTTATATATAATATGTCTTTCCAATACCCTCATAATTTTTTTGTATTTTTTCAAACTAATTAGATACTTATTTAATTTATTTAGACAATCTACTAAATAAAAATTCAACTTTCTCCTATATAGGAATATTTTTTACACACAATCTAAATTTATACATATGAATAATATTATTCTTGTATTTATAAATATTTTTTCATGATGTGTACAAACATTTAAATATTTAATAATTATTTTTTCAAACTAATTAGATACTTATTTAATTTATTTAGACAATCTACTAAATAAAAATTTAACTTTCTCCTATCATATGAATATTTTTTATGCACAAACTAATTTTATACATATGAGTAATGTTATCCTTATATTTATAAATATTGTTTAATGTGTACAAACATTTAAATATTTTATTATAATTTTTAAATTTCTGAAAATAATCAATTAAACCGAATCTGGTCACATTTATTAAATTCGATCAAATATTTTTGAATTTAATGCGGGTAAAATTTAACCGAATTTAATATTTGACCGAATTCGGTCACATTTATAAATTCGACCGAATTTCGACCATATTAGGAAATTTTTTGGGCGGCAAATTTTCCGCTCTCCACTAAATTCGACCACATTCGGTCGAATTTAGCACGTCCCAAAATATTATGGGAGGACTTTTCCCCACTTTTTTGGCGGGTGCTAAATTCTATCGAGCGAAAATAACAGTCGAATTTAGTAGCTACTAAATTCGACCGAAAAGAAAATCGGTCGAATTTAGTACATTAAATTCGACCAAATGAATTCGACTGAAACTGAATTCGATCGAATTTAGCTCGTCGAATTCAGTCGATCGAATACGGTCGAATTTAGTGCTAAATTTAATCGCCTAATTTCGACCGGTTTTGATTTCGACCGAAAATGGTTGAATTTAGCCGGGTCAAATTCGGTCGACCGAATACGATCGAATTTAACCGCGATCCGAATTTATTTGATCACATTTAACCTTGTTTTCTTGTAATGACTGCGAGTGTACTTTCTTTGGGGCCCTATGTTCCTCCGTTTTTGGTACAAAATGCACTAAATTTCATAGTGGCGTGTTAGACATTCTCATCAGATGAAAAGCAGTGTTCTCATAACCGGACCGGGCATCGAACCGGAAGCCCTACTGGTTACTGGTTCGATTGGTTCAACGGGCTCGACCAGTGGTTCAACCGGTGTGACGTCATAATTATGTAATATAATTAAATATATATTTAATTATATATATAATTATATAAATAATTATATATATTACAAGGAGAAAAATGAGCAGTTATAGATATGAATTTGTTAACACGGATGATGGATCATAGCCTAAGAATACTATGGGTTTAGTATTCAGTAGTAAAGTCTTAAATTTAAAGCCCAACATACTTAAATAAACTAAACTAAACAATATTTCAAAAAAAAAAACAAAAACTAAACTAAACTGAAAAAAACCGGCGGCCGGTCCAGTTTTTACCGGTTTTTGGCCGGTTCTGAGCAAGAAAATCGAAGGACTGGTTTTAGGGGTGAACCGAACCGGACCTGTCACCGGTTAGCGGTCCGACCGGCCGAACCGGCCGGTCCGGTTTTCAAAACACAGATGAAAAGCATACAAATTCAAATATCTTGAGCTCAGCGAAGACTATTTTTCTGAATGTTTTAGTTTTAACGGTGTACTATTAATCATTGCAAAATTAAAAAAAAAATCATGATACGGGATCCCATCTCTGCAATCTGCATAGCCTTCACATGGAGTCCTAGTAATTACAACAAACTTCATAATACATGGTGCATGTTAGACCCTTAAATGGCCTAGTTTAAGATACTACAGTAAAAAAGGTAAGCAAACTGACACTCGATATGTTAGTTTCTTTTTAAATGGCCTTTGCACTCTGCTACATCGACAGTGAAAGAACTTTAAGATTTAGAGAATTATGTTGTCTAAATTTGAGCTATTTGGTACTACTTAATTAAATTATTTCATGTAAATTAGAGAAATAATTGGATTTCTATTAATGTAATCTTAAATTCCATGAATTTATTATAATTATGTTTTTTTATTCTAATAATAATAATAATATTTTTTCTCATTTTATTTCGATCGGTTTTATAATTGGACCGAGCCGATTGCAACCAAACCGGAAATTTAGAAATTTGAACCGAACTGTTGGTTGCAATTGCGATTGCAATTTTCGATTTTAGAAACCGAAATATATAGTTGCGATTTCATTTTTATCCAAAAACCAAGCCCCATGCTCTCCCCTAAGTATCCTAAAATGGTGGAAGTAACATGTGTACTATGGACACAAGATAAGCTGTATTTATAATGTTTATTTTGCATAATTTTATGCTTAATGCATGATTTTCTTCAAAATTTAAATAGGGTAAACGCATCAATTAACCTTACATAATTAAGACATTAAGTGCTTTCAAAAAAAAAATAATAATAAGACATTAGGTTTAACGATTGCAATTGTTTTACTCATTTTTAGCATTCTACAAGGATAAAATTAATATTGCATACCTTTATTCATTCAAATTTTATATTTTAATTGAATTTCTCATTTTTCTTCTTTAAATTATACTTTATAAATTATATAATGCGAATACAATAATTATTTTTAGGAATCTGAATAAATTTATTTGTTTTCTTTTTCTCACTAAAAATTATTTTTCTTCTTTCAATGGTCATGTGCGTGCAATTTTTTAAAACTACTATAATTTGTTATTTTTAATTTACTCGAAATCACCTATTTTAAACTCTACTTCCACAATAATGCATTTTTTATATTTTTATTCTTTAAAATTTGAATTTGAAATGATATCAAAATTCTCTATTAGCAGTTTTTAATTACATTTTTTTAACAAGATTGCATTAAATATCCTTTAAAAAAACTAGGCAACTTAGTCGCGCTTGCTAATAAAATTTTATTTTTAGCTATTGAAATAGATAAATTAATATAAAAATTAATAGGTATTTAAAAAATTTCCTAACAAAAGTGATTTAAAACAGTTTGTATTAATTATTAGTTGGAACAATACTCCCATTATATATCAAAAGTTTTATTAATCTTAAAAATATTATAAACATGAAAAATAGCAATTACAATATTAAATATAACTAAATAACATTTTTAAAGCCGACAACCTTCTCATAATATAATGCTTAGTAATAGTATAAGAATTTATATAATTAGACTATTAATTTATTTTGACACAATATAATGAAAAAACATGCGTATAACATTTTGACAAAATACAAATGACGCAATATGAAAAATTTTAAGTTGTTAATTTTATATATGTAATTAAGATTTTATATTGAAATAATAATTATAATGCTCAAATAAAATTTGTCAATCTTTTATATCAATAGTATTGAAGTAAATTTAATATATACTTATTTAATAAGTGTAATAATGATTATTAAATTGTCAATAAGATGCCATTAAGCTGCTACTTAATGCAAGAAATAAAATTAATAAAAAAGTTGAAAAAGTGAGAATTTAAAAAAAAATATCTTAAACGCTTTTTCTGATCTTCAGGCATTATAATATAAGTATAATGCTCAAATAAAGTTTGTCAATATTTAATATAAATAATATGAATTAAATTTAATAAATGTATTTATTCAATAAGTGTAATGAATGATTATTAAAATGTCATTAAAATGCCATGAAGCTGCTACTTAATGAAAGAAAAAAATTTAATAAAAAAAATCAAAAAAGTGAGAATTCAAGAAAAATATGTTAAATGCTTGTGGTACATCTCCACCCATTATAATATATATAATATATATAGAGGCTAACGTTCAAATAGAAACCAAACTAGAAACCTACACTAAATAAATTATATTTCATTTATTTTAATGCCCCGCTAAGGGCACCTTCAAAAAAAACGTTTAAAATTCTTGGCTCTATTCAACAAAAATATAAAAAAAATAAAAAAAAATTTAAAAAAGTTACTGTTCACGTGCCACGTCATCACGTGAACAGTAACTTTTTTTAATTTTTTTATATTTTTGTTGGATAGAGACAATAATTTTAAACGTTTTTTGTATTGGAGGGCTTGAAATATTTAATTTAGGTTTAATTTCTAGTTTCTATTCTAAGAATATATATAGATACGTAGCCCACTAATTAGTAAGCACAAAACCGTCTCAAACACCAAATTTCTAATGTTTAACCTGATTTAAAGTGTTGTTTAACGAAGGTTAATCTGAAACTCTTTTTTCTCATTTAAATAAAAACATTTCTACAGGCGTTTTATCTTTTTCTATCTTCTTCTACTTTTGACTCAAAATGAAATACTAGAAACTGTTCCTTTTTATTAATAGTCCTCACGATTGTTGTTAAATAAAAATAATAGGAGTATTTAGAATTATAAAAATATTGATATTAATCTTATTTATAATTATATTTTATTCAATATTGTATAAATCTTTGTTCTTTTTATTGATCAAAATGGCATTTTTTACACCTGTAATTTTCATTAAACTTAGTGTGTTATAATTATTATTTGAAAATAATTAAGTAAAAGTTATTCATAATTTAAATAAAAAGATGCACTTAGAAAATAAATATTTTTAAAAAATGAAGATACAATGAATAAAATATCTCTCTTTCCAAATAAATATAGAAATCTAAATTTCTAATATAAAATAATATTAATATCTTACAGAAAAAATCTAGAAATAATATTATGAATTGAAAGGATTTACATTTAAATTATAAGTTCCCTAAAAAAACATTTAAAATAATAAATGAAGAAGATACACAAAAATTATAATAGTATATTTAATGAGGTTTTGAGCGGTTCAGTTAGATGTGTAAAATAACTAATCTCATGAAGAGACAGATAAACAATATTTTGAAGATAATGTATATACAAATGCATCCTCGTTGGATTACTGGTGCCCACTTCATCATGCCCGAAGGAGCTATCGTTTGAGCTATCGACGATGAATGCGATTCCATAATGACCTTCATCCCTGAATCAAACCCATAAAAATCATGCCGGTCTATAACTTCGGAAACGTAAATAAACTGGGAACTTATTGAAAGGAAAAAAGGATTTTTAACAAGAAAATGACAAATAAAGAAATTATAAAGGGATTGGGACTTTCTACCGGTGAAAAACCGACCGAAGCCCCCTCAAAAATCTTTGATGGAGGCTAGGGTTGAGAGGGAGGGAGATGGCACTCTGGAAGAGTATACGCTAATATGGAGTGTTTTTTATTTATCGGTAGTCTTCAGTCTACTCTCGTATTTCTGTTGAGAGTATAACAGTAGATGGCTCATGGATGTCGTCTTACTGTATTTTAATACGAAAAGTATGGTCCTTACTCCTTAGTCCGAACCTTTCAGTTATACTATCATGAAATAATTTAAAATTGTTCAATGCATGATTTACTTGAGCTTCCCCAACTTGGATTTGTATTCCTTTTTCGTGTAACTTGTACAAAAGGTACTTAATTTAATCGTATCTGTTCCCTGAAAGTCACGTGAATTTTAGATAACCAATTTAGAATAATCGATAATGATTTGAAATGACACTGCGAGACAGATGTACCAGTCAATTATTTTGTTGATTGGCGTTCTACTTTCTCTTCTTCTCTCTCAGAGTAATTTTCAAAAGTCATTTACAACTTACAAGTATCTACAAGTACTTCCTTTCACCGACCCTTTGTCAAGCTTTATCCGTCCTACATTCTTAAAAATCTCAATAAATTTATTTAAATGGGATTTGAGAATTTTATTAATTTAAAAAGATATTAATTAATTAATAAATTAATAATTATTAATTTACAGAGAATTTTTGACATCAAACTAAATTAACGTTCAATTATATAATTTTAAAAAGAATCAGTTAAATAATTTATATTTATACTTAATTCAATTAATTTAATATACGATAGTTTACAAATTCAATGGTTATTTTAGCGAGATTCAAAATAAATATTCATACATGTTTATATGATACAACATATTTGGAGTTTGTTGCACATAAAAAAGCAATCAAGACATCAAAAAGATTAATTAATAACTTTGTGATGCTTTATGAAATCGAACTTTTGGACGCAATTAAAATAATTAGGGATGAGTTTCATGATTCATGTATGTTTATATGATATAACATTTTTGGAGTTTGTTGTACATTAAAAAGCAATCAAGACATTAAAAACATTGATTAATAACTTTGTGGTGATTTACGAAACCGTCATATTCGAATTTTTGGATACAATTAAAATGGTTAGCGATGAATTTCATGTAGATTAAAATTGTAAGAACCCTAGTCATATTTTACAAAAGTGTAAGACATATATTTCTATGACTATAAAGGAATTATTAAATTATAATATTATTGGGATTTTGGATGTTTGGGGCTGGACTTGAGAGGTGTCTCGACTTGTTAGATGTGTCGTATCCTTCTCCAAAATGTCTGCGTACCTTATATTTATAAGGATAAAGTCAATGCAGTTCTGTTAAGGATTGGTTTTTAATCCCTATGATTGTTAAGGGATGTATTTTGGGAATTAATAGATTTTATCTCTTTAAATTATATTCGCGTTGGGATACCTTCCTGATTTGAAGGATATCGTTTGGAGATATTTTTTTATCATTAATTGGAGATTATTCCTCATTTCAGAGAGAGGAAATAATTAACTTGGGGATTAAGTTAATTATTAATCGATTCATATTGGGAAATTTGGGAGATATTAGAGGCAACCGAAAATATTGCGTAACAACTACCCCAGGTCTTCAGTGCAACTTGATGGACTGGAGAACTAAGCATGCTTCGATCTTTCAAATTTCCTGAGTCACTGAAGCAACTAGGAAAGTAAGATTAGTAAAAAATATGGAGCACCTAGGTGCCCGTATTGTGCATGTAGATGTAAACGAGGCAATATACGAGATGTAAAAAATAATAAGTTTTGTAGGTGTAAGAGAATGTATCTTAGAGGGTCGTCCAAGAATTATTCCATAAAGTCATCCAAAGCATTCCGAGCAATATCCTGAAAAGCATACAATCAAAGAAATATCCTCCAGAAGGTCATATCCACCATAAATTTTATGTCTTCTCGAGATTATCCCCCTCAAAAGGGGGTCATTTTCCTCATATTTTATATAACTTGGGATACCCTCCTCTCGGGAGGTCGTTCCACATTCCAGAAATATCCTCCTCTCTCAGGAGGTCAATTTTCCGAAGCTCGAACCTTGATGAGGCGCCGGGAGTACGGACATCCCCCCGGAAGTATGGTTTTTCAAGGATTTAATAATTTGGGATACCCTCCTCACATGAGATCGTTCCCCATTCCAGAAATATCCTCCTCTCAGGAGGTCAATTTTCCGAAGCTCGAACCTTGATGAGGCGGCGAAAGTACGGACATCCCCTCGGAAGTACGATTTTTACAAGGATTTAGTAATTCAGGATACCCTCCTCACATGAGGTCGTTCCACATTCCAGAAATATCCTCCTCTCAGGAGGTCAATTTTCCGTATCTCAAACCTTGATGAGGCGCCGGAAGTACGATTTTTGCAAAGATTTAGTAATTCAGGATACCCTCCTCACAGGAGGTCGTTCCACATTCCAGAAATATCCTCCTCTCAGGAGGTCAATTTTCCGAATATATTTTTTTACTAAGACTTTCCTTAGAGGAGATCATCTTCTAAATAAATCACGAAGACCCTCCTTACAGGAGGTCGTCTATTACAAAAAATAAGGCACGCCATTCTTAGAGGAGGTCATCTTCCCAAAGCCATATCAATATCCTAAGATTCTTCCAAAAAAAATATCAGCAACACTTGAAGGGACTTTCAAAAAATATAAGCAATACCCAAATTTTTCGAAAAAATATCAGCAACACCCAAAGTGTCTTCTAAAAAATATCAGCAGCACCCGGATGGTCTTTCAAAAATATAAGCAACACCCGAAGGGTCTTCCGAAAAAAAATCAGCAACACCCAAAGGGTATTCTAAAAATATCAGCAACACCCAAAGGGTCTTCCGAAAAAATATCAGCAACACCCAAAGGGTCTTCTAAAAAATATTAGCAACACCCAAAGGGTCTTCTAAAAAATATCAACAACACCCAAAGGGTCTTCATAAAAAATATCAGCAACACCCAAAGGGTCTTCCGAAAAAATATCAGCAACACCCAAAGGGTCTTTCGAAAAAATATCAACAACACCCAAAGGGTCTTCTTGTGTAGTTTTCAACAAAAACTTGATATTTGCTTCCGTTAAATTCAGAATTTTCCAAGATTCTATTTGTTCTTCATGTACCACGAATATTGCATCTCAAATCTTGAATATCTCCACGATTCTGATTCTGATTCTGCCCAGATCTGTTTTTTACCTTTTTGACATAAACGATATTTTCTTGGAAAACACGAAAGTTGTAGATAATGAAAATATCTTTCCGACAATATATGGCTCATCAAAACGGACTTATAACGAATCGGGAATCAAATAAAATGTCTGCTGATCTGCTTCTCGTTGCTGAAAAACGAGATCTGATTGTTTTTTATGATTTCGAGAATAGATCGATATATAATCTGAGAAAACTCAAAGAACGAAAGTTATAGGAAATTTAAAAAGCTTTCCAAATCATTTAAAATCATCGAAATCCAACATGTATTGAATTTACTACGAATTTTATAAGATAGCTAACTTCTATGGATAGAATCATAAGAAAACTTATCTAAATTCAGAATAGAGCCACCGTCTTCATCGTTTAGATCCTCCTTTAAAGCAGCTCCAGATCCATAATTACCCCCCATGCGTACGAATTGATTTTCCTCCACAATCAAAAAATATATGCCTCCTTTTAGCGCCAATTGTTAACGGAGGAATTTGATGATAACAAATTTTGGAGGTTGCTGAAATAACGAAATCATGAAAATAGGGGGATTTGGGATTTTGGATGTTTGGGGCTGAACTTGTTAGACGTATCGGATTCTTTTCCAAGATGCCTGCGTACATTATATTTATAAGGATCAAGCCAAAGCAGTTCTGTTAAGGATTGGTTTTTAATCCCTACGATTGTTAAGGGATGTATTTTGGGAATTAATAGATTTTATCTCTTTAAATTATATTCGCGTTGGGATACCATCCTGATTTGAAGGATATCGTTTGAAGATATTTTCTATCATTAATTGGAGATCATTCCTCGTTTCAGAGAGAGGAATAATTAACTTGGGGATTAAGTTAATTAATAATCGATTCATATTGATATTAGAGACAACCGAAAATATGGTGTAACATAGATGTATGAAATTTATTTCATTTTATCTTTAGGTGAATAGCATATTGGTGTACATTCTTATGTTCTCACTATTTGGGTGGTTGGTTTGTTCAGCCAATTGTATTTTGTATTTAAAGATAAAGTAACCATCGCTATACCTTTACATGTGATGTTACATAAACACAAAATTGGGCGAAGACCACAATTAACGTAATCAGCTGAAGCCCATAATCAAGACATGAGTCAAACACAAAATCTACCAGAAGGTACATCAGTTGTGCTCTTAAAGAACAGATACGCACCAACTATTTGTTTTTCATTTAGATGTACTTTTAGCTTTGTGATCAATGCAATTCCCATCATGTTCTAATTCTTTATTAACGCCTTTAAATTTATATTGAAGTACTCTTATAAATATAACTCCAATACTCTAGTTCTCATTCTACATCCATATTTTGTAGGGAATACTCTTAACAAACGAAGAAGAGACAGAAACCAACTTCGACAGACTTTTGGTGCCACTGTAGAAAGTGAATTTTTATTACAGCCAAAAGATGATAATCGCAAAGTAGCAGTGCAGAGTGATTTTCCAAGGAAATGGGATGTATTCTACAGGTTTTGTCGTCTACATAGTGTCAGTGGCACGGTGAGTTATGGTCTATATGACTATATCTTCTCAATTTAACTGATGCAGGCTAATAGTTTTTTGAAGATCATATTAAATTATTTACGTAGAGTTTGTACGTTGACTAACAGGTCACTGGGGTAATTTCGGTTTCACTGCTGCCTTTGACTTCATTCATAGATCTGTCACCTGCATTTTTTGTGGGATTGCTTAAGGTTATACCTACATAATTTCTGTTGAAGCGAAGTTGCAATAATGCTGAATATCTATCCATTCGTGTGACTAATGATTATCTTTCTTTGTGGTATAAACCATAAAATTGCAGGCAGTCATCCCATTTGCCTTTGTGAACATCTATGTGGTCACACTAAATCAATTGGTTGATGTCGAAATAGACAGAGTAAAAGACTATATAATTGATTTTCACAAAGTAATATTGGCAGTGTATAATTTTCTTTAATATGTGCACATTGTTCAGATAAACAAACCCTATCTCGTACTGGCTGCTGGAGAATATACCATGGGACAAGGAAAGGCCATTACCTCAGCATTTGGAATCATGGTTAGATGATGAAACTACCATTTTAGTTCAGAGTATATAGGACATGCCCTTTAATGTTTGAATACTACTAGAAGAATCAGTTCGAATAATTAGGTGCAGGATGTATATGTTTTTAATTCCTTCAACCAGTTGCGACACGACCTGGTTACAGATAAGTGTTCAAACTTTACCAATGACAAACGATTTTAAACATGGAACTGATCAACTGTACTGTATTTAGTCCCGTTTACTTAAAATATAGATAATATGTAAATGATAGAGTTGGTTGTGTTTTGGGAGATTCAAAATGGTGAGGGGTAAGTTCAAAATAAATAGATGGCCAAGTTTTAATCAGCTTTTAGTGGCTTTACTTTAGTGGCGTTGGAGGTCCCGCTCAGTTCAATTCCGATCAACAACGGTAGGAAATGTGTGGTTATTTCCGATCGGTAATGCGTCCGGTCGGAAAAGATCGTTTGACTTAAAAATCGGTAAGAATTGGTTGACCAAACACCTTTGTGCTCTATAGTAATTTAACAAATATTAAAAAATTCAGGTTAATAAATAATAAGTGAATAATAGTAAGTTAACAAATTAAAAAATAATTTTGATGACTTATAAATATTTTCAAAAGTAAACAAGTTATCAGGTTTGAACTAGTTTCAAATTGATCATGCAGAACAATTTTTCCAGTTCAAATTTGGACAAATTTTTGGACTCGGTAACATTTTTCTTCTTGATATTTTTTGGTACAAAAAATTATTAGAACACGAGCTCCAAACAATTATATAGTGAAGTTCAATTCTGCTTATCAGTGGATTTTGAACTGCTTAATTCCTATTATAGCCTTAGTCACTAACTTCAATTGGGTTCCAACTCAAACTCAATAACTTTATTTCTGAAAATATTTATGAGTAAAAAAGTTATTAACTCATTTAAATTATCAACTTTTACTTCAAATTATCAACTTTTTTAGGTTATATTGTTAACTTTTAAATTTTTTTAAATTTATTAAATTATAAAAGCACAACCACCTATTTAATATATAAATGTAAATCTTATACTAGACTCACTCTTTCCAAACTTATTTGAACTTTGATTGCACTGATTTGTAAACTTTATACTCGGCCACCATTTTGAAACACTACGTAAAATTTGCACATCAAAATAGAACCGACTCAGAATGATAATTAAATTGATATCTAGTGGTAGCAAAGTGATTAGCATGTGAATGACCGGAGCTTGAGGAATTTTAATCTATGGTTGGACATTTAAGATTACATTCTAAGCCCATATTTTGTATGGTTAATTGTGCAGTGCTTGGCTTTGCCAATCATTTTCCAGTCTCCTCCATTACTTTATGGAATTATTATACATTTTCTGGTTGGAACTGCATATTCTGTCGAGGTAAATATCAATAACTTGTTTTCTTTTGTTGGCCAGATTTCACAACAATGAGACACTAGAAACTTTAGTATAACAGATGATCAGACTCTCATTTCATGTGGACTACTCTCATAATAATTGTTTTGCAGCTACCGTTACTCAGATGGAAAACGAAGCCTTTCCTTGCTGCATTAGGTGTTGGTCTGCATGCATTCAATTTACAGCTTGCTGTCTACTGTCACATCCAGGTAGATGCCTATACTGCCGGAAAGGGGCTGTAAAAAGGCCCAAGATATATGCTTGTACTAAATTAAACATGTATAACTTAATGTGCAATTATATTTGCAGAAATATGTGCTGAATAGACCATTAGTACACACGAAGTCCTTCATCTTTGTTCTCCTTTTCTTCATTTTATTTGCCACCGTTCTTGGAATATTCAAGGTAAGTCCTTAATTAGAATATTTTACATGTTTGTTTCCAAAGATTATAACTCTTTTACTATCTATATGTGCTACAACTTACAAAGTCTCCTAAAAGGCTAAACCCTTGCTTAAACCTTAAGATTATGCAATAATGAAGAAAGGTTAGAGCTCAAATAAAAATCACAACTGAATGAAAATAAGAAATTATTCCCTTTAACGTTTTTTTTTTAAATCATATAAAACCCTAACCATGAGTCCACCAATTTCTTCGTCACTTCTTGCATCTCTCCATCTCAACGCCCAGATCCTCTTCTTTCTTTTTCTTTCTTCTATATATTTCTCCGGTGACAGCCACACTTCATTCATTGCAACAGTTTTATATCCTCCATTTTATTAATGAGAGCGGTTGATGAATATGGATTCATTAGTAACAATTAAAATTTTGTAGTAATATAGTTGGTTTTCTAGTTGCTACATTTTCTTAATACATAAATATACCCTAACTTGGATTATCATCATTTAATGCACTGTCACAGGACATACCCGATGTAGCAGGTGATCAAGCATTTGGCAACCGAACATTTAGTGTCAAACATGGCAAAGAAAAGGTTAGAAATAATGCTGTGTACATGACACAGTTTTTATCATTAATACAGAACTTTCAAACTTTTTTGCAAAAATAAAAAGTGTTAATACAAACGAATTGGGAAAAGGTAAATGCCTGCAAGGTAACTTGAAGTTTACTCAGAAGTCAATTGGGAAGTGATATATGTAACAAAAATGCTTGGTTATTGCAGGTCTTTTCACTTTGTATTTTCATCCTGCTGATCGACTACGTGTTTGCCCTGACGACTGGAGCGTTGTTATCTTCATTTCTACTAAACAAATTTGTGACTGTAAGTTTGCCCTGAAAATCGTCATTATAATTAGTTCTCTTGTTTTGAATGCCATGATATGTTGAATTAGATATCAGACTGAAGCTTTATTCATTTACATTTCAATAGGAATTAAAATAGTCTTTTACAATTAATCAATGAGCAATGTACGTGTGTCAACATATACATGTTAATACGTATTGTTATTGAAAAATACAAACAATTTCCTTTGATATTATTATTAGTGAAATAGGAAAAGTTACGTTAGGATATTAGTTTTATTTATTTATTATGACTTGAGATTGGCTATATAAATAGAAAGAAGACGTACGACATCAATATTGAATGAGTAAATAGATAATTTTATCAAATTATCAAGAACCGAGGTTGCTTATCTAAAAAAATCCAACGAAAATTTGTGGGTTTAAGAAAAAAATGGTAGAGAATTCATAGGAGTGAGAAAAACTATACGAGAGTTCATAGGTGTGAGAAAAAGAAAATTATATGATAGTTTGTGAATTTGTTAAAAAATTGTTTGAGAATTCGTGGGTGCCAAGACAAATATATGCGAGAATTCGTGAGTAGAAAAAAACAGAAAAAAATCATGAATGCGTTCTTGGATGAAAAGAAAAAGAAAGATGATGATGTGTTTGTTGAACAGTCTATCCTAAATCAACAACGATAAAAAAAATGAGAAGAATGGTTACATGAACCTCAATTGTAGAACATTAACATATATGTTAATATGTATTGTTATAGGAAAATACAAACAATTATCTTTCATATTATTGTTAATGAAATAGGAAAAGCTCCGTTAGGATATTAGTTTTCTTTATTAAATGACTGGAGATTGGCTATATAAATAGAAATATGTCTTTAATATTGAATGAGAAGAGGATTTGAGAAAATTTTTATCAAGGTATCAAGAACCCTGGTTGATTACTTAAAAAATCCAATAAAAACTTATGGGTTTGAGAAAAAGGCGTTTATGAATTCGTGGGTGTAAGAAACCCTACGAGAGTTCATGTGTGAGAAAAAAATTATATGAGAGTTCGTGGATCTGGTAAAAAATAGTGTGAGAGCTCTTGGGTTCCAAGACAAATATATGTGAGAATTCGTGGGTAGAAAGAAGCAAAAAAATCTTGAAAGTATTCTTGGATGAAAAGAAAAAGAAAGATGATGATGTGTTTGTTGAAGAGATTATCCTAAACTAAAGACAACCAACGACGACAAAAAAAAAAGGAGAGAATGGAAAGAATCAATACATGAATGTCAACTGTAGAACTTTAATGGTGGCAAATGACACAGATAGTGATGTGAAATGGGATGAAGAATATGATCACAACAAAGAATATGATCACAATATGAAGAGTTCTCTTTGATATTATTAATGGTGATAATTAAACATTGAGTATATAAACAGTTGTGATATTGTAATAAGATTTAAAACTTATGCTTTCCACACTAAATAAAAAGAGAATTTGAGATTCTTATATCAACAAGAGAATTTGAGATTATTTTATGAGTACGTAACATCAGTTTATAGTGTTGTGCCCAATAATAACATTTATTTTCATTAATACATACCTTCCTTTGTTTTTACTTATTTCAGGTAGTAGGCCACTGTACACTTGCCTCCTTGCTCTGGCGTCGAGCTAAAACACTAAATCTTGATGATGATCCTATGGTAGAGTCGTTTTACATGTTTTTATGGAAGGTATGTAATTCTATCATATATCACATATCGCATCTTGTTACGGACTACATCCTGCGTTAATGTAAATAGAAAAATCTAGTATAGGCGTGACTTTGATATTTTTCTACATGCCAATATCATTGCAAAATTTACCATAATAAATAAATACGTGCTTCTACATTAATATGTTTCACCTGACTCTTCTATATTTTGTATCTTTTATGCAGTTATTCACTGCAGAGTATGTACTTATTCAGTTTATTCGCTGACAAGAACTGCAAGTGCTCGTTCCATTCAAAAATGTATTTTTACATAAATTCCTTTAAAAGCCGCGAATAATTGCAACTTGCATGGAATTGTGCATTTATAATTGTATTAAATTTTTAAAGTTTTTGTATTTATGATCTTATTGGACTTCACATAACTAATTATTGGATTACAACTCTTATTTTGAAGTGCATATATGTCATAAAGGTATTTGTACTTTTGGATGTGCTTTTCTTTCCTTTTCATAAAAATCAAAGACATTTTTTTCTTCAAATTGCCATCTCATATTGCGGTCATATTGTAAGTTTGTTTCCCACAGTACTAGAGTCAAGCCCCTAAGAACAAATTCCTTACCATACCTTCTGTTGAGACTTCAGATCTTGTACGGCAGAGGATTTTCACTCATCGCCCGCATTACACATCTTATTCTTGTGGATTCCTGCCCCAATATATATATACTGATTGATTTTCGGAGTTCTCCAGTTGATATGTTTAATGAAATAATTACATAATTACGTAATAATTAATCACTTTCCTATTTTACAATACATGATAAAGATCATGATCTTATTTATTTTACTATACAGTTTAAATATAAATGCAGCTCCTGAAACATGTCTATTATTTTTTGTTATATTTTGATATTTACATAATCCTCCTGCATCGAATTTCCACATTTTTTAATTCATCGAATTCTTATTCTCGTACTGTGCATGGGGTACCCGTACTCATGCTTCCCAGGTTGAGAGCTTATGATGCACTACAAGAATTTTGGGTAGATATGACCGGAAAATTTCGGTCAAATTTAGTCAGTTACGATCAAAATCGGTCGAATTTAGTGAATTTCGACCGAAATGCTGTTGGTCATATTTATGCGGGTCATATTTAGCAATTCGATCGAGTTTCACTAAATTCGACCAATTAAATTCGACCGAATATATTCGACCAAATAAATTCGATCGAATAAATTCGACTCAACTTGGTCGAATTTAGCAACTCTCAAATTTTCACTTGAAAATTTTAAATTATTTGGGAAGCCCGCCCAAAACTATAAATTCGACCGTTTACGGTTAAAAATTAAATTCGACTGTTTATGGTTGAAAGCTAATTTCGACCCTTTGCAGTAGTATATAAATTCGAGTGTTTGTGGTCAAAATTTAAATTCGACCGAAAATGGTTGCAATATAAATGCGATTGCTTGTGGTTGAAATTTAAATTCGACCGTTTTACGTCACACTGTTTTCGACCGAATATTGTCATTTATAGCCAGAATGGTTAAATAAATTCGACTTGTTATGGTCGAATTTATTTAACAGTCAAAAACCAAAAATGCACCTGCTCTATTGTCAGTTTTACCACCTGTTATGGAGCACGATGAATTCAACATACGCTAAATCCTTGATACCAACACACCAAAAAGAACCCAATACAAGTAAAAAAAACATACAAAAATAAGAAAAACAGTCATACTTAAATTAAAAAAAGTTACCAATACTTAGTTACACCCAAAAGACTGAAATTTATGCAGTTACACCCAAAAGAATGAAATTTTTGCAGTTACACCCAAAAGACTGAAATTTCTACAAAAGACTGAAATTCAACATACGCTAAATTTCTAGTTCAGTTCATAATTAACAAGTACTTAAACCAGGGGATAGTTATGTGCGTCCAGATCTTCATCTTCATCGTTCACAGTCTTGTCCACCTCCACAGCCTTCTCCACAGCCTTGTCCACAGCCTTCTCCACAGCCTTGTCCACAGCCTTCTCCACAGCCTTCACCAACTGAGTCTCCTAAGATAAGTGATAAGTAATTCTGTACATTAGTATGGACAATGACAAAATTTTGTACAGAAAACATGCAACATTACAATGCGAATAAAATAATCATACCTCAACAATGAACTTATTGGTATCCTTCAAGACCTGTTGAGGCAAACCATTTGTTGTCCGTATATAATGAACTTGCAACGACTGTTGACTCGGATCCGGATATGCGGCAACAGCTAGGTTACGGATTTCCTCATCCAAAATGGAACGTTTCACCTCATGCGGAGGGAGGGAAATGACAAGTTGCCGCACCTCATCTAAGATCGTTGACATCATCATATAAATGTCATCAGGAACATTGACCGCTGGAGCACGTGACTTTTAATTTGTTTCACTCACTCTGTTGCTTCCTGGGCTCCGATAAGCTCCCCCACTGTTTCTTGGGGATGAAGGAGGAGCTTCCCTTTCTTCGGGGGTCTAGCCTCCATCAACACAAACAGATCCTTCTTTCGTAGATTTTCTTTTAGGGTAGACGGGGATAACGGCTGATCAGAAGGTGACTCAAGTGTTAATTCAGGCTGAGAAGATCGTAACATTTTAATTTTCTCCTGCCACATGCAATATATTAATTAGTTACTATCTGCCAGATCCAAATTTTTGAAGGAATTTATGGCCGTAGCGGAAGCGTAAATCACATTTACTTGCATAAAAACCTAATTAATCATGTATATAGATTTAAAAATTGTATGAACACAAGAAAAATACCTTGATAGCTTTCCTGTGATTGTTATGAATGTATCTTTGATTTCCAGCAATCACCCCTCAAGTGTGGAGTGCTCTAATGGTATCCACCAAGATCAAATATCATATAGTAGATGAAGAACAATTGAGAAAATAATTAAAATGATTTGGAATGATTTTGATGAACTTCAAAAGCTCTCAATGATCCTCTCAAACCCCTGGGATGTTTTGTGTTTGTTGTTTCTTGTATCTTCCAACTCTTGGAATGATTGATATTTAAAGAAATAAAGTCTTTACTTTATCTAATTAAATAATTCATTTAATAATTAAAACCTTTTTAATTATTAATCCCATTCTGAAAATAATTCTCTCATAAAATTTAATTTCTCAAACTAAATTTTGTAATTAATAATTATTAAGAACTTTTCTTAATTTATTTATAATCTATTAAATCTCATTTAATAAATTATAAATAATTGCTAATTAATTATTTATTCAATAAATAAATAATTCATAGCCATTATTAATTATTCTCATCATCTATAAATATTTAACCTTTTTATGGTGTGACCCTTTAGGTTCAATATTAAGCCGGTAGTAGAAATAAATAATAATAAACTATTTATTATTACTTATACGAATTACTAATTAATTCGTTAAATACAATTACATAAGTAATTAATATTTATTCTACATCGTGAGTGATACTTTTCAATATATCACGACTATCCGGATAATATGAATTCATTGCTTAAAATATATAAAACCTATTCAGCAAATGGTTACCGTACAATCAATTCCTTCTACCCGACAATATCCCGATTAAATACAAGGCATGGACCGCGTGTCAAGCCTATTTAATTTAATCATATAATTTCTTATACATTATGTCTAGTTCATTTGAATTAGAAACTCTTTCTAACTTCAATTACTCTGGCCAGAGATTCCAGAACTAACATAGTAAGAACATCATAGGATATTCACTTTCTTTTACTGAAAGGGGTAGATTCTTTATCGATCGTTAACTATCTTCATATACAAATTCCTATACCCGAAATAGAACTAATGATTGTCCCTTGAGGACTTAGAACTAAACCAAAACATAGTTCATTGTATATAAGATTACTGTAACGGTCTCAAGTCTAAGGACACTTGTACCACCATCAAATTATGAACAACTATTAACACATGAGTAAACTCCATTAGTCGTCCATTTGATCAAGTCACGTTCAGTGAACTTATTCTCCAATAAGCACCTACATACTAGCTATAGTGTCACCACACGAATGTCTATGAGAACGGACATCCTTTCGAGGAAGCAAGCATAGTATGTACCGATCTTTACGGATTGACTAACTCCCAATTAGTTATCCTACGATCGGGAACTATTTAAGTTTAGTGTTATCATCTTCTAGATCTCATTATTATAATCTCATTATAATTCTAGAAGCTTTACTCTAAACTATGGAACTTTTTATTTAAACACTTTAAATAGATAAAGCCCGTAATAAAAACAACAAGTCTTTTATTAATATAAATAAAATCAAATAAGATTACATGAAAGTATTTCCTAACTCATCATACATGATTGGGTTTAGGACAAAATACTATCAAACTCCCACTTGTACTAAAGCCAATCACTTTGGTATCTTATACCCATCTTATCTCTATGTCGATCAAAGTGAGCCTGAGACAATGCCTTAGTAAATGGGTCCGCTATGTTGTTATGTGTGTCAACTCTTACGATGTTGACATCCCCTCTTTCTATGATCTCTCGAATCAGATGAAAGCGCCGCAACACGTGTTTGGAATTCTTATGGGATCTTGGTTCCTTAGCTTGAGCTATCGCAGCGTTGTTATCACAATACAACACTATAGGATCCTCAATGCTAGGAACTACTCCCAAATCAGAAACAAATTTCCTCATCCAGACAGCTTCCTTTGCAGCTTCACATGCAGCTATATATTCTGCTTCCGCCATGGAGTCAGCCGTTGTAGGCTGTTTGGAACTCTTCCAACTAATCGCTCCCCCATTTAGAGTAAATACATACCCTGACTGGGATCTGCTACCATCGCCTTCTGATTGAAAACTAGAGTCAGTATAACCCTCAATTTTCAATTCAGATCCACCAAAAACAAGAAAAACATCTTTAGTCCTTCTCAAGTACTTCAATATGTTCTTCACTGCTTTCCAGTGTTCTTCACCTGGGTTAGACTGATATCTGCTCGTCACACTAAGTGAATGAGCAACATCAGCTCTAGTACATAACATCGCATACATGATGGATCCTATTGCCGAGGCATAAGGAATCCTACTCATGCGCACCCTTTCCTCATATGTCTTTGGAGACATCTTCTCAGAAAGAGTAATCCCATGACTAATAGGAATGAGACCTCTTTTCGAGTTCTCCATGCTAAACCGTTTTAGCACTTTATCGATGTATGTACCTTGGGATAGGCCAATCGTTCGATTAGATCTCTCTCTATAGATCTTCATCCCTAAAATATAGGATGCCTCTCCCAAGTCCTTCATAGTGAAGTTCTTTGATAGCCAGACCTTGACTGATTGTAACATCGGTATATCATTTCCTATTATAAGTATGTCATCCACATACAATATAAGAAATGTTACCGCGCTCCCACTAACCTTCTTGTAAATACATGGTTCATCTAAGTTTTTGATAAAATCAAACTCTTTGATTGTCTCATCAAAACGGATGTTCCATCTTCGAGAAGCTTGCTTCAAACCATATATGGTTCGCAGCAGTGTACATATTAGATTTTCGTTTCCACTGGAAACAAAACCCTCTGGCTGTGTCATATACACTTCCTCTTCAAGTTTCCCATTGAGGAAGGCTGTCTTTACGTCCATTTGCCAGATCTCGTAATCATAGTAGGCTGCAATCGCAAGCAAAATCCTAATGGATTTGAGCAAGGCTACAGGCGAAAAGGTTTCATCAAAGTCAATCCCTTGTCTTTGTTTGAATCCTTTTGCCACAAGCCTGGCCTTATAGGTCTCCACCTGGCCATCTGCTCCTAACTTTCGTTTGTATATCCATTTGCACCCAATGGGTTTAACTCCTTCAGGTGCCTCAACCAAAGTCCACACTTGGTTTATATACATCGAGTCCATTTCGGATTTCATGGCATCCTGCCATTTCTCTGAGTCATTACAACTCACAGCCTCTTCATAAGTCATAGGGTCCTCATCATCAACAAATGACAAATCATCATCATTTTCAATGACAAACCCGTAATATCTTTCGATTGGGCGGGACACTCTCTCTGACTTACGTAAAGGTTGTTCTACCAAAGGTTGTTCTTTCTGAACAGGTATTTCTTCTCTAATCGTTGCATTTTGTGGTTCTTGAACTTCATCAAGTTCAATATTTCTCCCACTGTTTCTATCAAGGAGGAACTGTTCCTCTAAGAAGTGTGCGTGTCTAGAAACAAATATCCTTTGATCAGAAGGATCATAGAAATAATATCAATGACCTTCTTTAGGATATCCCACAAAACTGCATTTCACGGATCTAGGTTCCAACTTATCATGTTCAACTTTCTTGACATAAGCTGGACACCCCCAAACCTTAACATGTTTAAGACCTGGTTTCTTCCTACTCCACATCTCATGTGGGGTCGTGAGAACCGATTTAGAAGGCACCTTGTTCAGTAAATACGCTGACGTCTCTAAAGCATAACCCCATAGTGATACTGGAAGATCAGTAAAGCTCATCATGGACCTCACCATATCTAATAGAGTACGATTCCTTCTCTCAGATACTCCATTTAATTGTGGAGTATAGGGAGGGGTCCATTGAGAAACTATACCATTTTCTTTAAGATAACCTAAAAACTCTCCGCTTAAGTACTCACCTCCTCGATCTGATCTAAGAACTTTTATACTACGTGCGGTTTGTTTTTCTACTTCATTTCTATATTCCTTGAACTTTTCAAAAGCTTCGGATTTGTATTTCATAAGATATACATATCCTAACCTGGATCGAACATCCGTAAAAGTAATGAAGTATGAAAATCATCCTCTAGCACTTGTTGACATTGGTCCACATACATCTGTGTGTACCAAGTCTAACAATCCCGCAGCTCTCTCTCCATGTCCAGTAAATGGAGATTTAGTCATTTTACCCATGAGACAAGACTTGCATGTAGGATATGATTCAAAATCAAAATGTTCTAGTAACTTATCCTTATGTAATGTGCGAAGTCTGTTCTCACTAATATGACCTAGTCTGCAGTGCCATAAATAAGTTGGATTTTTATTATCTCTTTTTCTTTTATTATTTGGTTGTTCAATTTGAAACAAATTATGTTCTAAGTCACATATATACAAACCATTATGTAATGTACCGTATCCATAAGTAATATTGTTTCTCTTAATTAAACATTTATTATTCTCAACAATAAATGTAAAACCATCCGAATCAAGTACAGGAATAGAAACAATATTTCTTACAATTGATGGTACATAATAACATTTATTCAACACAATAGTTTTGCCCGTAGGCATATGCAAAGGAAATGATCCTACAACTGTAGCAGCAACTCTTGCTCCATTGCCCATCAATAGAATCACTTCATCTTCCCCCAGAGATCTACTTTGCTTTAGTCCCTGCAACGAATTGCAAATATGAGACCCACAAGCAGTATCCAATACCCAAGTAGAAATCTGACTTAAAGACATATTTAGTTCAATCATAAACATACCTAAATCAGAAGCGGTAATCTCATTGCCCTTCTTATTCTTTAACTCTGCAAGGTAAACCTTGCAGTTTCTCTTCCAGTGTCCCACCTTGTTACAGTGGAAGCAAACTCCTTTGCTTTTCGGGTCAGCCTTTGGTGGAACAGGCTTATTCTCACCCTTTTTCTTATTCTTCGGCTTCCAGTTCCTCTTCCTCTTAGTAGAGGTACTGGCACCGATCATAAGAACAGAACCCCTTTTGGAGGGAAAATTCGACTCAGCAGTTTTTAGCATGTTGTGGAGCTCAGCTAAGCTGACATCCAGCTTGTTCATGTGAAAGTTCATAACGAACTGCGAGAACGAATCCGGGAGTGACTGCAAGACTAAATCTTGGTTTAACTCCCCATCCATGACAAAACCTAACTGCCCTAGATGCTCAATCAGATTGATCATCTTAAGCACATGGTCATTCACAACCGACCCTTCAGCCATTCTACATTGGAATAGCTCTTTCGATATATCATATCGAGCGGTTCTCCCTTGTACATCATAAAGCTCCTGTAGATGTATCAGAATGGTAGGAGCATCCATACGCTCATGTTGCTTCTGTAACTCAGGTGTCATGGATGCTAGCATGACACATTGAGCAACATTAGCAACATCTAACCAGTCATTATACACTTCTCGTTCATGGAAAAGTGCATCATCAGAAGGAGGTACAGGTAAAGGCGAGTCAAGCACATAATCCTTCTTCTCAGCCCTGAGAACGATTCTCAGGTTTCGAAGCCAATCAGCATAATTGGGACCAGTCAATTTGTTCGCATCAAGTATGCTACGGAGTGATAGAGTAGAAGACATGATCTATAAATCTGAAATTTTTGAATACATAACAACATTAGTAGATATCCAATTTTATTATAACACCTTATGAATCGGGTCTTTATTCATAGGTGGCTCCCACAGTTTTATTAAAATTATACAACCCTCAAATGTATAACTTAAGCATTCTCAATGCATGTGAGAATAGGGATCCTACTTTCCATTATATAACCTCGGCTGTAGCACGAAACGCTATGTAATGTTTCATAGGCTGATAACTCTTTATCAATTACATCTCATGTTATTCCCTAATTCCATTTAGCCTCTTGAATCATTGAATCACGGTTGTAGCACGTCTAAATTCAATATTCTAAGTCAAATGAGACCCAACATCTCGCTAAATTAATAAGATCTCAATAGCCCACGGCTGTAGCACGTAACGACAATTGGATTCTAATTAATTATACGCATCTCATGTAATAGACAAGTAATTCCTATTTTGAAAACGAAGCCCTCGGCTGTAGCACGAAACGACAAAGCTCAAAACTAAGAATTACTTTCTACCATGTTGGAAGGCTATGACCGACACAAGCCCGTTGTGACATTGGCCATTTTATTACTTGATATTAAATAACGAGGGATTTTATTTTATTTAGGTTATGAAACGTTTTCGTTAAAACCTAAAGTCAAACATGCATTTTATATACGATATATAAAACTATATATATTATCTCATGGCATTTCTATGCACACATATATATAGGCAAACATGTTATATCATGTTAAACATTGTTAAACATCTATATGAAACAATATTAGTATTTTAAAGCATTTTAACACAATTAAAACGGGCTTTAAAACACTTCCGGAAGCTATAACCATTTCAAAATTAATTTTTAAAATTTATTTGACCACTCCATTAGATCCGTCTCGAAAAAACGAATCCAACGATATATTATACGCCTCAAACGGAGTTACGGATCAACGGGAAAAATCAAAATACGAATCAGGGCAATTTCTGTCATCTACAGCCCCTGTAACGCATTACCCGAATGCGTTATAAGCCAAAAATACCATATTGATTGTGTCACGCATTCAACAGAGGCGTTACACAGCGATGACATCATGCTGGAGTCAGCAGCCGACCCGACCCATGACCCGACCCAAGATCCGACCCGACCTGATCAAGTCCGACCCGACCCGGCGCGTGTGCTGCACGCGCGGCGCGTGAGCCGCCAGCGCGTGACGCCCACGCGCGGATCTCAGTCGCGCGTACTGATCTGATTTCAGCCGACGGAGTTGAATAATATTGTAAATATCAGTCGGCCAGTCCAACTTTTCAGCCCACAAGCCCACTAATTCAACCTTTTGGGCCCCCAACTTTAACTACCCATCTAGATATTTTATAAATAATATATATATTTATAAAACAGATTATTATTTATTAATTTCTAAACTCTTTAAAAATCAATAATTAATAATCTATACATGGGAAAATTATGAAACTTTTTCTGGGACTTCTACAACGCTTGTAGAAAATATATTAGTGATCAAAATTATTTTAAAAAATAATTTATTAATTAATTCGTAATTAATTTGATTATAGCCTCCAAGAACTTCAAAAATTCATAACTAATTCATACAAGCTTGAAAAATTCCGAAATTTTTTCTGGGATCTATATACATGCAACCTATGCTCTGATACCATTGAAGGAATTTATGGCCGTAGCGGAAGCGTAAATCACATTTACTTGCATAAAAACCTAATTAATCAAGTATATAGATTTAAAAATTGTATGAACACAAGAAAAATACCTTGATAGCTTTCCTGGGATTGTTATGAATGTATCTTTGATTTCCAGCAATCACCCCTCAAGTGTGGAGTGCTCTAATGGTATCCACCAAGATCAAATATCATATCGTAGATGAAGAACAATTGAGAAAATAATTAAAATGATTTGGAATGATTTTGATGAACTTCAAAAGCTCTCAATGATCCTCTCAAACCCCTGGGATGTTTTGTGTTTGTTGTTTCTTGTATCTTCCAACTCTTGGAATGATTGATATTTAAAGAAATAAAGTCTTTACTTTATCTAATTAAATAATCATTTAATAATTAAAACCTTTTTAATTATTAATCCCATTCTGAAAATAATTCTCTCATAAAATTTAATTTTACAAACTAAATTTTGTAATTAATAATTATTAAGAACTTTTCTTAATTTATTTATAATCTATTAAATCTCATTTAATAAATTATAAATAATTGCTAATTAATTATTTATTCAATAAATAAATAATTCATAGCCATTATTAATTATTCTCATCATCTATAAATATTTAACCTTTTTATGGTGTGACCCTTTAGGTTCAATATTAAGCCGGTAGTAGAAATAAATAATAATAAACTATTTATTATTACTTATACGAATTACTAATTAATTCGTTAAATACAATTACATAAGTAATTAATATTTATTCTACATCGTGAGTGATACTTTTCAATATATCACGACTATCCGGATAATATGTATTCATTGCTTAGAATATATAAAACCTATTCAGCAAATGGTTACCGTACAATCAATTCCTTCTACCCGACAATATCCCGATTAAATACAAGGCATGAATCGCGTGTCAAGCCTATTTAATTTAATCATATAATTTCTTATACATTATGTCTAGTTCATTTGAATTAGAAACTCTTTCTAACTTCAATTACTCTGGCCAGAGATTCCAGAACTAACATAGTAAGAACATCATAGGATATTCACTTTCTTTTACTGAAAGGGGTAGATTCTTTATCGATCGTTAACTCTCTTCATATACAAATTCCTATACCCGGAATAGAACTAATGATTGTCCCTTGAGGACTTAGAACTAAACCAAAACATAGTTCATTGTATATAAGATTACTTTAACGGTCTCAAGTCTAAGGACACTTGTACCACCATCAACTTATGAACAACTATTAACACGTGAGTAAACTCCATTAGTCGTCCATTTGATCAAGTCACGTTCAGTGAACTTATTCTCCAATAAGCACCTACATACTAGCTATAGTGTCACCACACGAATGTCTATGAGAACAGACATCCTTTCGAGGAAGCAAGCATAGTATGTACCGATATTTACGGATTGACTAACTCCCAATTAGTTATCCTACGATCGGGAACTATTTAAGTTTAGTGTTATCATCTTCTAGATCTCATTATTATAATCTCATTATAATTCTAGAAGTTTTACTCTAAACTATAGAACTTCTTATTTAAACACTTTAAATAGATAAAGCCCGTAATAAAAACAACAAGTCTTTTATTAATATAAATAAAATCAAATAAGATTACATGAAAGTATTTCCTAACTCATCATACATGATTGGGTTTAGGACAAAATACTATCAATTTTCAGATATATATCAGCTCAGGAGCTAAATATGCATACACAAACATCCTAAAGCAAACTTAGCACCAAAATTATCAAATTATGTATATTTAACAAATAATAGGTAACGATTTCAATCGCCATATAACAATCAGACTGACACAGTAAAAAATTCAGAATATAAACAAATTTAAGCGATATGCAAGAAGCGCAGAAAAAGCACGCTTTTTATTTGTTGACTGTTTTGAAGGAACTGGTCATAAAAAAACTCCAAAACCCAATTCAACCAGCAGATACACATCACACGAATGATAAGATACAGACATACAAAACAGATATATATACACAAACGATACAAGGCAGACAATGGAACAAGAATGGTTCTAGGATACGCTGGATGAAGATTTCGAAACTATTCTATAGGGCTTGTAGTTGATATAAACATCTTAAAATTGAACAAATAAATGTCGAACGCACAAATGCAGAATAAGCAAAAACAGAATTGATGTAAAACAAACCTGCAATTCAGTCACTGCCGGGGCAGTTGGGTCGTAAGCCACACTCAAAAATTCATCATCGGTGATATGCATCTATCCTTTTGCCTCTCTTTCTGCATCTATTTCCTACAAAATAGATGGCCAAAATAAATTAATTACGTATATAAACATCACTAGCATAAAAATTAGGGTTTTATAGAACCCCCAAAATTAGGGTTTATAAATTCAAAATTAGGGTTTTATAGGCCATTAATTTATGTCTTTTTAAGTCTTGTGTCTTTTTATGTCTTTACAGGTACATGACTTAATGTGATGTTCTTAATGGTGACATATATTTTAAGGTACAGAATTGTAGACTGTGATGTTCCTAATGGTGGCATACATTGCAATAATATTTTAAATCAACTAAAAATCATAGCTTTCACTTTCTACAAGCAGCACAAACTGTATAAATATCACAAAATAAAACACGTAAACACATAGTCCAATTTGAGGTTATACAGAAGAAAGAGAAAATATGTTTAAAACAGATCACATATATTTAACAGGAAAAGAAATCCCGCATATCGTACATCAATTGATGCCAATTTTTACTACAATTAATCAGTCTCTCATTCTTTTCAACACGACTTGAATCTTAAGAAGTTTGCACATTTTATATTTTCTCTTCTTAAGTAATTTCGTCTACTGTCCTAGTCGAGTGGTCTATTTAAGGTGGTATTGACATACTGAATATGCGATTATTACTACTGAATAACTAATAAACATAACTAAAATTTAGTGATAAAGAATCATACCTCCCGTCTCTGTTGAAAGGATTTGGCCCCGGTGCGGGGGGTAAACTCCACCTTCATTCGAGCGTCATGGCCCTTTTCCGACTTGCTTTGAAAGTCTTCTGCTTCCCAGTGCTCGCAAATAGCATTCCATGCTTTCTGTGAGTAGTATTAAGGCTTCATGATCTTAATGTCGATATCATTTCTATCATATCCAATCTTCTCTAACTTATCCAGTTCTTCATTTAGGTGGGCCCTCTCTGAATTAAGATAACTCTTGAAATTTCTCTTAAGATGCGCTCTGACAACTCTATCCCCATCTTCGGGTTCACAGCCCCTGGGATACGCATATAGTCCTACAAAACATTTTGTGTATACTTATAAAGTAGCACAAAAGCAAGGTATTCGACTGAAAGAAATAAAAAGACACAAGTACTTAAATTACCTTAAAAACTTTTATGTAACTGTCATAAAAAGCTTCACGCTTAGCTCCCTTTGTATTGAGTGTATGTTCATCCCATTTCAGACGAACAATGTGGCGTAGAGTTTTCTTGGGTTTAGGGTTCGTGAAACTACATCAACATATTGAAAGACATCAAATTAGAGCTATATGTTAACATTATAATTTAATATATGTGGAAAATATCATTTAAGCATGTACAAAATTCTAATTAAAATACCAGGCTTAAAATACCGAAACAGAGTTCATTTGAACAAGTGATATAATTGTGCAAGGCTGTGCCCACAGACAAGTGATATAATTGTGCAAGATTGTGCCCTAATATGAACTACAATTAAATTTAATTAACACTGATGTCATAGTAGAGGCAATGAATCATACCCTTTATCGTTTTGAAGAAATTCCACCGTCGGCCTCGCATCTATAGGTGGTTTCGTCCCGAAATCCCCTTCACAAGCGTTGCGTCTTTTTCTCTCAAATCGAATTTGTCGGCAACTTTCTTCCACCTCGTTGCACCCTTCCACATGACTCTCTTCATCTCCATTAGCCTCGCATGCTTCACCACCCTCTCCAACTCGACCACCCCCTCCACTGGTAATAACCTCCTGGACCTTGTTTCCCCTGCCCTTCGGCCCAACCCATGGTACCTGTAAAACAAATATATATAAAAAATAAGAAAAATCTAAAACATAGATAGTAACTGAGAACAGAAAGGACTTAAGCTTTATAGGTCCTACTTGTTGCTAATCAAGTTACTGAAAGACTTGATTTAGTGTAGACTTAAGCTTAATTTTACTGGTTTAATTAGCCATTTTCTATAACTAAATGTGTGTCAATACATACCATGTCAAATAAACAACTAACCGCAGCAATATATAATTACACATTACACACGATCACTAACAAAATCTGAGAACAAGTACATAAATATAAGAACGAGTCCTTGAGACTTTTAAGAACTGCAAGAATAGCTCAAACCAGTCCTTTAGACTTAAGACTTAAAATTAATTAATAGTCTGGATTATAAAAGACCACCAAAATTAGGGCTTCTCTAAATTCATATATTGAAACACATATATATAAACTCATATATATACCAAAATCAAGCAATTACAAACAAGTACAAACAAGTGGATGCTAAACAGCCTAGTGGAACTCAATCTCTATGGGTATCCCAATCCACCTTGCCCCAAAATTATATAAACCCCCAAAAATCAATCCCTCTCCCACTCTCTCTCTCCCTGTGTCTCTATCTCTCTGTCTGTCTCTATATCTATCATGGTCTCTCTCACTTAATTGCCCCAAAATTAGGGCTTTTATATACATATAAACTCATATATATATAAATAATTCATATATAGAAAGGGAGAATTAGGCGAGAGTGGGGAGAGAGAGGTATCTGCTGACTTCTCTTAGGTGGCTCACTTCTCTTAGGTGGCTGACTTCTTTGAGATTCAATTAGCTCCATCTTGGCTGACGAAAATGAGAGATTGAAAGCGAGAGACGGCGATAAGAATTTAGAGAAACCGTAATTTAGAGAGAATAATTGGGGGAGAGTAATACGATGGAAATGAGAAAATGGGGAATATATATATAACATAAATTCGACCATTTACGGTCGGACTTAGCCGACTACAATATTCGACCGTCAACGGTCGAATTTAGGCGACAACAGTTCGACTAAAAAAGGTCGAATATAACTAACAGTATTTCCAATTCCTGCAGAAGCTACTGCATTCAACCTGCTACTACTACTACAGCAAAAAAAGACCACAAAGTCTACTTAATTTATAAATAGTTGAACAACTAATTTAAAAATTCGCCACATCAATAAATAATCTTTTTAATACAAATTTGATTGAAATTGACAAAATTACACTAAATCGTCATTATCACTTAATTCATCATTTTCATCAATGTCTTCGTCTTCGGCTTCTTTATCTCTTTGATTTTCTTCTTCATCATTGTAATCCATCGAATAATCATTTTCGAACATCCTCAAGTCAACAAAAAAATTTGAAGGATCACGAATAATAATTCTTTCGACGTGTGATGTAAAAGCATTTGACACTTCATTTTGTAAGGCATCATCGTTGATTATGGTCTTTTCTTTAGTTGACACACTTTCATCAACTTGTTGGCTCTTTGTTGTTAGAACGGTGTACCATGATGATTTTGCATTTGAAATATTTGGTGCATAGTACACTTGATGGGCTTGGCTAGCCAACACGAACACGTCTTCGGCATTTAATTTCGATTTTATATCAACGGTAGTAATCCGATGCCTATCGACTTTCACGTGTTTCGTATGATCAAACCAATGACATTTGAATACAACAACTTGATGTCCATGTTGATAATGAAGTTTTATAACTTCTTATAATCTTCCGTAATAGTTTCCAAAACTTTCTTTGTAAGAAGTCCCTACAATTAAAAATGTATAAAATTTGAGTACAAATAATAAAGAACAAAAACATAGATATTTGGTATGAATTAAATTTCTCACCAATGACAACAACGCCGGAATTTGATGAAGTGAGTTCATTACCATTTACACAACCAAATTTGTAACCATTGCACTTGCATGATTTATAGGACTCCACTTTAAACAACGGACCTCTTATTAGATCTAAATATTTTCTCTTGAGCTTTTCATCATCTTGTACCTAAAAAGTGAAAATATAATTTATAAGCTTGTGAATAAAATTATGCATGCATATGTGTGTGTGTTATATAAAATGAAACACATACCCTTCTTTCAAACCAATCTCTAAAATGTTCTTTTTGAAATTGCTCTTTTTGTGCATCATTGAGATGTGGGTATTGTTGTTGTACCAACTTCTGGAATCCACTACATATTCAAATTGGACACTAAGAAGTTTAAATTGTGAACTAAATTTGTTTTATTAAAGAGTTAATAAGAACATAGTAGGTCACGATTTCATGCTCATCACCACTCAAGATTCTATATCCACTCCGTAGAGTAGGTTGCGTTGGATATGTGTAAACTTCTAACAAATCGACATCATGAAACATTTGAGGTACCTCATTTCGACGTAACCGATTATGTTCTCTTCCTATTTTAGAATCCAAAAACATCGAGCAAAAGTGTACACATTCCTCCTCAATATAGCGTTGTGCCATTGAACCTTCCGCTCGAGCTTTGTTTCTAACTTTCAATTTCAAATTGTGCAAGTATCTCTCAACAAAATACATCCAACGCCAATTAGCCGGACCACCCAACTTTGCCTCGGTAGCTAAATGTAGTGGCAAATGCTCCATCGGATCAAACAAACCCGGAATGAAGACAGTTTCAAGCTTGGACATTATCCTCACTATGTCTTTCTCCATTTTCTACAAATCTTTGTATTTGAGACTCGACGAGCATAAATCTTGAAAGAAGTTGCACAACTCAATAATAGGATCAGCTACATGCTTCAGAAGTAAGTCACGACAAACGATAGGCAATAATTTTTGCATGAAAACATGACAATCATGTGATTTCATCCCGCGAATGCAATTTCTCTTCCAATTTACACATCTTGATATATTTGAGGCAAACCCATCTGGAAGTTTTAACAACTCAATCCACTTGAAAAACTTATGAACTTGTTCACTCGAGAGCACAAATGATGCATGTGGCTTCGTGTCATCACCTTGAATCCATAACTCACGGTGTACACCTAATTCTCGACAATCCTTTCTTGCCTTTGTGTTATCTTTTGACTTGTCTGCATCACCAAGAATTGTGAAGAATATGTTGTCAAATATATTCTTTTCGGTATGCATAATGTCAATGTTGTGACGAAGACTGAGTGTCTCCCAATATGGAAGCTCAAAAAATGGAGTAATGTGAGTCCAATTATGTGTCACTCCATAATCGTTTGGTTTTTTCTTTGACGCCTTTCCAGGAGGGGGAAACTGTATCTGCTCACACATTGCAAATGCATGTGATCCCGAATGTCGAGCACACACCAATCGTGTCTCAATACTCCAAAATCTTGTACTTCTTCTTAGGGGATCATCCGGTTCCAGAAAATATCTAGCGGTGCCATAGAAAGTAGGTTTACCACCATGCTTTAGCTGTTTAGCTTTTACCTCTCCCATGCAAATTGGACATGACAACTTACCCTTGGTAGACCACCCACTAAGCATGGCATATGCTGGAAAATCGCTAACTGTCCACATAAGTGCAGCCTTCATCATAAAATTTGTACGTGAGAACCTGTCATATGTTTCCACCCCAGTATACCACAATAACTTCAATTCATCAATTAACGGCCTAAGATAAACATGTAAGTCTTTTGTCGGATCCTTCGGCCCAGGAATAAGAAGAGGCATGAACATGTATGGAGCCTTGGTACACATAGATGGGGGAAGGTTGTACACAAAAACCACCACAGGCCATACAGTATAATCCCTAGAATGTGCATCACGAAAGGGATCAAATCCATCAGTAGAGAGTCCGAGTCTAACATTCTGAATCTCCTTTAAAAAATTTGGAAATCTACGATCAAATTGTTTCCATTCATCTTCATCTGCTGGGTGACTTAATTAACCCTCAACTACCACTCTGTCATGGTGCCATCTCATGCATTTTGCAGTCTTCTCTGCCATGAATAAACGTTGCAATCTCATTGCAATAGGAAAGTATCGCAAAATCTTTCGCGGGATCTTCTATTTTTTAGGATCTTTTTGCACTTTGTATATGTCTGTTTCGCATATATCACAATGTGTCTTGTAGCTATTTTCCTTGTAAAATAGCTTGCAGTCATTCTCGCAAGCATCGATCTTTTCGTACTCCATATTCAACCCTTTAATCATCTTTCGTACAGTGTAGTAATTTTCGGGCAATTTATGATCATCGGGCAATACCAATCCAATGAGTTGAAGCAGCTCATCAAAACCATTGTTACTGCAATTATGCTTGTTTTTCCACTCAAGCAACTCCATTACATACTCAAATGTTGTAAAATTGGTATTGTTTGGATAAATTGGTTTAGAAGCAATCTTCACCATCTTGTAAAATTTGTTTGCTGTTGCGTTCGGTTCTTCCTCAAAATCCTCACGATCATCAAAATCATCATCATGTGCATCATACATATCATCATCATCATGTGCATCATACATATCATCATCTCTGTAATTAGTATGAACAGAACTCGTTCTAACTTCATTGTGCGTCTCATCTTCCTCCCCATGACAATCCCATCTAGTATACCATTGCATAATACCATGTCGATATAAATCAACTTTCACGGTACTAGGATTTTTAAAGTGCGCATTTCTACATTGTCTACAAGGACTTCTTATAAGCCCGTTGTCTTCTTCTTCAAGATGATCTATAGCAAATTTAATGAAACTATCCACACCAATTTTATATTCTTCCGTTAAGTATTTTACCTCATTATACCGATTACGACCAATCCAACTACGATCGGATGCCATCTACAAATGTGCATACATTAATATAAGTTAAATGCAATTCAAAATAAATAAAGTGAATTGGCAATTTAATTTTTAACTACAAATAATATCACAAGTTTAATCAACATGAATCACTCATTTTCATGCTATTTGTGACGAACACAACTATAAACAAACAATAATCATATCATTTCTACCAAGAAATTTAAGCTAAAATTCATTCATATATGAACACAATCATCATAATTTAACTTTCATATTGACATTATTAAGAGCTAAAATTACACTTACTTGATAATTTAGGTTGATTGCATGAAGAAAATATGGTGAAAGATTAGGAAACAATGGTGAAAGAAGAGGGAAAGGGGAAACACAGCTAGAGCAACTTAACCAAAAAAACTGCTACTGCACTGGAAGGGGGAGCAGGGTTGTCAAATGACTACGACTCAATTCGATCGAATACAGTCGACAATTGTACCCGGCTAAATTCGACCGAAATCCGTCGTAATATTCGACCGAATACAGTCGATCATTGTACACGGCTAAATTCGACCAAAATTCGTCGCAATTCTAATTCGACCGAAAATAAATATGACTCTTTCCAGTCGAAACATAAATACGACTAACAGCGGTCGAGTTTAATACTTAATTCGACCAACCAGGGTTTCTGGTCGAATTTATAAATTCAACTGGATTTGATCGTAATTAGACATGAATATTCGACCATTTTGGTCGAATTAAGTACTAAATTCGACCGACTACAGTTTCTGGTCGAAATTGTTTCAAAAAATTTTAAAAAAAGTTATAATTTATAACAAATTAATATTAAAATTAATATTAATAATTTTTTTCAACCTAATAAGATTTTTATTTAATTTATTTAGATAATCTACTAAATAAAAATTTAACTTTCTCCTATCATATGAATAATTTTACACACAAACTAAATTTATACATATGAATAATATTATCCTTATATATATATAATTTTTTTCATGATATGTAGAAACATTTAAATATTTAATAAAGATTTTATAAAAATTTTGAAATTATAAATTGCACCGAATTCGGTCACATTAACATATTCGACCGAATTTGGTCGAAAAGAATTTAAATATTCTTATTATTTTTTGGGTGGTAATTTTCCCTCCTTCCACCAAAATTTCAAATTTTTGGGCGGGAATTCTCCCGCTTCACACTGAAATAAATTTCGACTGAATGCGGTCGAATTTAGTAGGCCCCAAAAAATATTAAGGCAGGAATTTTCCCTCTCTTTTTTGTGCGGTCTACTAAATTCGACGAACGAAAAAAACGGTCATTTTTTTGCTAAATACGACCGGTCTAATTCGACCACGACTAATTTCAACCTTATTCGGTCAAAATTAGTAACGGTCGAATTTGGGCGGTCGTATTTAGCCGGGCCGAAATTCTGACGACCGGAAACGATCGAATTTAAGAACGGTCATATTTGGGTGGTCATATTTAGCCTTGTTTTCTTGTAGTGATGGGACTTGGGGAATTTTATTCATCCTTCACATTAAGCTTCCGGTCTTTACCCATGATAGTTTTAATCAGTCTTATACTCATCCTTACCATGCTACTAATCTCAATATATTTTCAATCTATACATATATATAACTGCTATGAGGAAATCTGATTACTTATTTGTACTTGAAACATATCATTACATTATCTAAATATAGCAAAATTGTAGTTACACTACAACATAGAGGCTTTTTTTGACGAATATTTTTGCACTGAATCGATCAGAAAAGTGACATTTTTGACGGATTGTATCCTTTGATTATAGTGTATGTTTGGGGTATCTTAAAATAAGTAGCTTATGGCTTATAAGCACTTATGTCATATAAGTGATAAGTAGAGCAGTCAGTAGAGTGTTTGGTAAATCAGAACTTATAATAGGTAGACTATTTGGGTAAATCAGAACTTATAAGAGTAAAGTGCACTTTGTGTACGCGCAGTTAGGCTGTCAGACCACTTGGGATACTGGACTTTAGAAAGTACCACGGGCTATACTGCACTTCACTTTTCGTTACACAAAGTGTATCGCCGTTAAATCTGTTTAACTCTGTTAAAAAATGTAGGGGTAAAATTGTCTTTTAGTCATCATCTTCTTCAACAACCCATTTCCACCATGTAAACAAATAGTATAATTACAGTATATACAAATAGTATTTAAGCACGAGTAAACAACAAATCGATGTAAAGGTGGTAAGTTGACCATCAACAGACAACGCAATGTTGTTGAACTTGAAAGAAGAACTAATCGATGTCTTGATTATAAGAGGGCTGAACAATCTTACTATCAACATCTGCTTGCTTGAATTGCTAGCCATAAGGCATGTTGTAAACTATATATGTTAAATCTTGAATGGCTTTATGCCATGTTGCTTATGTTTATTGTTTTGTAATTTGGTCCGCTGTTACCATGAACTTGCTGAAGTTTCTGGTTGTGTCAATATGTATTGACCACAAAAGCCGTTAATTCATTCTCCCGTGTATCTTTTTCTTTCGTAGGCCGTGGTCTAGCCCCTTCTTTTATAGAAAGAAATTTATTTAGCTAAAGGAACATGTGCTTGCTTGACCAAATTTTTCTTCCAAGATCTGATTAAATCCAATAAGAGGTAATTGGAGTTTCCCTTATCCTATGCAATTTGTTGTAAACTGACCTAACTGTGACCTTTCAGCTTCGTCAAATCAAATGAGAGACTAAAATGGAAGAGTTGTTTACCCATCGTCAAATTCATAGGAACAGAGCTACCCCTGGCAATATTTCTGTGTCAAATCTACCAGCAGACGCATCATTTTCATATTTAATGTATAGTTTTTCTATATGATATCATTACAATCTCAGTGCCTTAAAATACAATCGTGTGTAAATCTCTTTTAACATGGTGGAAATGGGTTGTTGAAGAAGATGATAACTAAAAGACAATTTTACCCTTGCATTTTTTAACAGAGTTAAAAAGATTTTACGGCGATACACTTTGTGTAACGAAAAGTGAAGTGCAGTATAGCCCGTGATACTTTCTAAAGTCCAGTATCCCAAGTGGTCTGACAGCCTAACTGCGCGTACACAAAGTGCACTTTACTCAACTTATAATTTAACATTTTTTTTTATAATTTTCAAAATATTGTTTTTTTATATATAACAATGGATATCAATGGATAGATCTCGATGAATAGGGAAATTTGATATATATACATATCAATTTTCTAATGAATGGATCGAGAGATATATGGTTTTGAAGATTTGAAGGATATTATATATTGCGTATATCGAGAATAAGTTATAAGTTATAAGTTGAAAGTTAAGGATTCTTAACATTGAACTTATGGGTTTATAAGTTATAAGTTGAGCTAAAACTTATTTTGACAAACACCCCCCATAAGTGCTTATGGGCTTATAAGCCATAAGCTCACAGTACAGTGTGTGTTTGGGGTATCATAAAATAAGTAGCTTATGACTTATAAGCACTTATGTCGTATAAGTGATAAGTAAAGTAAAGATTAGAGTATTTGGTAAATCAGAACTTTTAATCAGTAGACTGTTTGGTAAATCAGAACTTATAAGTTAACTTTTTTTTTTTATAATTTCCAAAATATTTGTTTTTTTATATATAACAATGGATATCAATGGATAGATCTCGATGAATAGGAAAATTTGATATATACATATCAATTTTCTAATGAATGGATCGAGAGATATATGGTTTTGAAGATTTGAAAGATATTATATATTGCGTATATCGAGAATAAGTTATAAGTTATAAGTTGAAAGTTAAGAATTCTTAACATTCAACTTATGAACTTATAAGTTATAAGTTTAGCTAAAACATATTTTGACAAACACCCCTCATAAGGACTTAAGGCCTTATAAGCCATAAGTTGCTTCAAAAATGAAACGCCAAACAGGACCTAAGTGGAAACAAACAGGCCCATAGTCTTGTCTAATGGTAGTCAAAATCATGTAATCATGTATTCACATGAGCATGGTATAGAGCATTTAAATCAATTAAATGAAGGCAGAATAATAAGATAAAATAACAAATCATATTATAAAAACGGCAAGCCAGGGGAAGAGGCTGATTAGATCGAGAGAGGTCATGTAATCCAAAACCAAAATTTGTAATTAAAGCATATGATCTCCAACAGTAATAGCTAAAATCATTAGCTATATAATGATTATCTAAAAGTTTGCTGTAAGATGTTTTACTCTAATGGTATTAACTATAATGAATAGCTATATTTCAAAAATAATATTTTATTATTATTTTAATAATAATATATATATAAGTAAATAGGATCTATGATGTGTCACGATTGTTGTGGAATAAAAACTAGGCTACTAGTATTGCGGCTAGGGTTTACGTATTTAATGCAAAGGTGAGCTTCGTGCATTAATGGCTGCTCTTGTGCTCGTGGCTGACTCTGCCTTCACAAGATGCCTACGTATCTCTGTATTGCTAGAGAATCAAGCCAACGTAGTTTTGAGAATGAGGGGTCAGGCCCTTTATATAGGCTGAGAAGCCTTAGAATTAATGTAGGAGTTGGAGACTTAATAGATAAGTCACCTCCTTGAGGAAAGTTCTAGACTCCTTCCTTGTAGGAGTCTGTTGCCATATCGAATTGGATGCCTTGGAGGCTAAGTCTTGTAGAGATAATGTCCTTATCTGACACTTATTGCTGAGCTGTTTATTACCCCTAAGTTTTACTCTTTTTCTTTTTCCACCGCTTTTATTTTTCTCTCCCCAGAACAATCTCTCTTGTTAAGTTTTTCTTTATCAAAAATCACTTCTGCTTTCCTTTTTGATTATTAACAAAATCAAGAGCTCGAATAACCAAATTAAACCTCTTTATAATATTATATATATATTAAATTATATGTAAATTACAAAAAATTAAAAATAATCTGTGTTTTACACGGGCTATAAGTTAGTATTAAGATAAAATAACAAATCTATACTATACTATAATAATCGAAAGTGGGTATAATTTGTAGTTTGGTTAACTCTTTTATTGCTATCCCCTATTTTTGGTTATCCCTCATTCAAAATTGTTAGATCTTAAACTCAAATACACCATGACAGTTAGATACAAAAATATAAAATTTATTATATACAGAGATCAAAGGTCCGATGTCCGCTAAGAATATATTAATTTATATTTAATACTAAAAATTATTATATGCAAAGACGTAAAGTTCGAATTTTTCCAAAAACATATAATTAATATTTATAGTATTATATTACATTATAAATAAATTATAAAAAATTAAAAATAACATGTATTTTGCATGGAATATAAGCTAGTCATGTTATAAAAACGGCATGCTAGGGTAAGAGACTGATTAGATCGAGAGAGATTGTAATCCAAGACCAGCTGAAATTTGCAATTAAAGCATATGGACCAAGTAACCAACTATTTTAGTAATAGAAAAATAGCGACTTTAAACCTCTAATGTCAACGTAATAATGAGTGTAATAACGTACTCCCTTCGTCCTTTCCATTTCTTTGCACTTTCCTTTTTGGGACGTCCCATCCAATTCTTTACATTACTAAAAATAGTAACTTTTAACAATAAAATACATTATTACATCCACTACTTCACTCCATTTTTTCAACACTTTACACTATTACACCTACTACTTCTCTTATTTTAACAATAAAATCACTATTACACCCCATTTATTTTAACAATATTACATCCACTATCCTTTTATTCATTCTATCTCGTTGCCTTTGGTCTCCGTGCAAATGCAAAATGATAAGAATCTCACTGGACAGAGGGAGTAACGAATTTTATTCTATTTATGTAAATTAGTGGAGAGATATTATTTAAAATATCTTATTTTAATTTGATTTATCATTTAGTTATATTACTGAGAATGTGTGTTTTATGTGAATTATATGTTGACTTGGATTTAGTGGAGATCATGTTTTTTGTGGAGTCCTGGAGTCCATTTTTATTTTGCATACATTCATCAATATTTTACATTGCATTTAACAATTTTCTACGATCATCATTAGTTAGTGTTTTTTCAATAATATTGTCGAAATCCATCACAAATATACATTATATTGTCCGCAATGACAAAATATTGAATTTGTAGAACAAATTTTATTTTGCAGAACCAAGTGTTTAAGAACAAAACGATTTAAGTATTTTACATTAATTCAAGAGATGTTTAGGCATGTTTCGGAGCAGGAGGAAGGCGTTTTGCATTGGTAAAACATTGTTAAATGCGAATGATATAGGCATAACAAGGGTGGACTCCGGATTCCACAAAAAACTTGGTCTCCGATAAAATTTGTTCATTATATGATTGATTATTACAAATTTATTGTTAAATTATTTAAAAATGATAAATATTTTAAAAAAATTATCTTTAGTCAAAATTAATTTCATTTAAATATTTTTGGGCTTCTAAAAATTTGAATTATATTTTTAGGATTTAAAATTCATTATTTGAGAAATAATTAAATGATGAAAATGATTTTTAACAATTATTAAATTTAATTTAAGAATGTAATTGTTACAAAATATTCGATTTAAAAACATTTGTATGGATTTCACGAGATGTGGTTTGTTAGAATAAAAATTTTCAACGAACCAATTTTTGAGTACATATAAATAAGTTTTACTCTTTTTCTTTTTCCACGGCTTTTATTTTTCTCTCCCCCAGAACAATCTCTCTCGTTAACTTTTTCTTCATCGAAAATCATTTCTACTTTCCTTTTTGATTCTATTAACGAAATCAAGAGCTCGAATAATCAAATTAAACCTCTTTCGATTCTTTACACAACGTCCAAAAATTACCAGAGCTACCACCAACGTCTATTATTTTAATAATTTTATTCATTCCACTCCCCCCAATAAAATAGAACATTAAACTCTCTCCTATCCTCTTCTACACTGTGCATTTGTTTCCAATGCCAGCCACCCCACACCCACCAAAACTATCATAAAAATAGTTAATTGGTTCATTATCCAAACTGACACCCGTCACGTTCAAAAATTAATTGGCTCAACACAAATAATTTCTTAAGGGCTGTTTGTAAAAAAAAACGAAACGAAACTTACTCAGTTATAATACCACTCAAAGTGGTGTCTGAGAAGGGTAGATGTACGCATACCATGCCCCTATACAATAGGGAGGCTGTTTCCGAAGGACCCCCGGCCATTACAAATATAGAAATACAAATACAGAAAGGAAACCTAATACAAACTAAGAAACTCACACACACGCAGGAGTCGAACCCCTTACCTCCTTCAAAGGAGGCTAGTGGCTCCACCACTGCACCAACATGTTGTTGGCCTTAAGGGCTGTTTGTACAGACCCATAAAAATAGAGCAAGTGCAATTTCAATAAGCTCTTAAATTTTTACTAAAAATAATATAATTAAATACTTCTTAATCATTTAGGATATAAAATTTTTTATCATCTTCAATAACATTTTTATTCTACCTCTTAAGTTATTTTTTATTAGTAAATATACTTTCAATATTAGAACAAAAAAATGTGATACAAGTACAAAATTGATAAAATTTGATATTTATTAACAAAGAACGAAGAAAGAAGAGGAGAAAGAGTCTTAAAATATGAAGAGGATTTGAGGGCTTTTAAAAATTTAAAAACTTAGGAAATTGTTAGAATGGAAACTTTAATATATCCTCCTCACAATTTGACTTACAATTTGACTTAGAGAGAATTTAGGAACTTATTAGAATTGTTCTAGGAAATTAAAAATATCAAGTTATGATGTGTAAGTTCCCTAATATACGAAGAATCCGGCGCTTCTCTTGATTCTTGTTAGAGGCCCAACTTCTTACCGGGCTGGACCGAAAGCCCAATGAGGATAATTGGCTTGGAGAGGCTCCAGACTGGCGAGGGTCCATGTCATTCGGCCCAGTTATGTGCAACGGTCCATTCAGTTGTGTTCCCTGGGAACGTGGGAACGTGGGACACGTTCTCCATTCGTCCTACTCCCCGATAACATTTGGCGCCGTCTGTGGGAATGCAGAGTTACGTTTGTGTTGGATTATATTGTTAATAATGGCGAATGAAACCGAAATACCAACGGCTGACGATGGCACTATGGCTGTAAATACTCGCACCACTCCTCCCATCACCCCAAGACATTTGATTTTCGACGAAGAGGGGGACGTACCGTCTCCCGAAGAGCAACGGGAAATTCTGATGAAGTGGCGAGAAGAACAAAAAGCCAAGGGGAAACGGAAAGAGATAGAGAAAGAGAAAAGCAGCAGGGAGGCCGAACGTCTGGCCAAAAAAAGGGAGGCCGACCGTTTGAGGCTAGAAGCCCTAAAGATCCAAAGGGAGGAGATCGAGTTACAGGAAAAGGTACTCCGCGAGGCTCTAGAAGCCGAAGACCCGGAGTTGGACGACCGAAGAGACAAAAGACCAAGAACCAGAATTGATGAAGATGAGTCAGGGGACTCTGAATCAAACTCTAGGAGAACCCGGTCAAAGGTGGTTTATTCCTCCGATTCGGAAGAGGAGGGTCCACATACGGACGATCGCATCCGGAGAATTGAGAAGGCCATGTTTGGAGAGAGAAAGGTTAGCCACGAGCCAGTGGTGACCGAAGACGTCGAACACTTTCGACCGCCTCCCGGAAGGCAGTTCCCGAAGATGAATGAATTTAACGGAAAGGGTGACCCCGAAGATCATTGTGAGAAATATGAATCGCTCATGACTGGGATGGGGCACTGCGATGTGATGCTGTGTAAGATGTTCAAGACCTACCTGAAGGGGAATGCATCCATGTGGTACAGGTCGCTGAGACCTAGGTCGATAGGCTCGTATGAGCAAGTGAAGAAAAAATTCTTGAGGCACTACTCGCATTTGTGCCGAAGAGAGAAAGATACTGAAGCACTGATCCACTGCAGGCAGGGGCCGAACGAAGATTTGGGTGATTACTTAGCAAGGTTCAAAGAAGAAGCTGGCATGGTCACCAACTTGGACAAAGTCAAGGCGGCTGGATTCCTCGCAGCAGGCCTCGACCCTGTCAAAGGTAAGAAGCTTCGGTCCTCTCTTTATGATATGCCTCCCAAATCTTTAAATGATATATATGTGAGAGGAGAGGCCATTAGAAGAAAATTGGAATCAATTGGGGGGTACAAGGAGAAGAAAAATGATAGGTATGATAGGAGAGATGACCGAAGGGATGACAGAAGAGACGACCGAAGGGGTCGAGGAGATATCAAGAGCAGGTTGAATGATACAAGGCCCGACAAAGGGGCCGAACGAAGAAGAGATAGAGATAGCACTGTGTTCACACCGTTAAACACTCCTATCTCGAAGATTCTCCATGAGATAAAGGGTAAACCTGGGTTTGTCAGACCACCCAAGTTGAAGACCCCTGAGAATAGAAGAAGCGACAGCAAGTATTGTGACTACCATCGGGACAAAGGTCACAACACCGAGGAGTGCTATCATTTGAAGAAGTTAATTGAAAGAATGATCAAAGATGGGGAACTGACCCAATTTGTGGGCGACTTGAGGGACAAACTCGAGTCCAAGGAGAAAAGGAAGGAAGCTGAGAGTTCGGAGAAGTACAGAGGGGAGGTCAGGACAATTTCCGGAGGAACAGTGCTTGATCGGGATAGTAAGACAGCAAGGAAAAAGTACGCCAGACAGATCTACAACCTGTACCAATCAAGTTCAGCTAAGCAACCATTGCCTATCTCCTTCACAGAAGATGACTACGAAGACGTGATATGGCCGCACGAAGACCCACTTGTTATAAACCCAGTAATCGGGGAAAACAAGATATGGAGAGTGCTGGTGGACGAAGGGAGCTCAGTCAACATTCTATATCACCGGACATATTGCAAGATGAATTTAGGAGGTGAGCAGTTGGAGCCATGCCACGAGGCGCCCTTGTATGGTTTCGGTAATCAGCCTGTACCGATAGAAGGGACCATCACTTTGTCTGTCATGATGGGAAAAGCGCCGTACACTGTGGTGAAGGAAGCAAAGTTCTATGTCGTCCGGGTCGATAGTCCGTACAACGGAATTTTGGGAAGGCCGGCCTTATCTTTGTTCCAGGCCGTGTCCTCTGTCCCTCATCTAAAGTTGAAGTTCCCAACAGAACATGGAGTTGGAGAAATGAGAGGCGATCAGAAAGCCGCCAGAATAATCATGTTGGAGGATTTGGAAAGAGACAAAGACATAGAGATGACTGAAGCCGGAAAAAGGAAAAGAAATGAGACCGAAGCTGGGGGTAGCCACCAACTGCTGAACATTGAGTTGGAAAAGTTTGGGGCCGACCTGTCAAGCCCGATTGCTGAGCCGGCTGCAGAGACCGAAGAGGTAGAACTATACGTGGGTCAGTCGGGAAAGATGATCCAAATTGGAAAGAACATGGAGCCGAAATTAAAAGAGAAAGTCATCAAGGTCATTAGGGAATTCCACGACGTATTCGCATGGAATCCCGAAGATATGCCAGGTCTGGACCCTGCGGTTGCCAAACACTGTTTAAATGTAGCTCCCGAAGCCAAGCCCGTAAGACAAAAGAAGAGGAATTTTGCCATGGAAAGGCAGAAAGTAATCCAAGTTGAAGTCGAAAAATTACTGGAAGCAAAGTTCATTGAGGAGATAGACTATCCCGATTGGTTGGCAAACGTAGTGGTGGTGAAGAAATCTAATGGCAAGTGGAGGATGTGTGTCGACTACACCGACCTGAATAAGCATTGCCCGAAAGACCACTATCCCTTGCCAAACATTGACCAACTGATAGATGCTACTTCGGGGCATCAAATACTCAGTTTCCTGGATGCATTCTCAGGATATCACCAAATTGCCATGAATGCCGAGGACGTTCCCAAGACAGCATTCATCACACCGAATGGTACTTATGCCTACATCAAGATGCCCTTCGGCTTGAAGAATGCCGGGGCAACATTCCAAAAGATGATCAACAAAGTGTTCAAGGCCCAGATCGGCCGGAACATGGAATGCTACGTGGACGATATGATTGTTAAGTCCCTTTTCAGGGATCATGCCGAAGATCTGAGGGAATGTTTTGAAACGCTTAGAAGAAACAACATGAGGATCAATCCGAACAAATGTACGTTTGGAGTGAATAGTGGGAAATTTCTGGGATACATGGTTAGCGCCAGAGGAATTGAAGCCAATCCGGAGAAGATTAAAGCAGTCATTGATATGGAGGCACCGAAGACAATCAGGGACATTCAAAAGCTGACCGGACGGCTAGCAGCCCTGAGGAGGTTCATCTCCCGATCGGCCGAAAAGGCCTTACCATTCTTTGAAGTACTTCGGGGGTCCAAGAATTTCGAGTGGGGGCCAAATTGCCAGAAAGCATTCGAGGATGTTAAAGAGTACTTAGTGAAAGCCCCACTCTTAATGAAACCCGACCCGAAGGAGACATTGCAGCTGTACTTGGCTGTGAACGACCGAACACTTGGAGCCGTGTTGGTTAAAGAACACGAAGGAAACCAGCATCCGGTATTCTATGTCTCTCATATTCTCAAGGACGCAGAAACAAGATATCCGAATGCAGAGAAATTCGCTTATGGACTGGTAGTGGCCGCAAGAAAGCTAAGGCACTATTTCCAGGGAAGGACGATCAAAGTTGTAACCGATCAGCCGTTAAAGAAAATATTGCAAAGGCCAGAGGCATCGGGCAGAGTGGTTGCTTGGGCGATCGAATTGGGGGAGCATGATTTGGAGTACACACCAAGGACTTCGATCAAAGCCCAAGCATTGGCAGATTTCATAGTAGAATGCTCTTTTTCGGGGCCGAATGACTTAGCTCCTGAAGAACAAATGATTCAGACGCCGGGAAAATGGAAGTTGTTTGTCGATGGTTCGGTCACCAAGGAAAAGTGCGGGGCAGGGCTAATTCTTACAAGCCCAGAAGGATTCGAGATTTGTCAAGCTATCAGGTTCACTTTCCCGTTGACGAACAACGAAGCCGAATATGAAGCACTCTTGGCCGGGCTAGATTTGGCAAGAAATGTGGAGGTTAAGCACATAAGGGCGTTCAGTGATTCAATGTTGGTGGTAAAACAATTCTCAGGAGAGTATGGTCAAAAAGATCCCCGAACCAAGGCATACGCCCTTAAGGTACGTGAACAATCTTTGCTGTTTGAAACTTTCGAGTTAACTCAAGTAGCTAGAGAAAACAACAGTCGGGCAGACGCCCTCTCGAGGTTAGCTTCGGCAGAAACCCAAAACCTAAGTGGGTCCATCTATCTGACCGAAGTAAAGACACCTTCGATAGACAAGAAGCAGTGCATGGAAATTCATCAAGGGGTCAATTGGATGACTCCCATCAGGGCCTTCTTGGAAAAAGGCATCCTACCACTTGACCGAAGGGAAGCACAGAAGGTTAAGTATCGGTCGGGAAATTACACTCTGGTCGGGGGCCGTTTGTTCAGACGATCGGTAAGCCAGCCGCTACTCAGATGTTTAGACGAAGATGAACAACAGCTTGCTTTGGAGACGGTTCATGAAGGGATTTGTGGAGAACATTTGGCAGGACGATCCTTAGCCCTCAAGATCCTTAGGCAGGGATTCTTCTGGCCAAAAATGAAAGAAGACGCCACAGAGTATGCAAAGAAATGCAAGCAATGCCAGATATTCAGCACAATCCCGAAGCAACCTCCCGAAGAGATGTCTTCAGTCCTTAGCCCGATCCCATTTGCTATGTGGGCGGTCGATATTGTGGGGATCCTACCCACCAGCACTAAGCAAGCGAAATACTGTATTGTGGCAATCGACTATATGACAAAGTGGATAGAAGCAAAACCCCTTTCGGCCATCACCGAAGAGGCCGCGAAGAAATTCATGCTGGAACAGATCATCTTGAGGTTCGGCATACCTATGGTTTGTGTGTCCGATAACGGTACTCAATTCATTGGGAGCAAGTTCAGAAAATTCCTGGCTCAATTCGGGATAAAACAGAAGTTCAGTTCGGTAGGGCATCCCCAGGGAAATGGGGCGATCGAGGCGGCCAACAAAATCATTTTTGATGGAATCAAGAAAAGGGTGGGGGAAGCTAAGGGACTTTGGGCTGAAGAACTACCATGGGTCCTATGGGCTTACCGAACCACTACAAGATCTTCAACCGGGGAAACACCTTTCAAACTGGCCTTCGGAACTGATGCCCTTCTACCTGTCGAAGTTGGTTTAGAGTCGTACCGAACAGAAACGTTTAACGTGGAGACAAATGAGTTCGGACTTCGAGCAAATGTGGACTTACTAGAAGAAGAAAGAGAGGCTGCCCACCAAAGAAACTTAAGGTACCAACTGCAGGCAGCCCAGTACTATGATTCGGGGGTAAAGAAGAGATCTTTTCGAGCCGGGGACTTAGTGCTTCGGGAGTTAGCCACCTCCATGCCAGCAAAAAAAGGCAAGCTTATGCCCAACTGGGAAGGTCCATATGTGGTGATTGAAGTGGTCCGACCAGGCACCTACAAATTGGCTCATCCGGACGGCAGCCCAGTCAAAAACACCTGGCACGCCGCTCGCCTTCGCCGTTTCTACCAGTAAGCATACTGGTCCAACTTTTATTGCTTTTTTTTACTTCAGTATTTTGTCTTATGCAACATTATTCTGAATTCCATAAGCTAGCACCAATCTGTAATTAAATCTATGTAAGAGTTGCATGATTAATGAAAAGATTGTTTTGCTCCATTTTTTATCCGTTATTGTTAAGCTAAGTACATTTATAGCCAAAAAGCTAAGTACGCAATATTAAGCTTAATAGACCCATGTTTGGGGCCGACCGTATAAAACATGCGCCCTTTAACTTACCGGTAGTGTTCAAGTACATTGTGTTTTAAGCTACAAATACTTGACGAATCCAAATTTGGGGCCGACCGAATAAAATTTGGCCTCTTACAAAATTGTCTTAGTATTCAAGTTGCTTTGACATTAATTAAGGCCGGGAGAAAATATTTTTCAGCCGATCGAATGAGACCTTAATCATTTACAAAACCCCTTGAATACTTGGGGGCAGTTAGGTTACGACCAAAGATGCACAAAAAGGCAAGAATGGCCGAAGAAGCACAAAAATACAAGTAATTATGCTAAGGCGAAAATGGCCGAAGATGCATAAAAATATAAGTAATTATGCCAAGGCAATATAATGCCGAAGACGCATAAAAATAAAAATAAAATAAATATGCTAAGGCAAAATGAAGCCGAAGAGGCATAAAAAAGAAAAATCATGCTAAGGCAAAACATAGCCAAAGACGCATGAACAGAAACAGAAGCCAAATTAAGGCCGAAGCCGAAGACGCATAAAAGAAGAATATTATGCTAAGGCAACTTAAATAAAACAAGCCCGAAGGCAAAGTAAAGTATTACAAGCCCGAAGGCACGAATAAAGAGCCCGAAGGCAAAGTTAAACATTACAAGTTCGAAAATATTAAAATCTACAAAATTACAAGGCTTCATCAGCTGGAGGTTCGTCGGAGAGAGACTCATCTTCGCCCGAAGAAACCTCTAAGGGTTGATCAGACTCCTCCCGACCAACCGGATCCGTCATCCCGAGCGAAGGATCTACCAGCTGAGTATGATCGAAGCCCAAAGAATGTGCTTTCAGCACAGCGCCGTCATACCCCAGTTGGTAGCATCTTTCTTCGGTCAGCTCCAGGGTCTTCTGCAGCTTCCGAACCTTTTTCCTTGAGAGCTTGAGCTGCTTGTTTCTCCACTCGACCCTAGCCCTCAAGGTGTCCATCTCCTGCAACTTTGCCTTCAAGGCATCATTTTCGGCCTTCAAGGAGTTAGATTGGCCGGTGACCCTCTCCAAGTCAGAAGTTGCATTCCGGAGGCCCTCTTCAGCCTTGATTGCCCGAACTTCAGTCTGGTTGGCTGCCTCCAGCTTTTTCTGGATACCCTCCATCCGTTCGGTCACTACGGCCGACCAAGAGACCCCCTGGAAACAAACAAGGGAAAAGAATTAAACACTGAATACAAGTGAAAGAAATAACACCGAGAAAAAGCAAAGCTTACCATGGAGAGCAGAGCCAGCATTTCAGTACAAGCCTCAAGGTCGTTTGCCTTAGCAAACGTGGGCCTATCGGCTGGCAGAATGAGACCCCGGCAAAGATCGGGACCTACTATGGTGGACAGCTGGGGGGCAGGGACAATGATTTGATCTGTCTCAAGGACTCCCCAGGGAGGATGGTATACTTTCAGTCCGGCATCTCCCGACCGACCCCTCTTTCGGGAATCGGTTGAGAGGGCCTGGACGATACCATCCCCCTGATCTCGCGGAGGAGAAGCCACTGGAGTTTCGCTTCCCCCACCGGTGACGGGAACAGATTCCAGCTCCTTGCCGGCCGATGGGTCGGTAGCATCGGCTTCGGCCGTAGCGGCTATCGAGAGTTGAGCTGCCTTCTTGCGTTTGCGCTCAATAATGTGACCAAGAGAAGACACTGCACAAAAACAAGAGTGTTAAACATTGGCAACAAGAAATAAAAATGCAGTAAAGGAAACACTCGGATGGAAAAAGTAAGGATATATGTTACCACTACCCCAGAGGGAGACCAACCAGGCGTTATCCCGGCTGTCCGATAGGGGAACCCTACCCATATCGAGTTCACAAAGAAGACGATAATCGTGTTTGTCCGCCTCCAACAGCTCGGGATACTGCAACCTCGACGGGTCCAGATCCTGCCAGCGGCCGTACTTCTCCATTTTCGGGCCCGAGATAAAAACCCACTTCTCATGGGCCCCCCTATTGTTGGAGTTTGTCTGAGCCCAATCGGCCCTGCCGGTCCGACGAGCGATAGTGTAGAAACCGTTGCTTTTAGAATTCCTCCGAAGCTCATAATGATGCCAGAACAGGGTTGTCCTCGGAGTCATCTTTTTGGCTAAGCATCGGGCTTGGAAAGCATTTATGTGAAAAAAGCTGTTCGGATCCAGCTGTCCTATGGCGATCCCAACTTGCCTCAGCAATTTTTTCAGTATGGGCAGCATCGGCAGCCGAAAGCCACACTTGAAGGCCATTTCGGATATGCCGGTGGCCACACTTCCGCCAAAGAGAGGTGGAACCTCAGGGTTGTGCCAAATACGGTCTTTCTTCCTGGGGGTGAAGAAGTACCAGACATTCCTCTCTACTAGGTATTTGGAATGGAACTCTTCTATTTTCTCCTCAGTCAGGTGCGACCGAAAGTTCGCCGCAGGATACTCCCCGAAGTCACTGAACGGAGATACCTCCGAAGGACCGGCACCTTCGGTTGACCGATCCATGTCCCTGCATTCGGAAATGAAGAGACATTAGCTTTGTACTCGGACAAAGAAGACGAAAACAAAAAGGGGAGAGGCCGAGTACAGTGAGCCAGGATCGGTCGGAGAATCCTAAAATCTAAGGTTTGGCAAATTACGGGTCATCTAAAAGTTATAAAGATCGGGACCGACCGAAGGGAGTTCTCAGGGTTTGGAAATCCCGAAGGACATCTCAACCCTAACAACTTCCAAGCGAATCTCAAAGTTCAAGTAAGGGGTTGTATCAGAGCAACACAACGGAAACTAAAGGAAAAGACACGCATGTTCTACTCAAAACGACGAGAATAAACTGCACGGGTAACCTTACATATGTGTACATATAGATACATACATGTGTGTATGAGTACGGAAAGCAGATAGGAACACAAAAGCAGGAAAGAAAGTAATTCAAGTATGCGATGAATCGGAAAAAGAAGGGAATAATGAGAACTTACTGATTTGTTTAAGATCTCTGATAAGATCAAGTTCGTGGGGGTAGGCTTCTTGGACGTGAATGTCGACTGGAATCGGCGATTTGGAGGCCTCCGGTGATGAAACAACGCTCCCAATTGTTGTCTGAGATTTCTCTGGAGGGAATTTTTCCTTTGAATGTCAAAGAAATGATATGTGCGTAAAAGAAAGAAAGAAAGGAACTGTGGAGTTTAAATAGAAAAGATATGACGTTTGGACAGAGCCGTTTCATATTCAACGGCGGGGATTGAAGCGCAAATCTCGAGGACAGACAGTTGTCATCCATAAAGGGACACGACTTCCCAGGAGACGTCTCGGCCTTGTCCATCGCCATCCTTATCCGAAGGACACGTACGAAGACAGATTTCCGAAGATGGGCTTGGGCTTTAGCCTTCGTCCTGAGGATAGTTCCGAACGAAGCCTAGGGACATGTTAGAGGCCCAACTTCTTACCGGGCTGGACCGAAAGCCCAATGAGGATAATTGGCTTGGAGAGGCTCCAGACTGGCGAGGGTCCATGTCATTCGGCCCAGTTATGTGCAACGGTCCATTCAGTTGTGTTCCCTGGGAACGTGGGAACGTGGGACACGTTCTCCATTCGTCCTACTCCCCGATAACTGCCAGAATAGAGAATAAGAAGGTTAACAGAGGTCTGATATCATTCATTCAATCACTTACACACAACACGAACACTCTGCGTTTACCTTTATTCATAAAAACCAGTTAACTTATTCTCACACCGGAGGTGAATCGGGGGGCCACACCCTCGCATTCTTCTTCAATTGCAGGTCCGACCGGACGGATACACCGACGGAAATTGGTTGCAACATTAATATATCAAGAGGAGAAAGAGTCTTAAAATATGAAGAGGATTTGAGGGCTTTTAAAAATTTAAAAACTTAGGAAATTGTTAGAATGGAAACTTTAATATATCCTCCTCACAATTTGACTTAGAGAGAATTTAGGAACTTATTAGAATTGTTCTAGGAAATTAAAAATATCAAGTTATGATGTGTAAGTTCCCTAATATACGAAGAATCCGGCGCTTCTCTTGATTCTAAAGTCGAGGGTAAACCAATTGTAAAAATAATGTTTTGAATTCTTAACATACGTTATAGGGATGCGATGACTGCCACTATCTCAGCTCTACGCCTTGCTCACGAGTTTTTTAAGTAGCGAAAGTAAATGAATGTAAGAGAAAGTAAGTGAAAGGGAAAGTAATATGTTTCGTTCACTTGCTCCCGAATTGGAAAAATTGTAGAGTGAAATTGATTTCATTAACATGCTCCCGAGTTGGAAGGAAAACATGGAAATGATTGTTAAGTTACAATTTAATCCTTAAATATAAAATGTTTTCATTTAAATGATAAGGGTATATTTATAATTTCAAATGTTTTTAATTCAATTGCTTTCACTTACATCCCACTTTTGGAGTGAAAGTTTTGGGAAGAAAACTTATAAAACTTTCATCCCAAATCACTTGCTTCCTTCCCTAAAAAAACTCGGGAGCAAGAAAGGAATGAAAATTTTGTTATTTGCTTTCACTTTCACTTGCTTTCGTTCTTTTTTAAAACTCGGGAGCAGAGTGCTAAGCAAAACGAATTTTAATAAACAAGTACAAAAATTTTAATTGCACACTATTTCAAGTTCAAAGGAACTAATGTAATATTTGGCCTCAAATGCAAACAAGTAAAAATAAATCAATACAAAAATTTTATAGAGGCGTGTTAGACATTCTCATCAGATGAAGAGCATACAAATTCAAATATCTTGTGTAGAAACAGTGTAGTCCTAATCAATGAAAAAAGAAAAAAACATGATACAGGGTCCCATTTTTCCCCAATCTTCACATGGAGTCTTAATAATTCAAATTTTATGTTTTCATTGGATTTCTCATTTTTCTTTTGTAAAATTATGCTTTACAAATTATATATTCCGAATCAGTGTTGTAAATTTCGGAAATCGAAACTATTCGATTCAGATACCGATTTACAATTTATCGGGTGATTCGGTTGAAAAATCGGTGATTTATCGGCGATTTTTGCAAAATCGGCCGAATCGATGACAAAATTTTGACCAATTTTTTGCCGATTTATCGGCGATTTTTCTGAAATCGGCCGATTTCTATAACAATGCTCTGAATACAATAATTGTTTTTAGGAATCTAAATAAATTTATTATTTTTCTTCTTTTCATTCACAGTTATTTTTCCTCTTTCAATGCCCACATGTGCAATTTTTTTTCTATACTACTTTCATTTTTTATTTTTAATTTACTCCAAATCACCTATATTTAACTTTAATTCCACAATAATGCATTTTTCATATTTATATTTTCTAAATTTGAATTTCAAATGATATTAAAATTCTACAGGTTTTTCATTTTATTAACAAGATTGCACTAAACATAAACACGTGGACTTCTTCCTTTAAAAAAACATGTAAACCACTAATTCGTAAGTACAAAATAGTCTCAAAGCCTAAATTTGTAGAGAGTGTTGTTTAGGTAAGGTTAATTGATAATTATTTTTCCCATTTAATAAAAATATTTCTACAAGAGTTTTATCTTCTTCTAAATTTTACTCAAGATGAAATACTTCCTTTTTATTAATAGTATTCACGATTGTCGTTAAATAAAAATAATAGGAGTATTTAGAATTCTAAAAAGATTAATTTTAATCTCATTTACTATTATTTTATATTCAATATTGCATAAATCTATGTTCTTTTTATTGATCAAAATTGTATTTTTTACACCAATAATTTTCATTAAATTTAGCATGTTATGATTATTATTTGAAAATAATTAAGTAAAAGGTAGTCATATTTCGAATACAAAGATGCAGTAATAAATAAATATTTTTAAAATATGAAGATACAATGAATATAATATCTCTCTTTCCAAATAAACATAAAATCTAAATTTCTAATACAAAATAATATTAATGTATTACAGATCAGAATCTAGAAATATTATTATGAATTGAAAGTATTTACATTTAAATTATAAGTTTCCTAGCTGGTGTTCGTCGATAGCTGGGGTGCGTATGGAACGGTGGTAAAAATCGCATATGCTCACCTTTCACAAAAAATATTTGTTCATAACATGAGGTATTTAAACTTAGTTTTTGTAACTAATTCCTCTGAACATTGCACTATCCATGAAGTTAATGTGAGGGTCAATTGTGAAGCTACTGTTTTCAGGAGAGATGAAAGTTGGATTGCTCGGGAAACTGTTATCTTCATTTTTAATTTTAAGAATATTTGTATTCAATTAGTTAAGCAATCCGGAAACAAAACGGCTAATTATTTAGTTTGTTTGTTTGTTTTTCAACCTGGTTGCATGATCAGTTGGGGGTTTGTCCCGATTGAATATTTTTCAAAGTATTAATGAAATCTGCTCTAAATTTGGCAAAAAAAAATTATAAGTTTCCTAAAATAAACATTTACATTATAAGTGGAGAAGATATAAAAAAATATTGTAATGTATTTAATGAGGTTTCCAGCGATTCAACTAGATATTTAGATAATTATGCAAGATAAACAGTAATTATGCGTAATAATGGAATGTTTTTTCTTTATCATTAGTCTTCAGTCTACTCGTGTTTCTGTTAGGACTTTAGGAGTATAGCATTAGATGGCTCATGACTGTCGTCTTAATCTATTTTAATACGAAGGCATACGAAAAGTATGGTCCTTCGTCCGAACCTTTCAGTAATTCATTCAGTAATACTATCATGAAATAATTTAAAATTGTGTTCAATGCATGATTAACTTGAGCTTCCTCTACATGGCACTACACCAAACTGGCAAATTACTAACAGATAAAAAAAGCCATTAGTAACGGATATATCCGTTACTAATTAGTAACGGATATATCCGTTACTGATGGCATTAGTAACAGATATATCCGTTACTAATTAGTAACGGATATATCCGTTACTAATGTGTCAGATATCCGTTACTAATTAGTAACGGATATATCCGTTACTAATTCTATGTATCCGTTACAAATTAGTAACGGATATATCCGTTACTAATATTAAATATCTGTTACTAATTAGTAACGGATACATAGAATTAGTAACGGATATATCCGTTACTAATTAGTAACGGATATATCCGTTACTAATGCACATATATCCGTTACTAATTAGTAACGGATATATCCGTCACTAATTCTATGTATCCGTTACTAATTAGTAACAGATATATCCGTTACTAATATTATATATCCGTTACTAATTAGTAACGGATATATAATATTAGTAACGGATATATCTGTTACTAATTAGTAACAAATACATAGAATTAGTAACAGATATATCCGTTACTAATATTAGTAACGGATCCGTTACTAAGGAATAATATATCTATTACTAATTTAATACTTTTAAAAGATTTATATTATAAAATCACATCAAATAAGCTTGTAATTTTTTAATTTTTTGTGTATATCACTAAAATCATTAGATATTAACAACCGTACGGTTGGATCGTCGAAAAAAGATTTTAAAAATATTGTTTTGTGCAATCGGGACGATACTAGATATCGTGAGTATTGTTTTTCGGAGATTTATATTATAAAATCACATCAAATAAGCTTGTAATTTTTTAATTTTTTGTGTATATCACTAAAATCATTAGATATTAACAACCTTATGGTTACATCGTCGAAAAAATATTTTAAAAATATTGTTTTGTGCAATCGGGACGATACTAGTTATCGCGAGTATTGTTTTTCGGAGATTTATATTATAAAATCACATTAAATAAGCTTGTAATTTTTTAATTTTTTGTGTATATCACTAAAATCATTAGATATTAACAACCTTATGGTTGCATCGTCGAAAAAACATTTTAAAAATATTGTTTTGTGCAATCGGGACGATACTAGATATCGTGAGTATTGTTTTTTGGAGATTTATATTATAAAATCACATCAAATAAGCTTGTAATTTTTTAATTTTTTGTGTATATCAATAAAATCCTTAGATATTAACAGCCGTACGGTTGGATCGTCGAAAAAATATTTTAAAAATATTGTTTTGTGCAATCGGGACGATACTAGATATCGCGAGTATTGTTTTTCGGAGATTTATATTATAAAATCACATCAAATAAGCTTGTAATTTTTTAATTTTTTGTGTATATCACTAAAATCCTTAGATATTAACAGCCGTACGGTTGGATCGTCGAAAAAATATTTTAAAAATATTGTTTTGTGCAATCGGGACGATACTAGTTAGCGCGAGTATTGTTTTTCGGAGATTTATATTATAAAATCACATCAAATAAGCTTGTAATTTTTTAATTTTTTGTGTATATCACTAAAATCATTAGATATTAACAACCTTATGGTTGCATCGTCGAAAAAATATTTTAAAAATATTGTTTTGTGCAATCGGGACGATACTAGTTATCGCGAGTATTGTTTTTCGGAGATTTATATTATAAAATCACATCAAATAAGCTTGTAATTTTTTAATTTTTTGTGTATATCACTAAAATCATTAGATATTAACAACCTTATGGTTGCATCGTCGAAAAAACATTTTAAAAATATTGTTTTGTGCAATCGGGACGATACTAGTTATCGCGAGTAGTGTTTTTTGGAGATTTATATTATAAAATCACATCAAATAAGCTTGTAATTTTTTAATTTTTTGTGTATATCACTAAAATCATTAGATATTAACAACCTTATGGTTGCATCGTCGAAAAAACATTTTAAAAATATTGTTTTGTGCAATCGGGACGATACTAGTTATCGCGAGTAGTGTTTTTTGGAGATTTATATTATAAAATCACATCAAATAAGCTTGTAATTTTTTAATTTTTTGTGTATATCACTAAAATCATTAGATATTAACAACCTTATGGTTGCATCGTCGAAAAAACATTTTAAAAATATTGTTTTGTGCAATCGGGACGATACTAGTTATCGCGAGTAGTGTTTTTTGGAGATTTATATTATAAAATCACATCAAATAAGCTTGTAATTTTTTAATTTTTTGTGTATATCACTAAAATCATTAGATATTAACAACCTTATGGTTGCATCGTCGAAAAAACATTTTAAAAATATTGTTTTGTGCAATCGGGACGATACTAGTTATCGCGAGTAGTGTTTTTTGGAGATTTATATTATAAAATCACATCAAATAAGCTTGTAATTTTTTAATTTTTTGTGTATATCACTAAAATCATTAGATATTAACAACCTTATGGTTGCATCGTCGAAAAAATTATTTTCGTTTTTTTAAAAATAATTATTTTCGATTTTTTTAAAAATAATTATTTTCAATTTTTTAAAAAAATAATTATTTTCAATTTTTTAAAAAAAATTAATTATTTTCGATTTTTTAAAAAAATAATTATTTTCGTTTTTTTTAAAAATAATTATTTTCAATTTTTTAAAAAAATAATTATTTTCAATTTTTTTTAAAAAATAATTATTTTCGATTTTTTAAAAAAAATTAATTATTTTCGATTTTTTAAAAAAATAATTATTTTCGTTTTTTTTTTAAAAATTATTTTCGATTTTTTTTAAAAAATAATTATTTTCGATTTTTTTAAAAAAATAATTATTTTCGATTTTTTAAAAAAATTTAATTATTTTCGATTTTTTTTAAAAATTAATTATTTTCGTTTTTAAAAAAAAATAATTATTTTCGATTTTTTAAAAAATAATAATTATTTTCGAATTTTTTTAAAAAAAATTATTTTCGATTTTTTAAAAAATATTATTTTCGATTTTTTAAAAAAAATTTAATAATTTTTGATTTTAAAAAAAAATTCGTTTTTTTAAAAAATAATTATTTTCGATTTTTTTAAAAATAATTATTTTCAATTTTTTTAAAAAAAATAATTATTTTCGATTTTTTTAAAAAAATAATTATTTTCGATTTTTTAAAAAAATTTATTTATTTTCGATTTTTAAAAAAAATTAATTATTTTCGTTTTTTTTAAAAAATAATTATTTTCGATTTTTTAAAAAATAATAATTATTTTCGATTTTTTTTAAAAAAAAATTATTTTCGATTTTTTTAAAAAAAAATTATTTTCAATTTTTTTAAAATAAATAATTATAACGAATTTTTAAAAAATTAAATTTTAAACAATATGTAAAATTAAATTAAAACGAATTTTTTTTTTTTGAAATCTTTAAAACGAATTTTTTAAAAAATTATAATTTTAAACGAATTTATAAAACAAAAACATGTAAAAGTTCATAGTATAAGGATTGTATTTCCATATATATCACAAATACTCGCGTGTCACAGTTGGTTGAGGGGGTGTACTACCTCAGAGGAGGTCAGGGGTTCGAAACTTTACTTGAACAAATCTGGAAAAATTGAGGTTGGGTGAGAGGTGGGGCGGTTGTGGTGGCAGCCTCTGATTGGCTGAGAGTACAGGTGGCGCGATGTGATTGGCTGAGAGGTGGGGGCGGCTGTGGTGGCAACCTCTGATTGGCTGAGAACTTATTAAATTTTTTTAATATTAGTAACGGATATATCCGTTACTAATTCTCAACATCCGTTACTAATTAGTAACGGATATATCCGTTACTAATTCTCAACATCCGTTACTAATATATCCGTTACTAATCGTCCGTCACAATTGCTTTTTTTTTATTTTGTAACAGATATATCCGTTACAAATTAGTAACGGATATATCCGTTACTAATTTCAGATATCCGTTACTAATTTGTAACGGATATATCCGTTACTAATCTATTTGTAACGGATATATCCGTTACTAATTAGTAACGGATATATCCGTTACTAATTCCAGATATCCGTTACTAATTAGTAACGGATATATCCGTTACTAATCTATTTGTAACGGATATATCCGTTACTAATTAGTAACGGATATATCTGTTACAAAATTTAAAAAAAAGCAATTGTGACGGACGATTAGTAACGGATATATCCGTTACTAATGTCATTAGTAACGGATATATCCGTTACTAATGGCCAGTTTTGGTGTAGTGTGGATTTGCAATCCTTTTTCGTGTAACTTGTACAAAATTTACTTAATTTAATCGTATTTGAAATCACGTTAACGATTTGAAATGACATTGCATGACAAATGTACGAGTCAATTATTTTGTTGATTGGCGTTCTACTTTGTCGTCTCCCCGAGTGATGTCATTTTCAAGTATCTACTGTACAATTAACTCTTTTCACGCCTTTATCCGTCCTACATTTTTAGTGGGCAAATATGTAACATGGAGTATCATTTTTCTAAAAAATGAACAATAAGAACTCATTTACAAGATTCACTTTTAAAAAACACCTAAATCACAGGTCGCTAATGTTAAATCTGTAAATAAATTTTGGTCAAAATTCTCATGAATATAATCTCCTCTATACTCCCTCCGTCCCTCTTTACAGTTTCTATTTTGGACGTCCCTCTCATTTCTTTACATATTATAAATAGTAACTTTTAACAATAAAATACATTATTACATCCACTAGTTCATTCTACTTTTTCAATACTTTACACTATTACACCCACTACTTCAATTATTTTAACAATAAAATCACTATTACATTCACTACTTCACCTATTTTAACAATAAAATCACTACTACACCCACTATTTTACTTATTTTAATCATAATTCTTGGCCTCCGTGAAAAAACCCAACATAAAGAATAACAAGGGACGGAGGGAATATTAAGTAAGCATAAAAAAAAGAAACCTTTTTAAAATTCAAACAAAAATGTACTAAAGTCTAGCTAATACACTTGTCCTCCTAATGTTAGGTAAGGATTTTTTTTTTCTAACAATAGATATAGATTTATTTAATAATATCGTGTATGATATTTTTTTAATTTTCGTCACTTTTTTCTTCATTGATAATAGACGTTACAATTTTCTTACTTCAATCATTATTGGATGGATATAGCATAGCAATTATTGGGTTAGATATGCTAAATACACATGAAGTGATCTGAAATGAATGGTAGCGCTTGACTTGAGACTCCACCCACAGTGATCATAAACCAGCCATGACTCAGACACTTATGCATTCACGCTTGTCCTCCGGTTTCTTACATCTTCAACCAGAAAGAGGTACCTCTACCTAAAAATATATCTCTTTGTGGCTGGTATCTGTATCTAATTGTAACTTAAGTCAACTTGCTCCCATCTATGTGTTTTGTGTTCCATTTTACATAATTTAGTCCTCAACTTTGGCTTTTAGTACCGTTCGACTTTCTTCGTTTTTTTTCAATGGTGTAATGGGGTAACTTAGGCTCTAATTTAGTCCTTATTGTATTTCAATCGTGGTTGTGAAGTGCCATGTATTGTGTGTACCAAGCATTTTGTTTCCGTCATATGAGAGTGTTACATATATAAGGAGATAGTTGTACTACGTTATATTCAGCTGGAACAAACAGATCGAGACTAAGCAGAGCAAAAACCACATCGCGTGAAGCAAGTGACTTGCCGGAGGACGGAAGTCCATGGTAGTCGAACTTACCGGAAAAGCTATTACAAAAAACATATTCCCTCGTCCCTCTCATTTTTTTACGATTTCTATTTTGGGACGTCCTTTCGTTTCTTTACATACTATAAATAGTAACTTTTAACAATAAAATAAATTATTACATCCACTACTTCACTCCACTTTTTCAACACTTTACACTATTACACCCACTACTTCACTTATTTTAACAATAAAATCACTATTACACCCGCTACTTCACTTATTTTAACAATAAAATCACTATTACTCCCACCACTTCACTATTTTAATCATAATCATTGGTTTTCGTGAAAAAACACAACGTAAACAACCACAAGGGACGGAGGGAGTACGATATACAAAAATTCACAATCGTAAAGCTCAAATGATTTGGGGTACCTACTTATCTTATATTTAATTTGTGCAGGGTTTGTAACTCTTCAAACGCAAAGAAGGCATGCTAAAATATTGAATGGAGACAAAGAATTTTCTTTCAGGGTGGTTTCTTGCGACAAAAATTTGGATTTGTCGAAGAATTTTAGCAGCAGTTGTGAAAAGCCAAAAACACACCGAAATTTACAAACAGTTGGTGCCACATCAGACGGTGAGGCTATTATACAGCCCAGAGATGATCACGAAGAAACATGGCCGAGTACTTTGCGGAGAAAATGGAATGCATTTTGCCTTTTTAGTCGTCCATACTCTACCATGTGCACAGTAAGTACTATAAGTACTCCATATTGATCATATACTTTTTTGAATCAGCGGATTACAAAAAACTTGAACAACTTGCATGTTCTCCATGACAGATTCTTGGAGTAAGTTCGGTTTCTCTACTGCCCTTTACTTCAGTTGGAGATTTCTCACCTGCATATTTTGTGGGATTACTACAGGTGAGATATTAAAGTCTTTTATTTACAATGCGGTATGGTATGCTGCTAACATTGGCTTGCAGTAAACCATTCACCACGTATTTATATGAGTTTCTGTCATGCAAAATGCAGGCTTTGATCCCATTCGCTTTTGCGAACATCTACACCTCGGGGGTAAATCAACTGACTGATGTGGAAATAGACAAAGTAATCAAACTAGTTGAACTCGCTCTCATTTTTATAAAATACTCTCCATTTTTCAAAATTAAAGTTGCTAAATAATTGTTGTTTATGAATTGCCTTTGACGCATATGCTTATCAGATAAACAAGCCTTTTTTTCCACTGATTACCGGAGAAATTTCCGTGGGTGAAGGGAATGCGATTGTCTCTGCATTGGCTTTTACGGTTAGACACTGATTCAGACCATCTTCATATGCTATTGCCTTCTTATATATTACTACATTCTTTTATTGATAAATTGAAATTTATTTATTAAGAGACAAACTATCTTCACATAATATCACTTTTTCATGTATCACATTCGTTTATCGTAAAATAAGATTGTGAAGATTTCTTTAAATCTATGATCTATCTATAGACATAGGGTAATTTTGCGCACCCGTGTAACCAAAATTTTGGTTTATGGGACCAGACTATATTTTGGGGATCTATCCAGTTATTTCAAAAAATTCCTAAAATCAATCTTAGAATTTATACGATTTTGGACGATTAATAGGATGGGACTCACTTTGGTCCCTGGCTACACACCAACAAATATTTTGGAATTTATACGATATCGAAATTTTCTCTTACATTTTTAATAAGATTTTGGAATCTAACATTTATTCTTGACCTTGTTAATGATATGATATGCAGGGCATGGCCATAACAATCATGTCTAATTCTGTACCATTGTTTGTTGGGGTTCTTGCTTACTATTTAATTGGAACCGCATATTCTGTCCCGGTAAATTTCATCTATATTCACATATTCTTTTCATTTGATCAGGAAGCACTTTTTTGATATGTTATTTTTTTGAAAGCTTTTTGATATGTTATCATTCAATTATTTATTCAATTTTTTTATATGTGATTGTACTATATGGCTACATTTTATTAAAAATAAAATTGGAAAGATGTTAATGTAAAGATTAAATGATTTAAATGTTAATATCACAAATATTTATACTTTATTAAAAATCAAAATAAACACATGTTTCCCCCAAGTTTTTGGCTAATATCTTTCAAGAATTCAAAATTTATGTATATGTTTTGAGAAATGATAGAATTCCAAAATCGTTTCCGAAATAGTGTTTATTGTCAAAATACTATTGGTTATTCTCTTATAATTGTTCATTGTCAAAATACTATTGATTATCCTTTTAAAGTAAGATGGACCCTGTAATCTTACCAATAAAATCACATCATGTGTGTCTTTAGAAGCATTTTTGATATCGATTTTGGGATATGTAGTACAATATGTTATCTATACTATTATATAAATTCCGAAACATTGAAAGTTTTGGTACCTGTTTTTTGGTACTAAGTGAATTTACTTATTTACCCTTCATTATAAAGAAAAATATATATGATATCTATACTATTAAAATTCCTGAAATAAATAATAACATAATATGATTAATAGTAAGTAGTCGATTGTTTTTTTTCACAATTACTTTTAATTGAAGATATTACCTTTTATAAATCTTACAGTCACAAATATCTATACTATTATATAAAAACCGAAACAATAAAAGAGTTTTGGTATCTGTTTTTTGTTACTAAGTGAATTTATTTATTTACCCTTCATTATAAAGAAAAATATATATGATATCTATACTATTAAAACTCCTAAAATAAATAATAAAATAATATAATTAATGGTAAGTAGTGGAATGCCTTTTTTCACATTTACTTTTAATTGAAGATATTACCTTTTATAAACACCTACTAATCTTACAATCATTAATATACCCGAAAATGTCACATCATATTTTTCAATTATTAATAAAATATATTAAAAATCTGTATACGTTGTTTATAAAAACATCAATCGTATCATATCTTACAATTATTAATATTTCCTTTCAAATTACAACATGTTACCTTTTTAATTTAAAACTAATCTTACAATCATTAATATATACCCAAAAATATTACATCATATTTTTCAATTATTAATGAAAATATATTAAAAATCTGTATACGTTATTTATAATAAGGAAACATTAGTATAATCCGTAAACATGAGTATATTAAATTATATTAAATAAAAATTCATTAATTAAAATAATGGTAAGTACTCGATTGCCTTAATTAAATTATAATTACTAATCAATTACCTTTCTCACATAAATCGTATAATCTTTTTAATTTTCAAGTTACCTTTCTATTTCTATAGCTAAAATATATTTTTTTCTAATTATATCACGGGAGGTTCTATTTAATAAAAGAAACTAATAATATTCTAATATTAATAATTAACTGATTTTCTTTTTCAGCTAAAACGTATCATCTTTTATATATTTTCTAACTAAAATCCATTTTTTAATAGAAATATCACGTACAATATTAATTTCTTTTTTTCAAAAACCATTACGAGCAATTGTATTTAGTAAAATAACGTAATTAAATTATAAATACAATAAACTAATCAATTACATTTTTCACCTAAAACATGTTACCTTTTTAACTTTCTTTAACTAAATCCTCTCTTATTCTAATCATTACACGGGCATTATATTTAATAAAATAAAAGAATTATTTTATAATTACTAATAATTAAAAAATTATTTTTTTCAACTAAAACCTATCATCTTTCTACATAGATTAAAATCTCTCCATTTTTAGAAATATCATGGATAACATTTATACAACTATTATCAAATCATCTCATATAAAAATTTAAGCCTCCAAAATTAATATTTTAAAAAATAATTTAAATTAATACAAAAATATTTATATAATATTTTAAAAAATCCGTGCATCGCACAGGTTTTAAGCTAGTATATTTAAAAGCATGAAAATCTAAAATTGTTTGGCATTTAAAATATCCAGGAACTTAAATTTCAAGGAAGGACCATTTGTGAAGTTGGTTGATAATCATAAATTTTTGGAAAGTTATTCATTCATCCATGATCTACCTACCTACTCATTTCTATTTCTGAAAATTTATTCATTCATCTACGTACCTACTCTTTTTAGATATCTATTATTTATCAACTAAACATATTTTGTTCATTTATAACCACTAAAATTTATAGATGCCAAAACTTTTAGTGCAATACAAATTATGTAACAACTATTTTCTCATTGCAATTTACAAACCCAAACAAATTCAAATTAGTAATACGTTAACATGATTTTGTGTATTTCCTAATACATATAATTTCTCCACATTAGAGTCGTGTTGTGATAAGTAAAAAACTGTTTACTACTAATTGTGCAATTCACCCTGTTACAAAATAAATTTATTTAAAGAAAAAATTCAAAACATATTTCCTCCTTTATAACATATTTTCCTCCTTTATAACATATTTTATAACATATCTCCTTATCTTATAGATTTTCTTCCTCAATAACATATTTTATTTTCTGAGAAAAAATTTTTAAAAAAATTTGGAGAAATATTTCATACCTCAGGCAAATGAGAATAAAATTGTTTGAAAGGGAAATGTTGTCCTGAAAAATATTTCATTCCCCTCCAAAGTGTATTGCACGATACAGAGCCTTTTACTATCCACAATTTCCATTGGTTTCCAACATCAAACATGCTTTGATGCTTGCTTTTTTTGATATTTTTGTTCATTTTTACTGATAATAAGAGAAATTATTTTACAAAAATATAATTCTTTTTGGATTTGTGGAATCTTTATTATCTTTTGAAATTATTTGCGTAGACAAAAAACAATGTAATTAATTGGTTAAAGCAATGCAAGTTTTTTGCATTTGGATGTAAAGTTGTACTTTCGTAAAAAAAATAAAAAAGTTGTATTTTTCAAAAAATAATAATAAAGAATTATGAATTTTTGTAAAAAAAATTAAAAATTGTATTTTTGTAAAAACCTCCAATAATAATTACTTTATAAATTGCATCCAATAATCAGACTCATTAATGTACAGTGAAACACAAGTTCCTCCTCAATTAATAATACCGATTCCCGTTCAATCCCCTGCCCTGCCAAAATGACTTTGTTTTATGTTGTATGATATGATTCCTCCCTAATACATGTTCCCGGATTAAATAGAATTGTTCTTTACTTTGTCAATTAAAAATAAATACCTACTCCTCTGCTGCTCACTCTGCTTACTCTGTTCTTTCTCTTTCTCCTCTCCAATTCTATTTTCAAGTTTTAGCTTAATCATACTTATGCAACATACTCAGGAGGTTGAAGACATTTAGACTTTGGACTGGGACTAATCGGATTGATATTAGTTCTTTACTTCTGCATAAGCTTTGTTTTGAATGTTCCTCCCTAAATTAATAATACCTATTCGATGGCATGCATCGGTATGCTCTGTTTTGCATGGACCGCAATCAGTCTGTACATTGATGGTGAATATATGTGTTTTACCTGCATTTGTGCAGATGGTTCGAAGTTCTTCACTTCAATATATAATTCTTAATTAGCTATAATAATAAAAAAAAAAAGAATTGCTTTTCACTTCCGGCCAAGGTATTCCGACTAACTCTCACCTGTATTAAATGTCTTTACTCCCTTTTCTTTTTAAAAGGGTTTTTCTAAAATGGGTCTAGCTATAATATTTCTTGGCAGCTACCTTTACTTAGATGGAAAACAAACCCGCACATGGCTGCATTTTCTATGGCCGGCCTAATGGGACTCACCATTCAGCCTGCTGTCTTCTTTCACATCCAGGTAACTAACTACATATACAGCACGCACCGAGCACATAACACATGCCATTTGCTTGCAATATGAGATGACCAATTCTATATGCAGAATGCCCTCGGAAAACCAATGGTATTCTCAAGGTCAGTGGGCTTTGCCACCTTTTTCTTCAGTGTCTTCTCAGCTGTTCTGGGAGCGATCAAGGTAAAATTTAAACCTTTTACGTTTTAAAAGATTGAAACTCTGGTCATATACAGAAGTTATGTAGTTTTTAAATTAACCTATGAGGGTAATCCTACCATAGATACAGAAAAACGGAAGAGCTAACATTACTCTGGATATTTAAATCAGAGGGCTAAGTAGTGCAATGGTACTAAGAATTTTTTTGATTAATTTCTCCTTACATAGTGTGATTTTATAAAAATGTGCCAAAAAAAATAAAATTAACTAGCAAATTTCTAAACTAGACACTTGAGTTGTAAGAAAAGGAAAATAATTAGCAATCTTCTGGTGTTTTAGTAGGTTAATTTGAATTCTCACCATCTACTGCATTGTAACAGGACATACCTGATGTTGAAGGAGACAGAGCGTTCGGCAACCTAACATATACTGTGAGATATGGCCCAGAGAAAGTTAGTAACTTTTCCTTACAATCACACATGAAGAAGTTTTTATGTAAAATTTGAGCGAAGTAAAGATTTTTGTTAATATATATAGAAAAGATGGTCGAAAGAGAACATAGCTTAAACAGATAGTTTTCTAAATTATTTTCAAAGATCATGGACTCATATTTCTCAATAATATGTCTAAAAAGTTCATAGATGCTTCACGTCATCCAGGGGCGGACCTACGTGTACAGGATCGTCATCTGTATATGATTTTATTGAAAAACTACTAGCAACTTTTGTTTCAGAAATTGTTTAGTTGACCTCACATTTTGCAGGTCTTTAATTTCTGCCTAAATGTCTTGTTGATTACCTATGGGGCTGCTGTGGTGATTGGAGCTTCATCCCCGCTTCTATTATGCAAGATTGTATCTGTAAGTTCTATGCTTCAGATGCACATAAAAGACACAGACACATGCATACTACGGAGTAACCTTAATTACTTACATTTCTCTTGAAATTTTTGTTCCTATTTCAGGTGATAGGTCACACTACACTTGCCTCCCTCCTTATGCTTCGAGCAAAATCTACTAAAGTGGACGATCCTGAATCAACGCAGTCGTTTTACATGTTTCTATTTAAGGTATGTAACTATGTTCTACACAAGATTTTTAGTAGTTCTCCAAGAAAAAGCTGAACTTAGTAACGTATGAATCGTAAGAAATAAGAAAATGTATAGCATCATGGTATATGTTACATTGCGTCATAGAATCATATCATGGAATTCCTATTTGCGTGATGCAATCCTGTAAAACACCCTAGAAGTTTAGAAGTACAAGAGGATTTCGATGTGTGTATGAACTAAAAATCCTAAATAAATTGAACAGAATCTGGACAAACCATTTCGATGTTTATAGATATGATGGAAACATTGCTACATAATTTACCAAGAAGTTGTAATATGTTTGCGATATGTTTACGTTACCACTGGTTTAATCTTAATCTACATCTTTTCATGCAGCTGTTGTACGCAGAGTATGTGCTAATTCATTTCATGCGCTGAGAAGATATATACAAGTACTCTTTTAAAAATAAACCACCAACAAAGGACAAGCAGAATAGGCCTCAAAGATATTCACGCCTGTGGCTTTATCTTCTTTGAAAGTGAAAATAATCTTTCATTTTAGGTCCTGCTCTGTTTCTGTTTCAGTTGTGACTTTCAAATTTGATATTTGTTTTGTTTTCTCCCATTGTAGATCGAAAGAGGTTGGAATTTATGATGGTTTATAACAACGTACCCCTAATAAAATTTATTCTATATATAATAAGCATAAGGAGGATATGTTGTTATTATGTGTATAGAGTTTGTGAATATATTTCAGTATATGTGTTGTGGAACAGAATAAGGAAACAAGAAGTTTAATTTTCTGTTATCTTATTGATCAATCTTTACCTCCTTATATAATAGGAGAATACAAACCAAATACATGAATGATAATAATAGATACATGATCAGATACATTTCCTTGATTCTATGAACCATATTTAATGCACTCTTCAAACTTCTATGAAATTAGTTTATCCAACATATTCCTCCCTTAAACTAATTCCTTTCGATCCTTCATTCCCATCATCCTTTTTTAAGTATCTAGTAGAGTTTTGGACATTGGTTTAGTGAGCACATTTGCAACCTGGTCACGACTAGCAACATGACGTAAATGCACTTTCTTCTCCTTTACATGTTCTCGAATAAAATGGAATCGAACATATATGTGTTTGCTCCTTTCATGATGTACTGGATTCTTGGCAAGCTCAATTGCAGACTTGTTGTCAATGCAAACTTCAGTTGATCTCTGTTGTGGGATTCTCAATTCACTAAGTAACCTTCTTAACCAAATGGCATGACAAACACAGTGAGAGGCTGCCACATATTCTGCTTCACAGGTTGATAATGCCACTATCGGCTGCTTCTTAAAATACCATGTAAATGCAGTGTCTCCCATAAAAAACAAGTAACCAGATGTGCTTTTTCGTTCATCCACATCTCCACACCAATCACTATCAGAATATCCCAGCAATTTGTAGTTCTCAGTTCTGGAATAAAATAATCCCAGAGATTTTGTTCCTTGGATATATCGCAGAATTCTTTTTATTGCTTTCCAATGTGACTGTTTTGGATCCTCCATGAATCTACTTACAATCCCAACACTATAAGCAATGCCAGGTCTTGTGCAAGTAAGATACCTCAAGCTTCCAACCAAACTCTGATATAAATTTGCTTCTACTGACTTTCCTCCCTCAAATTTAGAGAGTTTGATGCCCTGTTCCATCGGAGTTGCTACTGGATTGCAGTGCTCCATCCTAAATTTCTTCAAAATATTGTTTGCATATGCTTCTTGAGAAATAAAAATGCCTGACTTTTCTTGCTTCACCTCAATGCCAAGAAAATATCTCATCAAGCCCAAGTCAGTCATCTCGAATTCTTGAGTCATCTCCTTTTTAAAATCTTTAACCATCGCTTCATTGTTCCCCATAAAAATAAGATCATCCACATAAAGTGCAACGAGTAGTAAATTACCTTGCCGTTCTTTGACATATAAAGCAGCTTCATAAGGACATTGCACAAAACCATTCTTTTTGAAGTAGGCATCAATGCGAGTGTTCCAAGCTCGTGGCGCCTGTTTTAAACCATACAATGCCTTGTATAATTTTAACACCATTCCTTCTTTCCCTGATTTTTCATATCCGGGTGGTTGGTTTACATACACCACTTCTTCGAGCAATCCATTTAAGAACGCAGATTTCACGTCCATCTGGTAAATAGGCCATTTGTTTTGAGCTGCTTGAGAGATTAACAGTCTAATTGTCTCCATCCTTGCAACAGGTGCGAAAACCTCATCATAGTCAATCCCAGCCTTCTGTCGATAGCCCTTTGCTACCAACCTCGCCTTATATCTTTCTACTTTTCCTTGAGCATTTAATTTCTTCTTATAAACCCATTTAACATCGATGGGTTTACATCCTTCTGGAGGTTCCACCAGTTCCCAAGTTTTGTTCTTTTCAATAGCTTTGATTTCATCATCCATTGCAGCTTTCCACTTTTTGTCTTTCACTACTTCTCCAAAAACTATGCTTTCTGCATCAGCTACCAAACATACTAAATGCACCTCATCATGTTCATATATATCTTGTAAACTTCGAGTTCTAGGATTACTCGGCTCATCCTCATCTGATTCTTCATTTTCAGCATCAGAATTTGTTGCTGAAATCTTGGAAATCTGAATATCATCTTCTGTTTTTTTCTTTTTCATGTGCTTTACTCCAACTCCATGCAGCATCTTCTTGTATCTTCACATCTCGACTCACAACAACCTTCATAGCAACTGGATCAAGTAGTCTGTAGGCTTTTGTTTTCTCATCATAGCCAATAAAAATATATTTCTTGCTCTTATCATCCAACTTTGTTCTCCTTTGATCAGGAACATGTGAGTATGCCACACTCCCAAAAACTTTCAAATGTGAAACAGTAGGCTTCTTTCCACTCCATAATTCTTGAGGAGTTTCATCCCCCAAGTTTGAATGTGGACATCGATTCTGAATATAAACAGCACATTGCACTGCTTCCGCCCAGAATTCTTTTGGTAATTCCTTGCTCTTTAACATTGATCGAACCATGTCTAAGATTGTTCGATTTTTCCGTTCAGCCACGCCATTCTGCTGTGGTGAATAGGGGGCTGTTAAGAACCTTCTAATGCCATGTTCTACACAGTATTCCGTAAAAGCCTTTGATGTATATTCTCCTCCTCTATCAGAACGCAATCCCATGATTTGTATTCCTGCCTTCTTTTCAACCAACACTTTGAATTTCTTGAATACTTTTAATGCCTCAGATTTTTCATTTAAGAAATAAACCCATGTTCTTCGAGAATAATCATCAATGAAAGTGATGAAATACCTCTTGGAACCAAATGATTTAGGTGTGATAGGACCACATATATCTGTATGCACCAACTCAAGAGGCTTTGATAAGTTGCCTTTTTTTGGAATGAACTCCTTGTATGTTTTGCCAGCACACAATCTTCACAAAAACTGCCTGTATGATCCATGCTTGGTATTCCATGAACCATCCCTTTGTTTGTCAACTCCTTCAAACCACCATAGTGTAAGTGTCCAAGTCTCTTGTGCCATAACGTTGCTTTATCCTCTGACTTTGCTTGTAAGCATTTTTCCTGTATGTTCTTCAGATTCAACTTGAACATTCGATTTTGAGACATTTCAGTTTTAGCAATTGTCCTGCCATTTTTGTCTTTCAATATCATGACTTTGTCACCCATAAAGATTGAGTAACCTTTTTCGAGTAGTTGTCCAAGACTCAGAATATTATTCTTCATGTCAGGAACATAGTACACATCTTCAATTCTTCCTTGTTTGCCATCTTTTTTAGTAAAACATATTTCACCCTTTCCTTTCACTTCTATCTTCGATGAATCTCCGAATGACACAACTCCATTATTTATTTCCTTTAAATCAGTAAAGAGATGCTTGAGACCAGTCATATGGTTGCTGGCCCCACTATCAAGATACCACAAAACTTTATCTTCAGGAATCATACCTTTGCAGGCCATTAGAAGAACACCTTCATTTTGTTGCTCCTCCGTTTCGACTAGATTTTCATTTTCTGCAACCTTCTTGTTAAACCAGCAATCTTTGGCAAAGTGTCCAAATTTTCCACAATTGTAACATTCTACAGATCTGCTTCCTCTTCCAGAATATGATCTTCCACCTCTGCCACGATCACGACCACGTCCTTGGCCACACCAATTTTGTTCATTTATCTGCATTTTTTCTTCAAATCTGTTGCTCACAGGACCACGTCCTCTGCCTCGAGTAAAACTCTGTCTTGTACGTCCACGTCCTCTTCCTCTACTATATTGTGTATATAGTACTTTATCTTTGTCTTCAACTGAGACATCAGTTTTCAATACTTGAGATTCTGTCTCCTCCTTCTTTAATAATCTTTCTGAATATGCTTGCAGAGATCCCATCAGTTGATCAACAGTCATGGTCTCTACATCATTTGACTCTTCAATAGTAATTCCAACAAGTTGCAGTTTTGTATTTAAAGATCTTAATATCTTCTCATTTACACGTGCATCTTCAATTTTTTCTCCATAATTCTTCATTTGATTCACAACAGAGGAAACTCTCGTGAAGTAATCCGGGACTGATTCTATATCTTTCATATGTAAAGACTCAAATTCACCACGTAGAGTTTGTAATCGTACCTTTTTTACTTTGTCAACACCTTTAAAATTGTTCTGCAAAATCTCCCAGGCCTCCTTTGCTTTTGTTGCAGATGCAACCTTCTCAAACATGCCTTCATCAAGGCCCATATGTATGATAGACAAAGCTTGTTGATCTTGTTTTCGTAACTTGGCAAAAGCGTTTTTCTGACCCTGATTTAAAGCTCCTTCATTCCCTGGTTCATCGTATCCTTTTTCAATGATTTCCCATGCCTCCTGTGAACCAAGCAACACTTTCATTCGTAGACACCAGTGGCCATAGTTTTCTTTGGTAAGTTTTGGAACAGCAAAAGAATTATTCATGTTTGTAAACTCTGATATGATCTAAACTCTGATCGTAAACTCTGATGGTTGTAAACTCTGATGGTTGTTTTATCTAAACTCTGATTGTAGGCTCGGGTTTGGTTCTGGCTCTGATACCAATCTGTTGTTATTATGTGTATAGAGTTTGTGAATATATTTCAGTATATGTGTTGTGGAACAGAATAAGGAAACAAGAAGCTTAATTTTCTGTTATCTTATTGATCAATCTTTACCTCCTTATATAATAGGAGAATACAAACCAAATACATGAATGATAATAATAGATACATGATCAGATACATTTCCTTGATTCTATGAACCATATTTAATGCACTCTTCAAACTTCTATGAAATTAGTTTATCCAACAGGATATTGGTTGTTAGTTAATGGTGTTAATACAAAATATAAACTAGACCAGATAATGGATATCGGACCTTATTAGCGGATTAAAAATACCCAATGGGTCATTTAATCCGAAAGAGTGAAAATATAATACATGTGGAAACTTAACTTACCATGTACAGGTGACTTGCTTCTAAAGAATAGGGGTGTGTGCCTAATTAAAATCATAAATTGTAAATAACTATGTGGACTGATTCTTGTATAAGAATATGTATGCACTTTGCGAAAGTATCGGAAATTCTGAAATTCTTTTATCACTTAATATTAATTCTCTCGAGCTCAGCCCCAATCACATAAGCCCTAATCTTCTTCCTGAATATTAAATCCCAAATTTTTACAATTCTATACGAATGCCCAATTATAAGTCTTAATTTGATGTCATGTTCTGTAACAAAAATTTATATCATTTGGCGTTATCCATAAAAATCGTATAGAGATTATCAACTTTTACGATATCTTGAAAAAAAAATTCACACAAAAGAAAGTGTTGACAAATAAACATATATCCGTTATAGAAGATTTGCATAATCTGGATAATAGCGATTATGGTGAAAGAAGAAACGGCTAAAAGTGATTGTAGCAAATGACCCGGTCATATGTCCTCCTAGACTGAAATTCAGTCACTGAATGAAAGAATCAAAGAGGAGTAAAAGTTATGAACTATTAGTCTTCATTAATTATACATGCATTAATTCAATAGTGCTTGTACGTGCTCATTCGATTCTTGTTTGTGTCTGTCATGATATTACTACAAAAAAAAAAAGAGGTAGTACAATGTAGTAACATAATTTTACGTGATGTGTTTTATTGTTGTTAGAGACAATAATAGACAAATGAGAGCATAAAACATATTTGCTTATACTATCTTTTTCCCATTTTGCATGTTTGTGAAATTTTTGAACCAAACGTGTGTTGGGTGGTGTCAATCATATGTCATCAGTGCTACACCAGGTGGTATTCTCGACAGAGCTATTGAAGCAGAGGAGAAGAAACATGGAGATTTCTTGTTGCTGGTATGCTCTTCTCTTCCTGCTCTTCCTGCTGTTCCACATTTTCACCATTTTTACAAGCAAACAATCAGTCCATCTATATGCTCCTTGATGTGCATCACACATAGATAAGCAAGATGTAGTGTTGTGCTAGTTATATTACGTACACACTAAGAGTTTGCTTCATAAGATATGGTGGTTGTAGATTCATGTTGTTTATACTCCTTTGATAACAGATGATGGTGACAAAGTCATTTCCAAGTTAACTGAACGTTGAATCTTTCAAATATATCACTCACCAAGAACTGGCTATCTTCTTCATCAATGTTCATTTTTATTGGTTTAAACACATTTAACTTTTTTGTGGTATGTCAGGTTTCAAAATTATTTCTTTACAATTTAAAGGTTAAAATACAGAAACACATGTATAAACTTGTATGGGGGTACAAGTCATGATCTGACTGGCAGTACTGCAACTCTGCAAGTTACCCCTGTATGTATTTGACATAATAGCGAAACTGTAAACGTGAATTTATCCAAGTGTTTTTGTTATTTAAATATGAACTGTTGCATTTGTAGTAATATACGCAGGCAGTTAAAAGAAAGTAAAAATAGCAGAAGTCCCCCTTTTGTTTTTTTCTAAATTTTTATTTTACCCCTAAATCCCCTTTGATGCCCTGTGTTTTAATACCCATCGTCGCAGTTCACTGACCACACTTCATGGATTTTGGTGTCTATAGCGCAATGAATTTTTTTTAACTCTCTGATCGCAATGAATCTTTACGATTATATGCTATTTCGAAAGATTTAGCTACTTACATATGCATAAATCAGTAAGTTCATTTACTCTTAAAAAAAAATATTTTTTGTTGTAGTTCTTGTTGCATCTGAATCTTAAACAATTATGCAGGTATGTGCTACATAACTATGCCAATGAGGATGTCTCACTTGGATCATGGTTTATTGGACTGGATGTGGAACATATAGATGATCGGAGATTATGCAGTGGCACGCCACCTGGTATTAGTTACATTTATATTCAGTTCGTTGAATTACTATCGTTGTAGTACAAATATTATGTAAAGCGGCTACATAGCTTAATTATATATTTTTTGCTTGCTTAGTAATTATCTATAGTTTAAAAAATGGAATCTTGATCTAGTTTCTTTAAGTGCATGCTAATCTTGAGGGAACTTCAGTTATGAGGTTCCTGTAGTTCATAACTTCTTGACCTCAGATATCTAGCTCATGTCTACTTTTTGAATCAAGTAGTAAAGATTGTTCTGATCTTGTTTTTAAATCTTGCTCTGGGCTACTCCAGAGATTTTATTTTTTAAAATCTTTGGTTACTGGTTCATACAGTTATGGAGTTACTGGTTTAAAATTCATGAATATCTTGCAGGACTGGTATTTTTGTATCTATAGAATTCTTAAGTTACTGACATCGTGATTGAAGTTACCCTGCTAAAATACTATGCTACAAGGCCGAGATCTAACTTGACATTATTGTCTGATCTAGATTTCGAAATTGGTTTTGGACTTGATGTATGTAAAATGTTGCAGGAAAATCTTATGTTGGATTACTGGTTGTGGTAATTTGCAACGACTTAACTATGTTAGATCTTCAAAATTTCAGGATTTTAGGTATTCTGTCGATGGAGAAGACCATGATGTTCACAGTCTGTAGCACACCAGTGCTCCTTTTATGTTCTACTTCAGCATATGCACAAAAGGCTAAATCTCCTCCATCACCACCGATATTCATAACCCCAACTCCTCCACCAGCACATGCACCAGAACACGTAAACCTCACCGATGCTGTTATTTTTTATTAAATTGATATAGAGAATGGTCATGTAATATTTTCTAGTATTTCTTTTTTGAATTCTCTTTTGTAGTTTGAGACCAGTTTTTTATATAATAAATCTGATATTTGTTTGCATGGGATAATTGCTTATAATGTGGTATTTTTTGATGTGAGGTAAGGTTACTCAAATTGTAATTTTGAATTTTTGTTTTAAAAAAATTGACTTTAAGCGTCGGTTCTTCAAAAACCCGACACTTAAAACATGTTTTATGCGTCGGTCTTTTCATTGACCGACGCCAATAGTAAGACAATATGCGTCGGTTCTTGAAAAGCCCGACACCTTTAACCTGTCTTTATGTGTCGGTCATTTAGTTGACCGACGCTAATAGTAAGACCAAATGTATCGGTTCTTAAGTAACTGACGCTATTAGCAACTTTTAGGCGTCGGTTTTTTAAATAACTGACGCTATAAGTATATTATATTCGTCGCCCAATTAACCGATGCCATAGGCCTATACCTATAGTGTCGCCTGCATATACTACGCCACTTGACCGACGCTAAAAGTATGTTTTGACCGACGCTATAGGCCTTTTCTGTACTAGTGTAGATTGAAGCTGTGAAAAACAGAAAGAAAGATAACATTTTTTAATTTTGAATTAGACAATATATAAACCATAGATATCCAAGTAAATTTAAATTTATCTAAATTTATAAAAAGCACGAATTGGTCAAAGTAAACACAGGTTGTGTTTGGTTGAGGAGAATGGAATGAATAGAAATTAAAGGAACACAATATACATGAAAGATAATATTTTAAATTGGTGTGTTTAAACTTTAGTTTAGATGGTTAGAAATGAAATGATATAAGGAATGAAATTTATAAACATTTAACTATATGATTATTCAAATTCCATTCCATTCCCTTCAATTTCATTCACCCCAACCAAATACAACATTAGTGTGACTTATGAAAACTACGTGTTCATCACCATTAAACAATGAATGTAAGGATAAAGTATATACACATCAATACATGTATGTGCGCTTTACTTTGCATTTTGTTTTTGATTTATTCGAAGCATCGTTTATTTTAGGGCTATAATTACATTCAGATGCTTAAGTAATTTTTTGTGCTTTAAAATTGCCATGACATTTTACACATTTGCATAGTTCTTTGAAAACAAAAAAAGAAGATTAAGAGTCTGTTTGGCAACTCCTTAAAATAAGTTCTTATAAACTTATTTTCGGGTAAAAATTTTATATTTTGATAATTTTTTTATACAAGTATTAAATGTATGTTTGAAATTCTATAAATTGAAAAAAAAAGTTGGGAATCTCTGACTTTGTCTTAAAATAAGTTGACTTATTCTGGAAAATAAATTTCCCCAAACACCTCCTAAAGTGAAAAGCCAAAAGTAAAAATCATCAATTTCAGTCATTGGTTACCATGTTAAGGAAAATTTAACTACTACAAAGTGATTTGATTTTTTGTTAAATAGTAATATAATTAGTCTCTCTGTTGCAGTAAATATTGATTAACTAGGATTTAAGCCCGCGATGCTGGGCCAATTTAAATAAAAAAACAAAAAAATTGAAGCCGTTAAATAAAAATATACGTGGAACAGACAATTCATACATTTGGTAACCGTTGATAATATTTGTGTAGTGTTTTGAGTTCCCAAAAGTCCGAGGACTCCTTGTATTTCTTCAAGGTTTTGTGTATCTATTTTTAAAATTTTTAATTCCCTACCAAATTGAATTGAAGAAAACTGTTAAAACTGATATTTCTTAGATTTTGATGATCACAAACAGCCAAAGTTGGAATACAATTATAGTTTGGCACAGCTGTAAGGATTATTTAAATATGAAATACGTATATATATATATATATATATATGATTTCTTGAATCATATCTTTCCATTCACAATAGAATTCCTAAATTATATTTGATTTTATCCAAAACTCGTTTTACTTTTTCAAATCTCCTATATTATTTCATATCGTTTTCTTTTAGAAGAACTGGCCATATATCTATGTATCAATTCTTCTTCTACTTCTTTCAAATGTTAATATTAACGTTGTAAACCAACCTAACAAATTGAACGTTGAATTGGATTCAAACGTTGGACAATTTGTTGGATTAGTGTGTGACCGTTTGTGTTAAGACTTTAAATACATGTTCTTGGTTTTATTTATTTTGGTTGCTGAAAACACAAGAACCACAAGAACATAAACAACTCTGATTTACTTTGCAAAATCTTTCTTTTTGATTCTATCGAACTCATTTATATATCTATTGTATTGCTTATTTAGAGAATTTATAGTTTGAGTTGTATCATTAAATACTTGCATTGTTCTGATTGTAATTATTAGTTGTTGAATACTGTGGAATAGTAGGGATTCGAGGTTTGTGCTAGAAAAGTATACCTAGGATAGTATACCTTAGAGAGCACTTCAGGTCTATTCAGCAAGCCATTTGTATCAATATCTGGGTTTGAGGGAGATATATTGTTGTATCTTATAATCGGTGTATCTTTGATCAATAATATATTTTCTTACCAGGTTTGTAAGGGAGCGGTCTGGCTAAAAGTTTGTGGTGTTCTTTATTTTTCCTGCACTTTTTGTGCATTCAGCTTACCATTTACATTCAGCTTTTACATCTGTTAAAATTGAAATCACTGGTAATTATTAAAATTGGACATAGTTAGTCATTTACACCTATTCACCCCCCTCTAGATGTGAATTTTTAAAAACATGTTAACTTAGCTGAATTTAATTCGTAGTATATATAAATTATAATTGTTATTTGTTAAATTACAACAAAATCATTCTAGGAAAAAAATTTACGAGTTAAATTTTCTGTTACATAAATGGCTTGTGGAGGATATTTGTTACAAAATATTTTTATGCAAAACTAATCATTTTTGATAATTGAATTCATACTTATTTTATTATAGAAGCATTAATACTTGATTAATATGAACATAGGTTACTAAAAAAAATATGAAAATACATTAGTTACCCAGACAAGTTGGTTACAAAGCACCCGTTAGAACTTGTTTTAGGACTAATTATATATTGATAATTGCCATAATCAAATAAATATTTTTCAAAGTATATGTGAAGATGAGACTGAATATATGAAATTTAGTTTTGTTGTATGCGACGCAAATAGTTCATGCAGTTATATTTAGAATTAGCATACTTGGTTTACTATTTGTTGATTTAACTAAATAAAGGCATTAGAGTTTAGCAAAAGAATAAAAATTTAAGGCATCAGTATCCTTTTATTTTAGGAATTATAAATAGTGTTGTTTGTAGTGTTCTTCACTTGCTGGTAATGAGTTATATTTTGTATTTTAAGCCAAATAATTTTAAGAATTTCAAAATGTTGTAATTAAGTGTTGGAAATGCTTTAAGTTAGTATTTTATTAAGCTAATGTAATATATAATGTAGAATATAATTTAGGTGAGAACAATTTATATGAGAGAACAGTATGCATTCTTTTAAAAAATGTTGGTATTCACCAAATATGGCCGTTCATGTACTTCAGTATGGTAAAAGTGTAGAATAATTGTTCTGCATATTTTTCACACATTTTTATTGTTTTTTTATTATGCTACTAATATTCTCAACAAAAGGTGACCAATATCATGTAATATATATGTTGAATAATATTTGTTATAATATAATATTTTAAGATTATTTAATAGGGGGTTTAGAGTCTCTTCATTCCTATTTATTTAAATTAAATATTTGTTGGTATTGATTATTAATATATTGTCCTTATCCATTGGTACAGTACAACTTAACATTTTAAATGAAATGATTAATTAATAAAATGGTGATAACTATGTATTTCTTAGGGAGCTCATATACTTAAATTATTGATTAGAGGGTATGTGCTTAAATGAAAAACTCTTATAATATGAACTAAACCATTGATTTATATATTGGTGTTGCGGATTTGATTGTTTATCAACAAGATATAAACACTGCCACCTCCAACAAATTATTGATTATAGAATATGTGCTCAAATGTAATAGGGTCTTCCTCAAGTGAGAATCCACATTAAAATGAGATATGAGATCTAATTCTTGCCATACATTTTTTATATCTAAAGTAAATCCTAACCCCACAATTAATATTTTAAATTTTATTTTTTTATCCTTCATTTAATCCAAAACTTCCGGCCACCACCACTAAAAATTATCGATTGTAAACAAAAATCACCGTACTGGCACCATATTGATGCCGCCACCAAAAAATCTCTGCCTGTGTACAAAAATTATCGCGACCAAAACAACCACAAACTACCCCATTGCCGCCACCACCTCCGGCCACCACCAACAAATCACCAGCGAAGCCCGAAAAACACCACAAATTTAATGCGTCATCTCCATCACTAACCACCACCTCCGATCGAAAAAATCACTGTTTGTCTCCCTCACTTCGCAAACGCACACACACAATCACTGTCTCCCCCTCTCTCGTTTTCACCTTATTTATCTCCTACCTCTTCCACCATTCGTTCACCACCGCCACCATCATCGCTGGCCTCATTTTTCCGATATCTCGCTTGCATACAAACATACACACGCATACACATACATAATCATACGGAATCACTCCTCTCGATGCCCTCAATGTCTCCCACCCCTTTTTCTCTCATTCTTCCACTGTAGCACCTCCCCCGACCTCCACCACGGGTGACCCAATTGTCGTGGTGGTTCTCGTTGCTCTGATCATCGTCCAACCACAAAAATTATATAAAAATACTCCTTTCATCCTCCTCTATCTAACCATATCATCAATTTTAATTACACAATCCCGGATTCAAAATCCCCTATTCAATATTAAACCCTAATTATCCTGTCTTTTCAATTGTGTCTAAATTAAACCAACATCCAGGTGATAGTGAGTCATGTTGTGAGTGTGTGTGTTTTTTTTTTGGTGTTGATCGGAGGGCGAGCAAGTGGTGATTTCATGTTTTTTGGTGGTTATTAATGGTGGTGGCAATGGCGGTGTGGTTGAAGGGCAGGGGTGGGGTGGGGGTGTATGTGTGTGTTTTTGTGTGTACAGTGTGTGTAGTGTATGTATATGTGGTAGTGTAATTTGTGTGGCTAGGATTTAAAAATGTTTAAAAATTGTGGGGCTGAGATTAGATCTCAGTTCTCACCATAATATAGGGTTCTCACCTGAGTAAGATCCAGAAAACATATGTACTCAAATGAAATATACTCTTATAATAAGAACTAAATAGATGATTTATTTATTGGTGTTGCTGATTTGATTGTTTATAAAAAAGATTCTAACAAGATTCCCATGCCAGCTCAACAATTACTTTTGACAATGTTTGACAATCCAAAAAAAATCATCACCAATTTAAAAAAATAATCACCACAAATATCAAAAAAATCGTCACATTTCCGGTCACGGAACGTTGCTAGCAAATCACCTGAAATCAACAAAATTTGGTGGAAAATGGCAAAAAAAAATCACTAAAATTAGCCTACTAATCACCCATTCTCATATATTTCTCAATTTGGTGAGATATGAGAACTAATCATAACCACACATTTTTTTAACTAAATTAAATCCTAGCCCTAATATTTCAAATTTTATTTTTTTGTCCTCCATTTAATCCACCATCATCTTCTTTCCTATTCCGATCACCAACTTCGGTCACCATTTTCGGCGACCAGTTCCGACCAAACCAGAAAATCACCACCATTTAACAAAAAATCACCACACTGCCACCACCTCCGGCTACCACTCTGCTGCCACCACTAACAAAAATCACCGATTGTAAACAAAAATCACCGCACTACCGTCACCTCCGACCACCAAACTGCCGCCGTCACCACCAAAAAATCATCACCTACGTAAAAAAACCACCACGACCAAAGCCACCACATCGCCTCCGCTACCTCCGGCCACACCAACAAATCACCAAGGGAGCCCAAAAATCACCACAAATAAACAGTCAATCAAACCAAAATCATATTTAATTTTTATACAATTTTTTTATTTTTCATTTCGATAAAAAGAAAACTTTATAATTATTTGCAGGAACCAACCTTGGAAAAATCGGTTACACACACCATTGTTATACACATGTAAACCTCTCATATATACGTACACTAGGGCATTACATCGATACTTGTGATTGTTTAATTATTTACCCATCGTAAATTTTCATCATGCCGTAGCTCTCGAAGTCTTGTAAGAGGTATTGTCTTCGTTTCCAACACGGTGGTGGAATTTCTGGGGAATTTGACAGGAGCGTCGTCGACGGTGATCATGGGTACAGATTATATATACGTATGTGTATTTTGTAGATCAAAGGGTGAAGTTTGGGTGGAAAAAGATGAGATCTTGATTGTGTTTTAAATCTGGAAATCTGTTTTGGTGTTGATCGGAAAAACCACTACCGAACGGTGGCGGTATTGGCGATGATAACGGGCAGAGAGAGAGAACAGAAGGAGAGAGATGGGGTGTGTGGTGGATTGTGTGATTGAGAGCTACCCTTATTCCATTGATTATGACTTGTCAAGTATACCAGCTCCCTCATCCCTTTTTGCTTATAAGTAAGCTCTTCTGCGTATGGGCTTTTAGACTTGAAGACTTATTTAGGAATTTTAGTTTTTCATATTTATTAGTTTGAACAGTAATTTATGGATAAACCTGCAAACTAACGGCCTGTTTTTGTTATAAATAGCATATAGTTTTTTTTTTTTGATATGTATATAGCGTCTCATGCACGATTTATCTTTATTATTGTATCAAATTTTTATTTAATTTGAATTGAAAGTTTTAAACATGAATTTTAATTTTATATAATTTAATTTTATAATAATTATATATATATATACGTATGTACTTACCATATTTTTAAATATTAGATGCACCTAATAGTTGAAAAAGTTAATTGATCTACACTATTATTATTTAATTTTATTAAATAAATTGTTCGTAATGTTTTAATAAATTGAAAAATAGAAAAGGTAACGTGTTTTAGCTCAAACCAGTTATTAGTTAGTCAATAATTATAATGTTATTAATTATTTTTATTAGATAGAATGACTGAACGAAAATGAAAATAATGAATTTTAATATTTCGATTTTAATGTTTTAGAGCCGATCCACATATTGTAATGGTATGATTTAATAATAATCCCATGATAATTTTTGTAAATGAGGGATTTTAACTAGAAAATGTAGGTAATCGAATCATTATTTTGTTTTATTTAAAAGTGAGACCCTAAAACAGCAAGTGTAACTATATATGGGTTTAAACTAATTTCAAAAACATTTATAATCTTCTATCCTAATAGATAGAAGTTTTGTTTTTTTAAATATTTTCTTCCTAACAAAACTCTAATTAATTTCTAGGCCTTACTTATAAATGAGAAGAATGTTGTTCTTTAGACATCTTTATTTTTCTTTGTTCTTCTTGTTTTCTAAAGGTTAACTTTATGTACATTAGATTTCAATTAACGTAGCAACAAATACGTAAAACTTGGTAGTCATGCATGACCTGTGGTGGTTTCTTTAATTCAGATATTTGATTCGATTCACTATATAAAGTTTGTTGGACAACGAATTAAAAAACTCAAATGCTTTCATTTGCAAAATCCGTTTTATACTTAGCTCTATTATATTATATGGTTCTTATACATGATTAGAGTTCATAACTTTAATTTAGTTGCTAGATTGACATGGAAAACCTTGTTAGTGGAGTTTATAGTTGCAGTAGTATAGAACTTAGAGAGTTATATTCGAGATTAGCAAGTTGCTGAGAGGATAGGAAGGTATATTTTCTTGTTATCGTGGTTTATAGCGATCATAATATATTCTTGCACTGCATAATGTAGTTAGATGCCAGTAAGACAATGTTCAAATTAGGCTGTTTTGTGTTCAAATTATTAATTATTAAAATTATATTGTTAGTCAAAATACCTATTCATTCCTTCCCTTGCAATTTCAAAAAGAATTGTCCATGATATTATTGAAAAAAGAAGAGGTTTGTTAGAAAAAGAAAAAAAGGAAAATGCATAGTCTTTTTGCTCAAAAAAAGAAGAGGCCCAACTTCTCACTGGGCTGGACCGAAGGCCCAGTCATGGAATGAGTACCGGTTTGGCGAAGGCCCATGTCATTCGGCCCCTTTATTTACAACGGTTCGTTCGGTTGTACATCCCTGGGAACGTGGGAACGTGGAACACGTTCACCACTCATCTTACTCTCCGATAACTGCCAACATCGAGGATAAAGAGGTTAACAAAGGTTTGGGTTCATTCATTCAATCACTTACACACAACACAAACACTCTGCGTTTACCTTTACTCATAAAAGAACCAGTTAACTTATTCTCACACCGGAGGTGAATCGGGGGGCCACACCCTCGCATTCTTCTTCAATTGCAGGTCCGACCGAACGGATACACCGACGGAAATTGGTTGCAACATTTGGCGCCGTCTGTGGGAACACAGAGTTACGTTTGTGTTGGATTATATTGTTAGTAATGGCGAATGAAACCGGAATACCAACGGCTGACGATGGCACTATGGCTGTAAATACTCGCACCACTCCTCCCATCACCCCAAGACATTTGATTTTCGACGAAGAGGGGGACATACCGTCTCCCGAAGAGCAACGGGAAATTCTGATGAAGTGGCGAGAAGAACAAAAAGCCAAGGGGAAACGGAAAGAGATAGAGAAAGAGAAAAGCAGCAGGGAGGCCGAACGTCTGGCCAAAAAAAGGGAGGCCGACCGTTTGAGGCTAGAAGCCCTAAAGCTCCAAAGGGAGGAGATCGAGTTACAGGAAAAGGTACTCCGTGAGGCTCTAGAAGCCGAAGACCCGGAGTTGGACGACCGAAGAGACAAAAGACCAAGAACCAGAATTGATGAAGATGAGTCAGGGGACTCTGAATCAAACTCGAGGAGAACCCGGTCAAAAGTGGTTTATTCCTCCGATTCGGAAGAGGAAGGTCCACATACGGACGATCGCATCCGGAGAATTGAGAAGGCCATGTTTGGGGAGAGAAAGGTCAGCCACGAGCCAGTGGTGACCGAAGACGTCGAACACTTTCGACCGCCTCCCGGAAGGCAGTTCCCGAAGATGAATGAATTTAACGGAAAGGGTGACCCCGAAGATCATTGTGAGAAATATGAATCGCTCATGACTGGGATGGGGCACTGCGATGTGATGCTATGTAAGATGTTCAAGACCTACCTGAAGGGGAATGCATCCATGTGGTACAGGTCGCTGAGACCTAGGTCGATAGGCTCGTATGAGCAAGTGAAGAAAAAATTCTTGAGGCACTACTCACATTTGTGCCGAAGAGAGAAGGATACTGAAGCACTGATCCACTGCAGGCAAGGGCCGAACGAAGATTTGGGTGATTACTTAGCAAGGTTCAAAGAAGAAGCTGGTATGGTCACCAACTTGGACAAAGTCAAGGCGGCTGGATTCCTCGCAGCAGGCCTCGACCCTGTCAAAGGTAAGAAGCTTCGGTCCTCTCTTTATGATATGCCTCCCAAATCTTTAAATGATATATATGTGAGAGGAGAGGCCATTAGAAGAAAATTGGAATCAATTGGGGGGTACAAGGAGAAGAAAAATGATAGGTATGACAGAAGGGATGACAGAAGAGATGACCGAAGGGGTCGAGGAGATATCAAGAGCAGGTTGAATGATACAAGGCCCGACAAAGGGGCCGAACGAAGAAGAGATAGAGATAGCACTGTGTTCACACCGTTAAACACACCTATCTCGAAGATTCTCCATGAGATAAAGGGTAAACCTGGGTTTGTCAGACCACCCAAGTTGAAGACCCCCAAGAACAGAAGAAGCGACAGCAAGTATTGTGACTACCATCGGGACAAAGGTCACAACACCGAGGAGTGCTATCATTTGAAGAAGTTGATTGAAAGAATGATCAAAGATGGGGAACTGACCCAATTTGTGGGCGACTTGAGGGACAAACTCGAGTCCAAGGAGAAAAGGAAGGAAGCTGAGAGAGAAGTACCGAGGGGAGGTCAGAACAATTTCCGGAGGAACAGTGCTTGATCGGGACAGTAAGACAGCAAGGAAAAAGTACGCCAGATAGATCTACAACCTGTACCAGTCAAGTTCAGCTAAGCAACCATTGCCTATCTCCTTCACAGAAGATGACTACGAAGACGTGATATGGCCGCACGAAGACCCACTTGTTATAAACCCAGTAATCGGGGAAAACAAGATATGGAGAGTGCTGGTGGACGAAGGGAGCTCAGTCAACATTCTATATCACCGGACATATTGCAAGATGAATTTGGGAGGTGAACAGTTGGAGCCATGCCACGAGGCACCCTTGTATGGTTTCGGTAATCAGCCTGTACCGATAGAAGGGACCATCACTTTGTCTGTCATGATGGGAAAAGCGCCATACACTGTGGTGAAGGAAGCAAAGTTCTATGTCGTCCGGGTCGATAGTCCGTACAACGGAATTTTGGGAAGGCCAGCCTTATCTTTGTTCCAGGCCGTGTCCTCTATCCCACATCTGAAGTTGAAGTTCCCAACAGAACATGGAGTTGGAGAAATGAGAGGCGATCAGAAAGCCGCCAGAATAATCATGTTGGAGGATTTGGAAAGAGACAAAGACATTGAGATGACCGAAGCCGGAAAGAGGAAAAGAAATGAGACCGAAGCTGGGGGCAGCCACCAACTGCTGAACATTGAGTTGGAAAAGTTTGGGGCCGACCTGTCAAGCCCGATTGCTGAGCCGGCTGTAGAGACCGAAGAGGTAGAACTATACGTGGGTCAGTCGGGAAAGATGATCCAAATTGGAAAGAACATGGAGCCGAAATTAAAAGAGAAAGTCATCAAGGTCATTAGGGAATTCCACGACGTATTCGCGTGGAATCCCGAAGATATGCCAGGTTTGGACCCTGCGGTTGCCAAACACTGTTTAAATGTAGCTCCCGAAGCCAAGCCCGTAAGACAAAAGAAGAGGAATTTCGCCATGGAAAGGCAGAAAGTAATCCAAGTTGAAGTCGAAAAATTGCTGGAAGCAAAGTTCATTGAAGAGATAGACTATCCCGATTGGTTGGCAAACGTAGTGGTGGTGAAGAAATCTAATGGCAAGTGGAGGATGTGTGTCGACTACACCGACCTGAATAAACATTGCCCGAAAGACCACTATCCCTTGCCAAACATTGACCAACTGATAGATGCCACTTCGGGGCATCAAATACTCAGTTTCCTGGATGCATTCTCAGGATACCACCAAATTGCCATGAATGCCGAGGACGTTCCCAAGACAGCATTCATCACACCGAACGGCACTTATGCCTACGTCAAGATGCCCTTCGGCTTGAAGAACGCCGGGGCAACATTCCAAAAGATGATCAATAAAGTGTTCAAAGCCCAGATCGGCCGCAACATGGAATGCTACGTGGACGATATGATTGTTAAGTCCCTTTTCAGGGATCATGCCGAAGATCTGAGGGAATGTTTTGAAACGCTCAGAAGAAACAACATGAGGATCAATCCGAACAAATGTACGTTTGGAGTGAATAGTGGGAAATTTCTGGGATACATGGTTAGCGCCAGAGGAATTGAAGCCAATCCGGAGAAGATTAAAGCAGTCATTGATATGGAGGCACCGAAGACAATCAGGGACATTCAAAAGCTGACCGGACGGCTAGCAGCCCTGAGGAGGTTCATCTCCCGATCGGCCGAAAAGGCCTTACCATTCTTTGAAGTGCTTCGGGGGTCCAAGAATTTCGAGTGGGGGCCAAATTGCCAGAAAGCATTCGAGGATGTTAAAGAGTACTTAGTGAAAGCCCCACTCTTAATGAGACCCGACCCGAAGGAGACATTGCAGCTGTACTTGGCTGTGAACGACCGAACACTTGGAGCCGTGTTGGTCAAAGAACATGAAGGAAACCAGCATCCGGTATTCTATGTCTCTCATATTCTCAAGGATGCAGAAACAAGATATCCGAACGCAGAGAAGTTCGCTTATGGACTGGTAGTGGCCGCAAGAAAGCTAAGGCACTATTTCCAGGGAAGGACAATCAAAGTTGTAACCGATCAGCCGTTAAAGAAAATATTGCAAAGGCCAGAGGCATCGGGCAGAGTGGTTGCTTGGGCGATCGAATTGGGGGAGCATGATTTGGAGTATACACCAAGGACTTCGATCAAAGCCCAAGCATTGGCGGACTTCATAGTAGAATGCTCTTTTTCGGGGCCGAATGACTTAGCTCCTGAAGAACAAATGATTCAGACACCGGGAAAATGGAAGTTGTTTGTCGATGGTTCGGTCGCCAAGGAAAAGTGCGGGGCAGGGCTAATTCTTACAAGCCCAGAAGGGTTCGAGATTTGTCAAGCTATCAGGTTCACTTTCCCGTTGACGAACAACGAAGCCGAATATGAAGCACTCTTGGCCGGGCTAGATTTGGCAAGAAATTTGGAAGTTAAGCACATAAGGGCGTTCAGTGATTCAATGTTGGTGGTAAAACAATTCTCAGGAGAGTATGGGCAAAAAGATCCCCGAACCAAGGCATACGCGCTTAAGGTACGTGAACAATCTTTGCTGTTTGAAACTTTCGAGTTAACTCAAGTAGCTAGAGAAAACAACAGTCGGGCAGACGCCCTCTCGAGGTTAGCTTCGGCAGAAACCCAAAACCTAAGTGGGTCCATCTATCTGACCGAAGTAAAGACACCTTCGATAGACAAGAAGCAGTGCATGCACTACACCAAACTGGCAAATTACTAACAGATAAAAAAAGCCATTAGTAACGGATATATCCGTTACTAATTAGTAACGGATATATCCGTTACTGATGGCATTAGTAACAGATATATCCGTTACTAATTAGTAACGGATATATCCGTTACTAATGTGTCAGATATCCGTTACTAATTAGTAACGGATATATCCGTTACTAATTCTATGTATCCGTTACTAATTAGTAACGGATATATCCGTTACTAATATTAAATATCTGTTACTAATTAGTAACGGATACATAGAATTAGTAACGGATATATCCGTTACTAATTAGTAACGGATATATCCGTTACTAATGCACATATATCCGTTACTAATTAGTAACGGATATATCCGTTACTAATTCTATGTATCCGTTACTAATTAGTAACAGATATATCCGTTACTAATATTATATATCCGTTACTAATTAGTAATGGATATATAATATTAGTAACGGATATATCTGTTACTAATTAGTAACGAATACATAGAATTAGTAACGGATATATCCGTTACTAATATTAGTAACGGATATATCCGTTACTAAGGAATAATATATCTATTACTAATTTAATACTTTTAAAAGATTTATATTATAAAATCACATCAAATAAGCTTGTAATTTTTTAATTTTTTGTGTATATCACTAAAATCCGTAGATATTAACAGCAGTACGGTTGGATCGTCGAAAAAATATTTTAAAAATATTGTTTTGTGCAATCGGGACGATACTAGTTATCGCGAGTATTGTTTTTCGGAGATTTATATTATAAAATCACATCAAATAAGCTTGTAATTTTTTAATTTTTTGTGTATATCACTAAAATCATTATATATTAACAACCTTATGGTTGCATCGTCGAAAAAACATTTTAAAAATATTGTTTTGTGCAATCGGGACGATACTAGTTATCGCGAGTATTGTTTTTTGGAGATTTATATTATAAAATCACATCAAATAAGCTTGTAATTTTTTAATTTTTTGTGTATATCACTAAAATCATTAGATATTAACAACCGTACGGTTGGATCGTCGAAAAAAGATTTTAAAAATATTGTTTTGTGCAATCGAGACGATACCAGTTATCGCGAATATTGTTTTTCGGAGATTTATATTATAAAATCACATCAAATAAGCTTGTAATTTTTTAATTTTTTGTGTATATCACTAAAATCATTAGATATTAGCAACCTTATGGTTGCATCGTCGAAAAAACATTTTAAAAATATTGTTTTGTGCAATCGGGACGATACTAGTTATCGCGAGTATTGTTTTTTGGAGATTTATATTATAAAATCACATCAAATAAGCTTGTAATTTTTTAATTTTTTGTGTATATCACTAAAATCATTAGATATTAACCATCTTATGGTTGCATCGTTGAAAAAACATTTTAAAAATATTGTTTTGTGCAATCGGGACGATACCAGTTATCGCGAGTATTGTTTTTCGGAGATTTATATTATAAAATCACATCAAATAAGCTTGTAATTTTTTAATTTTTTGTGTATATCACTAAAATCATTAGATATTAGCAACCTTATGGTTGCATCGTCGACAAAACATTTTAAAAATATTGTTTTGTGCAATCGGGACGATACTAGTTATCGCGAGTATTGTTTTTTGGAGATTTATATTATAAAATCACATCAAATAAGCTTGTAATTTTTTAATTTTTTGTGTATATCACTAAAATCATTAGATATTAACAACCGTACGGTTGGATCGTCGAAAAAAGATTTTAAAAATATTGTTTTGTGCAATAGGGACGATACTAGATATCGGGAGTATTGTTTTTTGGAGATTTATATTATAAAATCGCATCAAATAAGCTTGTAATTTTTTAATTTTTTTGTGTATATCACTAAAATCATTAGATATTAACAACCGTACGGTTGGATCGTCGAAAAAAGATTTTAAAAATATTGTTTTGTGCAATCGGGACGATACTAGATATCGTGAGTATTGTTTTTTTGGAGATTTATATTATAAAATCACATCAAATAAGCTTGTAATTTTTTAATTTTTTGTGTATATCACTAAAATCCTTAGATATTAACAGCCGTACGGTTGGATCGTCGAAAAAAGATTTTAAAAATATTGTTTTGTGCAATTGGGACGATACTACTTATCGCGAGTATTGTTTTTTGGAGATTTATATTATAAAATCATATCAAATAAGCTTGTAATTTTTTAATTTTTTGTGTATATCACTAAAATCATTAGATATTAACAACCGTACGGTTGGATCGTCGTAAAAAGATTTTAAAAATATTGTTTTGTGCAATCGGGATGATACTAGTTATCGCGAGTATTGTTTTGTGGAGATTTATATTATAAAATCACATCAAATAAGCTTGTAATTTTTTAATTTTTTGTGTATATCACAAAAAAGATTTTGTGGATCGTCGAAAAAAGATTTTAAAAATATTGTCATTTTTTAAAAAAAATAATTATTTTCGATTTTTTAAAAAAATAATTACTTTCGTTTTTTTAAAAAAATAATTATGTTTGATTATTTTTTTTAAAAAAAATTATTTTCGATTTTTTTAAAAAATATTATTTTCGATTTTTCTAAAAAAAATTAATAATTTTCGATTTTTTTAAAAAAATTATTTTCGTTTTTTTAAAAATAATTATTTTCTATTTTTTTAAAAAAATATTTATTTTCTATTTTTTTTAAAAAAATAATTATTTTCGATTTTTTTAAAAAAAATAATTATTTTCGATTTTTTAAAAAAATTTAATTATTTTTGATTTTTTTAAAAAATTAATTATTTTCGTTTTTTAAAAAAATAATTATTTTCGATTTTTTTTAAAAAAAATTATTTTCAATTTTTTTAAAAAAATAATTATTTTCGATTTTTTTTTAAAAAATAATTATTTTCGATTTTTTAAAAAAATTTAATTATTTTCTATTTTTTAAAAAAATTAATTATTTTCGTTTTTTTTAAAAAATAATTATTTTCGATTTTTTAAAAAATAATAATTATTTTCGATTTTTCTAAAAAAAAAATATTTTCGATTTTTAAAAAATAATAATTATTTTCGATTTTTTTAAAAATAATTATTTTCAATTTTTTTTTAAAAATAATTATTTTCGCTTTTTAAAAAAAAAATTAATTATTTTCGATTTTTTAAAAAAATTAATTATTTTCGTTTTTTTTAAAAAAATAATTATTTTCGATTTTTTAAAAAATAATAATTATTTTCGATTTTTTAAAAAAAAATTATTTTCGATTTTTTTAAAAAATAATTATTTTCTATTTTTTTAAAATAAATAATTATAACGAATTTTTAAAAAATTAAATTTTAAAAAATATGTAAAATTAAATTAAAACGAATTTTTTAAAAAATTATAATTTTAAACGAATTTATAAAACAAAAACATGTAAAAGTTCATAGTATAAGGATTGTATTTCCATATATATCACAAATACTCGCGTGTCACAGTTGGTTGAGTGGGTGTACTACCTCAGAGGAGGTCAGGGGTTCGAAACCTTACTTCAACAAATCTGAAAAATTGAGGTGGTTGGGTGAGAGGTGGGGGTGGCTGTGGTGGCAGCCTCTGATTGGCTGAGAGTACAGGTGGCGCGATGTGATTGGCTGAGAGGTGGGGGCGGCTGTGGTGGCAGCCTCTGATTGGCGGAGAGCTTATTAAATTTTTTTAATATTAGTAACGGATATATCCGTTACTAATTCTAAACATCCGTTACTAATTAGTAACGGATATATCCGTTACTAATTCTAAACATCCGTTACTAATTAGTAACGGATATATCCGTTACTAATTCTCAACATCCGTTACTAATTAGTAACGGATATATCCGTTACTAATCGTCCGTCACAATTGCTTTTTTTTTTATTTTGTAACAGATATATCCGTTACTAATTAGTAACGGATATATCCGTTACTAATTTCAGATATCCGTTACTAATTTGTAACGGATATATCCGTTACTAATCTATTTGTAACGGATATATCCGTTACTAATTAGTAACGGATATATCCGTTACTAATTCCAGATATCCGTTACTAATTAGTAACGGATATATCCGTTACTAATCTATTTGTAACGGATATATCCGTTACTAATTAGTAACGGATATATCTGTTACAAAATTTAAAAAAAAGCAATTGTGACGGACGATTAGTAACGGATATATCCGTTACTAATGTCATTAGTAACGGATATATCCGTTACTAATGGCCAGTTTTGGTGTAGTGATGGAAATTCATCAAGGGGTCAATTGGATGACTCTCATCAGGGCCTTCTTGGAAAAAGGCATCCTACCACTTGACCGAAGGGAAGCACAGAAGGTTAAGTATCGGTCGGGAAATTACACTCTGGTCGGGGGCCGTTTGTTCAGACGATCGGTAAGCCAGCCGCTACTCAGATGTTTAGACAAAGATGAACAACAGCTTGCTTTGGAGACGGTTCATGAAGGGATTTGTGGAGAACATTTGGCAGGACGATCCTTAGCCTTCAAGATCCTTAGGCAGGGATTCTTCTGGCCAAAAATGAAAGAAGACACCACAGAGTATGCAAAGAAATGCAAGCAATGCCAGATATTCAGCACAATCCCGAAGCAACCTCCCGAAGAGATGTCTTCAGTCCTTAGCCCGATCCCATTTGCTATGTGGGCGGTCGATATTGTGGGGATCCTACCCACCAGCACTAAGCAAGCGAAATACTGTATTGTGGCAATCGACTATATGACAAAGTGGATAGAAGCAAAACCCCTTTCGGCCATTACCGAAGAGGCCGCGAAGAAATTCATGCTGGAACAGGTGATCTTGAGGTTTGGCATACCTATGGTTTGTGTGTCCGATAACGGTACTCAATTCATTGGGAGCAAGTTCAGAAAATTCCTGGCTCAATTCGGGATAAAACAGAAGTTCAGTTCGGTAGGGCATCCCCAGGGAAACGGGGCGATCGAGGCGGCCAACAAAATCATTTTTGATGGAATCAAGAAAAGGCTAGGGGAAGCTAAGGGACTTTGGGCTGAAGAACTACCATGGGTCCTATGGGAGTACCGAACCACTACAAGATCTTCAACCGGAGAAACACCTTTCAAACTGGCCTTCGGAACTGATGCCCTTCTACCTGTCGAAATTGGTTTAGAGTCGTACCGAACAGAAACGTTTAACGTGGAGACAAATGAGTTCGGACTTCGAGCAAATGTGGACTTACTAGAAGAAGAAAGAGAGGCTGCCCACCAAAGAAACTTAAGGTACCAACTGCAGGCAGCCCAGTACTATGATTCGGGGGTGAAGAAGAGATCTTTTCGAGCCGGGGACTTAGTGCTTCGGGAGTTAGCCACCTCCATGCCAGCAAAAAAAGGCAAGCTTATGCCCAACTGGGAAGGTCCATATGTGGTGATTGAAGTGGTCCGACCAGGCACCTACAAATTGGCTCATCCGGACGGCAGCCCAATCAAAAACACCTGGCACGCCGCTCGCCTTCGCCGTTTCTACCAGTAAGCATACTGGTCCAACTTTTATTGCTTTTTACTTCAGTATTTTGTCTTATGCAACTTTATTCTGAATTCCATAAGCTAGCATCAATCTGTAATCAAATCTATGTAAGAGTTGCATGGTTAATGAAAAGATTGTTTTGCTCCATTTTTTATCCGTTATTGTTAAGCTAAGTACATTTATAGCCAAAAAGCTAAGTACGCAATATTAAGCTTAATAGACCCATGTTTGGGGCCGACCGTATAAAACATGCGCCCCTTAACTTATTGGTAGTGTTCAAGTACATTGTGTTTTAAGCTACAAATACTTGACGAATCCAAATTTGGGGCCGACCGAATAAAATTTGGCCTCTTACAAAATTGCCTTAGTATTCAAGTTGCTTCGACATTAATTAAGGCCGGGAGGAAATATTTTTCAACCGACCGAACGAGACCTTAATCATTTACAAAACCCCTTAAATACTCGGGGGCAGCTAGGTTACGACCAAAGATGCACAAAAAGGCAAGAATTATGCTAAGGCAAAAATGGCCGAAGATGCATAAAAATAAAATAAATATGCTAAGGCAAAAATGGCCGAAGATGCATAAAAATAAAATAAATATGCTAAGGCAAAAATGGCTGAAGATGCATAAAAATAAAATAAATATGCTAAGGCAAAAATGGCCGAAGATGCATAAAAATAAAATAAATATGCTAAGGCAAAAATGGCCGAAGATGCATAAAAATAAAATAAATATGCTAAGGCAAAATGAAGCCGAAGACGCATGAACAGAAACAGAAGCCAAATTAAGGCCGAAGCCGAAGACGCATACAAAAGAATATTATGCAAAGGCAGACTTATATAAAACAAGCCCGAAGGCAAAGTAAAATATTACAAGCCCGAAGGCACGAATAGTAAACCCGAAGGCAAAGTTAAATATTACAAGTTCGAAAATATTAAAAAGCTACGAAAATATTACAAGGCTTCATCAGCTGGAGGTTCGTCGGAGAGAGACTCATCTTCGCCCGAAGAAACCTCTAAGGGTTGATCAGACTCCTCCCGACCAACCGGATCCGTCATCCCGAGCGAAGGATCTACCAGCTGAGTATGATCGAAGCCCAAAGAATGGGCCTTCAGCACAGCGCCGTCATACCCCATTTGGTAGCATCTTTCTTCGGTCAGCTCCAGGGTCTTCTGCAGCTTCCGAACATTTTTCCTTGAAAGCTTGAGCTGCTTGTTTCTCCACTCGACCCTAGTCCTCAAGGCGTCCATCTCCTGCAACTTTGCCTTCAAGGCATCATTTTCGGCCTTCAAGGAGTTAGATTGGCCGGTGACCCTCTCCAAGTCAGAAGTTGCATTCCGGAGGTCCTCTTCAGCCTTGACTGCCCGAACTTCAGTCTGGTTGGCTGCCTCCAGCTTTTTCTGTATACCCTCCATCCGTTCAGTCACTACGGCCGACCAAGAGACCCCCTGGAAACAAACAAGGGAAAAGAATTAAACACTGAATACAAGTGAAAGAAATAACACCGAAGAAAAAAAAAAAAAGCTTACCATGGAGAGCAGAGCCAGCATTTCAGTACAAGCCTCAAGGTCGTTTACCTTAGCAAACGTGGGCCTGTCGGCTGGCAGAATGAGACCCCGGCAAAGATCGGGACCTACTATGGTAGACAGCTGGGGGGCAGGGACAATGATTTGATCCGTCTCAAGGACTCCCCAGGGAGGATGGTATACTTTCAGTCCGGCATCTCCCGACCGACCCCTTTTTCGGGAATCGGTTGAGAGGGCCTGGACGATACCATCCCCCTGATCTCGCGGAGGAGAAGCCACTGGAGCTTCGCTTCTCCCACCGGTGTCGGGAACAGATTCCAGCTCCTTGCCGGCCGATTGAGCGGCAGCATCAGCTTCGGCTGTAGCAGCTATCGAGAGTTGAGCTGCCTTCTTGCGTTTGCGCTCAATAATATGACCAAGAGAAGACACTGCACAAAAACAAGAGTGTCAAACATTGGCAACAAGAAATAAAATACAGTAAACACTCGGATGGAAAGGAGTAAGGATAAATGTTACCACTACCCCAGAGGGCGACCAACCAGCCGTTATCCCGGCTGTCCGATAGGGGAACCCTACCCATATCGAGTTCACAAAGAAGGCGATAATCGTGTTTGTCCGCCTCCAACATCTCGGGATACTGCAACCTCGACGGGTCCAGATCCTGCCAGCGGCCGTACTTCTCCATTTTCGGGCCCGAGATGAAAACCCACTTCTCATGGGCCCCCCTATTGTTGGAGTTCGTTTGAGCCCAATCGACCCTGCCGGTCCGACGAGCGATAGTGTAGAAGCCGTTACTTTTGGAATTCCTCCGAAGCTCATAATGATGCCAGAACAGGGTTGTCCTCGGAGTCATCTTTTTAGCTAAGCATCGGGCTTGGAAAACGTTTATATGGAAAAAGCTGTTCGGATCCAGCTGTCCTATGGCGATCCCAACTTGCCTCAGCAATTTTTTCAGTATTGGCAGCATCGGCAGCCGAAAGCCACATTTGAAGGCCATTTCGGATATGCCGGTGGCCACACTTCCGCCGAAGAGAGGTGGAACCTCAGGGTTGTGCCAAATACGGTCTCTCTTCCTAGGAGTGAAGAAGTACCAGACATTCCTCTCTACTAGGTATTTGGAATGGAATTCTTCTATTTTCTCCTCAGTCAGGTGCGACCGAAAGTTCGCCGCAGGATACTCCCCGACATCGCTAAACGGTGATACCTCCGAAGGACCGGCACCTTCGGTTGACCGATCCATGTCCCTGCATTCGGAAATGAAGAGACATTAGCTTTGTACTCGGACAAAGAAGACGAAAACAAAAAGGGGAGAGGCCGAGTACAGTGAGCCAGGATCGGTCGGAGAATCCTAAAATCTAAGGTTTGGCAAATTACGGGTCGTCTAAAAGTTATAAAGATCGGGACAGACCGAAGGGAGTTCTCAGGGTTTGGAAATCCCGAAGGACATCTCAACCCTGACAACTTCCAAGCAAATCTCAAGGTTCAAGTAAGGGGTTGTATCAGAGCAACACAACGGAAATTAAAAGGAAAAGACACGCTCATGTTCTACTCAAAACGACAAGAATAAACTGCACGGGTAACTTTACATATGTGTACATATAGATACATACATGTGCGTGTGAATACGAAAAGCAGATATGAACACAAAAGCAGGAAAGAAAGTAATTCAAGTGTGCGATGAATCGAAAAAAGAAGGGAAGTAATGAGAACTTACTGATTTGTTTGAGATCTCTGATAAGGTCGAGTTCGTGGGGGTAGGCTTCTTGGACGTGAATGTCGACTGGAATCGGCGATTTGAAGGCCTCCGGTGATGAAACAACGTTCCCAATTGCTATTTGAGATCTCTCTGGAGGGAGTTTTTCCTTTGAATGTTAAAGAAATGATATGTGTGTAAAAGAAAGAAAGAAAGAAACTGTGGAGTTTAAATAGAAAAGATGTGACGCTTGGACAGAGCCGTTTCATATTCAACGGCGGGGATTGAAGCACAAATCTCGAGGACAGACAGCTGTCAGCCATAAAGAGATACGGCTCCCTAGGCGTCTCAGTCTTGTCCATCGCCATTCTTATCCGAAGGGAACGTACGAACACAGAATTCCGAAGATGGGCTTGGGCTTTAGCCTTCGTCCTGAGGATAACTCCGAACGAAGCCTAGAGACATGTTAGAGGCCCAACTTCTCACTGGGCTGGACCGAAGGCCCAGTCATGGAATGAGTACCGGTTTGGCGAAGGCCCATGTCATTCGGCCCCTTTATTTACAACGGTTCGTTCGGTTGTACATCCCTGGGAACGTGGGAACGTGGAACACGTTCACCACTCATCTTACTCTCCGATAACTGCCAACATCGAGGATAAAGAGGTTAACAAAGGTTTGGGTTCATTCATTCAATCACTTACACACAACACAAACACTCTGCGTTTACCTTTACTCATAAAAGAACCAGTTAACTTATTCTCATACCGGAGGTGAATCGGGGGGCCACACCCTCGCATTCTTCTTCAATTGCAGGTCCGACCGAACGGATACACCGACGGAAATTGGTTGCAACACCTATTCATTCCTTCCCTTGCAATTTCAAAAAGAATTGTCCATGATATTATTGAAAAAAGAAGAGGTTTGTTAGAAAAAGAAAAAAAGGAAAATGCATAGTCTTTTTGCTCAAAAAAAGTAATTAGTTAATTATTAGTAAATTTATTATTATATTTAATATTATTAAAAAGAAATGTCCGTGATATTATTGGAAAAGAAGAGGATTTAGTTAAATAAAATAGAAAAATTAATTGAAAAAGAAAATTTGTTTGGTATTATTAACATATTATTATTATCACTAATATTTTTTTTAAAAAGAAATTTTAGTTAGAAAAAATATACGAAAAATCTGTTTTACCTGAAAAAAGAAATTTATTAGTTATTGAAAAAATAAAAAAGATATCATGTTTTTCCAGAAAGTAGAAAGTCATTAGTTATTTATAATTATATTTTTTTTTAAAAATTTTCAATGTTTCGATTTTAATATAATAATATAGATAGATATAAGTAAGGGTAATTAAATAAAAATACGAAATACCAAAAAATAGATAATGTATCCAAATTTTGAATTCTTCTATTATTATTATTATTATATATTATAGAAATAATAAAATTGTAGAAAACGTGGTAAAATTTTGTTGAATTTAACCAACCTCCAACTATATATGATGATTTTTAAAGAATTGTAGCACAATTTCATATCATATATTACAATATTAAAATGATATATTATATTTATAATAATTTGAAATAATAATAACATACTATTTTTAAAATATAACCAAATTAACTGCATTGGAAAATAACACCATACAAATTAAACACCCTTCTTATACCCACTCCACATAGAAAAATTGCATCATTTCGGCCATGTTTTTCCAGGTGAATTTTTGTTTATTCCCCTCCGTGTCCATGCCCCTATCCCAATTCTCCAGCTTCATTTAATAATAATTTTTTTAAAAGGAAAATAAACTTAAAATGTTTTTTATTGTATATTATATATTGCATAACATTAAAATTAAAACAATTGCATATAATTTAAAACACATTCTATCTTATTCTAGCACTAGAAGAAAAAAATGGACCAGACAAGGTTTTTCTCCGTCGTGTAAAGCCCTGGAAATCGTGATATATCTCGATGCCGTCTGTACCAGACAACACCAACATAACCATTGTCTGTGTTGCAGAAAGATAATAAACGTGGTTTTAAAACTGTTGTATGAAAACTGGTATAGACAATAGTTTCACAAGAAAGTATTGCCTAATTTCAGGTCGCTCAAGCGTTTCTTGGAGTGAAATTATTGTCTAATTTCACGTAGCTCAAGTGTTTTCTTGGAGCGAAACTATTGTCTAATTTCAAAGTCCATGATTTATAAAATATAATCTATTGTTTCTTTATGGTATAGACAATGGTCTTTTTGTAACATATGTGTTGTGTGAAATATAGTTAGACAACGTTTTAATTTCATTAGTATGTTGTATGTGTTATAACTACACCACACTTTCTTTGTTTACTACATGTTTTCTGAATATATAAGACACTACGTTTTGATTTTTGCAAAAGCATTGTGTAAATGTGTAACCTACAACGTTTTCATTTCGTTATTATGTTGTATGTGTTGTTAAAAGCATGGTCTGGTTATAAAGCACATGATGGTTTTTTTTATATAAATGTTGGGTATTAAAAAGTATTGTCTGTTACATAGAATAACAAGTGTTCTAGACAATGCCCACAATGCCCTAATTGGCTACATACTAGAAAAATCCAAATATTACCAAAATTACAAATACATAACTTGTCCATAAAACTAAAATAAAAGGACAAAATTAAAGCCCTGTCATACTAGAACTTGTCTTCTAATTAGAAGACTCGGTTCCTCTGGTCTTCTGATTTTCACCATCCATTAGCACAGAGCCATAGAGCCATCGCCTAGAGCATCCAGCTTCTACACAGAAGAAAGAAATACATGAGAACTTAAAATAATTTATTTACCTATGCCAATTAAACAACTTAAATATAAGCTTTCCAAAATTTAAAACAAAGTAACAGTTTTGGTTCATTACACAAATTACCACAATATCAGTTTTCTAATATGAGTAAATCACATTAGTACATTGGAAAACTTACATCACCCTCGCCAACAGAAAGACTTCCCTGATGACTGGACATGTCACTCAAAACAGGAATTGAATTTTTTGATGAAACAAGTATTAATTTGGTTAGCCTCTGAATTCTACTCATCAAAGCAGCCTTGGCTTCTTCCTCTTCTTCCAATCTAGATTACATTTTCCTTTTAATAACATATCTAGTCATACACTAACTACTCATTTTGACTACCTCTGATCAGAGTTCCAGCCTGCAAATAATTAATTTCTTAATTGTAAGATAGAGCAAAGTTGTATGTACTAAATCTTGTCATGTACTAGTATTCGCTTCAAGCTTATTTGGTACTATCAAATCGAAAGCTGCAACTGTTTTTCCATCATCATTCAATCGCACCTAAAATGGATTAAGTTCTTTTGGGTAATTGTATATAATCACTGGTCTTTTGTAGATCTCATGAACTATATAACTGTCATTAACCAGGAGAGGTTCTTAGACTCTGACCTTATTATGTAAATGTATTGTATATAATCACTGGTCTTTTGTAGATCTCATCAACTATATAAATGTTCGTTTTGAGTTACCATAGCAGATCTTCACTTAAGGGAATGCCATGGTCAATGCTTACCGCAAATTTCTTCTTTGTAACCTGATTGGAAATAATTATAAAATGACAGTGGCCAATCAGTAGCAACTCGGTATATTCTGTTGCACGTTCATTTACATTCAAACCGTTTTAGTGTAGATTTGTTGAACGGTTAAATCAATAATTCTAATAATAAATATCAGTTTCTTGAGATCATTAATAGCCTCTGCATAGGAAATTTTTTCAAATGAACCTGTGATTGTTGACTGAAGGCGGTCCAGAATAGTTGTTTCTAATATTTTCAATCTCAACATTAGATCTTCAGAATAGTGTTCCAAGACCCATGTACAAAGAAACTTCAAAAGGTCATTTGCACAGCTCACAACATCCTGGAAGTTTCACACATCAATTGGAAACTGTCATTGACGATTTCATCGTTTACGTTATTTTTTTTGATAAAATGACAATAGATGTAAATAAATGAAGTACCTCTAATTGTTAGAATTCCATTTCAAGCTCAACCATTGACATCTCTGGTAAGAAATTGTTGGACTGTGATCTTTCTGCGTGATATCTAGGTCCGAATGAGTAAACATTTCCAAGGGCACGTGCATAGCTCTCCAATTGTATAACTTAGGCGGTATAACTTTTGGTCCAATTGTATAGGTGTTTACTCATAATTGAATCCTCATAACAGAGCAAATAATAAGTATCACACCAAAAGTTGAGATTGGCTCACTGCAATTCACATCACAAGCATTCTATTATAACAATTGCATGTATACACAAAGACATAGTACATATACACAGACAACTACGAAACAAAATTCGGGGTCAAGAAACAATAAAAAGCAGCAACCTTTTTCACAAACAAGCAAATTAACACTTATAGCAGCTAAAATAAAACAAACCCAAATAGAAAAATACAATCTTTAACCCAAAAAGACACAAGATAGTAGATGTAATAAGACAGTACCTCAACCATTTCAACAGTACCAGCACGTCCAAATGCAAAAAGCCTTAAAAGTTTAATAGCCAATAGATATAAAACAATCACGTAAGAATTAACCTTCAATGCCTTGTCCTTCAGTATAGCTAACACATCTCTTGACGCTTCCTCAAGTGCAAAAACAAATCGTTCATACCTGCAATACAGTGTAAACAAAATTTTTATCAAGAATGGGATGCAGATAGCCTTATAAAAACATTGCACGACCACGATTAGCTACCATTATGAAAAATGAACGACTGTGGAACAATAGACTCGGCTACTTGATTGGACAGTCTGGTCTAATTTAGGATATTTTTCAGTACAAAGGCAATAAATCTCTCACTTGCAAAGAAATATTAAGGGAGAGAAAAGTACATACCTCTGCTTTAGACATTCATCCCAGTACCAAAAGAGTAGGAGAGAGTAGCCATCTTTTGATTCGGATAGATGATTTACCGGCCTCTGGAACAGGCTTTTAAGCTTGCGTTTAGGTAATAAACTGCTCACGGGATGTAGGATCAATTAGAAAGGGGAAACAATTAAATTACATCAGAGCGACCGGAGTAATTGTTGGAATAATCTTAAATTTAGTCGTTATTGATTTATTTGTTTTGTTTAGTTAAGTAATCTAAACTAATGTAGTAAATAAATATGTGTGCATAATATGCACGTTGTAGTAGTTGAATAAGTCATGTTGCAGTTTAGTCTTAGTTGGATTAGTGGAGAAATTGTAGGAGATAGTTGCAGTATTGTAGCCATCACCTTAGTTAGCTTTATCTATTTAAATCTGAATGTACTTTGTAATTTCTCAGAGGAGTTGAATAATACAACTCATTCTCAGTTCTTCCGAATATAATTGTTCTTTGTGTGTGTATATACAGATATATCAGTGCTTATATTCTACAGTTGGTATCAAAGCTTGGGGCAGGGGGAACCAAGGTTTAACCGCCTTCCCTCCAATCCTTGAGGGCATAAGAAGGTGATGCGACAGAGAATAGAGAATTGGTAGAAGCTGCTGGAGTCATTGGAGCAGTGGCTACGGATGGTGTGTTCACCGACAAGAACAAGGCTGTTGTACATTTAAAAGAAGGGTCAATGAGTTGTGTTTTGAGGCCACAGAGATTTAGTCTCAGGTTGAGAGGGTAGTTTTCTCTGTTTGTTCTGGAAGCAAGCATTGAAGGTGGCTTTAGAGGAGATGTTGACTTCAAATGTGAAAGTCATGTTGCTGGAGGATTTTTTCAGAAGCTAGTGAGGCTAGAAATGGAGAGAAGTGCTCCCAAGTGGTTCATGGAGAGAAGTGCTCCAAAAATGTGTTTTGATGAGAAATGCATCAACATTGATGGTGGTGAGAAGTGCATCACAAGATGGTGGTGAGAAGTGCATCACAAGATGAAGAGAAGTGCTTCATAAATTTAAGATTAAGGGGGTGATTGTTGGAATAATCTTAAATTTAGTCGTTTTTGATTTATTTGTTTTGTTTAGTTAAGTAATCTAAACTAATGTAGTAAATAAATATGTGTGCATAATAGGCACGTTGTAGTAGTTGAATAAGTCATGTTGCAGTTGAGTCTTAGTTGGATTAGTGGAGAAATTGTAGGAGATAGTTGCAGTATTGTAGTCATCACCTTAGTTAGGTTTATCTATTTAAATCTGAATGTACTTTATAATTTCTCAGAGGAGTTGAATAATACAACTCATTCTCAGTTCTTCCGAATATAATTGTTCTTTGTGTGTGTATATACAGATATATCAGTGCTTATATTCTACAGTTGGTATCAAAGCTTGGGGCAGGGGGAACCAAGGTTTAACAGCCTTCCCTCCGATCCTTGAGGGCATAAGAAGGTGATGCGACACAGAAAAAAGAACTGGTAGCAGCTGCTGGAGTCATTGGAGCAGTGGCTACGGATGGTGTGTTCACCGACAAGAACAAGGCTGTTGTACATTTAAAAGAAGGGTCAAGGAGTTGTGTTTTGAGGCCACAGAGATTTAGTCTCAGGTTGAGAGGGTAGTTTTCTCTGCTGGTTCTGGAAGCAAGCATTGAAGGTGGCTTTAGAGGAGATGTTGACTTCAAATGTGAAAGTCATGTTGCTGGAGGATTTTTTCAGAAGCTAGTGAGGCTAGAAATGGAGAGAAGTGCTCCCAAGTGGTTCATGGAGAGAAGTGCTCCAAAAATGTGTTTTGATGAGAAATGCATCAACATTGACGGTGGTGAGAAGTGCATCACGGTGAGAAGTGCATCACAAGATGAAGAGAAGTGCTTCATAAATTTAAGATTAAGGGGGTGATTGTTGGAATAATCTTAAATTTAGTCGTTATTGATTTATTTGTTTTGTTTAGTTTAGTAATCTAAACTAATGTATTAAATAAATATGTGTGCAAAATATGCACGTTGTAGTAGTTGAATAAGTCATGTTGCAGTTGAGTATTAGTTGGATTAGTGGAGAAATTGTAGGAGATAGTTGCAGTATTGTAGTCATCACCTTAGTTAGCTTTATCTATTTAAATCTGAATGTACTTTGTAATTTCTCAGAGGAGTTGAATAATACAACTCATTCTCAGTTTTTCCGAATACAAGTGTTCTTTGTGTGTGTATATACAGATATATCAATGCTTATATTCTACAGTAATTAAATTCATCATAAGTAATTAAAACACCAGAGCGACCCGAGTGCCACAATATATATATATATATATATAGAGTTAGCACTCCATAACAAACACCTTATATAACAAACAAGAAAGAACACCTCATATCTAATCTAATCTAAGAGTTCCGTCATAGCACCCAATACAAAAGGTTGTTATTTTTTCACCCTCTATCAAGCCCGTAAATTTTTTTTTTGAAAATTTACTGTTCACCGATGACATCATGATGATGTCATCAGTGAAAAGTAATTTTTCAATTTTTTTGCTGGATTGATAGAGGGTAAAAAAAATAACAACTTTTTGTATTGGGTGCCCCTGCCGGGGCCAATGGATCTAATAGATCTAAGGTGTTCTTTATTGTTTGTTATATAAGTGTGTTCTGTATGGAGCAAAGGCCTATATATATATATATATATATATATATATATATATATATATATATATATATATATATATATATACAAATACAAGTACAGAGAGAGAGAGACAGAGAGAGAGAGAGTAAATACCTAAATCGAAATTGGAACACTCAATTAAACTCCAAATAGAACCCCAATTGAACCCTAATTCCGTCGAACCCCATTTGAACCCGAACCCTAATTGTGCCGCTTGTAACGAGAGAGTGAGAGAGGGAGAAGGCGTGGGTGGGTGTTTTGCTGAGAGAGTGAATGTGCCACTCATATCTGTGCTAAGAGGAGTGGGTGGGTGTTTTGATCTAAGTTGTCACTACAAGAAATTCAACTTTTACCTACTAATAAATTTCCTACCAATATATATTGGTAGATAAAAAGCTTTTTTACTTACCAATTACTATTTGTCAAAATTATTTGTAGGTAATGTACAACTATTTCATGGCTGGAATTCAGAAGACCACTAAAAAGTAAAAATCATAGTCAAAAGAAACATAGCAATTGGCCCACATCAGTTTTTCTCTCTTTCGTTTTTCGTCCATAGCTATTTTTGTTGTTTTTTTGGTCCACCCGCTTCAAGTGTATATATATGTTTTGCTGACGTGTCAATTTTTTTTAATTTTAATATTAATATGTTTCCGCCCTGACATGTCAAATAATTTAACTATCAATAATTTACCTACGGTTAGGATTGGTATTGTAAACTTTTTGAAATTGTGAAAAGTGTGACCCCACCTCCACGTCCAGCTGTGTTCTCCTTAATTTCCTTTCATTTTTTAATTTTTTTTCAAAAACATGAATGATTTTTTATAATTTTACTAAATACTATAAAAACCTTATTTTATTGTAAATGACTATAGAAAATTTATTTGTAAATGACTATAGAAAAATTAATTTATTTGTAAATACTATAAAAACCTTATTTAATTTTTTTATAAATGAATTTATTGAAATAATTAACACATGTGTAATTAAACAAAAGGACTGGCCCGGCATGGCACGGCACGCACCGCCCGGCACACCCGTGATACGCATTGTTATCATGCGTATATACGCATGATAACAATGCGTATCACGGGTGTGCCGGGCGGTGCATGCCGTGCCATGCCGGGCCAGTCCTTTTTTTTTATATAATTATACAACTAATGTTTTCATTTAATCATTATCAAAAATATTTAGAGTCAATAATTTTATAATGATATTAAAAAGTTAGTACTTTCACTTAATATATAAATAGATTTTTATAATATTAAAAATAGATAAACTTATATTTAGAGATTAAAACATTTCTTACGTAAATTTTATTCTTAATAATACAAAATAAAAATTCCCTCTTTTTTGATAGTAGTTATCCAAGACGTTAATATAACTGTGGTCTATGGGTACAAATCGAAAGAATAAATTAATCGAACTATAAATATAAATTATAATTACAAATAATATATATTTATAGTAAAATAAATTAATTAAATAAAACAAAAATTTAAATAATTTATATTGGAGTAGTAGAAATATGCACTGTATTAGCTATAGTAGTAGAAATATGCATTGCTAGTAGGAATATAATTTTCCGCGTGATACAGGCGTGCCGGTGCAAGTCGTGCCGGGCCGAGTCCTTTCTCATTTTTTTAATAATTTTTAATTTTTGTATGTAATTTTTTTGTTTTTACAACTATTTAATTCTACAACTATTTAACAGATGTTTTCATTTAACCATTATCAAAAATATTTTTTTTAAATATATTATTTTTTGGGATGAGTTTAATCCAAAAATTGAATATCATTTAAAATATTTATAAAAACAAATGAACAGATTTTGTTTCACTTTTTTTTAAAAAATCATTTCTGTAAATGGAACAAACCACATCAAAAATATTTTAAAAATTACAAAATAAATAAAAAATATACACACTATTTAAAATAAAAAATTGCTTGTTTATTGTTCAATTATAAACTGATGTCAGTATCATAAATCTAGGACCCTTGATATTTAACCCAACGAGAGTTTAATTAAACTTAAAAAACATTTTCATTTTTTTCTTCAATCATTTGTTTGGCGCTTGTGTTTGGCGCTTTGTGAAAAATTTAAGTCCATGAAAATTTAATAATATAAGTTAATGATAACTCGTGTGCTAGTTTTCCTTTAATTTGCTAATGCTTCCTTTCTTTCTTTTTTTTGCGGCTTTCGTTTTTCTTTTTTCTTTTTTTCCTTATTTTTTATTTTTTATTTTTTGTTTTAGTTGTTCTCCTGAAAACAAATAAAACAAATATTTAAGTTACAAATATTTAGTTGTTCTCTTGAAAACAAATATGTTTAAATATTTAAGTTGTTCTCCTTATTTTTTGTTTTTTAGGATGTTGTCAGAATTTTTTTTTTGCCTCATCTCATAAATTATATAAATTAAAATAAAAAAAGATTAAAGTTAATGCCTCGTATGCTAATGCTTTTTCTTTTTGTTAATACCTTTTCTTTTTGCTTTTTGCTTTTCCTTTTCCCAACTTTACTTTGAATGACAGTTTTAATATACTAAACTCCGCCCGTGATATAAGCATTCAGTGGATTTTTTATTCATCCTAAAAAAAAAATTGCAAATATTTATGATTTTACCGCACGGTGATGTGAATAATTTAACTAACAAATACATAAAAGAAATCAAGTTTTTGTAACAAGTACAAGTAGACACTATATATAATGCGACCTTTTGATCGGTTGTTTAACTTCTTTTTTTTCCTTGTCAACTCTTAAACAACCAGGTGGATCATGGATCGATCTTGGATAGACATACCAGATAAATTATCTTCAGAATATGCTAAAGGTATCACCGAATTCATATCAGTTGCAAGGAAGTGTATGGACTCCATGGGGATGGTGTTATGTCCTTGTTGTCTATGTTTGAATAAGAAATCACAAAGCATCAACGTGATTAAGGTACACTTGCTTAATAATAGTTTTTTGAGTACTTACAAGAAATGGTATTATCATGGGGAAGAAAGTGATCAAATAGAAGATGAAACGTTTCTTAATAACGAGGATGTAACCTTTCTTTAACCGAAAGAGTTGGAGTTTTAATTAAACGTAAAGTTTGGCGGTTTGTGAAAAATTTAAGTGAATGAAAATTTAGTGATAATTGATGTGGTGCTTTTCTTTTGTTTTTGCTTTTTGCTTTTTGCTTTTTGCCTTTCTTTTTCCGATTTTGAATGATAGTTTTTTAATGCTCTTTCAACATTAATTAGTAGCAATTTTTTAAAATTATAATATTATCCACACGGTGGTGATGTGAAAATTTTAAGTAAAAATAGATAAAAAATTAAAATTTTAAAAATAAAAATGTACAATTTTATTTTTTAATTACTCAGTTTCTCCTAAAAAATTTAAAACGGATCCCGATTTACTATCACGATAGGACTTTTTATTAGTTTAAAGATATTATTGTATTACAATGAAAACTGGGAGGGAATTTTTTTAGTTTGGCGCTTTACTTTCCCCCAACTTTTTTTTTAAAAGGTGTGAATACTTATTAGTTAAAACCTCCACCACTCTTCATCAAATACTTATTTCACTGGTACTAATCGCCGACATACCTTCATCAAGAAACTTATTACTAATTGTATGTGTATTTGATTATTATCATAATCATATCCGTAAACAAGATTAAATAGGGAAAGTTCTTGATTCAATATATGTTAATACTTTTTTTTTTGCAGGTTTGTGCATCATGGCACCTGGACGGCGAATAACAGAACGCATCACTAGTTCTGGTCCTGGTCCTAAAGTTCCCCAAGTTGTTGAATGCACCACTGCTATTGAGGGCCAACAAGTTGGATCCACCACACAATTTGGTATAGAAGGTGAAAAGAGTAGACCCAGCACACTTTTTGGTGAACGGACTGAACAAATTCAACCTTCTGTTGTGGAGAGTGAACAACACAATGATAATCATTCTTCTAAAACTCGATCTGGTAATTTGTAGCATAATTTTACATCTCTATTTATAATATTTTGTTGCTTACTACTGAATATCTTTGTAGATCGAAATGTTACCTACAGACCACGTAAAGCCACTCGTGGCATAGCTACTTCTAAGATCGCCAGGGCAGCTTCAACAGGAAAATTGTCTGTAACTTTTGACGCGGATTGTCGTCAACCAATATGTATTAATGCTGAGAGATTTAATAATGAGATCGGATTTATCGTTCGCAATCATGGTACATTTTGTTATAAGGATTGGAGACTTGTTCCTGAGGAGGTCAGAGCACCACTACGAATTTATCTTTTGGTAAAATTTCATATTTGATTAATTTTAAATGTTTTTTGAGTTGCCTTTATAATTCGTCCTTATTAGGCAGTGTTGTATTTTATGCTTAAGTGTTTCTTGTTTTAATATTCTTAGGAAAATTTTGACATCGACTTGCGGGATAAAACAACTATATTGTGTATTGATGATCAAATGAAAAAAACATGGAAAACGTACAAGTACAAGTTACACTCGTACTTTAAACGCATTGGAGGTATAAAAGATGTTGAGACGGTGAAGAAAAAACGATATCCAGACTTGAATGAGGACCAACAAAAAGATTGGGAGTTCTTATGTGATCAATGGTGTTCAAACCAGTTTAAGGTAACCTAGTTTGTATAATCACTTTTGTTATTTTCTTGATATTTATGATCTACCTTATCTGTTTAGGAAAGAGCTGCAAAAAATACCATTAATCGGTCCAAAAGACCTTGGGAGTCTAAAAATGGATCAGTGTCAACAATAAGACATCATATTCGACGTGGAATGGAATTAACTTCTTTAACGGGACAAATTGAAACATGGCGTTTAAAGCATTTTGATGAAAATGGATGGACTGGGCCAGACCTTCAAAATTTATATGTGAGTAATAAATATCTCTCTATTTTTCGCTCACAATATATTATAGTTACTTTCATTCGAGATAATTTTTCTTGCTAAGCCTCATTCGAGATACTTATTGTCAATATTGTGTAACTAGGATAAAATGATGACTATAAGAGAAATTTATTCTCCAGAGGAAATGTCAGATAAAGAAATATTGGAAGCAGTACTAGGTCGTCATTCAGTATACTTGCGAGGATCTAGTGGCACAACCAACAATAATAAAGCTCAAGGTACTACTACTATCGAGTCTGATCAACCGAGTTATCAAGAATTAGTTCATCGACTTAATGAAGCCAATAATCGTCTTGATGAAGTTGTTAACGTCCTGTGCCAAAACAATCTTATGCCACAACCAAAGATTTCTCCAACAAATGAAGATTTAGATGCAAATTTAGAAAATTTAGATAATTTAGAATGATTTATTTTAAGCTTTTTTTTTTGTAATTGTTGGAACTTTAAATTCTATGTAATTCATTTGACACACTTTAGTTTCTATGTTATTTTTTATTGAATAGAAAGTATGTAATTTACAAATCTTTTCTTTTTTTTTTCTTTTTTTTGAAGAGGACGAATTGTATCTTAAATAAAATAAATTTATTTACGGGAAATTATATATGTTCTAAATTTCAACCATTGAAAAATTACCACATATCAATTATACAGACCTCCATGTGCCACTCTTTGGAGATGCCACATGTCACATTTTTGATGCACCACATGGCATGATTTGTAATGCGCCACATGGCACAACATTAATGTTCCAGGTGGCATGACAATGAGACACCACGTGGCATGTCCATGAGGTGCCACGTATCCATCCATGTAATCAGATGACACAGCCAATGACATGTCATAACTTTTATTATTGTGGGGTCCACAAATTTTATTACCTACCAATATATAGATGTGTGGGTAATAACTCTTTCTCCACCAACTTTTACCTACCAATCTTGACCAATGATGTATTGGTAGGAAATTCTCTTTACCTACCAATAACAAAATTTTACCTACAATTACAATTGGTAGGTAAAAACCAAATTTCTTGTAGTGTGTGTGTTTGTGCTTGTTGAATGAATCAACCTAAAATCTTAGTTTTAAACAATTAGGGTTCATGTTTGTGAGAGAGGTGAGTAATTGAGAGAAGGGGGGTGAGATAGGCGTGAGTTTGTGTCTGTATGTGTGAGAGATAAAGACATAGAGTCATGGAGAGGTCTCTGCAAAAAAAAAGAGGGGGAATTGAAATTTGGCTAGGGGGATTTAGGTTTAATGAAATTTCAAGAAACGAAGGAGGGAAAGAAGATGAGGGAAATGAAAATGAAAATGAAATTTTTTATAAAATAATTTTTATTTGTGAGATATTAAATTAACTAGCTTTCTATTAAAAAATATCTATATACTAATAAATTTAAAATTTTAGAATTTTCTAAAATTTCTAAAATTAATTTGGTTTCGGATCTTAGTACAAAACTACTAAATTGACTTATAGTCGTAACTAGTGCTTATTCCAGATTATTGAATTTTTTTTAAAAAATATTTTTCGACGATTAAACCGTACGGATATCAAGATACTTCTTATTTATTGATATTCCCAAATTTTCAAAAAATAAAAAATTAATTTGGTTGGAGATCTTAGTCGATCACTAGTTCACTACTATATTGACTAGTACTTGTAACTAGTTCTTTATCACGGTTTGTTATTTCTATTTTTTAAAAACTATTTCTTGACGATCCAACCATCCGGATGTCAAGATATATCTAATATAATGATATTCACAAATTTTCAAAAAATAAAAAATTAATTTGGTTTGTAAATTTTAATATTTAATAAATGAAGTTGTATTGCTAAACGGAGTTGTTATTTGTCAAATACAGTTGTCTCGAGTGATACCAGACAACAATTTTGGACAAATTAATCGTTGTCTGACAACATAAAACAGTATTTTAACAAATACAATTGTAATGTGAAACTTCAGACAATGATATGTTATAAAGATACCGTTGTCTCACACTAGTTATGTTTTTTTAAGATAAATATAAATAAACATAAAAAATTTGAAAATTTTTAGTGATATATTATGTCACATTTCTCGACGATCCAACCGTACGAATATCAAGATATATCTAATATATTGATATTCACAAATTTTCAAAAAATAAAAAATTGATTTGGTTGGTGATCTTAGTAGATCACTACTATATTGACTAGTACTCGTAACTAGTGTTTTGTCACTGATTGTTGTTTCTATTTTTTAAAAACTAATTCTCTACAATCCAACCGTACGAATGTCAAGATATATATAATATAATGATATTCACAAATTTTCAGAAAATCAAAATTAATTTGGTTGGAGATCTTAGTAGATCACTAGTATATTGACTAGTACCCGTAACCAGTACTTTGTCACGGATTGTTGTTTATATTTTTTTAAAAATATTTCTCGACAATCCAACTGTAAGGATGTCAAGATATATCTAATATAATGATATTCACAAATTTTTAAAAAATAAAAAATTAATTTGGTTTGTAAAATTTAATATTTAATAAATGAAGTGGTCTTGCTAAACGAATTGGTTATTTGTCAAATACCGTTGTCTCGAGTGATACCAGACGACGGTTTTGGACAAATTAACCGTTGTCTGATAACAGACAACGGTATTTTAACAAATACAAATGTAATGTGAAGCTTCAGACAACGATATGTTATAAAGATACCGTTGTCTGACACTAGTTATGTTTTTTTTTAACATTTATATTACACATCCATGTTACAACGGTTATTTGTAAAATATTGTTGTTGAAAATGATATCAGACAACAGTGTGGACTTAAATGATGAAGACAACGGTTTAATATACAAACCCGTTGTGTGAACATACATACATACATATATATATATATATATATATATATATATATATATATATATATATATATATATATATATATATATATATATTCTTAATCTAACGGCTAATATCTAATCTCATTTCAATCAAGGGTTATTATTTCGCAACCTCAGCAATCCAGGTGAAAGATTTTCCACCAATCACGTACTGTCACATCAGACAACGGTTTATTTGTAAAACGCTTGTATAAATAAGGTTATGACAATAGTTTAAATTTTTGAAAGCTTGTTTAGAAGTTTTGAAAACAATGACTTAATGTACAAAACCAATGTGTGTTGCATGCAATTCAGACAACAGTATTCACAAACCATTATCTGATTACATTTTATACGTATTAACAAAACACTTCTGATTTTAACAACATTTTTGGAAAGCATTGTCTGAAAATGCTTTCCAAAAACGTTGTTAAAATTAGACAATAGTATTTAGTCACCGTTGTGTGACTACTTTTGAAGCAAGATCTGATAAAAACACTTGTCTAAGTTTTACGATGCTTTTTAGGAACATTGTAAGACAGCCTGTTAGACAACACTACTTTCCAAAATCGTTGTAAAATAGTTGTAGATTTTTATCTTCTAGACAACACTTTTTAAAACTGTCGTAAAGTTCATGATCATACAATACAACGAAAAGTATGAATAATAAACCGTTGTGTGAAAATTTCAGCCAACACTTTTTTGTCGAACCATTGTCTGATGTGTGTCGACTGATTCAGTTTTTCTTGCACTGTAGACACTACAAGAAATGCGGACATTTCGCGGTCGGTAAAGAGGCTGATCGGTCGGAAATAATGTCATAACCGACCGCTGCCCGACCGATAATGGTGGTCGGTAAAAACCTGGTCACAAATAACCCCTCGGTCGGATTTAGAGCATATAACCGACCGAAGCCCGACCGTCCTGTTGGTCGGAAGGCTGTTTTCAAAATCAGTATTGCTTGACCCCACATGCTGACATGGTATCCACGTGTAATAAGCCACGTCATCCTATAACCGACCGTCATGTTGGTCATATCTTTTTCCCAAATCACACTTACTTGACCCTACATGATGACATGGCATCCACGTGTATTGAGCCACGTCATATTATAACCGACCATATTGGTTCGGAAAAGGCTGGTCAGAAATTTAAAAATGCAGCATTTTGTTTAATTATAACAGACCATTTTTGTTCTCGAACAATTTATAACCAACCAATGTAGTATGATATTGGTCAGGTTTAATTTGAAGCTAGTCGGTTTTATGATGCACATGGTCGGAATTCTGGGCCGTATGTTTAACTAAAAACCTGAATTTTGGGCAACTGAAAACCTGCTACTTTTTATTACAAAACAACATATAAAAGCATCATAAACCATTCATCAAAAACATCTAACCATTCCAAAACCATCCATCCATTACAAACCAAAGTTCCAACAGGAAATCAGTCTTAATTAACTAACGTTGCCACCAACGTTAACAAAAGTTAATTACATGATACCAGTAGTTATAAGCATTCCACACATAACAGTTCACAAAAGAAGTCTAACCAACACTGTACTTAAAAACACATTCCACACATGCCACAACCATATTACATCTCAGCATTACCATGGTCTTCGCCGCCAAGTCCACCAGCATCACCATGGTCTTCACCGCCAGGTCCACGATCTTCCGCGTGACGTGCATCATCCTCACCCCCAGACACATCATTTTCTGAACTTTCCCCGTCCGTGAATTCCCTATTCGCCTCCTCAATCGCCTAAGTCAAACAATAAATATGAATATCACATTGACCTAAGTGGTTTAATACTCTTGACTATAAACAACCAAAACGAGCCAACCAATATGCAAAACCCCATCAAAACTCACTACAATTACTTATTTATCAACCTACAACAAAGGTATCCAGTTTATACCACTTGACCAAACATAACTCTATAAGAATTCCAGCCAAATGTTTGCAGAATTCAGCGAAGTCAAAACAAGGCAGAATTACACTACATCACTACAATTAACTCGAACTAACAGCTTAGACACTAGCACATCACTTGGATATCAACATATCATCCTAACGATCAGTTAAACTCAATAATCACATCATTTTATGTTGAAGGATAGTAAGTGTGATTTTAGTGTTAATTGTAGTAAGTGTGATTGATCTGATCTAGCTAGCTCATCAAGCATGTGCAACCATGTTATATATATGTACTTCCATAACTTGTTTTAATATCAAGTAAAATCTGCAAATACTTTCATGGTATCAAAGCAGTGATCTACATATTCAAACACTACCAAAATTCCTACAAGAATTTATGACAGGTGACAAGCAATAAGGCATTGAGTCGACTAGGCATTGACAAGCAAGCAAGAATTCATATGTTGATAAAATTAGAGTGGTACATAGGCTTACCGCTCGTGTCCCCGCCTCATATTTGTTACAAATATCGCTCATGATTATAGAGACAATGTTGACCACCTCCCGAAAGAACGCAATGTTAAAGTTGCCTCGAGTCTCAGGATCAGAAACCTCAAGCAGATTCCTAGCTAGACTCTCCAGTTCCTCAATATTAAGCTCTCGTTGAAAGTGACCCGCGTCAGCTTGGGCAGCAGCGACACTAGTACGGACAACTTGGACAAATAGAGGATCCGGGATACTCGAGGATTGGTTAGGGCCTGACGATGAAGAGCCAGCACCTCCTCTATTCCTTTCCCTGTAACGATGAGCCAAATTTAGAAGCAACGCTGACGCCAGAACACAAGGATAGCCGATGAGTCGATTTCTTTTAGGCATATCATCTCCATTGGTTGTTGCCTGCAACCACCAGTCTAGAGGCTCAACAAACTCTGATTCGGGACTTAAGTCAACTCCTTCACGCTCCAAAAACGAGACTGCACTCATCAATTAAAGCAAGTTAGCAATATATCAAAAAAAAAAGAAATCAGTAGTGGCAGATCACAAATTTATAAAAATCAGTAGTGTTTACTAACTGCTATGGCTAAGGCCCCTGGCGAAGTGTACACCACATTGCCCCCCATCTTCCCCTTTTTAGCCTTCCTGGACGCTGCCGTGGTATGTGTCCAATCCCACAGCTCGAGACGTCTTGGCCTCTTTCCCTTGTTTTCCTTTGTCATTTCCTACAAAATTCTTACAACTTTTAATCCATGATACTAGTTTTTTTTTTATAAACAAACTTTATTAATATGAAACTCCAAAGGGAGATTACATGAAAGGATAGAGACAGCAGCTAGCATAAACAACAAAGGGAGATTAATATGAAACTTTAAAACATGACGAGTAAAACAATAATAAAATTATTTTACCATATCAATAGCATCGAATGATTTTGCACCAGCACTGTGCAGAGTAGAAACCTTTTTCCGATTGTTTGATCCAACCTCCGACTTGTGCTTGTGAACCTCACTGTTCCAATATTTCACCATCTGATCCCATAATATCAGATGGAAATACGAGGGCCTCAGATCATTTGCTGGTAGTCCTGTTTCCTTCATTTATTTCTTCAAGCGATCCTTCTCCTCACTCATCATTCTTTTGCAGGTTCTCTTCACGTGCTCTTCAATGCTATAGGTGGCTTCAAACCGACTCTGCCACCTCAGATGCTTATAGAAGTACTGAAAAACAAAAGATAAGAACCTAAGTTAGGTAAAAAGTTAAAGACAATTGTTATCTTATCAAACCTAGGCTAGCTAGCTACAAATTAAATAGTACATAAATAGTATAACTGAATATACCCGAAACTCAGCTACAACATCATCCATCCATTCTGGTTTTTTTGCAGCAATATCAGTATAGGTGAACAACCCGACTGGCCATTGATCACGAATTATAGCACGCAGGGTTTTCTTGGCAGTGTCATCAAAGATACTAGACAGATATACGAATAATAGCAACTAATTAATTTGAAGTCCATGAAAACTAATCATGGCAATGTTGCATATGCATAATTTGAAATAAAAACTAATTGATCTCTTAACTCACCGCCCCCCGTGAATGTCAATACGGGTTGGTTTAGTGGGCTTCTTCTCACCAAACCTCCCCATTGAATTTGATCTAGGCTTGCGTCCCATCCAAGCACGCTCCTCGGCTGTAGTCATTTGATGTGTATTTAGATTGCGTGGACTTGACGGACTAGGCGGAGTACTAGGTGGACTTGCTAGACTGTTGGGAGGAGTTGGACTTGGTGTTCGCAGCCTAGCTCTGGTAGAACTTCCAGCCCCTCTATTGTTACTCTCTCTGGACACGGTCTCCTTACCCTTGCCCTTTCCTTTTTGTTTTCTTGTCGCCATAGAGTCTGCAGGATAACATAGTCGATAGATACATAAGCTCATCATGCAAATGCTATATCATTATACAATAAACAACATATAAAATACACGTGCAGTTTGATAATTGTCAATTAGTTATATAAATAGAAGCAGTTATAGCACACATAGTAAACTGACTGAAAAATCGAGCATCTAAATCTTAATTGGCTTGTTAAAGATTTTTTTTCCCTTTGCATAATGTCAATGAGTTCGACTCCTAAACAAAAATTTTCTTGATATATTTGTTCCATATTGTTCACCCCCTTATTTCTGTGACTAGTGTTGCTCTCACCCAGACTTTCAATAAAATCAAGTGTTAGAAATAGTTCAAAATTATTATGTATTAAATGTTCCACTCCTGAAAATTTCTGATTCCGGGCTGTTGTACCATACAATACACTGAAGTCTCTGCAATCAGTGTACATTCCTGGATGGAGGTATTACTCATTTTGGTTGTAGTATAGGAATTAAGCATTTTTACTCATGTCTTTTTCAACATTTACACATTAATTGTGTATATATCTGTAGATTTCTACCAACCAAGAACAACAGGAGGATGAAGGAGCTAAATACAATGATACAATCATCCTTAGAAAACATTACTGGAAAAAAAAAGCGGGATAAAATAAAAATATTAGCAAGGAAATATTGATTATTACAAAATTAATATTCAATTACTTATTTATAGTAAACGTATATTATTCAAAATTAATTTCACAATTAATATATTAATTATTTATATTATCCAGTATTTTTTTGATTTCATAATTTATTTAAATAATATTTTAAATATAAATTATTATTTAAAAAAAGAATAGGTTGACAACATAACCGACCAATAAGAAACCCTCATAGTCGGTTATAACACGTAAAAATGTTATTTTTAAAATAAAAAGTTATCAAATAATGTTTAAATATTCTCATTTTTTTAGTAGACATAATTAAACAATTAATTTTCAAATCCGTACGGTTGGATCGGCTAAATTAAGTTTTAAAATTTCGATACTAATCAACCCTAATCTACAACCCCTAAATTTTCAAACTAATCATTAACCCTAAACATTAACATTCTTCATTGTACACAATTAATGTTACCATCTTTTTTATTTTATATTTATAATTGGATCACTATCTTTATGTACTCCAGTGTTCTAAAAAGTGGATCGGCCGCTTAAGCGGAATCGGATCATAAAACGCTTCGATTTTGTACTAATCGGGTGATTAAGCATTTTGGAAAATTAAGCGACCTATTAAGCGGATTAAGCGGTCAAAAAGATGTTGACCTTTAAATTTTGTAAGTTTTAATATATTAATATTTATTACTTAATTATTATATAATTTTTGTAATATTATATTTAAAACCGCTTAGAACCGCTTACCGCTTAAGCGCTAGAAGGTCCTCTCACCGCTTAGAACCGCTTTTTAGAACACTGCTTTACTCTCTACTGAAAGAGCATTACACGACCATTTTCTTTGATTCAATATCATAATCTAGATATAAGTTTTAATTTTTTTAAGCTTTACTTAATTTTTAACTTATTTTAAATGATGATAAACATTCCGTTAAAATAAAAAAGAACCTATAATCTAGCAAAAAAAAAAAAGAACCAATAATCATATTTTGTAATAATATTGTAATAGGTCTTTAGTACATAAAATATGTAATTAATTTATTTTGTTGTATATATATTAATGCAAGAAAAAGTAAAAATGCAAGAATATAACCGACCGATGGTGGTCGGTTTTATAAAGTGGTCGGTTTTATGAACGGGTCCCCCGAGTCGACATTCTTCGGCCAAGTGTAAAACCAAGTGTTCCATAATATCAAAAAAACTTGGGGGGAAAATAGTTTCTAGTACACATAATGTCTTTACTATAGATTTCTCCAAAAGTTCTAGATCACTTCGTACTAAGATTGTTGAACAAATATCAACAAAATAATTTGAAAGTGCTGCTAGGGCTTCCAAAATATCACGAGGCAAGAACTCACGAAATGCAATACTCATCAACTTTTGCATGAAAATGTGACAATCGTGCGATTTTAAACCATGAAATTTAAGAGTATCCAATTTTACGCATCGAGATAGATTTGAGCAACACCCATCGGGAAGATCTAAAGATGATACCCATTCACACAAAAGTCGAAGTTGGGGTCTAGTAAGTGTAAAACGTGCTTTGGGCTTCACCCCATCTTGCATCCATAAACTAGGCATCACACCGAGTTCCTTACAATCCGCCCTAGATTTGTTGTGATCTTTTGACTTGAAACGATCACCCACAATTGTGAAAAATACATTTTCAAAAACATTTTTTTCGGTATGCATGACATCAATACAATGACACATACCAAGTGTTGTCCAATATTTAAGCTCAAAGAAAATTGGTTTGTTTGTCCAATTGTGTTCTTTTCCATAACCCAAAGCTCGAGTTTGGGTCAAATTTCCGGGTGGAGGAAATTCTAAATGATCAAATGTTGATATCTCATACTCACCACTCATTCGACCTCTAAATACGGATCGCTCCGTACTTGCAAATCTAGACCCTTTCTTTTGTAAAGAATCATTTTCATTCAAAAAAACTCGATTAGTACCATACCAACATGCCTTTCCACAATTTTTAAGTTGCAAACCATTTACACTTCCAAGACAAACCGGACATCCCATCTTACCTTTTGTTGACCATCCTTTAAGTTGGGCTAAAGCCGGAAAATCACTAATAGTCCACATAAGTGCCGCCTTCATGTGAAAATTATTTTTTTCGTGATTGATCAAATGTCTCAACTCCGCTATGCCACAAAATTTTTAACTCCTCGATGAGTGGTCGAAGATATACATTAAGATCTTTTTTTGTATTACCGGGACCGGGAATCAAGAGAGTTAAAAACATGTAAGGTCTTTTCATACACATTGAAGGTGGAAGATTATACACAACAATTATGACCGGCCATACCGAGTATACTTTGTTCCCGGAATTTTCAAAGGGGTTGAAACCATCCGTTGAAAGTCCAAGTCGTACATTGCGAAACTCCCTAGCAAATGATGGGTGTCGAATGTCAAAATTTTTCCAATCATCTCCATCCGCGGGGTGACTAATTTCTCCCTCTTTTACCTCTCTATCCTTGTGCCATGTCATGTATTTAGCCGTATGTTCCGACATAAATAGTCGTTGTAGACGACTTAGAAGAGGAAAATGTCTTAAGATCTTGTTTGGAATGGTGGTACTCTTTTTCCCATTTGCTTCTTTGTACCGATCCTTTTTGCAATGATCACAAATCAATTTGTCTTTGTCATCCCCGAAATACAACATACAATTATTTTCACATGCATCAATTTTGTCGTATGACAATTTCAATTCCTTCACCATTTTCTTCACCTCATAGTAAGTAGATGGTAACACGTGATTTTGTGGAAGAACATCGCCAATAATCTCAAGTAACAAATTAAAGGACTTCCCACTACAATGTGATGCATTTTTAAAATGCAACAATCTCGTAGAAAAAGACAATTTTGTATAATTTGTGTTTCCCGGATAGATGGGCGTTCCACATCTATTAACTTCTTTATAAAACTCGGAAGAAATCGCATTAGGAGCCTCTTCTACTCTACTAGCACTAGCATTACTAATAATTTGGGCTCCAACATCTCTTAACATTGCCTCCATATCTACCGGTTTTTCAACCTTTCTTTCTACACGACGTGAGGTTCGATTTTGTCGTAATGACTCTTCATGATGTGTCCAAACTTTATAACCCACACAAATGCCACTAGCAATCAAATGATATTTAACATTCTCAACAATCTCCCAATTTCCATTCTTACAATTAACGCAAGGGCATTTCATCAAACCTTCAACCACTCCATTATTTTCGATTGCAAATTTTAAGAATTTCTCAACACCCAATCTATACTCCAGAGTAAGTGTTATTCGATTACTTTCTAACCGACGATTCATCCAACTACAATCTTTGCTTAACATCTACATAAAAACATGTATGTGTTTCTTAACCCATTTTATATACAAGCACATATACAACCACATATATATCTCATAACTCATTTTGAATATACAAGCACATATATTTGCATAAGTCATTTTATAAATCAAAATATATTCATAGATTTTTTCCTCCACATTTAAAACTTCAAGAAAATTACCTCAACTTCTTTTTCTTCAACTCTATATCTTCTCACCTTCACTTCCTTTATACATACAAAAACCAAACATGAATGAAGTAAATATATACATACAAAAAAATGAAGTAAATGATTCAACATTTCATCACAAAATCCAAATATAAATATACTTACCTTTATCTTCTAAGTTTTTCTTCTTCTACTTCTTTATGTGTAACATAAAAAGCTAAGGTGGTATGATCCAAATTGCTTTCAAAGAAAAGGTGATGATATTTTAAAAAAGGAGCAGACTCATAACCGACCGTCATTGGTCAGTTATATATGTTCCATCGGTCGGTTATGTGTCTACAGAATGCGCCACTCACGGGCCAAGCTGGCCGATCTAATGAAACTAAAATCGGTCGGTTTTATGTTTTACGGTCGGTAATATGTCGGTCGGAAATGCTAATGACGTGTTTACTGGGGCCCTTTCATGGGTGACGTGTGATGGGGAGAATGCAAACAGCAAAAAGTGGGGGACCACTTCCAATAAAATCGACCGACTGTGGTCGGAAATGTCAATGACGTGTTAACTGGGACCCTTTTCTGGGTGACGTGTCTGCAACCAGTTAAATGCCGGGGCCCACTGCTATCAAAACCGACCGACTGTGGTCGGTGATACCGTAATTCCGACCGTCTATTCGTGGTCGGTCTGTGCAGTCGGTTATAAGTTCTCATTTCCGACCACGTCGGAATGGTCGGAAATGCCCGGTCGGAAATGTCCGCATTTCTTGTAGTGAGATATATATATATTTTTAGAAATTATTATAAACAAATTATAATTTGACGGGAGGAATTAGATCAAAAAATTTTAATAGTTTAATTACCTACCTATTGACTTTTTTTATTCGGGTACCTAGATAAAAAATGACATATAGTTAGGGGATTTTAGAATTAATTATTCCATTAATTATCCCTGAAAGACAGTATATTATGATATATTATAAAAAATATAATTCCCGACTGCGCGGGTTTTCCAGGAGTATATTATTATAAATACTATATACCAGCCCCCTATTTAAATGCGATAAAAAATTAATCTTAATCACTACAACATATTTCCTCGTTTAAGCGAACAGGACCAACCCAATCGAACGGTTCCGGTTCTCCACTTTCCCCAACCCACTGAAAGGCCTAGGTTTTCGCAGTGTTCATCCGACCATTACAAAATCGAGTTGGTTTTGTCAAAAAAAAAAAAAAAACACACCTACCCATTTAAAAGTCTATAAATAGCATTTAGTTGCATGCATTTCAGTAATATGTAAAGTAGTCCTCCTCTACATCTCCTTATGTACGTACCTGCTTCAAAAACAATGGCTCCATCTACCACTGATGATTACAGACATTTTGCAGTAACAAAAGGGCACGGAGTGAAGGGTCTCTCCGATCTCCATCTCGGTGCTTTACCAGAGCAATATATTCAACCTGTGGAGGAGCGATTAGACGTGACAAAAGTCCTTAAGGAAGAGTCCATACCGGTGATCGACATGTCCAATTTGAAAAATCCTAAGGTTGCAGAGCAGATTGCGGCTGCTGCTGAAAAGTGGGGATTCTTTCAGATTGTTAATCATGGAGTCCCCATTGAGATTCTTGAGAATGTCCAGGAAGCTACCCGTAGATTCTTTGCGTTGCCTGTGGAGGAGAAGATCAACTTTACCCAAGAACAGTCTCCTACAAATTCTGTTAGGCTTACAACAAGCTTTCTTCCAAAAATCGACAAAGTTCTAGAGTGGAAAGATTACCTTAGTATCTTGGTTTCTGATAAGAAGTCTTCCGAATTTTGGCCATCTGCATGCAAGTACGTCATATTCCTATAATTTTTTTGAGTAGTGCTATAGAGGCACAAAATTAGTTACAAAATATAGTTACCAAATGTCATGCCATAGATGATGTGGCAGTATGGAATATTTTGATTGATGTTGTTGGTGTGAATGCAGGGGACCCATTTATTATTACAACAATGCCACATGTATTTGGGAAAAATTTTGGGAACTAAATTTGGTATCCCTAGCATTATTCAAATTTTTTGGTCAAGTTGATCGAGTTTGTAATTAATGCATGTTATTTCTAGTTCAATATTTATATGACTTGTGGAATAACAAATACATTGCTTTTGTGTTTTAGGATGGAAGTAATGGAATATGTGGAGAAGTCTGAGTTTGTCATGAAATGGCTTCTCAAAGCCGTTATGCAGGGGTTGAATGTGGATATGGACGACTCAAAAGAATCGCTTCTGATGGGCTCAACCAGAATCAACCTCAACTACTATCCTGTTTGTCCAAATCCTGAGCTTGCAATTGGAGTTGGACGCCATTCTGACGTCTCCTCTCTCACATTTCTCCTTCAAGACAATGTCGGAGGATTACACATCCGAAAGATGGAGACCGATACTTGGATTTACGTGCCTCCTATAACTGGAGCAATAGTAATTAACATTGGTGATGCACTTCAAATCTTGAGTAATGGTAAATACAAAAGTGCTGAGCATTGTGTTGCAGCCAATGGAAGCCAAAATAGAATTTCGGTGCCAATCTTTGCTAACCCTAGTCCCGATGACATTATTGGCCCACTACCTGAGGTGCTCAAGAATGGAGAAAAACCAATATATAAAAATGTTCTGTATTCGGATTATGTGAAACATTTTTACAGGAAATCTCACGACGGGAAGGACACTCTTGATTTCGCAAAGATGTGACTGGTTGTCGGGACAATAAGTTGTGGAATTAAATAAAGGGGTTGTTTGGAAGAACTTATTTTCCAGAATAAGTCAAACTTATTTTAAGACAAAGTTAGAGATTTCTAATTTTATTTTTTGAAAAAATTAACTTTTTTTGCAATTTATAGAATCTGAAATATAAATTAAATAATTGTATAAAAAAAATCATAAAAATATGAATTTTTACCCGAAAATAAATCCATAAATACTTATTTTAAGTGCCAGCCAGGCCAAAGTCTTGTACCGTGCGTGTTTCATGTACGCTGTCGCATTTTACATTTCTACTTAAGTATTAGAAAATAATTACAAGCATGAGGTATAATAAAAAACAGATTTGGAAATAAAATATTTGTTATTCTCCTTTTGAAGTTCACTGCGAAATCTCAACATGCTTGTGTCATGAAAACGCACTAACCGCACATCCGCACATAAAATTTATCTAAGATAAAAAATGATGGGACATCTTTTGAAAATTGTTAATAATTAAGAGAAACAAAGAATGCCATAGGTAATGACCGAAACAAAGTGGTAGTAAACTCCTCAAACATGACAAATGAATGTCTTTGCAATCTCAACCCGCATGAGTAAGAGCATTTGAAAAACATGAAGTACGTAATTTTTTTACATCCCATACAAAATAGGGCATATGGCTAAGAGAATCTACAATGCTAATAGTTAAATATATTGATTATAGTAAAATTTTAAAATTTTATTTAAGGAAAATGGTGCATGTCTCCAATAATATTATCTATAATCCTAATTAAAAAATTGGTTCAACAAATTTAGCCAACCAAATCCTAATTATTTCTAATTATCTAAATTGTTTGCTAAAGAGAATCATGATTAGAAAGTATTAGAGCATCTCCAACCCAAACAAACTTGTTAGCTAAATCCTAGTTGGCACTTCATATAGCTAACCCATATACATAATTACCTTCTCCAACCATAATCTGTTAGCAATAAAAATTTTAGATAATCTCACTTGGTCTTCTATATTTATTGATCCATTACCATTATCTATAAATGGCCACATCATCTCCCTCCAATTTTATATTAATATTTTACACTTTTTTCATATCCAACTCATCTCCCTCCAATAATTATAATAGTAAAATATTTTTTTTGAAATATAGCTAACAAATATAGCTAACATTGGAGCAAAATCACTTTTTCATCATCTATAATATAGCTAATTATTATTATATATTATTTTAGCTAACCAATTTACCTAATAGCATTGGAGATGCTCTTACAATTTTACATATTGTCTATAATTTTGACACCATTACAATTTAGCTGAGGGTTGCTCTGATAACACCAAATTTTAAATTCATCGGGCACAACGGGTAGATTAAACAAAAAATTATCTGTAACAATGAAGTATACGTTACCTGCATTACCAAAGCCACCTAGCCAAGTACTACAAAAAAAAAAAAACTGAACATCTTGGATTTTTCAACGAATAAATATCAGAAGGAACAAACACACATATAAATTTAAGTGTCTCCATTTATGTAACATCATCCGTAATTTTTAGTTTGTCTTGTTATAAACACACAAGAAGGAAACCCTAAGCAACATTGATGCTTAATATCGATGAAACCATCGTGTATTCCACTGCTTCAATTGTCTTCTTGTCAATTGTCCTTGGTTCGTACAATCATTTTTAATACTTAATTTATTTATTTTTAAATATAAATATTAACTCATCTGCTGGATGTATAACTATAAGTCTATATCTCTGTATAATATGTCTAATAGTACATGTCTAAGACGGATCTTGAAAAATTAGTAGAGGATCTTGAAAAAATTTCTTACGGCTCTCAGCTGGTCGTGAGTAGGAAATCTAGCTCGAGGTGCAACAAAAAAATATGTTCCATAAGCTAATTGAATCAATGGAAGTTTTATGAGTAGTAGACTCTAACTTGATTTGAAATTAACTCATATTCAGACTCCATCTCTTAAACTCAGTTTCGAACTCACCTCTGACTTATATATATATATAGGCTTTTGCTCAAATACAAACCAATCCTTAAATACAAACTACAAACTAACACTAGATTAATTATATTTCATTTATTCTAAGGTTCCCGCCAAGGGTACCTTCACAAAAAATGCTTAAAATAATTGACTCTATCCACCAAAAAAAAAAAAAAAACACTACAAGAAATTTGGCCAATTATGACGGTCAACTTACGACGGAAGCAATTTTCGTGCCCAATTTACGACGGAATCTCAAATCTGTCGTAAGTTTCGCGCCAACTTATGACGAAAATGAAATTCGTCGTAAGATAATTATTTTATTAATAAAATTTAGCTCCAAACAATTAAAATTTAATTGAAAAATAATTGTAGTGAACTTACGACGAATTTTCCGTCATAAATTCATTTTACCTGTGAACTTACGACGGAATTTTCGTCGTAAATTTCGTTATTTTAATAAATTTTAATTGTAAAAAAATTACTTTTTTTGATGGCGAAAAGTCGTCGTTTTGTAGTGAACTTATGACGGAATTTCCGTCGTAAATAAACTTATGACGGAATTTCTGTCCGTCGCAAATTTGTTTGTTGTAATTAAATTTAATTTCAAAACGAATTAATTTTCCTGATGACAAAACGACGTCGACTGAATTTACGATGAAAATTCCGTCGTAAATTAATTTATTGTAATTAAATTTAATTGTGAAATGAATTATTTTTTCTGATGTTAACTTGCGACGGAAAAATCTGTCGTAATTCTGGGTTACTTATGACGGATTAAAAAGATCGTCGTAATTATGGGTAAATTATGACGAAATTTTCGTCATAAGTTACCCAGAATTATGACGATCTTTTTAATCCGTTGTAAAGTTCTTCAATTTTTTTTCTTATTATGTATACATCAACCACATAGATTAATTTTTTATTTTTTTGAAACTTTGGGTATATCATTTAATTAGATATGTCTTGACATCCGTACGGTTGGATAATCGAGAAATATTTTTTTTAAAATGGAAACAATAATATGGGACGAAGCACTAGTTACTAGTACTAGTCGGAATAGTAGTGATCTACTAAGAACTCTAACCAAATTAATTTTTTATTTTTTGAAACTTTTGTAATATCATTTAATTAAATATATCTTGACATTCGTACGGTTGGATCATTAAAAAATATTTTTTTAAAAAAAGGAAACAATTATCCGGGATGAAGCACTAGTTACGAGTACTAGTCAGAATATTAGAGATCTACTAAAATCTCCAACAAAATTAATTTTTGATATTTTTAAAATTTGAAAATATCATTTAATTAAATATATTTTGACATCCGTACGGTTGGATTGTCATAAATTAGTTTTTTTGCTAGTACTTTAAAATATTTGAAAAGTTTTAAGAACATTATTTAAAATACTTAAAATACATTTTCCATATTCTAAATATATATTTTCTATATAATATATTTTTCTAGATAGTTTAGACTCAAAACGTAAGCCAAAAGATCGAACAATTTTGATCCAAGGTGTATCATATTTAATTGGACAAGTATCATTATATAACTTCGGCAATTTCAAATAAATACTTCCACATGATAGAAAAACTTGAATTTCAAATAAATATTTAGTTGATCATTTAAATGATATTTCCTTTGCATGATAAAATTTTTATTATTTTTGAGAACTTTATTAAATAATCGAATTTAGAATCGAAAAAGTCGTAAGTTAAAAAATTAAACGATTGACCAAACTTCAACGAAATTTGACCAATTTTCGAGGGAATAATTATCTTAATATTTCAAAGTGTTCGTAAAAATTTCATAATTTATATAGCATTTTTGATTTTTGGATATCTATTTTACTCTATATTTATTTTACTCTATATTAAGAATGGAAAACTAAAATTTCTGCTTGAAGACATGTGTCAATATGTTATTGGCTAACAACATAGCACACGGATTGTGCTTCTTCCATCAATTTATAGCCCTTGATTAAAACAAAACAATACACATCCAACTCACCATCTAACCCTTCATTTTATCAAACCCCGCTTTTCTCCACCCCTATGACCCTGTCTCTTTTGTCTCTCGCCTCTCTCCCTTTTCTCCTATCTCTCTCTCTTCACTGCCATCTCCCTCTCCTTTCTCCAATTGGAAATCAAGCTTTAGCTCTCTTTCGATCAAGTCTCAAAACCAAAAAAAATGGGTAACCTTAGATTCATTTCTAATTGGGTTTTCATTTCAGTCCGATTTTGACTAGCTTTGGTCTCGATTGAATGTTTAAACATTAGTTTTATGTCGTTCTATTCGTGATTAGTTTCGCTTGTGACCAAACCAATGTTTTTGACTTCGTCGGATCGAGAATTATTGGATGGCCGGAATTGAAGTTGTAAAAAGGTATATTGAATTTGAGTTGCAAATAGAATACGGGTGGTAGTGTGTATAGGTTGAGGAAGAAGGAGATTGTGGAGAGAAAAATGGATACAGTTGATCAGAGAGATGCAGATCTTCTTTTCTTGTGGCATATGGTATGTGGTTTTAGCTGCTTTTTGGTTTGCCAGGTCGAACATGTTTAACAACTTAATTGATGACCGGCTACAATCTGCCCATTCAATTTCTTTATCAAATAGATTATGATATGCGTTTAACTTTATCTTACAATTTTCAGTATAAACAATCCCCAGAAAATTCAGTAAAGAAGGCAGAAATTTTCAAGCAGATTAGCGAAACTATGGCACAGGGCACATTTGGCTGATAGCATCAACATGATAGGGAAGGTCCTGTTTGAACCCGGACAGTCAAACTCTGTTCTTTCCTCCAGAAGAGATCCAGGCTTACCGTTAGTGGATGACTGGGATTGTCTTAAATCGATGGTAAAGAAGTCCAACCTCCCTTTTTATTGTTTCTTCAAAATTTTCAGGTATGGTCGTACATTGTGTAACAGTTGTGAAATCTGCAGGTTCGATTGTTTGAGGCACACTGTGGATCATTAACTCAATATGGTATGAAACACATGCGAGCATTTGCTAACATTTGCAACAAGCAAATCTCTCCTTCTGCTATGAAGGATGCTTGTATAGCTGTCTGTAGCCGGGAAAGTATAGCAGGGGCACAGCAAATTTCCTCAGAGGGTGGCTATAGTTCTTAAAATTTGCCTCGTCAATATAGTAGTAATAAGGTTGTCTTTATTTGGTTAGAGTTACTGTAACGTACGATCTGAATTTGTCATGCGAATTTGTGTAGTTTGATCGTTTAATTATCTTTTTGTTTTGTTTGTTTTAGTAGCCTTTGAGCTACTTGGATTTGCACATTGGATTTTTTTTTTTTGCTAATTTCGTTGGATTGTTTTTCATTTTGTTTTAAATACACAATCATGATTGTTATTTTGCATCTTGTTTCCTGTATCTCTTTAGTTGTTTAGCCGATCTATCTTTTTTAAGGTTCAAAGGTTTTTTTTTAAAAAGGTTTTATTTGTTTGAAATAAAATATGTTATTTAAGCAATATTAAGCAAATAAAATAAATTTATATACATTCGATTAATAGATTCAAGATCACTCTCTCGAAATCACATTAAAATGATAATATTTTTGTATGTAAAATTTTAATATCAAATTTGTAAATTCAAATCTAAATTATATATTTTGTCAAAAAGTTGAAAGTATTGTTACTATTATATGTTAGCTGGGTCCCATTTTTTAATTTTCGACGATTTTTTTTGTCACAAAATATAAATTTATGATAGTTTATTCCGTCGTAAGTTTTTTTATTATTTTATTGTAGAAAGTGGGTCTCAAGTTAGAACTTGTGACGAAAATTTATACTTGTGACGAAATTTTACTTGTGACGAAAATCCGAACTTAAGACTCGAGCAAAAATGACGAAATTTTTCTGTCATAAATGGCCATTTTTCTTGTAACTTCCGACGCAATTTCCGTCATAAGTTATAATATATGACGGATTTTTCCGTCATAATTTCATATATTATTTTATTGTAAAAAGTGGGCCCCTCATTGGAACTTATGACGGAAATTGGAACTTGTGACGCAATTTTTACTTGTGACGCAATTCCGAACTTAAGACGCGAGCAAAAATGACGATTTTGTTCCGTCATAATTGGTACCAATTGCGACGATTTCAGTGTTAAATTTTCGTCATAAATGGCCATTTTTCTTGTAGTGAAACTTGCCGTGGAAATGCGAAGCATTTAAGACAGTAAACGGATGAGTTAGGTAGTCATGAGGGCCGCAGGCCCTCGACACACCCGTCAATCGTCTATTGCCTTTACGATTGATTGCCATTCCTTACAACTTTAGAATGATAAAGGCGCGAAGCGCCGTACAAGAAGGTGCGAAGCACCGTTACTGCCACGTCATCACGTGAACAGTGATTTTTTTTTTTTTTGCTGAATGGAGCCAATTATTTTAAACACTTTTTGTATTGGGGTACCCCTAGTTTGATCATTAGATTAGCATGAAATATTGAATTAGTGTTTAATTTGTAGTTTGTAGTTAATTTTAGTTTGTTGTAGAGTACGACCCTATATATATATATATATATATATATATATATATATATGTCATTGCTCCATACAGAACACCCTTATATAACAAACAATAAAGAATACCTTAGATCTAATAGATCCAATGGCCCCGCTGGGCACCCAATACAAAAAGTTGTTATTTTTTTACCCTCTATCCATCCAGTAAAAACAATAAAAAAAAATTTAAAAAATTTTACTGTTCATGATGACGTCATGCTGACGTCATCAGTGACATCATCATGAAAAGTAAATTTTTTTTATTATTATTTTTTTGCTGGATGGATAGAGTGTAAAAAAATAACAACTTTTTGTATTGGGTGCCATGACGAAACTCTTATATTAGATTAGATATGAGGTGTTCTTTATTGTTTGTTATATAAGGTGTTTGTTATGGAGTACAACTATATATATATATATAGGGTTACTTGAGACACAATAAGAAACTGGAAACAATGTTCCTTTCGACCGCCAATTGGTAGTAATTCTTATATAATCGGTTGTTATTAGACAGTAACGATTGATACATATCAGTCGTATAAAACCTGGTCATTGTTAACTTTTCCGGTTGCAATTCACGTTATTGGCTGAAAACTTAGTTCCACGTGCATGATACACGTGGACGGGACCCACCTGACATGGCGGGGTCCACTTGCTTACGTGTGATGCAACGTCATGTGGACCCCACAGACACGTGTCATGACACGTAAGAAGTTTAAAAAGCATACACTATGCATTAGATGGCCTTTTGCAACACTTCAAAAATGTTGCAGAAAGCCCAAAAACTGTTGGCGTAACCACAAAAATTTCTACGGTAACACTTTTCGGGTATTAGATAATTCGCCAATGGCGTAGGGTCACTTGCAACACTTTTTACACCTACACCATCATGCTCAATTGTGTTGCAATAGGATACACATTTATTGTAAAATGGACCCACTGACAGGTGGGACCCACATATGGACCCCACATGTAGCTACTGCAACACTTTCATTGTAATAAAATTAAAATATACAATTAAAAATATATGCATTTCCAATTTATGTAAATCTACAATATAGTATAAATTTGTTATTTTCATTTCACCAACATAATCAATAATACAATTGCAAAATTTGTAATCCCTAACTCTAAAAAACAAGGATAAGAAATGAAAGTTACAAATTTTGCAAAAATCCTAACTAATGAAAAAAAAAACATATACATCAAGTAGTCTATGTATCGAATTCTTCCATACGTTATTCACTTCCACATTTACTTGTCTTGAACCTTGATCTTTGTCAATCTGCTCAGCAATGATGGGGTCTACTATGGTCGTCACTTGCTTGCAAATTTCCTGCAATAGGTCATCAAAATCAAACCTGATAGATTAAAAAGTATTGAAATGCAAAAGGGAATAAAACATGAGGTACTAGTACCTCATGGTCTCAATGAATTTATTAAGCCAATCAATCTGCAGAAATTGAATTTGCAGAAATTGATATACATTTAAAAGAAATGGTCTGGACATAACTCACTGGCAGTTAGAGAAGAAACTTACCTTCTTAAACCATGCAACTCCTTTGCAGTAAGACTGCATTCCCTGCATAATGCATCAGTTATAAGGTCTTCCGGACAACAAAGTAGGCTTCTTTTCACTTTGCCATTTAGTAGATAAAACAAGGAATAAACAGAGAGCATTAGTTGATAAGAAAATATTTAGAAACAATTTTCAGAATAGCTTCAGATCTAAATATTAAAAAATGAACAACACTAACTGGAGGAACTTAAAAATTGCAACATTAAAATAATCAATGCCTACAAAGGCTGAGCTGCCTTTACCAAAGAAACACTAATATTTTATATAACTTGGTACTGAGTAACTGGATATCTAAGCTAATGAAGTGCCATTAACCAGAGTAAGTTCTAAGCCACAAATTTTTATTAATTAACCAGAGTTAATCGACAAACCTTAAAATTAATAGACAGTTCAATAGCTATTTCATTTTCTGCATTAACATAACAGTTAGATAATTTATTAGAAATTTGTTCTGAATTCATGGACCCTTTTAAATAAGTATAATTGAGGCTTACCATGTGAGATCAAACCAATGCTGAAGAAAAACAAGGTTGTCTTGTGCTGACAAAACGCAAACAAGAACAGTGAAATTACAGGTAAGAATCTTTCCAAAATAAAAGCTGGAATTATCTTAAAGCTATGGACTAGATAAAATTTAACTTTTCTGCATAATGAAATGAAAGTACTTAACCAAAAAAAGAAAGAGAAGCCAACTCCTACAGGTGACTCAAGGTACAACATGTTTGCTTCTGTTAAGAATACACATAGTTTTCATGTTAGGTACTTGATATGTACTTATAGGACTAGAAAAACACACGGGCACAATAAACAAACAATTTTTATCTTTATTCTAGCAATACTCATTTTTAAGCAAAACATTGCCTTTGGGCCTAAAAGGACCACGCTCCATAAATGCTCCAGCTCTAACAGATGAACATCCAGGCCCTGAAAAATTGAAAAAGCACCAATTTTAAATCCCCTAAAATCGACTGCTCCCCTTTATGTAACTACCTGAGTTCTAACAACGATTATGAAAGATGGAAAGAGAGACGGAGAGAGAGAGAGAGAGAGAGAGAGAGAGAGAGAGAGAGAGAGAGAGATGCACAGAGGGAGGAATAGAGAATAACAGAGAGAGTGAAAGAGAGAGTGAGATAGAGAGAGGAGAAATAGAGACATATACACCTATATATACACATACAAAACACAAAATTAAGAACACCAATTGACATACACATACATATACAATACATAGAACTAACAACACAAATTAACAAAAAGAATTACATGTAGCAAATTAAAGTTGGGGAGAACCATACCTTAAGCTTAAACCTAAATTTATAAGCCCTAATTGAGCCGGTATGAAGCCTTAAACTAAAATCCGAACCCTAATCTTGAATCTCCTAACTTGTAAATTAATCCTGGAGTTCTAATCGAACCTAATTGAGCTGAAGCCCCTTACTCACAAAACCCTAGCTAAGCCGTTGCAATGAAAGAGAGAGTGGGTGGATCTGTTTTTGAAATTTGACTTAAGATAATAATTGTATAAAATTTGGGTGAAGGGCCAAAGGGGGAGGCGGTAAATTTGCCGCTCAACATCAAAATTGTCGGCAATTTTGTTAGTATTTTAATAATTTCATTTTTTTAATTTTTTTTTTACAAAATTTGTTCATTTTAAAATTATTTAAAAAAATCAACATTCACTCCTATATAAATTAATATTCTCTATATAATAAATAAATTCAGTTTCGGGTGATGACCCTATTTACCCAAATTTGAAATGATAATGTCCAAAATACCTCAAAACCTAAATAAGGCCCAAAATGCCTATTATATACGGTATATCGTTTGTAGCATCAGGGAGACACGTCATTGCGTGTGCAGCATCTATTTAGATACGAAAAATCGTCCAGCTGATCAATATGAAACGTAATTCTGTCTATTGTATGTAGGGGTGTGCATCGGGTGGTTTGAGCGGTTTGGGACGGCCAAACCAACCAAACCATAAATTTCGGGTTTTTAATTTTTCAAACCATAACCAAACCAAAAACCATATCATTCTAAAAAAACCAACCAAATTATAACGGTTTGGTTTGGTCGGTTTCGGTTTAAAACCGTTATTAAATATATATTTATACTTGATGTTATTTATTTTTTCCAACACTAAATACAAGATTCAATTTTATTTTAAAGGAGCCAACAAAATAAATGCACAAATAGTAGCACAAAATATCATCAAAAATAGTTATAAAATAAATTATACTCCTCAAATATTTTCATTAAGTCATAAAATAAGTCTCAAAAGTCTTATATATAGCTATCTGGTACTTTTTTCTTTTAACTGGTTTTTGACATGAAATAAAACAAGTTAACCACTATAAATCTAACTAAATACAAAACACACGTGCACACACGTAAGCATGGTTAAGGCATATAATATTATAGTCTATAAGTGTGTTGAATATAGGTGTGTTGAAGAAATAACCACACGAAAAATACAATATATATATATATATATATATAATATTTTTATACGCCTTGATGGTCGGGTTGGTTTAATCGGATGGGTAAACTAGTGAAACCAAACCCAAACCAAAATTTTCGGTTTTTAAAAATATAAAACTATAACCAAACCAAATCGAAAAAAAACCTAAATTTTCGGTTTGGTCGGTTTGGTTTGGTCGGGTTGGTCGGTTTTTGGAAAACCATGCTCACCCCTAGTTGTATGTCTCATGATATGCCATCTCAACTACCGTATGGTCCGTATCGTTCAAAGATACGGCTGACCATAGTACGCATCCCACAAGGCCCACAAAGACCTATCCTCAGATACATTTGTTACATGACAGGCTAAATGATGAGTGGATTACATCTGGTGAATGTTGAATTAAAAGTTGTATAAAAGCTGCTACCTCAATCAAACATTATATATTAAAATAATAAAGTGATTTGAGTCGCAGACCGAGTGAAGTTTGCTCTACATCCTGGTAACTTGTAAGGCATGTCATGTTGCCATTAGAATCGAGGTAATTAAATGCCAATAAATACGTCAAACGAAAAAACGTATTCTACACGCATTTTGGACCAATATTCAGAAATTGAGTATTTTGGGCCTTGGAATCTCAAAATGAGGCACTTAGGTCATTTTCTCTTCAGTTTCACACATTTTTTTACTTTTTATATAAAGTGTTATTTAATGTAAATTATTTTTAATATATATAATTTCTTGAAAAACGTAATATTTTTTTTAATTTGTTAATTATAAAATTATTAAAAAAATACATTACTTTACAAAAGAAGCATCACTTACTCAAATTCAAATTCAAATTCCAATAAAATAAATAAATTATTTTTTAAAGAATTTTGTTATTTTTATGTAAAATGAATATTTAATTAATATTTTAATTAATAATATAAAGTTTTTGTTTATACAACATCTACGCCAACACTTTATCATGTCTAGGATAACACAAAGACTCGATGTTGTAATAGATAAGGTTGAACATAGCTACGTCAACACCATGGAAAAATGTTGTGTAAAGTCATCTATGGCGTAGTGATAATAAACAATACCGACGGATAAGTAACGATCGATAGTTAAGAAATACAGACGGAAGGCTAACGATCGATTAGTTCCTGACCAGCTTCATAACAGATCATGATCAGTTCCTGATCAGCTTCATAACAGATCCTGATGATCATTGAATTAGTATTTCTAACAAGAATAACGACCGATTTAGTATAAAACCGATTGATATTATTTTCCGACCGGATTGGTCGTTAACGTTCCAGAGAGGTATTGAAGTAGACTAAATACCGAAGGAGTAATAAAGACCGATACTTTGTGGAAATGCTCGGAATTTTAGGGAGACGGTCGGTATTGCACTGTACCCGGTCACTTTTTGTTGCCTAGTAATGGTCATTTTCGGTCGTAATTTTGTATAGATGGTCGGAATTATTCTCAGAGTTTTTATTTGCTGCTGCAATTGTCACTTCCCATACACCAAATTATACGATACCATAAACCAACACAACTTCGTAATCATGCGATACCAGAAACCAACACAACCAACAAATTATATAAAAAGATACACAACACATATTCCCAAAAATTGAAATTTTATTATTAGGCATTAAACTTAATAATTTACAAAATTCACAAACGACGAAAAACTGCCGCCGAGTCCACATATATACCAACTGTTAAACAAAAACATCAACCAACTACAAGTTTATTAACAAACCATGGCCTAATTAAGTGTTGCCTGCCTCGTCGCCTTCCTTGCTGCCAACCTCCTCATCACCACCATCCATGTCACTTCCATCCTCGTCATCTTCGCTGTTGCTGCTGGTGGTGCTGTCGCCGCCTTGTTGAGCCCTCTCTATTGCCTAAAACACGTATAAAGTTAATAAGGCATAAAAAAGGCAATACCAATCCAAAATTTACTAAAACTAAAAAGAATTCAGATTTAACCGCTTGGTGCTCCGCCTCATACTTTTTGTAGATTGAGGTTACTATGGTCCCGACATACCGGGTCACCTCTCCAAGAACGGCATTCGAGAAGGTTTCAGTGCCACTTTCTGAATTTCTTTGCATCTCAAGTGCAGCGGAGGTAATGGAATTTACTTGGTCGTATGTGGACGGTGTATGGTATGTGGTTGGATTTGTTTGTACATCTTCCATTATCGACTAGACCACATTGAAGAATATAGCATCCGGCACTTGAGAACCACCCGCGCCTTAGCTAGAAGATCTGGCATCGTTATCATTATGAGCTCTGTAATTGGCTGCAAGATTGGGGAGGAGTGACGAAGCCGTAATTATTGGAAAATTGGGGAGTTCATTTTTTGGAGGTATTCTCATCCCCGGTCCCACAGCCTCGAGCCACAATTGTATCGGATGTTCAGTAGCATCCACACCACCGGGCATGTTAGCCATAGCATCCCGGTTCCTCTTAACAATTTTGGCATATCGAGCCAGCACAAAAAACATGAAAATTAAGAAGCATAAAATGAATAAATGAATAATATATATGTATATATATATAGGCAAATGATCAAATACAAACCACTCTTAAAATGAGAACTACAAACCATTACTATTTTATACAAACAAAATCACTATTTTTATATTTAGCTTTAAAAATATAAAAAACCAAAATTACAAAAATAAAACCCACCCCCACCCCCACCCCCACCCCCACCTCCACCCCAACCCCAACCCCAACCCCAACCCCACTGCTATCTCCACTAGCAACCCCACCACTACCGCTTCCCACCACCCAACCAACACCGCCGCTACCCACCTCCACCGTCGCCACCCACCACCACCGCCACTACTGCCACCCATCACACCACCATTGCCACTATTGCCACCCATCACACCACCACCACAAATGCAACCACACCACCACTACAGTTCCGGTCATCTTCTCCGGTGAGCTCAAATTTTCCGACGAGCTCGATTTTTAAAGATCTGCCTCCGACGAGATTCCTAATCAACCTCCTCTTCCATTCTGACCTCTGGCCCTGCAGGGGCACCATTTTCATCATCAAATCGCGATGTATTATAAGTTTAGATTTTTTACTGAACTGGTAATAGTAAGTGATTTTTAGCGTATAAATTAGTGATTTATGTAATATAAACGGTTGATTTCTGTAATATGATTTAGTGATTTCTTCATATAATTTAATATATTAAGAACAACAGTACTTTGATGAACAAATCAGTGATGGACAATAGTCATCAACGACGACAAGCTTCGATCGATGATGAACAATGAACGACGAGCTTCAATTTGAACAGATCAGTGGTGATTTTATTGTTGAGAACTAGTGAAAAAAAGGAGAAAGTGGGTTTGGTGGATGGCTGTGCAAACAGGCTGTATGTATTGTATGTATATTTTTGTTCGCTTCCAGATTTTAAGTTGTCAGTAAGGTCTTTTTTGTTATTGGGCTTGACCTGTTGTAAGACTTTATTTGGGCTTGGTCTGGTTTGTAGGTTTGTAGTTTAATTTAGTTTGTATTGGAGTAGCCCTATATATATATATATATATATATATATATATATATATATATATATATATATATATATATATATGTTTTCATTTACCGTAATCTTATGGTTTCCTGCGTAAAAACTTAGCATTCTCCGGTAAATCATCAATAGGGACACCTTCAACCTTTGTGGAGTGCATTTTCTTGTACCAAAATCCACGGGGTGGTATATGTCCGTTTTTCTTCACGTAAACCTATAAAACAAATAATTACACAACAAGCCATATAAAAATGCACATTAATATAGGCAAATGCTTAAATACAAACCAAGGCTTAAATACAAACTTCAAACCATCAATAATTTCTACAACAAAAATCACTAATATTTTAATTACAATATATTAATTATATTTTAATATAATTATACTAATTCACCCCACCCCATCCCACCCCACCCCATCTGAATCACTAATATACACAATTAAAAATTATTAATGTACACCCACTCCCCCTCCACCCCCACCCCATCTGAAATCACTAATATACACAACCTACCCCACCACCCCCACCCACTTTACCCTTTTGAAATCACTAATATATACAGCTAAAAATCATTAATTAACACCCACCCCACCCCACCTGACCTGAAATCACTAATATACACAGCTAAAAATCACTATTTATATCCACCCCACCCCATCACCCCCATCCCCATCCCCATCTAAAATCACTAATATACACAGCTAAAATCACTAATTTACACCCATCGGGGTGGGGTGGGGTGCGGTGCGGTGCGGTGGGGTTAGCATAAATTATTGATTTTAGCTTTGTATATTAGTTATTTTAGCTGTGTATCGTAAATTAGTGATTTTAGCTATGTATATTAGTGATTTTAGCTGTGTATATTAGTGATTTCAGAGGGGGTGGGGGTGGGGTGGTTGTGAATTAGTGATTTTTGTTGTGTATATTAGTGATTTTAGATGAGATGCGGTGGGGTGGTGGTCGGGTGGGTGTGAATTGGTGCTTTTTATCTATGTATATTAGTGATTTCAGATGAGATGAGATGAGATGGGGTGGGGTGGTGGTCGGGTGTGGCTGGGTGTTGTGACGCCTCGCAGATCTGGGATACAGATCCGGGCTCACAACTCACTTAAACAATCCAAACCTGTAAATGCGGAACAATAATAATACAATCCCTCATCCAAGATACGAGCACAGGCTAAATATGAAACAAACATTGCTAATTACTATTACAAACCTCAAATATAATTTAATACAATCTGATAGATCTTAAATGTCTAGTCTATCCATTCCATTTATTACAACAATACACGAAATTAAACCAGCTGTACTCTCAATCATCAAACATCACTCCCCTGGCTGCCGAGCCACTAGGTCTAAACATCCTCGATCTTAACTGGAAAAGAAACATTACATTGCAAGGTGAGCCAGAAAGCTCAACAAGAATATCCTTCAATGTATAAATAAATACTAAACTTTTAATCATTCCAGGTATTAACTACAAGTCATACTGGAATATCTGAAAGGTGAATCAAGTTCAGTGATATGAACAGATAAATTCGGATAAGTTCCGACAATCAATAATGCCATAAGAAAGTGGCTCAACATCAACTAGAGTCAAATACTCAGAATGTTAGAACTGGTCCATCTCATAATTTTTAAAAACACAAAGTTAGGCATGCTGATCAGTCACGCTCTAACCCGGACAGTGCACAAAGCAAAGTCCTCATCAGATCCAAGGCACTGAAAGGCCTTACACATCGACCAATATATGGTCAGACCAATTAAGGTCAAGTTTTATATAAATCCACCAATTCTAACCTTACGTTCAGGTGTCGGTACAATTGACAACCTTTAAATCATAATTAGGTGTCGGAAGATTGACAACCTCGATCACAACAATCACTGGAAGTTCACGTTCCAGGAAAACAACTCAAAGTGAAGGTATGATAACAAATGGTACAACATCTAGTATCAATGAGTTCGATACAACAATGGGGTGATAATGAAGAATCAACAATAATAACAATAAGTGTCGTCTAGATCGATACAAGAAATGGGTAAATCGAATGCAACGATATTATAGGCGTCGACGAAGTCGAACGCCACAATCTGGGTAATAATAATTAATCAAGAGTAATAAGGCATCGACTAGAGCGAATGCCTAAAAAGGTTGAAATGAATCGTCAATGATAATTTAAATGAATCTCGTCAAAGTTGATAAGAATAATTCAATGGATTCATGCTGTGAATAATTTAAGAATGATTTCTTGAACAATAATTTAAAGGAATACATGGCATAGCATTTGTATATTCAATAGGATAACAAGTGATAGAAAAATACTTGCCTGATAATAAGGTCAAGTCCGTCTAAATATTCTCGTAACCTTCTGCTTTAGCTTTTCCTTTGCTCCTCTGACTCGACTCTATAATAAACGTCTCGAATCAAATACTAATACATCTCACTATTCACTCCACGTATTTCATATAATTCACATAATTTACATAATTCATTTAGCACGTAACATTTATATTGCCCTAGCGGACACATTCAGATCACGTAATCAATTAATGGAACTCTACAATTATTTTTAACATATGTCCAAACCTCGTCATAAATTAAATCTCGCTTCGAAATATTTTTAAAACAATTTTCAAAATTTTTGGGATTTTTCTAATATTTTTAAAGCATTTAAAACTCAAAACGGGCTAATTTGGAATTAAATATCCTCAATTATATCAATTAACTAAATAAATAATTAATAAATAAAATTATTTAATAAATAAAAATCCTTTATTAAATAATTAAATCAATTAAATATTATTTAAAATTAATTAACATAATTAAAAGTAATTAATTCTAATTAAAACAATTTAAGAAATGTTTTGTAATATCATTAATTAAATAAAATAATAAAAACAAAATCCAAATTTAAAATAAAACATTTCCAGAAATATTATTCTGAAATTTAGAAAAAAAATTTAAATCATTTTTCGAATTTATAAATAATTTTTCAAATTAAAAATCATTTATAAAAAATGATTTTCGGATTTAATTTATTTGAAAACAGATTTTCAAAAATCAGGGACCAAAGTGTGAATCTTGAAACTACAGTATTCCAACTTCATCATCTTCAATAGTGTAGGTATCAATCGGTAAAAAGCTCGGTGACCAGCTTTAATGGAGGTTCGCCGGAAATCTGAAAATTTTTCCGGTGACCGCCAAATCTTCCGGCGACCATAACTTACACATAACTTAACCAAATCAAGCGTGTAATATATGCATTTTGAGCAAAATTTCAAGACGAACCCAACCGTGCCAACGAAAACAGCAAAACCACAACCAAAATCCGGCAAGGTGGTCGGAAAATTCGGCAGATTTCTTTACAAATTCATATAAAATTAAAAATTGATCATTTGATGAAATGGATTGCATATTAGGAAACTAGATGATGTGAGCTTCGATTCGACTGTAAGATCGTCAAAATCGGACTCCGATAACACCTCCAATTGTTGGTTTGATTCTCAAGAACACGAAGAACACGAAGAACACGAAGAACACAACAATCAAACCTCGATTTCTACTTGATATCACTACGCCAAAACTGTTAAAAGACATCACCCCTTTAACATCAGTTGCGTTTTTGACCGATGTTAAAGGTGTGTTTTACATCGGTTTTACTATAACTGATGTTAAAGTAGGTTTTAGACATCAGTTGCACTTTAAACCGATGTCTTAACTACTTTTTAAAAAAATAAAAAAACACGCGAACATTTCTTTTCCCTCTAATATGTAAAATTTCAGCCCGCTTTCCCCCTTAGACATTTCAGACATTCCCCCCTTCAGACATTTCATTTCCCCGCTCACTGAAACCACACTATACTCCCGCTCCTCACTGAAACCGGCCACATTACTCCCATACACTCAAAATCTCAGTTCAATCTCACTCACAAACCCCCAAATGTGAAGAACCCTAGATTATAAACCCTAGATTACAAACCCCCAAATTAAACCCTAGATTTCAAAACCCCTCTTTCGAATCCCAATTATGTCGAACCCTACCTTTCGATTTCTGTTAATTGGTGCTCTTGGAGGCTATTAATTAGGTCGAATCTTAATTAGTAAGTAAGTATTTTCGATTTCGATTAGCAAGTATTTTTCGATTTCGATTTTTGTTTGAAAAATGTTTTTAATTTAAGTTTTTTTAGCAGATTGATTGATTCTTAAGCTTGGGTCATCTCGAAAGTAAGTGATTTTTCATATCTACTGTTATAGATGTATGCATGTCTATTTTTCTTGGAATTTTTGTATAGTAATTGATGTTTGCGCTGCTTCTTGTTGTGTAGGTCTCTATTGTTGTCTATAGGTCTGTATTTGGGTCATCTCTGTTTGTTTGGCTGCTGCTTCTTATTATCCAAAGTAAGTATCTAATTCTATTACTTTGCATGTGAATCTTTCTGAACTTATTAACATGTTTTGTTGTTTGATAACTTATTTGTGAACTTCATTTGCTTAGTTTGGTTGTTTTAGTGTTTTTGAATATATATTAGTAGTGTACCTGCTTATACTTGAATATATATAGGTAGTTTTTTTGTGTTCTGGATATCCACATATATATTAAACATTGCTTTCCGACTTCAATTAGTGGTTGCGGTGTGTCTAGCTAGTCTTTGTAATTTGTGTATTTGTTTTATAAATGATAATTGTGAATGTTTGGGATTTTGCATATTTGTTTGATAACTGATAATTAAATGCAATTTATATGGAGTTTATTTTAAGTGACATTGTTTTATTAATCTCCTTTTCTGGTTCTGCTTTTGAACACATATATAAAGAGGTGCTCTGTTTGTACCTCTGTTTTTCAAGCTTAATTTAACTCATTCCGTGGATGTTCACTTAGGCTTTAGGGTTTTCTGAAAGACACGGTTCCTAATTAAAAGGAACATAATTACATAATTTATATAAGATCTATAAGTAGTGAATAATATCAATTAAATAAATATAAATACAATAAAAGTTTCTTTGTCAAAATATGCAATGAACTATAGTTATACAACAGTTGTAATATCAAAGTATACAAAATAAGCCTTAATTAGAATAATTTAACGTACTATTTCAATTTAAATGGATATATTTATTACTAAGTTGTCTAGTTATATAAATTCATGTAGAACATAATATGCGACAGAAATGAACATAATGTGAGAGATATTTAGGGAACTCGGGTGTGTACCTATAAATTTTTCTGCCATTTGACATCGGAAATTGTAGGTAGGCTATAGCTGTTGCAAAATATGGATAAGTCGTGGATTTCAGCGAAAAGAGACACATTAGAATATGAAGTTGGTGTTGAGAAGTTCTTGATGTATGCCGAACAAAATTGCAAAGATCCTAAGAAAATACCTTGTCCTTGTGCACGATGCGTTAATTTCAAGAAATTTTCAGTAAAAATAATTAGAGGACATTTGTATGAAAAAGGTTTTAGTTTGGGGTACACCAATTGGATTTGGCATGGGGAGGAGACTAGTAGAGGGGATAGTAAATTAGCGACTTCCTTATCTGCTGCTTCCGTTTCTTCTGCTTCCGCCTCTTCTTCAGAAGAGCGTATTCCTGATGCTGAATCGAAAATGCCGAATGTTTGTGAAGCAGCCTTTGACGATTTAGACAAAGAAACATTTGACTTCAAGAGGTTCGTGGAGGATGCTGAACAACCACTGTATGAGGGTAGTGATTCCAGTAAACTAGATTCAATGCTAAAACTGCATAACTGGAAAGCGAGATTTGGTATTAGCGATAATGCTTTTACCGAATTACTTAGTTCAGTTGGGTCATTACTTCCTAAAGATAATGTCTTGCCGGTTACTTCTTACGAAGCAAAGAAAACCTTATCTAACTTGGGCCTCGAATATACCAAAATCCATGTTTGCCCCAACGAATGCATTCTGTATTGGGGTGTAAATGTCGATGCTACCGAGTGCCCCAAGTGTCGTGTATCTCGATGGAAGAAAGTAAAGGATGGTACACCGAGGATTAACATTCCGGCCAAAGTTATGTGGTATTTCCCAATCATTCCCAGATTTAAACGACTGTTTAAATCTGCCTCTACCGCGAAACTGATGACTTGGCATGCTGAGCAAAGAGTTGAAGATGGACTAATGCGCCATCCTGCCGACTCCCCTTCATGGCGAAATGTTGATTACCTTTGGCCAGACTTTGCTAGTGAGCCAAGAAACATACGCTTAGCTTTCGCGGCGGATGGTATAAACCCGCATAACAATGGCCTAAACAATAGGTATTCTTGCTGGCCAGTAGTACTAACTACCTATAATCTTCCTCCATGGTTATGAATGAAGAGGAAGTTTATGATGTTAACAATTTTAGTCTCTGGTCCACATGAACCGGGTAATAACATTGACGTGTTCTTACAACCGTTGATTGAAGATTTGAAAAAACTTTGGCAAGAAGGTGAACCAAATGTTTACGATGCCTACACTAAGTCTTTTTTTACTCTAAGGGCAATATTGATGTGGACCATAAACGACTTTCCAGCATACGGAAATCTATCAGGTTGTGTAAATCAAGGTTATATGGCTTGTCCTTTATGTGGTGAGGATACTGTGGCTAAATATTTACCTCATAGCAGAAAAATGTGCTTTCAAGGTCATCGTCGTTATTTACCTCGACATCATCCTTATAGAAAGAAAAAGGCAGCTTTTAATGGTGAGCAAGAGTTCGGAGAGAAACAAGAACCCCTTTCTGGAGAAGAGGTGTTAAGGCGGCAGGAGCGCATTGATTTTTCTTTTGGAAATGAAGCAAAGAAGTCAAAGAAAGTGGACTGTCCTTGGAAGAAAAAGTCAATATTTTTTGAGTTAGAATATTGGAAATATCATCATGTTCGTCATTGTCTCGATGTGATGCATGTTGAGAAAAACGTGTGCGATAATCTGATCGGGACTTTACTAAATATAAAATATAAGTCCAAAGATAGTGAGGCTTCCCGTAATGATATGATTGCAATGGGTGTTAGGACAGATTTGGCTCCACAAAAATTAGGAAAAAGAACTTACTTGCCCCCTGCAGCTTACACTCTTTCAAAGGCAGAAAAAAGAAAAATGCTGTCATCACTCGCGTCGATGAAGCTTCCATATGGAAATTCATCGAACATAAAAAATTGTGTATCTTTGCCAGATTTGAAGTTGTTTGGGCTCAAGTCCCATGACTGTCACATACTTCTTCAACAGCTACTTCCAGTTTCAATTCGATCTATTCTTCCAAGACATGTGAGGGTTAGCATAATCAGATTGTGTTTCTTTTTCAACTCTTTGTGCAACAAAGTCGTCGATGTATCAAAATTGGATAAAATGCAAGCAGATGTGGTGTTGACCTTGTGTGAGCTGGAAAAGATATTTCCTCCATCTTTTTTCGATGTAATGATACATCTTACAGTCCACTTGGTTAGAGAATTGCGTTTGTGTGGACCTGTTTTTTATAGATGGATGTATCCATTTGAACGCTTCAATAAAGTGTTGAAAAGTTATGTACGGAACCGCTGTTATCCGGAAGGTTGTATAGCTGAGAGTTATTTAGGAGAAGAATCTGTGGAATTTTGTACGGAGTTTATAAAGAAGAGTTGTACAACTGCCGGCCTTCCAAAGGAGAAGGACAGGCTCTCTGGTCCCTTATCCATTGCAATAATGAAGTCGGTGGAAGAAAAAGAACGTGATGAGGCGCATCTACATGTTCTACAAAACAACGGTGAAGTGTATCCGTATATTATGTAAGTTAGATTTTTTTTCCTATATATTGTTTTTGAGTAAGATTTTCTTTTAGTTAATAATTTATTTATATATTAATTTTGCAAGGATGCATAAGGAATATCTTGAAGGAATGTATCGAGGGAAAAAAAAATCGGCACAGTGGCTGATTGGAGAACACAATCGGCTATTTGCTGATTGGTTTAGAAATAAAGTTAGTAAAATGATCGAGGATCAAGAAGAGGTTTCAGAAACAGTAAGATGGTTGGCAGGCAAACCGTCGTTTTCTGTTTTAACTTATGAAGGTTTTCTGGTTAATGGCGTCCGCTACTTCACAAAGCACAGAGATGATGTAAGGGTTGTCCAAAATAGTGGCGTCTCTTTACTTGCAAGGACGGTCCAAGTCTCTAGTTCAAAGGATGTAAATCCCGTGGAAACTGAAATGACATTTTATGGCATAATTGAAGAAATATGGGAGTTGGATTACTATGCGTTCAAAGCCCCATTGTTCTTGTGTAAATGGGCTGACAGTGATAGAGGTGTAAAGGTCGATGATATTGGCTTCACACTTGTCGACCTTAGTCGACAAGGCCACAAGAATGATAAATACGTCTCTGTTGAACAAGTCAAGCAAGTTTTCTTTGTTGAAGATCCGGTTGATCCTACCTGGTCAGTCGTACTAACTTCAACATGTCGAGACTATCACGAGATTTACAACGACGATTATTTAGGAGACACTATAATGGAAAATCCTCCATTCTGCTCTAAAATCCCAACAGTCGATGTTTCTCCTGATGGAGATGATGATCCTAGTCTTGGAAATCAAAGACCGAATGTTGAGGGAATTTGGATTAAAAAGTGATTCGTTCTATGTAGCATTATTTTATGTTGTCCCACTCTTTTTCTACTGTTTAATTTAATTCATTTCTTAATGCAATTATTTTACTATGTAGTTAATGCAATATATAGGTGTTTACTAGTATACCAGTGAACAATTACGGTTTAAATTAGTTGTCGATGGAATTTTAATTTGGATCTAATCTTATAATTATTTTGGTGAATACTTGCTTGCATTTGTGCATTAAAGAGACCATTTTAAATTGACTGTTTTTTTTTTCTACAATTATTTACTTTGAATATTTTACTGAAGCACTTATATTTCAGGAATTTGCAGAAAGTAAAAGGAGTTACAAGGAATGGCAAAGAAACAGAAGAAATGCGAAAAAAAATCGGGAAAGGGAATTAAGAGTCATGCAGATGGTGCAGACCCTCCCATCATAAACAATAAAGAAAAGCAGCAGGTGGAGGATGATGGAAAGCAGGTGGAGGTGAAAGCATTGAAAGGTCAAGGAGAAAACTCTACAAAAGCTGCCTCCCCCACCCCCGTAGAGTCAAACACGGGCACAGTTACTAGTACTGAATCTGCAAAAAAGAGAGCAGTGCGAGGTGTTTCTGGCATGCACAAAGTTGCCATGAAGAAAGCACAAGGGAAGAAGATTAAAATCAGGTACAATCATAGTGGTGTTCCTATCGGAGAAACTAGATGCACGTTGCAGTCCTATGTAGGCATGCTAGCCAGGACAATGGCACCAATCGATATACCATCATGGCCAAAAGTGGATGATGATTTAAAAGCAAAAATATGGAGTGATGTTCAGGTAGAATTAAAATTTGTTTTAATTTTTGAATTGTAGCATATAACCATTTAAAAATGTTAGAAATTGTAGAATAATTGATTTTCCTCTGTTTTTCCTTCAGGGTACGTTCAAATTGGAACCGGAAAGTGAGCATTTTATTTTGATGTCTGCTGGTGCAAAGTGGAGACAGTTCAAGTCCAAGTTAACATGTGATTATGTGATGCCTTTTATTGGTCAAAAGAAAAAGTTAGCGAAGCCCCCGAGGAAGTATGCTTTTGTTGGTAAGGAGGCATGGAAAAGATTTGTTGCAACCAGGAACACCGATGATTGGAAGGTATGTGGTATAGGGCAGTAATATATGAAGTATGATGCGGGAACCTTGAATAATTCTCTATAAGCATGCATACTGATTAAAAGAATTAATTTTATGCAGGAACTTAATAAAGTGCAAAGTGAGAGAGTGAGTGAGCGAAAATATCCCCACAAGATGTCAAGGAAAGGATATGTTGGTGTGCAAGAGGAAGAAGTATGCATTTATAGAAAAAATTTATAATTTTTTTTCAAGCATTTTCATTTTTTAAGTGCCTGGTAACAATTTTTTTGTTTAATTCTTTTTGGCAGGAGGCGGCGGGACGGATGGATCCCGAGGAAGATCCTGATCGGGCAATTTTATGGAAACTTGGTCGTATGAAAGATAATGAAAATGATGAAGAACTAGCTGAGATATATGGCAGAATTGTAAGATTATTTTTTTCTTTTTATACTTTATTATTTCACGTCGAATTGAAGAGCAGTCCATAATTTGAGTCATGCATTAACAGGATGATTTGCTCGAAAAGAAGCATACGGGTGAATTTGTTCCTAGCGGAATGAGTGATGTGCTGAGTACTGCATTGCAAACACCTGAGCATTCAGGTAGGGTAAGGGGAGTTGGAAGCTTCATCAGTCCATCAAAATACTTCAACATGCCAAAAAAGAGAAAGAACCAAAGTACTGAAAAAGAGACGAAGGATGAGCTTGAAAAAACAAAGGCTGAGCTTGAAAGAACAAAGGCCAAATTTTCATCGCAGATTTACGAGCTCAAGGCCATGATGGCCAGTTTTCAATCACCAAATTTATCTGACAAAGCAAGTTGTCCAGTACAACCACTTGATGAATTGATGGCCAACAATGAGGATGATGATATGTTTATTGTACCTGATCCCGTACGCCCCCCTTCTCCACCCGGAAACAAGGTAAAACAGTTACACCTGAATTAGTTTCTGATATGTTTATGGGACATGATTTGTGATGACGGATACTTACAATTTAACTCATATATCTAGGGTCCAAGAAAATGTGAGCTGGCAGTTGATAACATAGACAATAAGGTAGCTTTTGGTAGGGTTGTACCTGAAGCTGAAGCGGGTAAGTCGGTACATGGAGTGCCTCTGCAACCGGGACATGTTCGTGTCTCGGTTGATGGAGTCATCAAGGGAGATGCCTTGGTTCCGGTGCCCATAGTTGGTGAAATTGAGACCGTCCGCCAAGCTGTTGGGTCTTATTTAGCGTGGCCTCGGGACCTGGTCTCCTTCACCCCCACACTAGCTAAGGCATGTAGAGTTAATTAAGGATATTTTGCAGTTGATCACTTGAATAATATGTAGATATATGAACTTGCATAATAAGAATTATATTTAGATATCATTTTATTGTTTATGTGCAGAAAAGGAAAAATGAAGTTCAGTCAACAAAGAAGCCAAAAAATGAATTAGACAGGCTGCATGAGATGTTTGCAAATGTGAATCCCGATAAAAAAGTTCCTCATCGCTTTAAGTTGTTGTACAAACATGCTGTTACCTATATGGCAGAAAAAGGAGATTCCATTCAGATTGGATGTGATGAAGATGTGTTTGGAGTTGCAAAAACTTTATACGTGGTGCATGAGAATGTAATTGATTTGTTGAAGTTTGGAATGATTGGCGGGGCTGTTATATCAACTTACATGGCGTAATTTTTCCCCTTCTCTTCAAAATTTTGTCTCAACTTTTTCTTATTTTAATACGAATATTTAGAGCAAAATGTTTATATTTAATCTGTAGGTATTTGTCTACTGTGGTTGTTGCGAGGAATTTGGATATGTTTGCGTTTGCTGATCCTGGAGCCACATTCAAATTGAATGATGATTTTCAAGCTTACATTGTTAATAGGCTGATGGCTGCACCTTCGCGGATATTATTCGTGCCTCATAATGAATAGTAAGCCTATCTAGTGTTTATAATTAATAGTATTTAGCCAGAAAAAAATAGTCTACTGTTAGTTTATAATTAACAACTGATTATTTTTATCATAAAACAGCTATCATTGGATTTTGGTATTGATTTGGGAATCAGAAATTTTCATTCTCAATCCATTGCATTCCAACAAGTTTGATGTGCTAGAAGCAGCGTTAGTACGGTAATACTTTTTTACCCTCTGATTTTTTACCCTTTGATATATCAGTGGATTTCTCTGGTTTAATGCTATTTCTTAATTAATACTCTTCTACAGAGCTGTCCGATCTTACAATGCTCAAACCGGACGTGTAAACAAAAATCCTAAAGTTAAAAATCTGCTGGTCAGTATTCTGCTCAATTTAACTTAGGTTATTTATAGTTTATTTCAATATATTTGGTTACACAGATCGATACTTTGGTTATTATTGGATTAGGGATCTCCTAAACAACCCGGTGGGACTGAATGTGGGTATGTAGTCATGCGCTACATGAAGGACATAATTGAAGACAAGGAAATGGAATTTATGACCAAGGTGTGTGGTTTAATTTCTGTGATTTAACAGAATATATTTAAGTATCTTGGTTTTGGGCGCATGCACAATTTTTAAAATGTTCTACTGACCTGTGTAATATTCATAGTGGGCTGCGAAGAATCGGAAGAGTATTTATACAGAGGAGGATCTTGACGTCGTTCGTTGTGAGGCACTTGATTATATCCAGGGATTCGTGTAATTATCAAGCCTTAGTCTGCTGCTTCTGCTGCTAGTATTTTGTTAAGTTTTCTAGCTAGCTAGTACTGTTATTTTAGTTAAGCAACTGTTTTATGTACTTGATGGTGGATGGTGTAATATTTGGATTGTTTTGGTTGGTGTACGTAGTAGATGATGTTAATGAATTATGTGAATGTTTTGTATTCCTTTTGGGTAATGTCAAATTGCTAACTTTGGTGAATGTTTCGTATACGGAATTACAATGTTGTTGTCGTTCTAATTATGAACGTGCATGCGGATTTTGATATTTTTGTGGTAATTTTTGGGCACATAATTATACAATTATAACATCACATTCTTATTGAAAAACGATGTTAAAACCCAGAACTGACATCAGTTGAGCCTATACCACATCACCTAAAAACTGATGTTTAATATTGAAATATCATGGATTTATTTTACATCGGTTAAAAAACGATGTGGTATATACTTTACAACATCGGTTTCCTATTAAACACGGATGTAGTATACACTTTACAACATCGGTTTCTTAACTAAAACCGATGTAGTACATGAGTTTAGACATCGGTTCTGATTTAAGAACCGATGTTGTTGACAACTATTAACATCGGTTGGAAACTGATGTAATAAGTAATTTTTAACATCGGCCCTGAACCGATGTAAAACACATAGACTTTTAACCTCACATAGCTAGACATCGGTTTTGGAAATTTTTAACATCGGTCCAGAACCGATGTCTATTGACTTATTTGGCGTAGTGTATGGAACTCAAAAATCAACATATGATATACCAAACTGACCAGGAGAAAATTATCTACAACATGGAATCATCAAATCACATAAACAATCAAGTTTACGAAAAATCATAATTTTAAATCTTTAAATACGAATTTTGTAAAAATCATATAAAATCAAATAATGATCCCCCACGAATTCTGGGCACATAATTAGAAACTAGATTTTGATACCTTCGTTTTGACTACTAGAACGCTTGATTTCAATTCCGGGAAGGCCTCTATATTGAAGATTGAATTGATGAATGTTTATGTTGAATTATTTTTGGAGAGCATTTGGAATTTTTAAGATAAAAATGATATGATTGATCAGATGGTGTGCTGAGACAAATCTGGAAAAGCTGGAGGAAATAAGGGAAAAGCAAACTTTAACTTTTTGGAATAGTGATTCTTGTCTGGGTGCTGTCTGCTCCGTTAATTGTCGAATAACAGCCATTTTGTACGTCGAACGAATAACGAGTTTTGCTCCAAACGAAACGATTCGAATTCAAGCGATTTCAAAACTCTGGAAATAAATTATAATTTAAATAACAAGTCAATTGAAACTTGTTCGAACGAATTTGAAGTTACGGAGTTCTAAAAACGCAGAAAATAGGGTTTCGGGCCTACGGCCCGGCGAAAAACGTTTTCACCACTGTATTTTTCGAAAAAGCGAAACGATCGTTTTAAAACAACACATAATACATCTAAAGCATATAAAAGACTCTTTTAACCAATTAACACGTATATCCACTTATCAATAAATTTAAGTAATATAACAGCTCAAAGTACGAGAACGTTTAATTCTTCTCGTAAATCCACTTAACGGCAAATATAAAAATATCAACTCGTCTTATAAATCCACGATTAAACATATATTACCACAAATAAAAATACAGGTTCTTACAATCTTCCCTCCTTAAAAGGATTCTGTCCTCAGAATCAACTAAGTGAATAAATGAGGATACTTCACTAACATCTCACTTTCTAATTCCCATGTAGACTCTTCGACCCTAGGATTTCTCCACAAAACTCTTACTATCGAAATGGTCTTATTTCTAAGCACCTTCTCCTTCCTGTCTAAAATCTCTACCGGTAGTTCTACGTAGGACAAATCCGGCTGAATCTCGACTGGTTCTGACTCTATCACCTGGTTTGAATCTGGATAGAACCTCTTCAACATTAACACGTGGAAAACGTTATGAACATGTTGTAAATGCGGAGGTAGCGCTAACTCGTAAGCAACTTTCCCAACTTTCTTCAGGATTTCGAACGGCCCAACGAATCTTGGACTTAGCTTTCCTTTCTTCCCGAATCTCACTAGCCCTTTCCATGGAGATACCTTCAGCAAAACTGGTTCAGATTCACCTGGTTTGAATCTGGATAGAACCTCTTCATCTAAGACGGGTGGTAATTTTTCCGGATTTAAATTCGCAAAAATTTTCGAAGTCAACGGCGCAAACCACGGTCAAGGGGGCGAGGGCGGCGGCGGCCCCCCAGTAGGACAGGAAAGACCCAGTGGGCTCGGTCTTTGGGGAGACATAATTATGTCAGTGGGCATCTTGACTTTAACAAGAGAACATTTTCAAATGAAGTGGACTACAACGTCATCGATGACGTCGCCCCCAATTATTTGAAAATGAAGCATTGGAAGGAGCTTATTGGGGCCCAGCATGACTGGCAAAGCAACTGTAAATACGGGAAACCAGTTTAAATTAAAGGCGGCATTCCATCAATCGTGCTTTGCAATCCTGGTCAGGGGTCCAGCTATAAAGACTTCCTCGACAAGGAAGAAAACACATCCCTACGCAACTGGACCCAACAGAATGCTTACTTCGTCTTCATCAAAAGCCCACTCTACAATACCCAACATCAAAATCCAACACAAGAGAGCGAAGGCTAAAAAACCCAGGAGACGCAGGGTCGATCTCAAGTGCGGCTGCACGTACTACACTACTCTCAGCTGTGCAAACCATGGATTCACGCACAGGGGCCAACATCACTGTAATTCAAGCACAGAATGGCGTTCATACCTGGGAGATAAAAAATCCCCTCTATTTCACGTCAACCAATCACCACCAAAGGCCATTCATAGCCCAACAAGACATAATCGACATCCAGATACGGTTCAACCACAACCTCAGGAAACAACTGGATCTTCACAAGTGCTACCTGAACTTCCGTATCTGGACGAGCTTACGCCCTCAGACATCGCATTTCTTGAGGGTCTTTAGGAATCAAGTTATTATGTACTTAGATAATTTAGGGGTTATTTCAATTAACAATGTAATTAAAGCAGTCGATTATGTACTTCATGATGTAATTAAAGGAACACATTTTGTATGTGAAAGACATGATATAAAATTTAATATTTAATGATATTATCTCATTCGATTGATACCATATACTCCAACTAACAAAAAACTATCTATTATATACATGACCAACTATAGAAAAATACATTGCATTCCTTTTAATTGAACCTGGAACACCACCTCACATATTTTAACAGTATTCCTCATAAATGAGGCTGGAATTATGCAGCAATAATTTAACTAAACACTACTAAAGATCAGGTGCACCGCTATTAAAAGGACATTTATTTAACATGTTAAACCAAGACATCTTATACAACTTCATGAATAAATTTAAATCACAGGCCGCATCCATTTCCATTGTGCGCCTCATAAATTTTTCTGCTAAATTCGACAAAACATGGCCATCATCAACACTCATGTGAGATGAAAGATTTTTTCCGTTCCTTATGAATCTCAACGGCCGGTACATTGGGAACACATTCCGACGGTCCGCAATCGTCGTCATTCCCGCCCACAACTTCTTCCTCCGTTCTAATTGCACATGCATTGAGGGCTCCGAATATTTCCTCTTCCTCATGGCGCAGTCCTCTGATCCAATCGATCAATTGTTGGCCCGAACCTTTATAAAAAATCCAACAAGTAATTAACGGCAACAATTGATAGGGCTCTAGTTTTTTGGAGCCCAAAAATTTCTCAAACAACTCCCTATATTTGGGATCCATATAGAAGCCCAACAACAATAGCCCATTTCTATATTCCCAAAACGTACTAAATAAGCCTTCACGGGCATTTCCTATTGGGCAGACAAAAGCTAGTGCTGGGGCACACTTTTTGACCTGGCGACCCCTATAATATTTTTTTTTTACAAAACGTATTAAATAAGCCTTCACGGGCATTTCCTATTGGGCAGACAAAAGCTAGTGCTGGGGCACACTTTTTGACCTGGCGGCCCCTATAATATTTTTTTTTACAAAACGTATTAAATAAGCCTTCACGGGCATTTCCTATTGGGCAGAAAAAAGCTCGTGGTGGGGCCCACTTTTACTCAGGCGGGGGCGGCCACCCGTATTATAGGGGCCGCCTGTCACGTGAGGACACGTGTCCTCAAAAGCTTAAAGCCTTCTAGTATAAATTGTACTCTTTTACTCCAATTATATCACCCAGTTTTGAGGGAGCTCTCTAGCGGAGTACCTGGGCCCACAAAAACATTAAAAGACACACCCTACCCCTGAATTAATTCCAAACAGTTTAAAAAACAGGGGTATTTTAGACATTTCACTAGGGGGACAATAAAGCAAATTGCAATCATTACACTAATAGTGATCAATATCAGCCGTTAGATCAAGTGTACTCCGATCGATATCACCGTTGGATTAATCTAAACAACAACTGCATAACATAATATATATACTCGCCCACACCTGATTAATTCCATTACTAATTTTCATTTTAATTAATTATATTTCAAAATACTATTGGCCGTAATCAAATACGATGAATACGGACTACGAAGGACGATACCACAAATCAAAGAGGAACCAATACAGGCTAACAAATACAAGCCAAGAAATACAGATGCAGTTCCCTTCCTTGAAGGACTACGCCATCAGCAAATTCAAAGGGAACTGCATGAAGATCGACCACTGCCAAATCGAATACAGACCTCTCACACCACACAACGCACAAGGGATAGTAGACATCGAGATACATGATGGGAGACTGGACATCGACCAATCAAGACAAGCATGGTACAGACTGCCAATATACGGACACTTCCAGCTAAATTTCTTCTCCAACTCTTTCTTCTCGCTGAACGATGATATACCATGGAAGGCAAAGATAAAAAAAAGCCACACAAACATGAAGACGGGGATTACTTTTTGCAGCATCAAAGCTCGATTAAAACTATCAACAGAGAAACACTGCGTACAAATAAGCTGGAAATCCCCTTCAGTAAAAATACTAACTGCGCATGTGACACATGACCAAATCGACTTCGGACACGTAGACAGAGCCCCTCCGTTGTTAATTGAACCCGAGAGAGAAGCAATTACAATGGAGGAAAACGACAGGAACAAGGGCACATTCCTTCCACTGACAATTGGACAGGGAGAGACATACCAACAGACATTAAGATCAGCATCCTCGAGACACAGCACATGCGAAGACACCAGAAGCAGGAAAGACGAGGATATAACTAACACCCCATCACACAGGCAGGCAGAATCAGTAGCGGATAGATTCATACACCTCACACCGAACGTACTCGCAGATATCGTGAAGAATACAACAGCAGCGTCTAGCAGCAACAAGCCAATATAATTTTAAATTCTTCAACATCTCCGTTGCGCGGCCCGTTTCAATAACAATGAGTTGTGTATTTTTCATTGCATTCTTTCTTTTATTAAAAGAAACAAAACATATTTCCATTTTTTTATTTCTATTAAGCTTGGAATGTAATTCCAAGCACATGTGGATCTTATTGACATTCGATCAAGTTGCAGTATCTGTTCGTGCTCGGTGAATATAAAAATTAAATAATTAAGCGTTAGTAAAAAGAGCTCAGGAGTTCACAAAAATAATATCTATTAAAAAGATATACAACAATTCATATTAGGAATACAGTAGCTCTCCGGAGAGCTATCGTATGATACATAGTACAGGATGGCATTCGAAGGCAGATTCCTATAATTCCCTCCACGTTTTTCCTCGTCATAATCATGCAATTCCACCCAGGTTCGATGGAAGAAATTCAAGGCATAGTCGAAAGCACATACTTGCATCGGAGTAGATGACTTCAAAACAACCTTCCGGCGCAACAACAGCTGAAACCTACCGACCTGATCATTCCGTGGACACGCATCCACGGGAGACGCACCCTTACTAGTGTCAAACACATCCCCATAATCGGGAATAGCATCCCCGTGGGGTTTCCTATCGAGGACGACAGATAAATTAACAACGCCCTGCAAGCATACAGAGGCACTCTCCATCACCACATCCGACATCGACGGAGCACCCTCGGCCTTTACAGGCACAGATGCACAATACCCAAGGTAAGTGCCAAAGAAACGGATTCCCTTGAGGAGGACATATTTTCCACGACGATCCAACAAACCAGGCCCATATTTCGGCATGGACACATATCCCTTGGTCATATGTCCATTGGGCAACGCCGATCCATCAAGCAAGGCCTCATTCAACCTATGGACCCGAAACGAATATCGAGCCCAACGAAAGACATTTTTCTTTCTCTGGATTATTGGACTGTAAGCCCACTTCCTTCTATAAGCAGGTATTGGGCCGTAAGTACGAGGCCCAAAACGACGCAATGGACGAGGAGTGTACCTGGGCCAGGAATATCCGGGTCTCCTTAACATTTTGAATTTATTTGTCCAAACAAATTAATTCAATTTTAACGATGTACTATAAATAGATATTTATACTACATCAAACTTGGGGACCAAGTTTATTACAGTGAATCCAAATATTCAATTATTAAATAAATTATTACTAAAATTGTGTGAATTGGATAATTATCTCAGATAAAGTGAGATGACTATTCTAAATTTCAATTAATTCCATTTAAGTTTTACTGCGTAATCCCATTTTCAAATTTTTACAAGTCATATATTTTTCTTTAAGTAACCTATCGACTAAGACGGGTGGTAATTTTTCCGAATTTAAATTCGCAAAAATTTTCGAAGTCAACGGCGCAAACCACGATCAAGGGGGCGAGGGCGGCGGCGGCCCCTGTAAGATATTTATACTACATCGTTAAAATTGAATTAATTTGTTTGGACAAATAAATTCAAAATGTTAAGGAGACCCAGATATTCCTGGCCCAGGTACACTCCTCGTCCATTGCGTCGTTTTGGGCCTCGTACTTACGGCCCAATACCTGCTTACAGAAGGAAGTGGGCTTACAGTCCAATAATCTAGAGAAAGAAAAATGTCTTTCGTTGGGCTCGATATTCGTTTCGGGTCCGTAGGTTGAATGAGGCCTTGCTTGATGGATCGGCATTGCCCAATGGACATGTGACCAAGGGATATGTGTCAATGCCGAAATATGGGCCTGGTTTGTTGAATCGTCGTGGAAAATATGTCCTTTTCAAGGGAATTCGTTTCTTTGGCACTTACCGTGGGTATTGTGCATCTGTGCCTGTAAAGGCCGAGGGTGCTCCGTCGATGTCGGATGTGGTGATGGAGAGTGCCTCTGTATGCTTGCAGGGCGTTGTTAATTTATCTGTCGTCCTCGATAGGAAACCCCACGGGGATGCTATTCCTGATTATAGGGATGTGTTTGACACCAGTAAGGGTACGTCTCCCGTGGATGCGTGTCCACGGAATGATCAGGTCGGTAGGTTTCAGCTGTTGTTGCGCCGGAAGGTTGTTTTGAAAGTCATCTACTGCGATGCAAGTATGTGCTTTCGACTATGCCTTGAATTTCTTCCATCGAACCTGGGTGGAATTGCATGATTATGACGAGGAAAAACGTGGAAGGAATTATAGGAATCTGGCTTCGAATGCCATCCTGTACTATGTATCATACGATAGCTCTCCGGAGAGCTACTGTATTCCTAATTTGAATTGTTGTATATCTTTTTAATAGATATTATTTTTATGAACTCCTGAGCTCTTTTTACTAACGCTTAATTATTTAATTTTTATATTCACCGAGCACGAACAGATACTGCAACTTGATCGAATGTCAATAAGATCCACATGTGCTTGGAATTACATTCCAAGCTTAATAGAAATAAAAAAATAAAAATATGTTTTGTTTCTTTTAATAAAAGAAAGAATGCAATGAAAAATACACAAATCATTGTTATTGAAACGGGCCGCGCAACGGAGATGTTGAAGAATTTAAAATTATATTGGCTTGTTGCTGCTAGATGCTGCTGTTGTATTCTTCACGATATCTGCGAGTACGTTCGGTGTGAGGTGTATGAATCTATCCGCTGCTGATTCTGCCCGCCTGTGTGATGGGGTGTTAGTTATATCCTCGTCTTTCCTACTTCTGGTGTCTTCGCATGTGCTGTGTCTCGAGGATGCTGATCTTAATGTCTGTTGGTATGTCTCTCCCTGTCCAATTGTCAGTGGAAGGAATGTGCCCTTGTTCCTGTCATTTTCCTCCATTGTAATTGCTTCTCTCTCGGGTTCAATTAACAACGGAGGGGCTCTGTCTACGTGTCCGAAGTCGATTTGGTCATGTGTCACATGCGCAGTTAGTATTTTTACTGAAGGGGATTTCCAGCTTATTTGTACGGAGTGTTTCTCTGTTGATAGTTTTAATCGAGCTTTGATACTGCAAAAAGTAATCCCCGTCTTCATGTTTGTGTGGCTTGTTTTTATCTTTGCCTTCCATGGTATATCATCGTTCAGCGAGAAGAAAGAGTTGGAGAAGAAATTTAGCTGGAAGTGTCCGTATATTGGCAGTCTGTACCATGCTTGTCTTGATTGGTCGATGTCCAGTCTCCCATCATGTATCTCGATGTCTACTATCCCTTGTGCGTTGTGTGGTGTGAGAGGTCTGTATTCGATTTGGCAGTGGTCGATCTTCATGCAGTTCCCTTTGAATTTGCTGATGGCGTAGTCCTTCAAGGAAGGGAACTGCATCTGTATTTCTTGGCTTGTATTTGTTAGCCTGTATTGGTTCCTCTTTGATTTGTGGTATCGTCCTTCGTAGTCCGTATTCATCGTATTTGATTACGGCCAATAGTATTTTGAAATATAATTAATTTAAATGAAAATTAGTAATGGAATTAATCAGGTGTGGGCGAGTATATATATTATGTTATGCAGTTGTTGTTTAGATTAATCCAACGGTGATATCGATCGGAGTACACTTGATCTAACGGCTGATATTGATCACTATTAGTGTAATGATTGCACATTGCTTTATTGTCCCCCTAGTGAAATGTCTAAAATACCCCTGGTTTTTAAACTGTTTGGAATTAATTCAAGGGTAGGGTGTGTCTTTTAATGTTTTTGTGGGCCCAGGTACTCCGCTAGAGAGCTCCCTCAAAACTGGGTGATATAATTGGAGTAAAAGAGTACAATTTATACTAGAAGGCTTTAAGCTTTTGAGGACACGTGTCCTCACGTGACAGGCGGCCCCTATAATATTAGAGGGGCCGCCGCCGCCCTCGCCCCCTTGAACGTGGTTTGCGCCGTTGACTTCGAAAATTTTTGCGAATTTAAATTCGGAAAAATTACCACCCGTCTTAGTCGATAGGTTACTTAAAGAAAAATATATGACTTTTAAAAATTTGAAAATGGGATTACGCAGTAAAAATTAAATGGAATTAATTGAAATTTAGAATAGTCATCTCACTTTATCTGAGATAATTATCCACTTCACACAATTTCAGTAATAATTTATTTAATAATTGAATATTTGGATTCACTGTAATAAACTTGGTCCCCAAGTTTGATGTAGTATAAATATCTATTTATAGTACATCGTTAAAATTGAATTAATTTGTTTGGACAAATAAATTCAAAATGTTAAGGAGACCCAGATATTCCTGGCCCAGGTACACTCCTCGTCCATTGCGTCGTTTTGGGCCTCGTACTTACGGCCCAATACCTGCTTACAGAAGGAAGTGGGCTTACAGTCCAATAATCCAGAGAAAGAAAAATGTCTTTCGTTGGGCTCGATATTCGTTTCGGGTCCGTAGGTTGAATGTGGCCTTGCTTGATGGATCGGCGTTGCCCAATGGACATGTGACCAAGGGATATGTGTCCATGCCGAAATATGGGCCTGGTTTGTTGGATCGTCGTGGAAAATATGTCCTCCTCAATGGAATCCGTTTCTTTGGCACTTACCGTGGGTATTGTGCATCTGTGCCTGTAAAGGCCGAGGGTGCTCCGTCGATGTCGGATGTGGTGATGGCGAGTGCCTCTGTATGCTTGCAGGGCGTTGTTAATTTATCTGTCGTCCTCGATAGGAAACCCCACGGGGATGCTATTCCCGATTATGGGGATGTGTTTGACACCAGTAAGGGTGCGTCTCCCGTGGATGCGTGTCCACGGAATGATCAGGTCGGTAGGTTTCAGCTGTTGTCGCGCCGGAAGGTTGTTTTGAAGTCATTTACTGCGATGCAAGTATGTGCTTTCGACTATGCCTTGAATTTCTTCCATCGAACCTGGGTGGAATTGCATGATTATGACGAGGAAAAACGTGGAGGGAATTATAGGAATCTGGCTTCGAATGCCATCCTGTACTATGTATCATACGATAGCTCTCCGGAGAGCTACTGTATTCCTAATTTGAATTGTTGTATATCTTTTTAATAGATATTATTTTTATGAACTCCTGAGCTCTTTTTACTAACGCTTAATTATTTAATTTTTATATTCACCGAGTACGAACAGATACTGCAACTTGATCGAATGTCAATAAGATCCACATGTGCTTGGAATTACATTCCAAGCTTGAACTCCTGAGCTCTTTTTACTAACGCTTAATTATTTAATTTTTATATTCACCGAGCACGAACAGATACTGCAACTTGATCGAATGTCAATAAGATCCACATGTGCTTGGAATTACATTCCAAGCTTAATAGAAATAAAAAAATGGAAATATGTTTTGTTTCTTTTAATAAAAGAAAGAATGCAATGAAAAATACACAACTCATTGTTATTGAAACGGGCCGCGCAGCGGAGATGTTGAAGAATTTAAAATTATATTGGCTTGTTGCTGCTAGACGCTGCTGTTGTATTCTTCACGATATCTGCGAGTACGTTCGGTGTGAGGTGTATGAATCTATCCGCTGCTGACTCTGCCCGCCTGTGTGATGGGGTGTTAGTTATATCCTCATCTTTCCTGCATCTAGTGTCTTCGCATGTGCTGTGTCTCGAGGATGCTGATCTTAATGTCTGTTGGTATGTCTCTCGTTGTCCAATTGTCAGTGGAAGGAATGTGCCCTTGTTCCTGTCGTTTTCCTCCATTGTAATTGCTTCTCTCTCGGGTTCAATTAACAACGGAGGGGCTCTGTCTACGTGTCCGAAGTCGATTTGGTCATGTGTCACATGCGCAGTTAGTATTTTTACTGAAGGGGATTTCCAGCTTATTTGTACGGAGTGTTTCTCTGTTGATAGTTTTAATCGAGCTTTGATGCTGCAAAAAGTAATCCCCGTCTTCTTGTTTGTGTGGCTTGTTTTTATCTTTGCCTTCCATGGTATATCATCGTTCAGCGAGAAGAAAGAGTTGGAGAAGAAATTTAGCTGGAAGTGTCCGTATATTGGCAGTCTGTACCATGCTTGTCTTGATTGGTCGATGTCCAGTCTCCCATCATGTATCTCGATGTCTACTATCCCTTGTGCGTTGTGTGGTGTGAGAGGTCTGTATTCGATTTGGCAGTGGTCGATCTTCATGCAGTTCCCTTTGAATTTGCTGATGGCGTAGTCCTTCAAGGAAGGGAACTGCATCTGTATTTCTGGGCTTGTATTTGTTAGCCTGTATTGGTTCCTCTTTGATTTGTGGTATCGTCCTTCGTAGTCCGTATTCATCGTATTTGATTACGGCCAATAGTATTTTGAAATATAATTAATTTAAATGAAAATTAGTAATGGAATTAATCAGGTGTGGGCGAGTATATATATTATGTTATGCAGTTGTTGTTTAGATTAATCCAACAGTGATATCGATCGGAGTACACTTGATCTAACGGCTGATATTGATCACTATTAGTGTAATGATTGTACTTTGCTTTATTGTCCCCCTAGTGAAATGTCTAATATTCCCCTGGTTTTTAAACTGTTTGGAATTAATTCAGGGGTAGGGTGTGTCTTTTAATGTTTTTGTGGGCCCAAGTACTCCGCTAGAGAGCTCCCTCAAAACTGGGTGATATAATTGGAGTAAAAGAGTACAATTTATACTAGAAGGCTTTAAGCTTTTGAGGACACGTGTCCTCACGTGACAGGCGGCCCCTATAATATTACAGGGGCCGCCGCCGCCCTCGCCCCCTTGACCGTGGTTTGCGCCGTTGACTTCGAAAATTTTTGCGAATTTAAATTCGGAAAAATTACCACCCGTCTTAGTCGATAGGTTACTTAAAGAAAAATATATGACTTGTAAAAATTTGAAAATGGGATTACGCAGTAAAAATTAAATGGAATTAATTGAAATTTAGAATAGTCATCTCACTTTATCTGAGATAATTATCCACTTCACACAATTTTAGTAATAATTTATTTAATAATTGAATATTTGGATTCACTGTAATAAACTTGGTCCCCAAGTTTGATGTAGTATAAATATCTATTTATAGTACATCGTTAAAATTGAATTAATTTGTTTGGACAAATAAATTCAAAATGTTAAGGAGACCCAGATATTCCTGGCCCAGGTACACTCCTCGTCCATTGCGTCGTTTTGGGCCTCGTACTTACGGCCCAATACCTGCTTACAGAAGGAAGTGTGCTTACAGTCCAATAATCCAGAGAAAGAAAAATGTCTTTCGTTGGGCTCGATATTCGTTTCGGGTCCGTAGGTTGAATGAGGCCTTGCTTGATGGATCGGCGTTGCCCAATGGACATGTGACCAAGGGATATGTGTCCATGCCGAAATATGGGCCTGGTTTGTTGGATCGTCGTGGAAAATATGTCCTCCTCAAGGGAATCCGTTTCTTTGGCACTTACCGTGGGTATTGTGCATCTGTGCCTGTAAAGGCCGAGGGTGCTCCGTCGATGTCGGATGTGGTGATGGCGAGTGCCTCTGTATGCTTGCAGGGCGTTGTTAATTTATCTGTCGTCCTCGATAGGAAACCCCACGGGGATGCTATTCCCGATTATGGGGATGTGTTTGACACCAGTAAGGGTGCGTCTCCCGTGGATGCGTGTCCACGGAATGATCAGGTCGGTAGGTTTCAGCTGTTGTTGCGCCGGAAGGTTGTTTTGAAGTCATTTACTGCGATGCAAGTATGTGCTTTCGACTATGCCTTGAATTTCTTCCATCGAACCTGGGTGGAATTGCATGATTATGACGAGGAAAAACGTGGAGGGAATTATAGGAATCTGGCTTCGAATGCCATCCTGTACTATGTATCATACGATAGCTCTCCGGAGAGCTACTGTATTCCTAATTTGAATTGTTGTATATCTTTTTAATAGATATTATTTTTATGAACTCCTGAGCTCTTTTTACTAACGCTTAATTATTTAATTTTTATATTCACCGAGTACGAACAGATACTGCAACTTGATCGAATGTCAATAAGATCCACATGTGCTTGGAATTACATTCCAAGCTTGAACTCCTGAGCTCTTTTTACTAACGCTTAATTATTTAATTTTTATATTCACCGAGCACGAACAGATACTGCAACTTGATCGAATGTCAATAAGATCCACATGTGCTTGGAATTACATTCCAAGATTAATAGAAATAAAAAAATGGAAATATGTTTTGTTTCTTTTAATAAAAGAAAGAATGCAATGAAAAATACACAACTCATTGTTATTGAAACGGGCCGCGCAGCGGAGATGTTGAAGAATTTAAAATTATATTGGCTTGTTGCTGCTAGACGCTGCTGTTGTATTCTTCACGATATCTGCGAGTACGTTCGGTGTGAGGTGTATGAATCTATCCGCTGCTGATTCTGCCCGCCTGTGTGATGGGGTGTTAGTTATATCCTCGTCTTTCCTGCTTCTGGTGTCTTTGCATGTGCTGTGTCTCGAGGATGCTGATCTTAATGTCTGTTGGTATGTCTCTCCCTGTCCAATTGTCAGTGGAAGGAATGTGCCCTTGTTCCTGTCGTTTTCCTCCATTGTAATTGCTTCTCTCTCGGGTTCAATTAACAACGGAGGGGCTCTGTCTACGTGTCCGAAGTCGATTTGGTCATGTGTCACATGCGCAGTTAGTATTTTTACTGAAGGGGATTTCCAGCTTATTTGTACGGAGTGTTTCTCTGTTGATAGTTTTAATCGAGCTTTGATGCTGCAAAAAGTAATCCCCGTCTTCATGTTTGTGTGGCTTGTTTTTATCTTTGCCTTCCATGGTATATCATCGTTCAGCGAGAAGAAAGAGTTGGAGAAGAAATTTAGCTGGAAGTGTCCGTATATTGGCAGTCTGTACCATGCTTGTCCTGATTGGTCGACGTCCAGTCTCCCATCATGTATCTCGATGTCTACTATCCCTTGTGCATTGTGTGGTGTGAGAGGTCTGTATTCGATTTGGCAGTGCTCGATCTTCATGCAGTTCCCTTTGAATTTGCTGATGGCGTAGTCCTTCAAGGAAGGGAACTGCATCTGTATTTCTTGGCTTGTATTTGTTAGCCTGTATTGGTTCCTCTTTGATTTGTGGTATCGTCCTTCGTAGTCCGTATTCATCGTATTTGATTACGGCCAATAGTATTTTGAAATATAATTAATTTAAATGAAAATTAGTAATGGAATTAATCAGGTGTCGGCGAGTATATATATTATGTTATGCAGTTGTTGTTTAGATTAATCCAACAGTGATATCGATCGGAGTACACTTGATCTAACGGCTGATATTGATCACTATTAGTGTAATGATTGCACTTTGCTTTATTGTCCCCCTAGTGAAATGTCTAATATTCCCCTGGTTTTTAAACTGTTTGGAATTAATTCAGGGGTAGGGTGTGTCTTTTAATGTTTTTGTGGGCCCAAGTACTCCGCTAGAGAGCTCCCTCAAAACTGGGTGATATAATTGGAGTAAAAGAGTACAATTTATACTAGAAGGCTTTAAGCTTTTGAGGACACGTGTCCTCACGTGACAGGCGGCCCCTATAATATTACAGGGGCCGCCGCCGCCCTCGCCCCCTTGACCGTGGTTTGCGCCGTTGACTTAGAAAATTTTTGCGAATTTAAATTCGGAAAAATTACCACCCGTCTTAGTCGATAGGTTACTTAAAGAAAAATATATGACTTGTAAAAATTTGAAAATGGGATTACGCAGTAAAAATTAAATGGAATTAATTGAAATTTAGAATAGTCATCTCACTTTATCTGAGATAATTATCCACTTCACACAATTTTAGTAATAATTTATTTAATAATTGAATATTTGGATTCACTGTAATAAACTTGGTCCCCAAATTTGATGTAGTATAAATATCTATTTATAGTACATCGTTAAAATTGAATTAATCTGTTTGGACAAATAAATTCAAAATGTTAAGGAGACCCAGATATTCCTGGCCCAGGTACACTCCTCGTCCATTGCGTCGTTTTGGGCCTCGTACTTACGGCCCAATACCTGCTTACAGAAGGAAGTGGGTTTACAGTCCAATAATCCAGAGAAAGAAAAATGTCTTTCGTTGGGCTCGATATTCGTTTCGGGTCCGTAGGTTGAATGAGGCCTTGCTTGATGGATCGGCGTTTCCCAATGGACATGTGACCAAGGGATATGTGTCCATGCCGAAATATGGGCCTGGTTTGTTGGATCGTCGTGGAAAATATGTCCTCCTCAAGGGAATCCGTTTCTTTGGCACTTACCGTGGGTATTGTGCATCTGTGCCTGTAAAGGCCGAGGGTGCTCCGTCGATGTCGGATGTGGTGATGGAGAGTGCCTCTGTATGCTTGCAGGGCGTTGTTAATTTATCTGTCGTCCTCGATAGGAAACCCCACGGGGATGCTATTCCCGATTATGGGGATGTGTTTGACACCAGTAAGGGTGCGTCTCCCGTGGATGCGTGTCCACGGAATGATCAGGTCGGTTGGTTTCAGCTGTTGTTGCGCCGGAAGGTTGTTTTGAAGTCATCTACTGCGATGCAAGTATGTGCTTTCGACTATGCCTTGAATTTCTTCCATCGAACCTGGGTGGAATTGCATGATTATGACGAGGAAAAACGTGGAGGGAATTATAGGAATCTGGCTTCGAATGCCATCCTGTACTATGTATCATACGATAGCTCTCCGGAGAGCTACTGTATTCCTAATTTGAATTGTTGTATATCTTTTTAATAGATATTATTTTTATGAACTCCTGAGCTCTTTTTACTAACGCTTAATTATTTAATTTTTATATTCACCGAGCACGAACAGATACTGCAACTTGATCGAATGTCAATAAGATCCACATGTGCTTGGAATTACATTCCAAGCTTAATAGAAATAAAAAAATGGAAATATGTTTTGTTTCTTTTAATAAAAGAAAGAATGCAATGAAAAATACACAACTCATTGTTATTGAAACGGGCCGCGCAGCGGAGATGTTGAAGAATTTAAAATTATATTGGCTTGTTGCTGCTAGACGCTGCTGTTGTATTCTTCACGATATCTGCGAGTACGTTCGGTGTGAGGTGTATGAATCTATCCGCTGCTGATTCTGCCCGCCTGTGTGATGGGGTGTTAGTTATATCCTCGTCTTTCCTGCTTCTGGTGTCTTCGCATGTGCTGTGTCTCGAGGATGCTGATCTTAATGTCTGTTGGTATGTCTCTCCCTGTCCAATTGTCAGTGGAAGGAATGTGCCCTTGTTCCTGTCGTTTTCCTCCATTGTAATTGCTTCTCTCTCGGGTTCAATTAACAACGGAGGGGCTCTGTCTACGTGTCCGAAGTCGATTTGGTCATGTGTCACATGCGCAGTTAGTATTTTTACTGAAGGGGATTTCCAGCTTATTTGTACGGAGTGTTTCTCTGTTGATAGTTTTAATCGAGCTTTGATGCTGCAAAAAGTAATCCCCGTCTTCATGTTTGTGTGGCTTGTTTTTATCTTTGCCTTCCATGGTATATCATCGTTCAGCGAGAAGAAAGAGTTGGAGAAGAAATTTAGCTGGAAGTGTCCGTATATTGGCAGTCTGTACCATGCTTGTCCTGATTGGTCGACGTCCAGTCTCCCATCATGTATCTCGATGTCTACTATCCCTTGTGCATTGTGTGGTGTGAGAGGTCTGTATTCGATTTGGCAGTGCTCGATCTTCATGCAGTTCCCTTTGAATTTGCTGATGGCGTAGTCCTTCAAGGAAGGGAACTGCATCTGTATTTCTTGGCTTGTATTTGTTAGCCTGTATTGGTTCCTCTTTGATTTGTGGTATCGTCCTTCGTAGTCCGTATTCATCGTATTTGATTACGGCCAATAGTATTTTGAAATATAATTAATTTAAATGAAAATTAGTAATGGAATTAATCAGGTGTCGGCGAGTATATATATTATGTTATGCAGTTGTTGTTTAGATTAATCCAACAGTGATATCGATCGGAGTACACTTGATCTAACGGCTGATATTGATCACTATTAGTGTAATGATTGCACTTTGCTTTATTGTCCCCCTAGTGAAATGTCTAATATTCCCCTGGTTTTTAAACTGTTTGGAATTAATTCAGGGGTAGGGTGTGTCTTTTAATGTTTTTGTGGGCCCAAGTACTCCGCTAGAGAGCTCCCTCAAAACTGGGTGATATAATTGGAGTAAAAGAGTACAATTTATACTAGAAGGCTTTAAGCTTTTGAGGACACGTGTCCTCACGTGACAGGCGGCCCCTATAATATTACAGGGGCCGCCGCCGCCCTCGCCCCCTTGACCGTGGTTTGCGCCGTTGACTTAGAAAATTTTTGCGAATTTAAATTCGGAAAAATTACCACCCGTCTTAGTCGATAGGTTACTTAAAGAAAAATATATGACTTGTAAAAATTTGAAAATGGGATTACGCAGTAAAAATTAAATGGAATTAATTGAAATTTAGAATAGTCATCTCACTTTATCTGAGATAATTATCCACTTCACACAATTTTAGTAATAATTTATTTAATAATTGAATATTTGGATTCACTGTAATAAACTTGGTCCCCAAATTTGATGTAGTATAAATATCTATTTATAGTACATCGTTAAAATTGAATTAATCTGTTTGGACAAATAAATTCAAAATGTTAAGGAGACCCAGATATTCCTGGCCCAGGTACACTCCTCGTCCATTGCGTCGTTTTGGGCCTCGTACTTACGGCCCAATACCTGCTTACAGAAGGAAGTGGGTTTACAGTCCAATAATCCAGAGAAAGAAAAATGTCTTTCGTTGGGCTCGATATTCGTTTCGGGTCCGTAGGTTGAATGAGGCCTTGCTTGATGGATCGGCGTTTCCCAATGGACATGTGACCAAGGGATATGTGTCCATGCCGAAATATGGGCCTGGTTTGTTGGATCGTCGTGGAAAATATGTCCTCCTCAAGGGAATCCGTTTCTTTGGCACTTACCGTGGGTATTGTGCATCTGTGCCTGTAAAGGCCGAGGGTGCTCCGTCGATGTCGGATGTGGTGATGGAGAGTGCCTCTGTATGCTTGCAGGGCGTTGTTAATTTATCTGTCGTCCTCGATAGGAAACCCCACGGGGATGCTATTCCCGATTATGGGGATGTGTTTGACACCAGTAAGGGTGCGTCTCCCGTGGATGCGTGTCCACGGAATGATCAGGTCGGTTGGTTTCAGCTGTTGTTGCGCCGGAAGGTTGTTTTGAAGTCATCTACTGCGATGCAAGTATGTGCTTTCGACTATGCCTTGAATTTCTTCCATCGAACCTGGGTGGAATTGCATGATTATGACGAGGAAAAACGTGGAGGGAATTATAGGAATCTGGCTTCGAATGCCATCCTGTACTATGTATCATACGATAGCTCTCCGGAGAGCTACTGTATTCCTAATTTGAATTGTTGTATATCTTTTTAATAGATATTATTTTTATGAACTCCTGAGCTCTTTTTACTAACGCTTAATTATTTAATTTTTATATTCACCGAGCACGAACAGATACTGCAACTTGATCGAATGTCAATAAGATCCACATGTGCTTGGAATTACATTCCAAGCTTAATAGAAATAAAAAAATGGAAATATGTTTTGTTTCTTTTAATAAAAGAAAGAATGCAATGAAAAATACACAACTCATTGTTATTGAAACGGGCCGCGCAGCGGAGATGTTGAAGAATTTAAAATTATATTGGCTTGTTGCTGCTAGACGCTGCTGTTGTATTCTTCACGATATCTGCGAGTACGTTCGGTGTGAGGTGTATGAATCTATCCGCTGCTGATTCTGCCCGCCTGTGTGATGGGGTGTTAGTTATATCCTCGTCTTTCCTGCTTCTGGTGTCTTCGCATGTGCTGTGTCTCGAGGATGCTGATCTTAATGTCTGTTGGTATGTCTCTCCCTGTCCAATTGTCAGTGGAAGGAATGTGCCCTTGTTCCTGTCGTTTTCCTCCATTGTAATTGAACCTTCGTAGTCCGTATTCATCGTATTTGATTACGGCCAATAGTATTTTGAAATATAACTAATTTAAATGAAAATTAGTAATGGAATTAATCAGGTGTGGGCGAGTATATATATTATGTTATGCAGTTGTTGTTTAGATTAATCCAACGGTGATATCGATCGGAGTACACTTGATCTAACGGCTGATATTGATCACTATTAGTGTAATGATTGCAATTTGCTTTATTGTCCCCCTAGTGAAATGTCTAAAATACCCCTGGTTTTTAAACTGTTTGGAATTAATTCAGGGGTAGGGTGTGTCTTTTAATGTTTTTGTGGGCCCAGGTACTCCGCTAGAGAGCTCCCTCAAAACTGGGTGATATAATTGGAGTAAAAGAGTACAATTTATACTAGAAGGCTTTAAGCTTTTGAGGACACGTGTCCTCACGTGATAGGCGGCCCCTATAATATTACAGGGGCCGCCGCCGCCCTCGCCCCCTTGACCGTGGTTTGCGCCGTTGACTTCGAAAATTTTTGCGAATTTAAATTCGGAAAAATTACCACCCGTCTTAGTCGATAGGTTACTTAAAGAAAAATATATGACTTGTAAAAATTTGAAAATGGGATTACGCAGTAAAAATTAAATGGAATTAATTGAAATTTAGAATAGTCATCTCACTTTATCTGAGATAATTATCCACTTCACACAATTTTAGTAATAATTTATTTAATAATTGAATATTTGGATTCACTGTAATAAACTTGGTCCCCAAGTTTGATGTAGTATAAATATCTATTTATAGTACATCGTTAAAATTGAATTAATTTGTTTGGACAAATAAATTCAAAATGTTAAGGAGACCCAGATATTCCTGGCCCAGGTACACTCCTCGTCCATTGCGTCGTTTTGGGCCTCGTACTTACGGCCCAATACCTGCTTACAGAAGGAAGTGGGCTTACAGTCCAATAATCCAGAGAAAGAAAAATGTCTTTCGTTGGGCTCGATATTCGTTTCGGGTCCGTAGGTTGAATGAGGCCTTGCTTGATGGATCGGCGTTGCCCAATGGACATGTGACCAAGGGATATGTGTCCATGCCGAAATATGGGCCTGGTTTGTTGGATCGTCGTGGAAAATATGTCCTCCTCAAGGAAATCCGTTTCTTTGGCACTTACCGTGGGTATTGTGCATCTGTGCCTGTAAAGGCCGAGGGTGCTCCGTCGATGTTGGATGTGGTGATGGAGAGTGCCTCTGTATGCTTGCAGGGCGTTGTTAATTTATCTGTCGTCCTCGATAGGATACCCCACGGGGATGCTATTCCCGATTATGGGGATGTGTTTGACACCAGTAAGGGTGCGTCTCCCGTGGATGCGTGTCCACGGAATGATCAGGTCGGTAGGTTTCAGCTGTTGTTGCGCCGGAAGGTTGTTTTGAAGTCATCTACTGCGATGACATATATATATATAAATATATATATATATATATATATATATATTGATATGGGCTAAAAATAAGCCCTAAAGACACATTTAGTGTTGCATTAATTAGGCCCGATATGGTCCAAACATGGGGCCCACCAACAGGGTCCAAAACTCTATTTTAAATATTAATTTCGCAATTAATATTGGAGGTGAAAAATAGCTCAGCAATAAGAGTTAAACAAGGATATTACTCATGCCTGACTTAGCCTCCAAGGCACCTAATTCAATATGGAAACTCACTCCTACAAGGAAGGAGTCTAGAACCTTCCTAGAGGAGGTGACTTGTCCACCAAGTCAACCCTACTACGATTCTAAGGCTTCTCAGCCTATATAAGGGCCTGACCCCTCATTCTCAGGACTACGTTGGCTTGATTTTCTAGCAATACAGAGATACATAGGCATCTTGTGAGGACCGATCAAGAACAACCATTACAGCTCGAAACTCACCATCCCTTATATTTAATACATACAAACCCTAGCCACAATTTATAAACCCTCGATTTTATTCCACAACATATACATATATGGGCTCCGGTTCAGTTAGGAACTTATTTAAACTAGTAACTGAGTAAATAGCCGTTTGATTAGATTGATAGGAATGGTTACCTTAAAACCCTAAAACTACGTGTCCCTTATGTCGTGCATCTGTGTCAATGTTATGTTTATTTATTTATTTTCTATTATACAGCACAATTCTTTAACTTTCACATATTTTATATTATATTCATTTCAAATTTTGATTTTATTACTAAATATTTTAGTATTAGAGATTAATAAACACACAAAAATTTAATATAACATATTTACAAAACATAGGAATCACTAAAATTATTTCTAAAACAAACGTATTTTTTATTGTAAATAAAAATAGTGAATCAATTGTACATTACACATGATCTGTATACAAATTTTACATAATAATGTAAAAGCATAAAATAAATAACTAAAAACAAAATAACATATTAAAATCAATGAAATACAAATAAAAATAAGAACATTAAATAGAAAGTAATTTTTATTGTTTTTTTTCATTTTATAGCTTTGATGTTTTTTTATCCAATAACTATTATTTTGGTTTATTTTTCATATTATTTAATTTAAGCTTTTAGTGGCATTGATCTGTATAAAATAACATTGTTTTGTATTTTTACTGCAATTATTTCATGTTCTGTATATTTTTATTGTGATGTATTTATTTTTGTAAATAAATTTTGTGATATTTTGTTTTTTATTTTTTTGTTCAATTTTTTAAATATGTAACATTATTTCATTTTACATTTGTTATTTTGTTGTATTTATGTATAAAATATATTTCGTTCTGTGTTTTGATTTGAATTTGATAATTTGATAGTTTTCACGTGTTCTCTGTACTTTTTATTTTATATCCTGTAATTTTGTTGGTGTAATCTATAATTTGTTTATATGCTCTTTAATTTAGTATAAGATGTTATGCATATTTTGCTTTAGTATTTTCAGGTGTTCTATAAATTTTGTATGTTCTGTATGTATGTTTATAATATTTTGTTTGTACTGTACTTGATTTATATATTTTGTAATTGTGTTTGTTTGTTATCTATTTTCTTGTATGTGGAGAGTTTCATATATAGAGTTTCAGTGGAAACCATGTTTTTTGTGGAGTCCTAGAGTCCATTCTGCATACATTCATCAGCATTTTACAATGCATTTAACAATTTTCAACGGTCTTAGTTAGGGTTTTTTCAACAATATCGTCGAAATCCATCACAAATGTACATTATATTGCCCGCAACGACAAAATATTGAATTTTCAGAAAAAAATTTATTTTGCAGAACTAAATGTTCAAGAACAAAGCGATTTAAATATTTTACAACAATTCAATAGATGTTAAGCAGTTTACGGTCATGTTGAAGAGGAAAGCATTTTTGCATTGGTAAAACATTGTTAAATGCATATGAAAGTATGATGAACAAAGGTGGACTCCATGACTCCACAAAAACCATGGTCTCCACTGAATTTTGTTATATATATATATATATATATATATATATATATATATATATATATATACGAAGCAACACTTCTTCTAAATAATAACTAACCAGTTTCCTTTTTTAACTATTACATATTCTAACAATAATTTTTTCTTTCCGAAAATATAGTCGTTCTAATTTATGAAATAAAATAATAATATTCAAATCACTAATAACTAATAACTAATTGATTATCTTTTCCAGCTAAAAGGTAATATCTTTTCTATATTTTCTAACTAAAATGTCTCATTTTCTCCTAAATAATAACTAACCAATTACATTTTTCAACTACTACCTTTTCTAACTAAAATCTCTTCATTAAAAAAAAATTGTCGTTCTAACTAATGAAATAAACTAATAATTTTATAATTATTACTCCCTCCGTCTCATTTTTGTTGTCCATAATTTTATTATGTTTCAAGAGAATCGCAGAGTTAAATATCGGTTCCAACTTTTGCATAAATTGATATTTTTGATTAAATACACATTTTCTATATATTAGCTTAAAACTCGTGCGATGCACGGATATTCTTTAATATAATAGAATTTTTTTTTTAAGTTTGAATTAAAAATTTTAAGAAATGAATTTTGTATGCTTAAAATTTTAAATTATATGAAAAATAAAAAGTTTTGGTATCTGTTTTTTGGTACGTTATGGTACTTTACTTATTTAATTGTTTTATTTATTACTCTTAATTATTTTACTCAATTATAAAAAACAAAACACAACGCAGCTCTTACCAACACTTCTCCTAAATAGTAATTAACCAATTACCTTTTTCAGTTATTACCTTTTATTACTTTTCTAACTAAAATCTCTTTTTTCCAAAAATATGATCGTTATAATTAATGAAATAAACCAATAACATTATAATAACTAATGACTAACTGATTATCTTTTATAGTTAAATTTTAATATCTTTTTTATATTTTCCAAATAAAATATCTCATTTTCAAATTTTCTTTTCTTACTTAATTATACTTACTTAAAACATGTTATCTTTTCTATTTTTTAATAACTAATTAATATTATTTTTAGGTAAAACAAGTTATTTTGTATATTCTAAAAATATTACGGACATTTATATTTAATAAAATAAAATAAAATTATTATAATTAGTTATAATTAACAAATTAATTATATTTTCATCCAAAATACGTTACCTTTTATATTTTATCTTACTAAAACCCCTTATTTTTCAGTAGTATCACGGATAATTGTATTCAATAAAATAAAATCATAATAATTAATAATTGACTGATTACCTTTTTCAGCTAAAACGTATAATCTTATCTATATCTTATGACTAAATTTTTTAGGGCTACTCTAATACAAACCACTATTAAACAACAAACTACAAAACATCACTAATTTCTACAACAAAAATCACTAATATTTTAATTACAATATATTAATTATATTTTAATATAATTATCCCTAGTTTACCCACCCCACCCAAACCAAACCCATACCCAAACCCAAACCCAAACCCAACCCAACCCAACCCAAGAAATCACTAATATACACACCAAAAAATCAATAATTTACACCCACCCTCCATCCCCACCCCATCTATTAGTCACAGAGGCATGCCTCTATACATCTAATAACAAGTCTTATTGTTTGTAATTCTGTGCATTACTTACATGACCCTTAAACTGGTGAACCCTCTACTTGTAAAGTTTCTACTTGTGTCTAGTACTTGTAATAGACACTAAACTTCTAGCTGTGTAATTGTATAAATGTATAAACTAAGTCATGAAATAATCATAGTTGGAATTTAAAGATTGAATATCTGCCTAACTGCTAATTCGAGAAATAATTTGGTCTATTCGAGAAGTCAAGGATTCGATATGTCAAAAGACATTGTTCGATATCTCAAGGAGACAAGTCAAAGCTCCATTCAATAACTCAGGAATTCGACATGTCCAGTACTCTATTCGAGAACTCAGAAAGTCAATAGGTCAAAGTATCATTCGAGTTCTCAAAGGGTCAATAAGTAAAGTCACATTCGATATCTCAAGGACTCTATTCGACATCTCAAGGATTCCATGAGTTAAAGGCTCTATTCGATAAGTCAAGGATTCACGAAGAAAAGACTCATTCGAGAAGTGATTCGATAAGTCTAGAAAAGCTAGTTCGAGAACTCACAGTTGTCGAACTACTTAATTCTAGTTCCCGAATCAAGTACTTAATCATTTCTCGAATGGATACCTGAAGATAAATTACTGAAAATGTAAAAGCAGAAATCTGCAATAAACCAAGACACTTACAGGATCACAGTACTATAAAGTGTACATGAAAAGTCTACAAAGAAGCTTAGAGAGATGTTAGAGGGGACAAGCTACTAAAGTAGTGGATCTGAGCAGGTTAAAGAAACGGTCAAATTATATGCTGCACAGATGTGTACCAAATAAGGATAGACAAATTAGAAAGTATATATGTCTGTCACTACATTTGTAGTAAGTAGGTTGTACATGTTCTATAAGTGTACAAACTCACTTCTTTAGCAGTTAACATTTTAATTTACAATTTCGTAGATAATATCTCTCTCAGAAAACGAAGCTGAGAATACTAACGTTTTCATTTACTGAACATTTTTATTAAAGTGAGTACTTGTGTTCTTGTGTTTTATTTCTGCACATATAATCTGTTAAACACAAACACACAGTTAGCTACACATTCGCAAACAGATTCAAACAACTTGTTCCAGAATGATTTTTTTGGAAAGAAAAGAAAGGTAAAAAATAATTTCCACAACTTGTTCCAGAATGATTTTTTTGGAAAGAAAAGAAAAGAAAGATGAAGATTAGGGAAGAAGTTCTCTTTATATTTGTCTCCAAACTTTTCTTCCCATTTTTGGAAAGATTTAGAGAGAATAGAAAATGAATCATTTTCCATTCTTTTCTTTTCTTTACTAAATTTGGGAACACAATATAATATATATATATATATATTGGATCATTAATCTCATAAATTAGTACATATTTTTATATATTTTTTTCTCAAATTAATTGTATTTTATATTGAATTGAATTATTTATAGATTGATTTTAAAATTTCATTACAAGAGTGAAGAATTTATAAAAATCTGAAGGGACTAAAAAAATAACCAAATTCGAATTTAAAAATAAACAAATAATTTTATTTGATTTTATGAGTTCAATTTTTTGTTTAGATTCCACATTTTGAATCTAAGAAATTAGATTTTGACGAGTTTAAATACCCCACAAAGGGTACGGAAAATTATTTTGTTTAGTATTATAAAAAAAAATTATTTTGTTTAGTGATAATTTCAAACTATTATCTAATTATTACTTTTCAGAAATTAAAATTTGAAATACATTTTATATTAAATTCAACAATTCTCATCTATTATTTATTATTTTTAAAATGATTCTTATTTATTTTGTCTCCTCACCACCAAAATTAGATAAGATACCTCCACTGTTAAGGATATAACAGTATAAATATTATACTGATGCATTGAACTAGAAGGTTTCACCTTACTTTTTTTTGTCAGGAGAAGGTTTCACCTTACTGTATGAAAATATTATACCAATTTTGAAACACCAAGTGAGACCAGCATTGTTGTTATTGTAGTTGGCTTCACTCTTAGACACGTTTTCTTGTTCACTTAGGACGCCCAAGTAGAATTATATTTAGGCCTTGCTTAGAACGTGCATAGGATGCATGATTTCCTGTTTCCTTAATTTCTTATGCCCTCAATTTTCCAAAACTTACTTCCTTCTTGCCAAAAAGGAAAATTGAATTTAAGTTTCATGTTTGAAGGTTACAAAAATTTGAATAATTTGGTAATATTAGTTATAATATATTCCACCAAGATGCACTGAATTAACTTCAAGTAATTAATCAAGACATCAATTTTAAGTTCTAGCTTCACGAGTAAAACAGGGGGCAACTAGTATAAATTCTCCGGTTGCTGATTGGGGCGTGATGCATTGTTGTAATACAACTGCGTGGAAATATTCCTAGAAGGAACACCAGATGTGACTTAGGAAGCATGATTTCCTGTTTCTAGTTAAAATATAAATTTCCTGTTTATAGTTAAATTATAAATTTCCTGTTTCTAGTCAAAGTAATACTATTATTATAAACGTGAAAAGCTGCAGTACGTGTTTGGTCAAAAGTTGGTGACGGCATTTTCCTCATTTTTCGCCAAATGCAGGCTCAACACATCTTAATTGTTTACCACAGAATATATTTCCAAACACATAAATATGGGACTAGTATCAAAAGTAGAGTATCTAATATCTGTGAAGAAGCCATCACCCACAAGCTGAGAAGACGCCATGATACTGACATCCTCCATCTCCTTGCGTCCCCAGCATGGTACGTTACTCAATCATATATGTAACTTTTCAAATTACTTTTAAATCATCATATACTTCAGCTTTGATCATTTTCCAACTTTCATATTGTTTCTGTGCTAATTTCCTTGAAAATCCTTGACTGTTGAGAAAATATGTCTGAAAGATATATTATGGAGAATGTAAAAAGTTACAGTACGGTTCTTTTCTGGAGAAGTGCTCAAAAAGTAGTACTTTACCTCAAAATAATAATAATAATAATAATAATAATAATAATAATAATAATAATAATAATAATAATAATAAGAATTTTATTAGTGTTTAAGGAGTATGCTAGAGAAAATAATGTTAGTTGTTACTACAATAAATTTTCTAATACTTACTATTCTTAAGGTTCATATTATTAGGTATAAAAATAATATAAATTTTTAGAATAAAGAAAACAAATATTTAAAACGTTATTCAATTAAAAATAATATAATTATTATTAAATAGCAAAATTGACCTTAATATTGAAATTCATCAAAAATGCTATTTTTTTTACTAATAAAATATTTTTTTATATAAATTATATTCCAAAACGTACATATAAAAATATAGCAAAACACAAATAGACACACTTTTACAGAGCCTTAGAGCATTCACATCCCATTCCCCATCCCCAACCCAAAAACTTATTAAAAATAGTAAATCCTGATAAGTGGATTTTATATCCACTTATTATGCACTAAATGGACCTAGATTGGTGGTTTATCCTTAATTATGTTGTGTCTTTTAATTCGTTTTTGTTGTTTAATTATTTGTTGTGCAGAAATCGCAAGTTTAGGTTTTGTGGCAATAAAAGGGCTAAAAACGGTGGATTTTTGGCTCAATTTTATCAAGTGATCTGGCTACGAGGAAAAAGAATTATCATAAAGGAATCCTGAATGATATATTCTTAAATCTGAAACCCCGATTGGAATTGATATATTTTTCGTTAAGAAAAAGAAGTCCGGTTTTTGGCCCGCAATTTACCGCAGCTTGGGAATTGAAAATTTATTTATATTAATAAATACTTTATTTATTTAGAAAATTATATTTATAAATATCTAATAATATTAGATATTTATTTTTATAAATTCGAAATTAAATTAATTATTTATTAATTAAATTTTATAAACAAAAAAAAAAAAGAAAAAAAAAAAGAAAAAAAAGAAAAAGTATTCGAAGTATGTGAATGATTGTGTAGCAGGTGGGAGTAAAGCAAGCCAATCAAATGTGTGTCGGCATAAACAAATGAAAAGCAGAAGTCTAAACAAAGGTGTCGGCCAGAATCCTGTTGGCTTCATTCCTCGTCCACACGCGCCTGGGGAGCGCGTGGCGCGCACGCGCCTGGCTTAAGTCAAAATTTCCCGCGCGTGCGGTGCAGTCTTGTTTCCTGAGGCTGGGTTTGAGTTGGCAGAAAATTCAGTAGTGGTAAATCAAATTCATTCGGCCGATTTGTTTAAACTGTTGGTGCCAAATAATTGTTGGGTGGTGTGTAGTGCTGGTTGGCTGCATTATTTAAGCCTGTAAATTCTAAATTGGTGTGCTAATTCATCCTATAAATAGGATGAATTTGAGCTGAGCAAAGACACCTTGAGCTGAATTCTCTCTTGTTTCTCTCAGTTTTCAGCAACAATTTCTTTGTAATTTCAGTTCAGTTTTATTCACTTTAATTTTCTGTAAATTTAGTTTGAGTGTTATTTCGGGTGAAGATTTTAAGGCAATTATTTTGGAACGCTCATTTCTTTCGTTGGAAATTATTTCGGTTTTATTTTCTAATTTTTTATTTTGCAGGGAATTATCAGAGTGCTCGTTTCTTGCAAGTGAAAATTATTTCGGTTTTAGTTTCTAAACTCTTATAATTTTCATATTTAATTTATCGTAATTTTTAATTTAGTTTTATTATTGTTGTTATTAGTATTATTATTATTATTATTATTGTTATTATTGTTATTATTATTATTATTATTATTATTATTATTATGATTTCAATTAATCCCATGGTGACGATTCGTTTAATTATGAACTAATCGCCGTCATGGGATTCTAATGGATTTATTTACATAATTTAGTAATTCGATGCCTTAATAAATTGTGTTATGATAAAAATTTCCGATTGCCTAACGTGGTTGTGCTTAATTTATTAGATGCGTAGCTATCATCTAAATTATTAATTCTTAATGAATGCGAAAGTGGATTTGAGAATTTAGAATTTGCCATGTTAGCACAGGTTCGTAATTATCATATATAATTACGATTAGTGGTAGGGTTTTGAATCACATCGCCCTGTGTAGCCATAAACCAGGAATTTATTCGTAAACCAGTTATGTTTTCAAATCTTATAGACATATAGGGTCTAGACATAAATGGTGTCCACGCAACTTCTATCTTTTTAAGTGGATGTTTGTATGGTTTGATATAAGTTAAGGCTGAAAGGCGCTTATATTAGTTTCGTGTTCCCGGCTAGCTTTCGTAATTATCAAAATCACTTTAAATTAAGGCATCAATTCTAAATGAAATAAATAATGAAATTAGAATCCCATGTTTATCTCATATATAAAATCTTATTATTTGTAGTCGTTATTTCATTAATTAATTGTGATTAAATCAAACCAACCATTTCGTTGTTCAGGCTTCTATAATTAACCGAACGTTGTTGAATAAACATATTTACTTAAATACACCAAGTCTTCGTGGGAACGATCCTTATTTCCCTATATTGCTTTTGGACTGCGTATACTTGCGTAGAGAAAATAGCGAACAAGTTTTTGGCGCCGCTGCCGGGGACTCGGTGTTATTTTGTTTATGTGTTTTACTACAATAGAAGTTAATTTGTTTGACTTGAACATTTTATCTTATATTTTGAAGTGATTATTTGTGTTCAGATACTTGGATTTTTATGCTAACACGTGCTAAAGCATTAAAAGCCAAGCAAGTACTTAAACTAGCAAATACTCACAAGATGGACGGAGAAGCCGAAGTAGTTGCACCTGCAGCAGCAAGGGCTTTAATGGACTACTCGCAACCGAAGATTGATGACATTCAGTCAAGTATCATTCGTCCAGCAATTGCGGCTCCTACATTTGAAATTAAATCCAGCACTATTCAGATGGTGCAGAATCAAGTACAGTACGGAGGAACTGCAACGGAAGATCCTAACTTACACGTTAGGAACTTCATAGAAATATGCGACACATTTAGATTCAACAATGTGTCAGATGATGCTGTGAAGTTGAGACTCTTCCCGTTTTCCTTAAGAGACAAGGCCAAAAGTTGGTTACACTCTCTACCACCGGGATCTATCACCACTTGGGCTGATCTAGCTCAAAAGTTTCTTAGCAAATTCTTTCCCATGGCAAAGACTGCAGCTATAAGGAATGCTATCACGCAATTTTCTCAACAGTCTGGTGAATCTTTATGTGAAGCGTGGGAAAGATACAAGGAAATGCTTCGACAATGCCCTCATCATGGCATGCCAAATTGGATGGTCATAAATTGCTTCTATAATGGACTAGGATTACAATCAAGGCCAATGGTAGATGCAGCTTCAGGGGGAGCATTATGGGCTAAAAGTTATGAGGAGGCCTACGATCTTATCGAGATGATGGCAGCTAATGAATATCAAAATCCAACTCAGAGGATGCCACAACAGAAGGTAGCAGGAATTCTTAATGTCGACAAGGCCACTTCCTTAGCAGCTCAGATAGAGGCTTTGAACTTGAAAATAGACTCTTTGACAGCACAAGGATTTCATCAAGTTTCTAGTGTTTGTGAGTTGTGTGCGGGCGCACATGAATCAAACCAATGTGCCATCTCAAACGAGTCGGTTCAATTCGTAAGCAATTTCCAAAGACAGCAACAGCCAGCTCCAAATTCCTACCATCCGAACAACCGAAATCATCCAAATTTCAGTTGGAGCAATAATCAAGGAGGAGCACAACAATCAAATCAGCCCTACCAACAATTTCAAAATCAGCAGTTTGGAGCTAGGCCATATAATCCATCTGGATTCCAGCAACAACAGGGGCACCAATATCAGCAACAATATGCCCCACGACAATTTCAACCCCCAGGATTTCAACAACAATCCTATGGGAATTCTGGGCAATCATCTTCTAGTGAAAAGGCAGAATTGGAGGAGTTGAGGTTGGCATCCAAAAGCCAAGCGGCTTCTATTAAAAATCTGGAAACTCAATTGGGACAACTCGCTAGTTTCATGATGAGCCGACCACAAGGAACACTCCCCAGTGATACTGAAGCTAATCCAGGGAGAAAGAACAACCAAGAGCACATTAAAGCCATCACTTTAAGATCGGGAAAAGTCATAGAAGGCACTGAATTGGAAAGAGCAAAAAGAATTCTGCCCGATGAAGAAACAGTGAACGTGGGAGATACCGAGGACAAGGGTAAGGCTCCAATTTCAAGCACGGAGGTAGAAGAAAGTGTACCATCTCCTAAACAATCAGTCCCTACACAGAAAGAAGCAGAAGAGCATGTCTATCCACTTCCGCCATTTCCTCGACGTTTGCAAAAACAGAAACTGGACAAGCAGTTTGGCAAATTTCTTGAAGTCTTTAAGAAATTACATATCAACATACCATTTGCTGAAGCCCTGGAACAAATGCCGAGTTATGCCAAGTTCATGAAGGGCATTCTATCGAGAAAAGTAAAACTTGAGGACTTAGAAACTGTTGCTTTGACAGAGGAGTGTAGTGCGGTATTGCAACAAAAGTTACCGCCTAAGCTAAAGGATCCTGGAAGTTTCACCATACCATGCACCATTGGGAATTTGTCTTTTGACAAATGTTTATGTGATTTAGGAGCGAGCATCAACCTCATGCCATACTCAGTTTTCTTACAGCTTGGCCTTCCTGAGCCAACCCCGACGAGCATGTCACTTCAGTTGGCTGATCGCTCTATCACTTATCCTCGGGGAGTTGTTGAAGATGTCCTAGTGAAAGTAGACAAACTTATCTTCCCAGCAGATTTTGTCATACTTGATTTCGAAGAGGACAAGAAGATTCCAATCATTCTTGGTAGACCATTTTTGGCGACAGGACAAACATTGATTGACGTCCAAAAGGGGGAACTTACAATGAGGGTGCATGATCAAAATGTCACTTTCAACGTTTTTAAAGCCATGAAGTTTCCAACAGAAGAAGAACAGTGTCTGAAGGTAGACTTGATTGAGTCTACGGTACAAGAAAAGTTGGATCACATGTTCATGAATGACACTTTGGAAAAGGCCCTTAGTGGAAGGTATTCATTAGATGAAGATGATATAGATGAACAATTGCAATATCTTGATGCTCTGCCATGGCAAAGAAAATTTGAAAGACCAGTTGAATCATTGGATCTGCCAGAACTAAAGGGGCCGCATCAGCAAATGAAACCATCTATCGAGGAAGCTCCAACTCTAGAGCTCAAACCACTTCCTAGTCACTTAAAGTATGCTTCTCTTGGTGAATCATCTACCTTACCTGTGATTATATCTGCTAAACTTTCAGACTCTGAGGAAGACAAGCTTTTAAGAGTCCTGAGGGAATTCAAAACAGCCATTGGTTGGACTCTAGCGGATATCAAAGGCATCAGCCCAGCTTATTGTCAACATAAAATTCCATTGGAAGAAGGTAGTAAACCAACAGTGGAGCATCAAAGGCGGCTAAATCCTCTTATGAAAGAGGTAGTGAAGAAAGAAATCATCAAGTGGCTGGATGCAGGGATTATCTATCCCATTTCTGACAGTGCATGGGTGAGTCCAGTGCAATGTGTGCCGAAGAAAGGAGGCATGACTGTGATTACCAATGAAAAGAATGAACTCATCTCTACTCGCACAGTCACCGGTTGGCGAATCTGCATGGACTACCGGAAGTTGAATAAAGCCACAAGGAATGATCATTTTCCCCTTCCGTTCATTGATCAGATGCTAGATAGACTAGCCGGTCATGATTATTACTGCCTTCTGGATGGTTATTCTGGATATAACCAAATCTGCATTGCTCCTGAGGATCAGGAGAAAACAACATTTACATGCCCGTTCGGCACTTTCGCCTTTCGGCGGGTTTCTTTTGGCTTGTGTGGAGCACCTGGTACTTTTCAAAGGTGCATGATGGCCATCTTCTCAGACATGATTGGCAAGACTGTAGAAGTCTTCATGGATGACTTCTCTGTATTCGGTCTATCTTTTGATGAATGCTTGCAAAATCTTGGCTCAGTGCTGAAAAGATGCGTGGAAACTAACCTACTGCTCAATTGGGAGAAGTGCCACTTCATGGTACAAGAAGGAACTATTCTCGGGCACAAGGTGTCAAGGAAAGGTCTAGAAGTGGACAGAGCAAAGATAGAAGCTATTGAAAAGCTGCCGCCGCCTAATTCAGTGCGAGGGATTCGCAGTTTCCTTGGGCACGCAGGTTTCTATAGGCGTTTCATCAAGGATTTCGCAAAAATTTCCAAACCTTTGTGTCAGCTGCTGGAAAAAGATATTCATTTCAAATTTAACGAAGAATGTCTCACAGCTTTCGAGACTCTGAAGAAGAAATTGATTTCAGCACCCGTGATCATTGCTCCAGATTGGAGTGAGCCTTTCGCTATGATGTGTGATGCTAGCGATTACGCAGTTGGGGCCGTTCTTGGCCAAAAGAAAAATAAAATGTTTCATGTCATCTGTTATGCAAGCAAAACCCTCAGCGATGCTCAATTAAACTACACTACCACTGAGAAGGAGTTGTTAGCCATAGTTTATGGTTTTGAAAAATTCCGTTCATACTTACTTGGCACGATGGTGACTGTATACACTGATCACGTGGCTATCAGATATCTGCTCTCTAAAAAGGACTCCAAACCTAGGTTGATTCGATGGATTCTTCTGCTGCAAGAATTCGATGTGGAGATCAAGGATAGAAAAGGGACTGAAAACCAAGTAGCCGACCATCTCTCACGATTGGAAGACCTTGGGAAGACATCCCAAGACAAAACCGTCATTAATGAATCCTTTCCTGATGAACAGTTGTTTGGGATACAAGAAGAAGAGCCTTGGTTTGCAGACATTGTGAACTTTCTGGTGAGTCGAGTGATTCCTCCCGAGCTCTCTTTTGCACAAAGAAAGAAATTCTTGCATGAAGTCAAATGGTATCGTTGGGACGAACCATATCTGTTTAAACAAGGAGCCGATCAGGTGATTAGGAGATGTGTGCCATACAGTGAAACAGAGGCTATTCTAAGGGATTATCACGCCACGACATATGGTGGCCATTATGGAAGTGAAAAGACCGCAACTCGAATTCTTCAAGCAGGATTTTATTGGCCATCCCTTTTTAAGGATGCTCATCAGTTTGTGCTAAAATGTGATCGTTGTCAGCGTGTTGGTAACATATCTAGGAGGAATGAGATGCCTCTCAATGTAATGCTAGAGGTGGAAATCTTCGATGTTTGGGGCATCGATTTCATGGGACCATTCATTTCCTCCTGTAGCAACCAATACATCTTGCTAGCCGTTGATTATGTTTCCAAATGGGTTGAAGTCAAGGCACTTCCGACCAATAATGCCAATGTCGTGCTCAACTTCCTTCACAAGAACATCTTCACAAGATTCGGCACTCCTCGAGTAATCATAAGCGATGAAGGTACTCACTTTTGCAATCGCAAATTTACTAATCTTATGGCAAGGTACAACATCAACCACCGGGTAGCTACGGCATACCACCCGCAAACCAATGGCCAAGCCGAGGTATCTAATCGCGAGATTAAGCGCATTCTGGAAAAAGTGGTGAATCCTTCGAGAAAGGATTGGTCTTTAAAACTCGATGAAGCCGCATGGGCTTATCGTACAGCATATAAAACATCCTTGGGTATGTCACCATATCAGCTTGTCTATGGGAAGGCTTGTCATCTGCCTGCCGAACTAGAGCACAAAGCTTATTGGGCTTTGAAGAAGCTAAATTTTGATCTTAAGGCCGCAGGTGAGAAAAGGATGGTGCAACTCAACGAGATGGACGAGTTTCGATTGCAGGCATATGAGAACAATAAGCTCTATAAGGAGAAAGTGAAACGATGGCATGATCGTCGTCTTATTCAAAAGGTATTCGTTCCTGGCCAGTCGGTCTTATTATATAACTCTCGTCTTCGATTGTTTCCAGGGAAGCTCAAATCAAGATGGTCAGGGCCATTTGTTGTCAAAACTGTGTTTCCACACGGAGCGGTGGAAATCTTTGAGAAATCACCCGATCAATCATTCAAAGTGAATGGGCAGAGATTGAAACCCTATTTTGGTGACACGGTGAACCGTGAGGCTGATACCACCAAGTTGGCCACCACATGATTCTCAGTATAATCGTCAAGCTAGCGACAATAAACAAGCGCTTCATGGGAGGCAACCCATAGGTTTGGTGTTTTTATGTGTGGTTTGATTTTGTGTGATTTTTTCAGTTTGCAGGCCATTGGCGAGTTGCAGGATTAGCCTCAGGTTGGAGCTCATTTCCACCACTTGATTCACCACCCGAGGAGGGTGACGATGCCAGCAGTTAGGGGAGTCTCTTTTATCCTTTATCTATACCTTCAATGAGGACATTGAATAATTTAAGTTTGGGGGTGATTTAGGATAATTGATTAATTGAGTCATAGTATGCATACAGTTTCATGTAGTTCATAATATACCATGCTAGTATAATTTCATATAATTCATATATATATATATCCACTTATTATGCACTAAATGGACCTAGATTGGTGGTTTATCCTTAATTATGTTGTGTCTTTTAATTCGTTTTTGTTGTTTAATTATTTGTTATGCAGAAATCGCAAGTTTTGGTTTTGTGGCAATAAAAGGGCTAAAAACGGTGGATTTTTGGCTCAATTTTATCAAGTGATCTGGCTACGAGGAAAAAGAATTATCATAAAGGAATCCTGAATGATATATTCTTAAATCTGGAACCCCGATTGGAATTGATATATTTTTCGTTAAGAAAAAGAAGTCCGGTTTTTGGCCCGCAATTTACCGCAGCTTGGGAATTGAAAATTTATTTATATTAATAAATACTTTATTTATTTAGAAAATTATATTTATAAATATCTAATAATATTAGATATTTATTTTTATAAATTCGAAATTAAATTAATTATTTATTAATTAAATTTTATAAACAAAAAAAAAAGAAAAGAAAAAAAGAAAAAAAAGAAAAAAAGAAAAAGTATTCGAAGTATGTGAATGATTGTGTAGCAGGTGGGAGTAAAGCAAGCCAATCAAATGTGTGTCGGCATAAACAAATGAAAAGCAGAAGTCTAAACAAAGGTGTCGGCCAGAATCCTGTTGGCTTCATTCCTCGTCCACACGCGCCTGGGGAGCGCGTGGCGCGCACGCGCCTGGCTTAAGTCAAAATTTCCCGCGCGTGCGGTGCAGTCTTGTTTCCTGAGGCTGGGTTTGAGTTGGCAGAAAATTCAGTAGTGGTAAATCAAATTCATTCGGCCGATTTGTTTAAACTGTTGGTGCCAAATAATTGTTGGGTGGTGTGTAGTGCTGGTTGGCTGCATTATTTAAGCCTGTAAATTCTAAATTGGTGTGCTAATTCATCCTATAAATAGGATGAATTTGAGCTGAGCAAAGACACCTTGAGCTGAATTCTCTCTTGTTTCTCTCAGTTTTCAGCAACAATTTCTTTGTAATTTCAGTTCAGTTTTATTCACTTTAATTTTCTGTAAATTTAGTTTGAGTGTTATTTCGGGTGAAGATTTTAAGGCAATTATTTTGGAACGCTCATTTCTTTCGTTGGAAATTATTTCGGTTTTATTTTCTAATTTTTTATTTTGCAGGGAATTATCGGAGTGCTCGTTTCTTGCAAGTGAAAATTATTTCGGTTTTAGTTTCTAAACTCTTATAATTTTCATATTTAATTTATCGTAATTTTTAATTTAGTTTTATTATTGTTGTTATTAGTATTATTATTATTATTATTATTGTTATTATTGTTATTATTATTATTATTATTATTATTATTATTATTATTATTATTATTATTATTATTATTATTATTATTATTATGATTTCAATTAATCCCATGGTGACGATTCGTTTAATTATGAACTAATCGCCGTCATGGGATTCTAATGGATTTATTTACATAATTTAGTAATTCGATGCCTTAATAAATTGTGTTATGATAAAAATTTCCGATTGCCTAACGTGGTTGTGCTTAATTTATTAGATGCGTAGCTATCATCTAAATTATTAATTCTTAATGAATGCGAAAGTGGATTTGAGAATTTAGAATTTGCCATGTTAGCACAGGTTCGTAATTATCATATATAATTACGATTAGTGGTAGGGTTTTGAATCACATCGCCCTGTGTAGCCATAAACCAGGAATTTATTCGTAAACCAGTTATGTTTTCAAATCTTATAGACATATAGGGTCTAGACATAAATGGTGTCCACGCAACTTCTATCTTTTTAAGTGGATGTTTGTATGGTTTGATATAAGTTAAGGCTGAAAGGCGCTTATATTAGTTTCGTGTTCCCGGCTAGCTTTCGTAATTATCAAAATCACTTTAAATTAAGGCATCAATTCTAAATGAAATAAATAATGAAATTAGAATCCCATGTTTATCTCATATATAAAATCTTATTATTTGTAGTCGTTATTTCATTAATTAATTGTGATTAAATCAAACCAACCATTTCGTTGTTCAGGCTTCTATAATTAACCGAACGTTGTTGAATAAACATATTTACTTAAATACACCAAGTCTTCGTGGGAACGATCCTTATTTCCCCATATTGCTTTTGGACTGCGTATACTTGCGTAGAGAAAATAGCGAACAAGTTTTTGGCGCCGCTGCCGGGGACTCGGTGTTATTTTGTTTATGTGTTTTACTACAATAGAAGTTAATTTGTTTGACTTGAACATTTTATCTTATATTTTGAAGTGATTATTTGTGTTCAGATACTTGGATTTTTATGCTAACACGTGCTAAAGCATTAAAAGCCAAGCAAGTACTTAAACTAGCAAATACTCACAAGATGGACGGAGAAGCCGAAGTAGTTGCACCTGCAGCAGCAAGGGCTTTAATGGACTACTCGCAACCGAAGATTGATGACATTCAGTCAAGTATCATTCGTCCAGCAATTGCGGCTCCTACATTTGAAATTAAATCCAGCACTATTCAGATGGTGCAGAATCAAGTACAGTACGGAGGAACTGCAACGGAAGATCCTAACTTACACATTAGGAACTTCATAGAAATATGCGACACATTTAGATTCAACAATGTGTCAGATGATGCTGTGAAGTTGAGACTCTTCCCGTTTTCCTTAAGAGACAAGGCCAAAAGTTGGTTACACTCTCTGCCACCGGGATCTATCACCACTTGGGCTGATCTAGCTCAAAAGTTTCTTAGCAAATTCTTTCCCATGGCAAAGACTGCAGCTATAAGGAATGCTATCACGCAATTTTCTCAACAGTCTGGTGAATCTTTATGTGAAGCGTGGGAAAGATACAAGGAAATGCTTCGACAATGCCCTCATCATGGCATGCCAAATTGGATGGTCATAAATTGCTTCTATAATGGACTAGGAATACAATCAAGGCCAATGGTAGATGCAGCTTCAGGGGGAGCATTATGGGCTAAAAGTTATGAGGAGGCCTACGATCTTATCGAGATGATGGCAGCTAATGAATATCAAAATCCAACTCAGAGGATGCCACAACAGAAGGTAGCAGGAATTCTTAATGTCGACAAGGCCACTTCCTTAGCAGCTCAGATAGAGGCTTTGAACTTGAAAATAGACTCTTTGACAGCACAAGGATTTCATCAAGTTTCTAGTGTTTGTGAGTTGTGTGCGGGCGCACATGAATCAAACCAATGTGCCATCTCAAACGAGTCGGTTCAATTCGTAAGCAATTTCCAAAGACAGCAACAGCCAGCTCCAAATTCCTACCATCCGAACAACCGAAATCATCCAAATTTCAGTTGGAGCAATAATCAAGGAGGAGCACAACAATCAAATCAGCCCTACCAACAATTTCAAAATCAGCAGTTTGGAGCTAGGCCATATAATCCATCTGGATTCCAGCAACAACAGGGGCACCAATATCAGCAACAATATGCCCCACGACAATTTCAACCCCCAGGATTTCAACAACAATCCTATGGGAATTCTGGGCAATCATCTTCTAGTGAAAAGGCAGAATTGGAGGAGTTGAGGTTGGCATCCAAAAGCCAAGCGGCTTCTATTAAAAATCTGGAAACTCAATTGGGACAACTCGCTAGTTTCATGATGAGCCGACCACAAGGAACACTCCCCAGTGATACTGAAGCTAATCCAGGGAGAAAGAACAACCAAGAGCACATTAAAGCCATCACTTTAAGATCGGGAAAAGTCACAGAAGGCACTGAATTGGAAAGAGCAAAAAGAATTCTGCCCGATGAAGAAACAGTGAACGTGGGAGATACCGAGGACAAGGGTAAGGCTCCAATTTCAAGCACGGAGGTAGAAGAAAGTGTACCATCTCCTAAACAATCAGTCCCTACACAGAAAGAAGCAGAAGAGCATGTCTATCCACCTCCGCCATTTCCTCGACGTTTGCAAAAACAGAAACTGGACAAGCAGTTTGGCAAATTTCTTGAAGTCTTTAAGAAATTACATATCAACATACCATTTGCTGAAGCCCTGGAACAAATGCCGAGTTATGCCAAGTTCATGAAGGGCATTCTATCGAGAAAAGTAAAACTTGAGGACTTAGAAACTGTTGCTTTGACAGAGGAGTGTAGTGCGGTATTGCAACAAAAGTTACCGCCTAAGCTAAAGGATCCTGGAAGTTTCACCATACCATGCACCATTGGGAATTTGTCTTTTGACAAATGTTTATGTGATTTAGGAGCGAGCATCAACCTCATGCCATACTCAGTTTTCTTACAGCTTGGCCTTCCTGAGCCAACCCCGACGAGCATGTCACTTCAGTTGGCTGATCGCTCTATCACTTATCCTCGGGGAGTTGTTGAAGATGTCCTAGTGAAAGTAGACAAACTTATCTTCCCAGCAGATTTTGTCATACTTGATTTCGAAGAGGACAAGAAGATTCCAATCATTCTTGGTAGACCATTTTTGGCGACAGGACAAACATTGATTGACGTCCAAAAGGGGGAACTTACAATGAGGGTGCATGATCAAAATGTCACTTTCAACGTTTTTAAAGCCATGAAGTTTCCAACAGAAGAAGAACAGTGTCTGAAGGTAGACTTGATTGAGTCTACGGTACAAGAAAAGTTGGATCACATGTTCATGAATGACACTTTGGAAAAGGCCCTTAGTGGAAGGTATTCATTAGATGAAGATGATATAGATGAACAATTGCAATATCTTGATGCTCTGCCATGGCAAAGAAAATTTGAAAGACCAGTTGAATCATTGGATCTGCCAGAACTAAAGGGGCCGCATCAGCAAATGAAACCATCTATCGAGGAAGCTCCAACTCTAGAGCTCAAACCACTTCCTAGTCACTTAAAGTATGCTTCTCTTGGTGAATCATCTACCTTACCTGTGATTATATCTGCTAAACTTTCAGACTCTGAGGAAGACAAGCTTTTAAGAGTCCTGAGGGAATTCAAAACAGCCATTGGTTGGACTCTAGCGGATATCAAAGGCATCAGCCCAGCTTATTGTCAACATAAAATTCCATTGGAAGAAGGTAGTAAACCAACAGTGGAGCATCAAAGGCGGCTAAATCCTCTTATGAAAGAGGTAGTGAAGAAAGAAATCATCAAGTGGCTGGATGCAGGGATTATCTATCCCATTTCTGACAGTGCATGGGTGAGTCCAGTGCAATGTGTGCCGAAGAAAGGAGGCATGACTGTGATTACCAATGAAAAGAATGAACTCATCTCTACTCGCACAGTCACCGGTTGGCGAATCTGCATGGACTACCGGAAGTTGAATAAAGCCACAAGGAATGATCATTTTCCCCTTCCGTTCATTGATCAGATGCTAGATAGACTAGCCGGTCATGATTATTACTGCCTTCTGGATGGTTATTCTGGATATAACCAAATCTGCATTGCTCCTGAGGATCAGGAGAAAACAACATTTACATGCCCGTTCGGCACTTTCGCCTTTCGGCGGGTTTCTTTTGGCTTGTGTGGAGCACCTGGTACTTTTCAAAGGTGCATGATGGCCATCTTCTCAGACATGATTGGCAAGACTGTAGAAGTCTTCATGGATGACTTCTCTGTATTCGGTCTATCTTTTGATGAATGCTTGCAAAATCTTGGCTCAGTGCTGAAAAAATGCGTGGAAACTAACCTACTGCTCAATTGGGAGAAGTGCCACTTCATGGTACAAGAAGGAACTATTCTCGGGCACAAGGTGTCAAGGAAAGGTCTAGAAGTGGACAGAGCAAAGATAGAAGCTATTGAAAAGCTGCCGCCGCCTAATTCAGTGCGAGGGATTCGCAGTTTCCTTGGGCACGCAGGTTTCTATAGGCGTTTCATCAAGGATTTCGCAAAAATTTCCAAACCTTTGTGTCAGCTGCTGGAAAAAGATATTCATTTCAAATTTAACGAAGAATGTCTCACAGCTTTCGAGACTCTGAAGAAGAAATTGATTTCAGCACCCGTGATCATTGCTCCAGATTGGAGTGAGCCTTTCGCTATGATGTGTGATGCTAGCGATTACGCAGTTGGGGCCGTTCTTGGCCAAAAGAAAAATAAAATGTTTCATGTCATCTATTATGCAAGCAAAACCCTCAGCGATGCTCAATTAAACTACACTACCACTGAGAAGGAGTTGTTAGCCATAGTTTATGGTTTTGAAAAATTCCGTTCATACTTACTTGGCACGATGGTGACTGTATACACTGATCACGCGGCTATCAGATATCTGCTCTCTAAAAAGGACTCCAAACCTAGGTTGATTCGATGGATTCTTCTGCTGCAAGAATTCGATGTGGAGATCAAGGATAGAAAAGGGACTGAAAACCAAGTAGCCGACCATCTCTCACGATTGGAAGACCTTGGGAAGACATCCCAAGACAAAACCGTCATTAATGAATCCTTTCCTGATGAACAGTTGTTTGGGATACAAGAAGAAGAGCCTTGGTTTGCAGACATTGTGAACTTTCTGGTGAGTCGAGTGATTCCTCCCGAGCTCTCTTTTGCACAAAGAAAGAAATTCTTGCATGAAGTCAAATGGTATCGTTGGGACGAACCATATCTGTTTAAACAAGGAGCCGATCAGGTGATTAGGAGATGTGTGCCATACAGTGAAACAGAGGCTATTCTAAGGGATTATCACGCCACGACATATGGTGGCCATTATGGAAGTGAAAAGACCGCAACTCGAATTCTTCAAGCAGGATTTTATTGGCCATCCCTTTTTAAGGATGCTCATCAGTTTGTGCTAAAATGTGATCGTTGTCAGCGTGTTGGTAACATATCTAGGAGGAATGAGATGCCTCTCAATGTAATTCTAGAGGTGGAAATCTTCGATGTTTGGGGCATCGATTTCATGGGACCATTCATTTCCTCCTGTAGCAACCAATACATCTTGCTAGCCGTTGATTATGTTTCCAAATGGGTTGAAGTCAAGGCACTTCCGACCAATAATGCCAATGTCGTGCTCAACTTCCTTCACAAGAACATCTTCACAAGATTCGGCACTCCTCGAGTAATCATAAGCGATGAAGGTACTCACTTTTGCAATCGCAAATTTACTAATCTTATGGCAAGGTACAACATCAACCACCGGGTAGCTACGGCATACCACCCGCAAACCAATGGCCAAGCCGAGGTATCTAATCGCGAGATTAAGCGCATTCTGGAAAAAGTGGTGAATCCTTCGAGAAAGGATTGGTCTTTAAAACTCGATGAAGCCGCATGGGCTTATCGTACAGCATATAAAACACCCTTGGGTATGTCACCATATCAGCTTGTCTATGGGAAGGCTTGTCATCTGCCTGCCGAACTAGAGCACAAAGCTTATTGGGCTTTGAAGAAGCTAAATTTTGATCTTAAGGCCGCAGGTGAGAAAAGGATGGTGCAACTCAACGAGATGGACGAGTTTCGATTGCAGGCATATGAGAACAATAAGCTCTATAAGGAGAAAGTGAAACGATGGCATGATCGTCGTCTTATTCAAAAGGTATTCGTTCCTGGCCAGTCGGTCTTATTATATAACTCTCGTCTTCGATTGTTTCCAGGGAAGCTCAAATCAAGATGGTCAGGGCCATTTGTTGTCAAAACTGTGTTTCCACACGGAGCGGTGGAAATCTTTGAGAAATCACCCGATCAATCATTCAAAGTGAATGGGCAGAGATTGAAACCCTATTTTGGTGACACGGTGAACCGTGAGGCTGATACCACCAAGTTGGCCACCACATGATTCTCAGTATAATCGTCAAGCTAGCGACAATAAACAAGCGCTTCATGGGAGGCAACCCATAGGTTTGGTGTTTTTATGTGTGGTTTGATTTTGTGTGATTTTTTCAGTTTGCAGGCCATTGGCGAGTTGCAGGATTAGCCTCAGGTTGGAGCTCATTTCCACCACTTGATTCACCACCCGAGGAGGGTGACGATGCCAGCAGTTAGGGGAGTCTCTTTTATCCTTTATCTATACCTTCAATGAGGACATTGAATAATTTAAGTTTGGGGGTGATTTAGGATAATTGATTAATTGAGTCATAGTATGCATACAGTTTCATGTAGTTCATAATATACCATGCTAGTATAATTTCATATAATTCATATATATATATATATAAAAATATATTGCATATTCATGATTAGTTGCATATCATATTTTCCTTGATCCCGTAGCGCTTGGCGATTCCGTTTAGTAGTCAATGATGAATTTGAGTGTGATAATGATGGATAGAGGGTTGATTTAAATACTTATGAATTGACGTGCATGTTGCAGAAACACAATCTTACACAACTCATCATTTGCTTTTGGGCTAGGTTAAGGTCATGCTTGTTTGGTTGTTGAAATTTAATCATCTGATTATATTCAGAATTTTCTTTATTCCCTTGATGGCGTAGGAGCACTAAATTCTAAGTTTGGGGGAAACCAGGAATTTCATGCTAGTAATTTGTCAATAATGGCTAGGCGTCAAATGGCTAGTAGCCGGCTCATATTTATATGAGTAGTCTAGGGTTGGAAATGAGAAAGGCTCATTCCAGATTGCTAAAAAAAAATGAGAAAAAGAAAAGAAAAGAAAGAAAAAAAAAAGAGTCAAAAGTCCAAATGTTAAATGCAAAATTGGCCAGGGTGAGCTCTTTAATACTCGAGCAATTAAGTACGAGGGGACTTTGTGCCTAGTGACCTAAGGCTTTTATAGTCTGGGATCCACTGACCTAACGCTCGCTACATGGGTATTATTGTATAAGCCTTTTGGGGTCTCATCCATTGCACGGTCAAATAAGCATGTGTGTTGTGTATAGTATTATGCGTCATAGTTGTTAATAAAGCATGAATTCCTGTCTAACTCAAATGATGATGGAGGTGTTTCTAGGTTATGAAGTGTCTAGCGTCCATTCTATTTATAAACTTGTGATTGTTATGACGAAGAATATGTATGGTTTTGATCTAGTGCTAAGAGTAATTCTGATGAGTATTGCACACACGCACGTTTCTGTACTTGTAAATGTTAATATGGTGATATTTAGTCGATCTCTATTTGGAGTTATCACATTCTCTGAGACACTCTGCTAAATTGGTTTTTGCCTTGCCTATGGGATCCTTGCATCGTTTGCAATCATGCATTTAGAGATAATCGAGTCTGTTTCGCTTGAGGACAAGCTTCAGTTTAAGTTTGAGGGTGTGATAAGTGGATTTTATATCCACTTATTATGCACTAAATGGACCTAGATTGGTGGTTTATCCTTAATTATGTTGTGTCTTTTAATTCGTTTTTGTTGTTTAATTATTTGTTGTGCAGAAATCGCAAGTTTAGGTATTGTGGCAATACAAGGGCTAAAAACGGTGGATTTTTGGCTCAATTTTATCAAGTGATCTGGCTACGAGGAAAAAGAATTATCATAAAGGAATCCTGAATGATATATTCTTAAATCTGGAACCCCGATTGGAATTGATATATTTTTCGTTAAGAAAAAGAAGTCCGGTTTTTGGCCCGCAATTTACCGCAGCTTGGGAATAGAAAATTTATTTATATTAATAAATACTTTATTTATTTAGAAAATTATATTTATAAATATCTAATAATATTAGATATTTATTTTTATAAATTCGAAATTAAATTAATTATTTATTAATTAAATTTTATAAACAAAAAAAAAAAGAAAAGAAAAAAAGAAAAAAAAGAAAAAAAAGAAAAAGTATTCGAAGTATGTGAATGATTGTGTAGCAGGTGGGAGTAAAGCAAGCCAATCAAATGTGTGTCGGCATAAACAAATGAAAAGCAGAAGTCTAAACAAAGGTGTCGGCCAGAATCCTGTTGGCTTCATTCCTCGTCCACACGCGCCTGGGGAGCGCGTGGCGCGCACGCGCCTGGCTTAAGTCAAAATTTCCCGCGCGTGCGGTGCAGTCTTGTTTCCTGAGGCTGGGTTTGAGTTGGCAGAAAATTCAGTAGTGCTAAATCAAATTCATTCGGCCGATTTGTTTAAACTGTTGGTGCCAAATAATTGTTGGGTGGTGTGTAGTGCTGGTTGGCTGCATTATTTAAGCCTGTAAATTCTAAATTGGTGTGCTAATTCATCCTATAAATAGGATGAATTTGAGCTGAGCAAAGACACCTTGAGCTGAATTCTCTCTTGTTTCTCTCAGTTTTCAGCAACAATTTCTTTGTAATTTCAGTTCAGTTTTATTCACTTTAATTTTCTGTAAATTTAGTTTGAGTGTTATTTCGGGTGAAGATTTTAAGGCAATTATTTTGGAACGCTCATTTCTTTCGTTGGAAATTATTTCGGTTTTATTTTCTAATTTTTTATTTTGCAGGGAATTATCGGAGTGCTCGTTTCTTGCAAGTGAAAATTATTTCGGTTTTAGTTTCTAAACTCTTATAATTTTCATATTTAATTTATCGTAATTTTTAATTTAGTTTTATTATTGTTGTTATTAGTATTATTATTATTATTATTATTGTTATTATTGTTATTATTATTATTATTATTATTATTATTATTATTATTATTATTATTATTATTATTATTATTATTATTATTATTATTATTATTATGATTTCAATTAATCCCATGGTGACGATTCGTTTAATTATGAACTAATCGCCGTCATGGGATTCTAATGGATTTATTTACATAATTTAGTAATTCGATGCCTTAATAAATTGTGTTATGATAAAAATTTCCGATTGCCTAACGTGGTTGTGCTTAATTTATTAGATGCGTAGCTATCATCTAAATTATTAATTCTTAATGAATGCGAAAGTGGATTTGAGAATTTAGAATTTGCCATGTTAGCACAGGTTCGTAATTATCATATATAATTACGATTAGTGGTAGGGTTTTGAATCACATCGCCCTGTGTAGCCATAAACCAGGAATTTATTCGTAAACCAGTTATGTTTTCAAATCTTATAGACATATAGGGTCTAGACATAAATGGTGTCCACGCAACTTCTATCTTTTTAAGTGGATGTTTGTATGGTTTGATATAAGTTAAGGCTGAAAGGCGCTTATATTAGTTTCGTGTTCCCGGCTAGCTTTCGTAATTATCAAAATCACTTTAAATTAAGGCATCAATTCTAAATGAAATAAATAATGAAATTAGAATCCCATGTTTATCTCATATATAAAATCTTATTATTTGTAGTCGTTATTTCATTAATTAATTGTGATTAAATCAAACCAACCATTTCGTTGTTCAGGCTTCTATAATTAACCGAACGTTGTTGAATAAACATATTTACTTAAATACACCAAGTCTTCGTGGGAACGATCCTTATTTCCCTATATTGCTTTTGGACTGCGTATACTTGCGTAGAGAAAATAGCGAACAAATCCCCAAATAAAAATAGTAAATCCCCAAAATTATCAAAAAGTTTCTACATCCCATTCCCCATTTTCCATTCCCCTATCCCTATATTCTTTTTTATATTACTTCTTTCTCTCTCTTTCACTTACAATTTTAACTACCAAAACTCACCCACTATTATAAATACAATTTAATATTATTATATGAGGAGAGAGAGTGTATGAGGATGGGGATGTGGCATCAACTTTGTCCCTAAATATGGGGATTCAAACTTTGGTCCATAAATCAAACCCCAAAATGGGGAATGGGATGGAGGAGTGTTTTAGAAGAAAAGTTGGACAAATCCTCAAATTATAAGGATGGGATTGGAGTTGGGGTTGGGATGGGGGATGGGATATGAATGCTCCTAGCAATAAGACTTTACACGGCTTACAATACATATTCCTTATTAACTCCGTGCCAGTTCTAGTCAAAGTCTAGCGTGCGTTTTAACCAAAAAATCCTTGAACTTTTTAAAGATCCATAAAAGTTACCAGCATTCTGTGAATCTCTATGCATCATATGTTATCTAACTACTACACATAAGATCTATTATCGACTTCGTTCCATGAATAATATATATCAACTTTTATGATCTATTTTAATGAACTTTTTGCAAAATAATTCGACATCTTCTCACCCTTTACTATGGTAATTCTTAACTTATCTTTGTTATTGTCTCGTATGTTATCATCAAAACGAGTCCTTTACCATTTACGTCATGCATCCAAATTCTATCATTTTTTCAGTCTACTTTTCGATCCATGAGATATGTCTTATATTATCAAAATATTCATTTTAGCATATTAATAATGATCAATAAGTCTCGAAGTGATCAAATGAGCACTGAGAGCCTGCTTTATACTGTAATTGGAAGTATAAAAATAAAGTTGTTTGCTAAACACAAGGAAAGAGAATACAGTAGGAAGTGCGAATTCTCGTCAAAGTCCCTCCACCCTCTTCACCGTCCTACTTGCATTTTTGAATAGTTAATTTCTTTCCTGCCGAACACGACAAATTCTTCTACATCGTTATACAACTACCTCGTTTGATCACTCTAATTTGTATGATATAATCAATATTTAGGATTTAATAAGTCACTCTAAACTTTTACATTTTATTAAAGTTTAACCTTTGAGTGTTCTATAATATTTAATATTTATATATAATAAATATCACATTTATATTACAATATTTTCAAAACTTCTTTTTCATAGTTGTTAAGAGCAACAAATGATATATATATATATATATATATATATATATATATATATATATATATATAGTTGCATTTCATGAAGAACACCTTATATAAAGAACAATAAAAAACACCTTTTTTTCAAAAAAAAAAAATTCACCGATTTTTTTTTTAAAATCTGGTGTGTGAGGGTGCATTTTAATTATGTGGACGCCCCTGGCGGTAGGGGTGTACGCGGTGCGGTTGCGGGCGGTTTTTGGCGGTTATGGCGGTTTTTCAATTTTTGCGGTTTTTGAAATTTCCAACCACAACCGTAATTGCGGTTGCGATTATCCGCACTTGCGATTGCGATTAATGTCGCGGTTATGCGGTGCGGTTTGCGGTTCAACCACCTATTAAAATTTGTATAAAAATATATTTTTAAATTGAAAAAATTTGATGTTTTTTTGTGACTAAAATTTTGATAAATAATTGGTGATATTTCAAGTCTAAAAATCACGAATACAAAGAGATGTAAACCAACAGAATACAAAGAAATATGATGTATAAGCCCATGACAAGAAAAGATGTAAACCAACACAATACAAAGAAATATGATGTATAAGCCCATGACAAGAAAAGATAATGGGATAAGTCCATGACAAGAAAAGACAATGTAAAACTAACATAATTCAAATAAATGTGATGTAAGGCCCGAACATCAATGCTAAAGAATTAGCACCAAGACTTCTAATTATCTAATATAATATATGATTTATTAATTTATATTTATAAAAATATATAATAAAAAATATATATATTTTTAATATATATATATATATATATATATATATATATATATATATATAAACTGTAACGCACCCAAATCCACCCCGACCGGGGACTCGGGTCGTCACATTGTCTCAATATGATAACGCAATAACAATACCAAATTTTATTACAACGGAGCATAAAATGTCCCACTCCGCAGGTCCAAGATCGTCTTCACAACATAGTACAATCCAACATGATACATCTCGAAATATGTTACAAAAGTTCACAATAGTAGAAATATAAAGATTCCATCTGGATCTTCTAATTATTGTCGCCATAGCCTTGCACTTTCCCCTTGCCTTTATAGCCCTGGCTGGACGTCTCGCCTCTTTCCGTCTTGACAGCTGAACAAAATGTTGTAAAGCAAGAATGAGCAACTATAGTGCTCAGCAAGTTCTCTTCTCGCTCGGTATATAAATATAATAAAGTTTACAGAAATAAATACTCAAAATCGTGACTCTTTCTGGTCTCTTTATAAACTATTACTCTTATTCTTAGTATAACTGATAGTTCTCGGGAAACTTTATAAATTCTAAAATTCAAACGTTATTAATCTCTGGTTCTCGAATTTTGGTTAAACTCATTTAAATCGTAACTTTTGCAAATAAGTTGTTATCTATATCGGGGTAGCATGAGGATACAATATCACATGATACTCTACTGTAACACAATTTTCCAATAAATAAAGCAAGATAGCAGTTAACAGATCAGAATATACAATAATGAAAAGGTACAACTACTGGTACGGTACATGTCATAACACTGAATATAATACATCTCAGCTACATCAAATACATATAACAAGAACTATGTACATCCCAATACAGAAAGGTCTAATGTGACGCCATCCAGAAACTGGTTCACCACTACCTACTCTAGTCAAACGATGAGGATGCTCAAGCGTGCAAATAGGTCATCAACGTGGGAACATCTCACCGACCCTCCTATGGAACTCTGCTACGATATCTGCAATCATGGTGGCAACTCTGGCACGGTCAATCTGCCCGGTACTCGATGACGGCAAGGCATCAAAGTCAGTCTGTAGTTCCATCAAAACGGTAAGAGCAATCTGATGCATAATCTCCATTGGGACGTCTCTCACCAATAAACTCCTTCCGTGATGCACAACAAAAGGTTCAGGAACAGCCAACAGTCTAAGGATACCATCCCTAGTAGCAAAGATCTCCTCATAACGAGACCATAACCATCGATAATGCTGGAAGAGGGAATGATGAACGTGCCAAGGGACCATCTCTCCTGCCGCTCCCTCATACTCCGGGTGAACAGGTGGCATCGCAGTAGTAGTAACAGGGGCCGCAGTGGGCTGAGTCGGAGTACGAACAGGTATAGTAGGTGCCAATGGGGCAGTATCACAAGCAGGAGTATCACCGGCCTGTGGAAACATGTAGTTCGGTATGGTAGGGACTGACGGAGCCGAAACATATACTGGAACCTGGGAAGTAAACCAGTCAGCAAAAGCTGCCACTCTGGTGGGTGTATCAACTCTAGACTCTGGGGCAGCTGAACTAGGCACTACGTCAGTGTGGACAGGTGAATGCAGCCTCTCATCAACCTGATCAGCAATCTCTAGCTCTTGGGTCTCAGCTCTAAACATCTCGGGGGTAAACAGTGAGGTAGTCTGCTCTATCTGCTCAGTCTCTATCTGAACCTCATGTGGAGGTGTATCTAAGTCAATCACATGTGGAGGTGAAGGTGTAAGTATTTGGACAGAAGAATCCTCCGAGTCGCTACTGATCACCATGTACTCCTCTGATGGGTCACTATCCGTCCCTGAGCTAGGATCTAGAGGTCCTAGTGGGTATGGGGTAGGAGATCTGTCTCCAGTAGGAAAGAAACCGGTAGATCCTGAAGAAGACATCTACAAAAGCAAAGAGTCTCGGTCACAAACAGGTTCTAGTCGACTATAAACGCATATAAATATATAAGGGTGTAAGACACTTGGTGCTAAAATCTCCACGTTGTATAAAACCTCTACATTCTCACGTCGTGTTATAATTCTAGGCTCGTACGATTCCTAAAAATATAACTATGGCTCTGATACCAAAACTGTTTACCCCCGAGATGTTTAGAGCTGAGACCCCAGAGCCAGAGATTGCTGATCAGGTTGATGAGAGGCTGCATTCACCTGTCCACACTGACGTAGTGCCTAGTTCAGCTGCCCCAGAGTCTAGAGTTGATACACCCACCAGAGTGGCAGCTTTTGCTGACTGGTTTACTTCCCAGGTTCCAGTATATGTTTCGGCTCCGTCAGTCCGTACCATACCGAACTACATGTTTCCACAGGCCGGTAATACTCCTGCTTGTGATACTGCCCCATCGGCACCTACTATACCTGTTCGTGCTCCTACTCAGCCCACTGCGGCCCCTGTTACTACTACTGCGATGCCACCTGTTCACCCGGAGTATGAGGGAGCGGCAGGAGAGATGGTCCCTTGGCACGTTCATCATTCCCTCTTCCAGCATTATCGATGGTTATGGTCTCGTTATGAGGAGATCTTTGCTACTAGGGATGGTATCCTTAGACTGTTTGCTGTTCCTGAACCTTTTGTTGTGCATCACGGAAGGAGTTTATTGGTGAGAGACGTCCCAATGGAGATTATGCATCAGATTGCTCTTACCGTTTTGATGGGACTACAGATTGACTTTGCTGCCTTGCCGTCATCGAGTACCGGGCAGATTGACCGTGCCAGAGTTGCCACCATGATTGCAGATATCGTAGCAGAGTTCCATAGGAGGGTCGGTGAGATGTTCCCATGTTGATGACCTATTTGCACGCTTGAGCATCCTCATCGTTTGACTAGAGTAGCTAGTGGTGAACCAGTTTCTGGATGGCATCACATTAGACCTTTCTGTATTGGGATGTACATAGTTCTTGTTATATGTATTTGATGTAGCTGAGATGTATTATATTCAGTGTTATGACATGTACCGTACCAGTAGTTGTCCCAATGGAGATTATGCATCAGATTGCTCTTACCGTTTTGATGGGACTACAGATTGACTTTGCTGCCTTGCCGTCATCGAGTACCGGGCAGATTGACCGTGCCAGAGTTGCCACCATGATTGCAGATATCGTAGCAGAGTTCCATAGGAGGGTCGGTGAGATGTTCCCACGTTGATGACCTATTTGCACGCTTGAGCATCCTCATCGTTTGACTAGAGTAGCTAGTGGTGAACCAGTTTCTGGATGGCGTCACATTAGACCTTTCTGTATTGGGATGTACATAGTTCTTGTTATATGTATTTGATGTAGCTGAGATGTATTATATTCAGTGTTATGACATGTACCGTACCAGTAGTTGTACCTTTTCATTATTGTATATTCTGATCTGTTAACTGCTATCTTGCTTTATTTATTGGAAAATTGTGTTACAGTAGAGTATCATGTGATATTGTATCCTCATGCTACCCCGATATAGATAACAACTTATTTGCAAAAGTTACGATTTAAATGAGTTTAACCAAAATTCGAGAACCAGAGATTAATAACGTTTGAATTTTAGAATTTATAAAGTTTCCCGAGAACTGTCAGTTATACTAAGAATAAGAGTAATAGTTTATAAAGAGACCAGAAAGAGTCACGATTTGGAGTATTTATTTCTGTAAACTTTATTATATTTATATACCGAGCGAGAAGAGAACTTGCTGAGCACTATAGTTGCTCATTCTTGCTTTACAACATTTTGTTCAGCTGTCAAGACGGAAAGAGGCGAGACGTCCAGCCAGGGCTATAAAGGCAAGGGGAAAGCGCAAGGCTATGGCGACAATAATTAGAAGATCCAGATGGAATCTTTGTATTTCTACTATTGTGAACTTTTGTAACATATTTCGAGATGTATCAAGTTGGATTGTACTATGTTGTGAAGACGATCTTGGACCTGCGGAGTGGGACATTTTATGCTCCGTTGTATTAAAATTTGGTATTGTTATTGCGTTATCATATTGAGACAATGTGACGATCCGAGTCCCCGGTCGGGGTGGATTTGGGGGCGTTATAGTTTTGGTATCAAAGCCATAGTTATATTTATTCTTTTCGATTGAATTTATTGTACAAATCCAATCGTTATTTATTGATTATCTTTTAGTTAGTTCCTCGTTTGAACTAACCGATAGGAGTTTAAAATTATAATTGTTAGAGATTTTTTTTTATTCGTCGATCAAGTGAAAAATATTCTATTTAAACGTTCATCAATGTTGAGTATTATAAATATTGAGAAGTACTATTTGTTCAGTACGACTCCCAATTACTTCAATCTTAAGACTATTCTCATAAATTCGAGATATGTGATCTTATTGTCAAGGTTTGGCATTTTGTTCGTGTCAACCGATAAATTATTATTATTGAGAATTTACATCAGTCCATTGTTCGGATTGGTGGTAAAATCGAGTCATACTGGCAGTCCGCCAGATTTGTAAATATTTTCTGGGAGAACTATTTCAAGTTATCTGTACCCCAAATATTCGGGAATTCTGTATTCTACTGGTCAATTTTGGGCAAGAGGCCCATTATAGAGAAAGAGAAACTCGTGTACCGTTTTACGGACCCGAGAATAATTAGGCATTTGTTGCCTTGGTTGAATTGATAACCATTATGATGCTAGCATTCATACATATATATTATTGTTGATATCGTATTGTAGCCGTGATCGGGCGAAGTGCGGTGTCATTGGAGGCCGGTATTCTTGGTTGGTTAGTTGATCGCCCCACCGAGATACGGAGAGGTGGAAGACCAGTTCATTCTTAAATCATGAGTTATCAGAGTTATATCAAATGAGTTATCGAGTATTCTGTTTCGAGATGAGTAATGAGTCTTTTATGAGATGAGTTTTGAGCCTTTCGAGTATGATATTTTCAAGATGTATTTGAGCCAAATCATATTGTGATATTCGATATTAAAATTTCGAGTATTTATCTAGGTAAACTTAATTATATTTATATACCGAGCGAGAACAGAACTTGCTGAGCACTATAGTTGCTCATTCTTGCTTTACAACATTTTGTTCAGCTGTCAAAACGGAAAGAGGCGAGACGTCCAGCCAGGACTATAAAGGCAAGGGGAAAGCGCAAGGCTATGGCAACAATAATTAGAAGATCCAGATGGAATCTTTATATTTCTACTGTTGTGAACTTTTGTAACATATTATTTCAAGATGTATCAAGTTGGATTGTACTATGTTGTGAAGACGATCTTGGACCTGCGAAGTGGGACATTATATATATATATATATTGCGGTTTGCGGTTTGCGGTTGCGGTTGCGATTTTGCGATTTTTCAATATTCAAATCCGCAGCCAACCCGCAAGTATGCGAGTGGTTGCGGTTGCGATTTTGCGATTTTTCGATTATGGCGGTTTTTGCGGTTGCGATTGCGAGTGGTTTGCGGTGCGATTGCGGTTTGCGGATGATTTGTACACCCCTACCTGACGGGGCCATTAGATCATAATAGAATTATTTATATAAGGGTGTTTTTTATGGAGCAATGCCATATATATATATATATATATATATATATATATATATATATATATATATATATATATATATATATATATATATTATTCAAGGAATGAATGGTAGTATATAGTAATAAAGTTGGGTAACGTTCTTTAGGTAGATATTGCATAAATCTTTTACATGTAAAATCTTTTTAACCTTTTTGACATTTGCAGGCTTTCCAACATCGCTTCAGTCACGAAGGACACAGATACATAATTGTAACAAATACAAGGAATATAAATCTTTCATAGATTTTCTTCCCACAATGTCGATTTCAAAATACAGTTTTGGAAGCAGCTATGGTTACAAGCTAGTAAGAGAGCAAAAAGTTTATAGGCCAACATTTTGTGCCCAATCTACAAATGAAGAGTTCATTTTACAAAAAAAAAATGATCACATAATGACACCGCAAAGTAATTTATGGAGGAATGTAGATGTATTTTTAAGGTTCTGTCGCTTGCACAGTATCATTGGTGGTGTAAGTACAATTTGTTACACTTACATTTCATATATTATTATATGCTATGATAAAATTATTAATAAGATATTTTATAGTATTATATTTTCTCATTATTTAACAGATTATTGGTTTAATCTCAATTTCCCTGCTGTCTGTGACCTCATTAAGTGATTTATCGCCGGGTTTTTTTATAGGATTATTGAAGGTAATAGATAAATTTTCTCTACTAGAAGTTCTGTGAAGATACATTGAAATTGATTTTTTTTTTTAATAATTTTACTTCACTTGTAGGCTATAATTCCAATGGCTCTTATTAACACATATACTAGTTGTTTAAATCAAGTGACTGATGTGGAAATAGACAAGGTACGCATAGAAGTTTTTGTGTTTTTGTTTTCAATAAAACTTATGCTTACTTTATAATGTGCATAAATAAGCTAACTTTTGGACTCGTATCTTGAAGGTTAATAAGCCACATTTTGTGCTGGCTTCGGGTGAATATACCATGGAACAAGGGAAGGCAATTGGTGGCGCAATTGCACTTATGGTTATTACTTCTTTTACTACTTCAAAGTTAAATCTAAATCTAATTATTCGATTACGTACAAATCAATATTCGATTCATTGGTTTAAGATTAATATTGTTTTTTTTTTGAATAAAAAAAAACAATATTAATCTTAACAATATTAAGATTAATATTGTTATTTCACGTATATGCGAAATTATGAAATTTTTTTTATACATACAGTTATACTGAATGTTTTCGTCAATAGTTTCTTTCATCAACTGAAAAAACGTTGGTATGGTGTCTCTTAAATACTAAATTTATTGATACAATGTAGTACATTTTATTTTCGACAATGTAAATATGTACAACTCTGGTACTCCCTTATCTATTGATTTCATAGAAATTTTACATGGTCTAGGATGTTTTGTAGGCTTTTACCATGGGAATCTTGTTCAATTCTCCATCGTTGTTGCTTGGTCTTGTCGCATACTTTTTCGTTGGAACTGCCTATTCTGTTAAGGTGAGTCTTATTCGCATGTGTATGTTATTTCGAGTTATATTATACATGTATGATCATTCAATCACTTCATACATATATGAAATACAGCAAAAATTAATCATTAGCACAATCTACTCTCTAGATTTTTTTTGATCGCAACTCTCTAGATTTCATGAGCATACATTCTATTGAATCTCAGACAAATTTTTGAGTACTAATAAGATATTCACCATCTACTAAGGGAGACTAAATAACTTTAGCATACATGAATAATTATAAGCAAAATTATTCATCGATAGGAAAATGATACTCCCTGGATCCCACTTGGTAATGCGTGTCAATCATTAAAATAAACAGTACAAAAATGAGAGGAACTGGGGAGTAAAATTCATTATCTAACTAAAAACCAAAGAATGTGAGTAAATATGAAATAGAAATAATGGGTCAACCATAAGATTTTTCTCAATATTTTTTCAAACATATGTCTAAGATATCTTATTCTTGTAGTTTTACAGATGAAGATTCAGATTGCATGACATAATCATAATAAAAACTTGTGATTAAGTTGTCAATTACAATGTATTATTCATCTTGTTATGTTATGTATATTCATTTATACTTATGATGACTACAGTGAAACAGTTTCTGAACTCCAATTACAATGTTATGTGCAGTTACCTTTACTCAGATGGAAGAAAAACCCCTTCCTTGCTGCATTTGTTATCATAAATATCTTGTTGATTGTTCCAATTGTTTCCTTCATCCATACCCAGGTAACTCGATGTAGATTACACAAATAATGTGTAACTTGTCAAATAATGTGTATTTTTTACGAAATTCTTACATATGTTTTACATAACTGACTAAAAAGATGATGAAATCATATATGCAGACGTATGTGCTAGGGAGACCGTTAGTACTCACGAGGCCATTCGCGTTTAGCATCTTTGGCAATACCTTGTTTGGCGTTGCTCTTGCTCTTATGAAGGTAAATTCCTCAAAAATGCAAAATTTATTTGACGAAAATATATAATTGTAGATTTTTGACAATGTTTGAGACTAGAGAAATACTAATTTTATGTTTAATCTACACCCATAATAATTTGACTATAACTATATTATAAACTTACCGTCTTATCTGATAGGTCCATAATTAATCATATTTTTAATACCTATTTTATGTCCGTTTTCGTAATTTTATTAATTAATAAATTGTTTTATTTTGTTTTGTAGGAAAATAAATAAAAACAGATTTCTAGCAGGAAAAGGTGCAAAAAGGGAAAGGAGGTGGAAAATACTTGAAGAAAAGGAAATTGGAGGAAAAATCGATTACTTATTGGAGAAGAAAAGGAAATTGAAGAAATTATATTCAAGATTGGATTGTAATCAAAGGGGCCAAACCCAATATTTTCCCCTATATATATGGCCTTCTCCCTTGCAATTTGAGACACCTAGAATTTGATAGCTCTTTATTTTCTTGCTTTTTACTTTCGTTGGTAGCTTTTATCCGACATACTCGTCTGAATTATTAATATTTTTTTAGTTCTTCTTTTCCTTCTTTCGTGCGTTCACTTGTTTCAAATCTTCTGCTACGACCTTACTATTTGATTACATGCATGCTTCATTAGTTAACTAGATTTATTAATTTATTATATAAATACTTGCCATTCACGTTATTAATATTAGGCTTATTAAGTTTCTGACCATATATAGATTAAAGTTAGTTTTGTTAAAATCGTTGATTCATGTTTACTTGGTATTATTATAATTGTTTCGTTATTTTTATAATCATGAGTAGCTAATTCTCTTGCCCTAGGATGAAGATGAAGTTAATTTAATTACTCTTGATTTCTTCTCGTTCCTATTAATTGATTCTCATAATTTTTCTTGGTGCTTAATTATTCAATTGACAAAGTGATTTTGATATATTATTGTTACCGGATTTGTTTTTCATAGCCTATGCTTGCTCCTTGAAGTTTTGATAGGTTATTGTTAAATAACAAGTTTCATAGTATATGCTTGTCTCGTTGATTGATATATCTTATTTTTGAAGAAAAGAGGATTGATTTAGGGCGAGTTGATATTATTTGTGATTGATTAACGGATTCGGATTCTTAGGTTTTCCATATTATTTGATAATCTTTGTTAATTAGTTTAATTAGGTTAATTAAAACTCATCTCAAACCTATTTGTCTAGTTCGCCTGATTTAATTATTAGGGTTTTGAAAATTCATAGTCTCTGTGGATCGACCTGTATTTGCTACAATTAACCACTGTGCGCTTGCAGTTATTTTACACATCAAGTTTTTGGCGCCGCTGCCGGGGACTATTGGTAATTTTCTTTCCTTGATATTAATTCTTCGGATTAGTTTCTAGTTTTCTTTTGTTTGTTTTTTTTTAGGGATTTGTGAAGCGGAGAAAAGCTTGGACAAGAAGATCGCTAGAAGGCCTCGCTGTCTCTTTTGAAATTTTTAGAAGCGCTTTTCGGTATTCCGTATCACCTCTCTCTATTTTTCTTTCTTTCTCATTATTAAAAAACACAAAAAAAAAAAAATTAAAAATTCAAAAAACCAAAAAATATCAGTTAGTTAATTGTTTGTTAAACCAATTTGCTGCATCATTCATTCTGTCACATAGGATCACATCATCTAGATTTCTTTATTGTATTTATTACTTTCCATCTTATAAAATTGTGGTGATTGCTGGAGGAAAGAGGTACGTACAATTTAGAATAGAACACGTAGTGTAGTGCATCCATAAGTGTTTATTTTCTTGTTCTTTGTGTGTTGCATCATTCAATCAATCTTAAGGGTGCCACCCAATTACAAGATAAGGTGAGGGATTTCATCACCCTTTCCTTGGCCCACAAATCATTAATTCGTTCATCTGCATACCCCTTTTCCTTAATAAAACTAAGTAGACGTTAGCCCCTAGGATCTCACGCTCAATTAGGAAGAGAATCTAGGAGGAACAAATCACTAAGTATTCTTTCGTTTGGTGTCTAGGCAAGCGTGACGCTTACCTGGCTAATTTGGATTGGTGTCTAGAAAGGTGTTTAGCCTCTTGGCAATGCTTGCACCTGCCTGGCCAGTCAGGACGAATGTTTTTTGAGTTGTGACTTTTAGTAGATCTTATTGTTAGGAGCAAGGTCTAGATTTTTCTTAGGATAATATAGATTTTTTTCTTTTTGATTTTTTAATTTTTTTTGGTGTTTACTTATAGCTCTTGTCTGCTACGTGACTAATTGTTTACTTCTCTTGTATGCAAAGTGCTTGGGTTCGAGACACTACATCTAGATTAGTAAGACAAACCAATCTGTCATCTCCTAAAGTAGTAAGGCAACTTGAGTTCTCTTCACCCACTAGAATTGAGTCAAAAGAATTAGAAGTTCAACCCGTAGTCATGGCTGTTTCACTTAAAGACCGTTGTTACCCCGCTCGTACCGCTCAACCCTCATGCATAGTCTTACCCGCAGTAACCGCGAATAACTTTGAAATCAAACATCATAACATTAGCATGTTACCTAGGTTTGCTGGGGTAGAGGGAGAGGATCCATATCTTTTCATTCGAGAGTTTGAGGAAGTATGTGCATTACAAAAACTTCAACAATTGAGTGAGGATTCCATTAGGCTCAGGCTTATTAACTTTGCTTTGAAAGAAGATGCTAAACAGTGGTTGTATAGTCTACCCGTTAATTCTATTTCCACATGGGAGGGATTTGTTGCTATCTTTCTTAAAAAATATTTTCCAAACCATAAGGCAAACAGAATTAGGAATGAAATCAACCAATTTCAACAAAATCGGAATGAGTCTTTTTGGAAATATTTTGATAGATTTAAAAAGTTGTTGTCTAAATGTCCTCAACATGGTATAGAAAAATGGAGACTTTGTAAAATTCTTTATGAAGCCTTAGATAGCCAAACCACTGCTTTGTTAGAGTCTATGTGTAATGGTAAGTTTATGGACAAAGATGAGGATGAAGCTTGGCAATTTTTTGAGGAGTTAGCTGAAAGAACAATGTTGTGGGAGTCAACTAGGGAACCTAATCAAGACACTGAAAAATCTAACTCATCTAAGGGCTTACACGCAGTTGGTAATTCTATTGCAACCGAAGCTAAGTTAGCTACACTCACTAGACGTCTAGAAGCCTTAGAAACCAACAGTGCGTCCTCTCAAATGTCTCTCTGTGCAAACTGTAGTTCTCCTAATCATGTGGTAGAGAATTGCCCTGAAATTGAACAAGTCAATGCCATGTTTCAACCTAGAGTTAGGAATGATCCTTATGCACCCACATATAATCCTAGTTGGAAGAGTCACCCAAATTTCTCATGGAACCAAGGTCAATACAATCAGTACAATCAGAATCCTCAACCTGCTTTTCAAAAGCCCAATCCTGGTCCATACCCAACTCAAAATCCTAATTCATATCCACCTCAAAATCTTGGTCATTATCCAAACTCAATCCCCATGAATCCTCCTAGTTTTAGTGAATCTGATAAGAAATTGAGTTCTTTAGAAAAGAGTATGGAGGCATTACTCAAATCTCAACAATCTTTCATGCAAGCTATGACCCAAGATAGGCATTTACTGAATTCCAACACTCAAGCCATATCTAAGCTAGAGGTCCAAGTCAGTCAATTGGCAAACACGATCAGTGAGAGAGAGAAAAATAGATTTCCTAGTCAACCCGAGACAAATCCTAAATTTCAGCAAAATCAAAAGTCTCATGAAAACGTGAATTCTGTTATCTCTCTAAGATCTGGTAATCTATTCAACAATCATGCTGGTGTCAATACTCAAGAAGAAGATAAGCTAACATCTGACCCAAATCCTTTGCTCTTGAATCCTAGTCTTAAACAATCTTCAAATCCCGAGAGTTCTGAAGTAGATAAAGCTGATGAGTCATCACCATCCGATGAACCACCTTTGAAACCCCACTCTGATGTGTGTAATGAAAAAGTCTTTAAGTCGAAAGCCCCGTTTCCTCAAAGACTTACTTCAAACAAACAATCTGATCAGTTAGATAAGATTTTGGAAGTCTTTAAGCAAGTCAAGATTAACATTCCTCTTTTAGATGCGATTCAACAAGTTCCTTCTTATGCTAAGTGTCTAAAAGATTTATGTACTCATAAAAGAACCACTCATGTTCCTAAGAAAGCTTTCCTAACATCTCATGTTAGCTCTATTTTGTCAAATCAAATCCCTGTGAAGTATAAGGATCCTGGTTGTCCTACCATCTCTTGTGTCATAGGTGATACTTTCATTGATAAAGCTTTACTCGATCTAGGAGCTAGTGTGAATCTTCTTCCATTATCTGTCTATCAAGCCTTGGGTTTAGGTGAACTTAAGAAGACTAGTGTCACTCTTCAGTTAGCTGATCGTTCTGTTAAAACTCCAAAAGGTATAGTGGAAGATGTGTTGATTAAGGTTGGTGATTTTGTATTCCCCGTTGATTTTGTTGTTCTAGAAACCGAACCAGTCAAAAATCTCAAAAATCAAATTCCTATCATTTTAGGAAGGCCTTTTCTTGCTACCTCTAATGCTTTGATTAACTGTAGGAATGGTTCGATGAAACTCACTTTTGGTAACATGACGATAGATCTTAATGTCTTCAATGTAGGAAATCAACCTAATGAGCTTTTTGAACAACCTGTAGAAGTTAATTTGATAGATGAGGTTGTTTCATGGTCAAATATTGAGGATAGTACAATTGAGTCTTTTCTTGAGGAAGATGTTATGTTAGAGTATGAGAGTAATAAAGAACTTCATGAGTTGTATAGAAATTTTTCTTCTGATGAGATGTTAGATGAATTGAATGCCATTTGTTCTAAGCATGAAACCCAACTTGAGGATATTTCTTTTGATCCTAGGTCTGTTGTTAAAACTTCCGTTGGTGAGCCACCCACTTTCATTCATAATCCATCTTTTTCCATTCTTGATCAGTCTTTGATAGTTGATAATGAAACTCATCATGTTCTTTCTAGTGACTTAGTTCATAACCAAGAATTTCAAGTGATCAATCTGCTTAAACAACATAAAGAAGCGTCTAATTGGTTTATGAATGATGTTAGTGGTATGAGTTTTATTCTGGTATATGATCATATTTCTCTAGTGGATAATGAAGTCTTTGTGGGTGTGTTTCACATGTGTGTTGATTGTGTTACGTGTGTTGTTTTTCCTCGATCTGGTATTGGTTAGTATATCTGTTTCGTAATGTATCTCCCATATAGTCAAGTTTAGGTATGGGGGAGTGTGTGTGAGTGTTTCTTTTATATGTGTCTGTGTTTTATGTGTGTGTGAGTGTTATAGGTAATAATGTATCTCCATCATCCCTTATCAGGTATTCTCGTCCTTTTACTTTGTCATTTTTTCTCTCATTTGCATACATTGAGGACAATGCATGATTTAGGTATGGGGGAGGGATTTAGTAGTATTATTATAAAAAAAAAATAAAAAAAAAATTGAAAAATGAAAAAATACAAAAATAATTCTAGCCTTGTGAAATGATTACTTGTTATAAGTTGGCTTGATGCACCCTTACATGCTATAGTACTCTTGTGTTTCTGAAGCTTTTGATTGAGAAGTGATAAGCTAAGTTCTTGTGCACACATATACACTAGCGAGTTGAAACTAGTAGACTTATTGAATGTTGTAAGTAATTAAAAGGACATGAATATGTGCAAGAAGATTTGGTTTCCATGCTTTGAGTACAAGTAGGTGCATTAAAGAGATTTTTGCTTGGGATTAATTATGTTTTACCACCAAGTGAGATTTTGAGCCTATATGCATATCTTTTGCATTTTATATTCGTTTGCTTGAGTGTCCACATGTTGTTTGCATTGCTAGCACTTGTTTGAGACCTTTCTTGAAATGCATGACATTATTTGATGATAAAATGATAAAGGCATTTAGGAATAACCAATTATTATCCAAATTACCACACCCTTTATATATGATCAATTAGTTACCCCTTTGAGCTTAATCCTATTTTTTGGTGACACACCACATTACTTGCCTAGACCTTTTTCTTTTGTAGCCTTACGTATACTTGATCCCAATTGTCAAAGGCTAGTAGTAAGTTGAGGGAGTAATAAGGTGTGTGAGATGGGGTTTACTTTTGTTCATTACTTTTTGGGAAATATTGGGTTTTGTTGCTTACTTGTCAGTCGTTATTCAATAAATTTTTGAAGAAGGATTGTCGTTGCGTATATATTTATCTTAGCTCTCGTAAAAAAAAAAAGAAATAAAGAAAAAGAAATAAAGAAATAAAGAAATAAAGAAAAAGAAAAAATCATATGAGAGCATAATTATGTTTCTGTGTTTTTGTGAGCCTTCTTCATTCGACTAGTCAAGCAGTTTGTTGGAAGAAAATTAGAAATCCATGTATGGGGAGAAAGTATGGTGTTGTGTATGATATATTATGGATCCTACTAGCTTTTGACACTTCACCTTATTTGGCCTTACTTGACATACCTTGTCCTTAGCCCCGTTACAACCCAAATAAAAGACCTTTTGATTATCATCATTAATGTATGTTGTGTTAAAGTTAGATTGATACCAAATGTCAAGCATGCTTGTGATTTTGTTGGAATTGAGTGATACACTTACCCTTGTTCTTGAGTGAATATTCTTTTGTGAGTGAAAGGTGAGTTATTGCTTGTTTTGTGCATATGAGATCCCAAGTTTTGACTTTAAGGTGTACTCTTGTGGGCTTAGCATGGTTACCAACTTATTTTTACACTTGACGTGGACTTCTAATGACCGCTGCATATTTCTTTGAGTAGACTATGTGAATACTTGCACCTTACACACCAAGACATTGCAAATTCACTTTGATTTCATAAGTTGATGTAGCATGAGATGACTTGTATGTGTGGTGTTGCATTGACCAATCTTTTACATGAGCTAGATGGATTTTGTGGGTACATTCACTATAGGCCCTCACGAGATCTCACTCGTCCACTAGGGCTGCCTACGGGTTTAAAGGGCTTGTTGCATATGCCAAATGCAACCGTGATCACCTACGGAAGTGGTATTATATATTTAGGTAGTATTTTATTATATATTTTTCTCGAGGACGAGCAAAAGATAGGTATGGGGGCATTTGATAGGTCCATAATTAATCATATTTTTAATACCTATTTTATGTCCGTTTTCGTAATTTTATTAATTAATAAATTGTTTTATTTTGTTTTGTAGGAAAATAAATAAAAACAGATTTCTAGCAGGAAAAGGTGCAAAAAGGGAAAGGAGGTGGAAAATACTTGAAGAAAAGGAAATTGGAGGAAAAATCGATTACTTATTGGAGAAGAAAAGGAAATTGAAGAAATTATATTCAAGATTGGATTGTAATCAAAGGGGCCAAACCCAATATTTTCCCCTATATATATGGCCTTCTCCCTTGTAATTTGAGACACCTAGAATTTGATAGCTCTTTATTTTCTTGCTTTTTACTTTCGTTGGTAGCTTTTATCCGACATACTCGTCTGAATTATTAATATTTTTTTAGTTCTTCTTTTCCTTCTTTCGTGCGTTCACTTGTTTCAAATCTTCTGCTACGACCTTACTATTTGATTACATGCATGCTTCATTAGTTAACTAGATTTATTAATTTATTATATAAATACTTGCCATTCACGTTATTAATATTAGGCTTATTAAGTTTCTGACCATATATAGATTAAAGTTAGTTTTGTTAAAATCGTTGATTCATGTTTACTTGGTATTATTATAATTGTTTCGTTATTTTTATAATCATGAGTAGCTAATTCTCTTGCCCTAGGATGAAGATGAAGTTAATTTAATTACTCTTGATTTCTTCTCGTTCCTATTAATTGATTCTCATAATTTTTCTTGGTGCTTAATTATTCAATTGACAAAGTGATTTTGATATATTATTGTTACCGGATTTGTTTTTCATAGCCTATGCTTGCTCCTTGAAGTTTTGATAGGTTATTGTTAAATAACAAGTTTCATAGTATATGCTTGTCTCGTTGATTGATATATCTTATTTTTGAAGAAAAGAGGATTGATTTAGGGCGAGTTGATATTATTTGTGATTGATTAACGGATTCGGATTCTTAGGTTTTCCATATTATTTGATAATCTTTGTTAATTAGTTTAATTAGGTTAATTAAAACTCATCTCAAACCTATTTGTCTAGTTCGCCTGATTTAATTATTAGGGTTTTGAAAATTCATAGTCTCTGTGGATCGACCTGTATTTGCTACAATTAACCACTGTGCGCTTGCAGTTATTTTACACATCATTATCTTCGTACTAAAAGATAGTAAACTTATTTTTTTTTTTAGTATGCTTGTCTTAAAAATTATTGGATATTTTAATTGTTTAGTGCATATATACTTGACCATAAAATAAACTATGGTTTGAGACTAATTATATGCCTTTACATTTAATGTTCTTTCACTAATTCCAATTTGTTTACTAATACACCAACTTAAATCAACAGGACATACCTGATATGGAAGGTGATCAAGCATTTGGAATCCAGACATTCAGTCTCATGTATGGCAAAAGAAAAGTAAGTAAAACAAAAAAAATTGACTATTTTGTTTTTTTCCTAAAAAAGTTTCGAATTAAATTATCTTTAAAATATTTTAAAAATTATATTAAAAAAATTAATATAAAAATTTGGTATGAAAATTAAATACCTTAAACTCCCATAATTTCATTTTGATGTATGATTGAAATCTTCGTCATGTGCCTTTGTGGAATCAGTCTATCATAAACAAGAATAATATCAGGGAAGTTAATTAGAACCGGTTTCCCTACACCACCTCGAACATAAAATTTGGAAATAGAAATAAATGTTACTCAAATGAATTTTCTTTAATTTTGATGTTGTCCAAGAGGACATGCTTGATTTAGGGGCATGCCATATCAAGCTCCTATTTAGATGATTTCTTCACCTTGATAGAATATTCATAATGAGTAGCTCAAAGTCAAGCTCTCATATCTTATTCTCTTGGATGTCATATATACATACAAAAAAGCTTATATCCGTCTTTTTTTTTTTTGAAGGTCTTTAATATTTGCAGAAGTATTATGTTAACAGTCTATGGATCTGCTATCGTGATTGGAGCTTTATCATTATCTCCACTAAATAAGCTCATAACTGTATGTCATATCTATTTCTATCTCATAGCTCCATCTCTATTTCTATCTTGTGCGAAAACATTTATGTAGCTCTATCTGTATTTTCCTTTGTATAGATTTTATTTCTCATTCTCTAACTCAGGTGTTGGGTCACGGTGCACTTGGCTGTATTCTCTGGACTCGATCTCAGTCTCTAAATCTAGACGATATTCCAGCTGTAGAATCCTTTTACATGTTTTCTTGGAAGGTGAGATTTATGTTGAAAACTTATATCTACATGTATAAGTTTGTACTCCAATGATAAGTTCCTGAGATGAGTATCGTGAGAAATGGTGAGCTATATTGTGAATTTGCGGATCTAGATTGAAGTTGTTAATGCTTGATTTAAATACATATAATAGCTTACAATCACACATATTACATGTGATCCACACCCAGATCACCAGTTTTTTGGTTGGTTCTTATGGGCACATGACACATGTTTTTGGCATATATTAGAAACAAAATAAGCAAGTCGGAATAATTAGGAGTTAGGATACGTAAGCACAAACACGAATTTGATGTAATTTATTTTTTGTTCATTTATACTAAAAGTACGCTTAATATAGTAATTTCATACTTTTCTGGATGCAGCTATTTTACGCAGAATATCTGCTTGTTCACTTTTTACGTTGAGAAGAAGATGCAGAGGGACATGTACCTTGAGCAGGTTCATTTAAAAGAAGTGAGGGCTGCATACTATATATCCATGATTTGAGGAATTCTGAATAAATTACTCCCCATGCAAATGAGTTAAATTCTTGTTGGGCTTGTTAGCTCGGGATATGTACTTTACTATAACACCTTTTAGAGATAATCACCATTGTTCTCTCTATTTGGTCAGGTTTTATCAGTCTATGGATTTATAATAGCATGTCTACTATATTTTGCCTACACAATAAATGGTTAGAATCCACCCAACACCATCATCTTCAACATTTAATCAGGATTTTAGCCATCAAAATTTACTCATACACCAATACATAATGATTCCGTATATAGCCACAGAAAATAAACGGTCCACTACCTCATATTTGTTTGAATTTCTAGTTGGAACGTCGTCATATTAGAGGACGGTGGGTGTTGCTTTGGAAATAGGAAAGTTATTGTAGTATCACAGCCGCTATAGAAAGAAAAGATATCGGGAGTTTTTACAACCAATCTCAAGAGGAGAGGCTAGAGAGTATATATCTTTTGACATACTACTTTCTATCTACTAGATCTGTGATTGGGGTGAGTCATCATAACTAGTTTAAAGCAGATTTTTCTCTCTCAACTTCCCATGAGAGTCGGCCGCCGCTAGATCCCCCCTCCCCTCCCCTCCCCTCCTTCTACCTCCCCGTCCCCCTTAGCCTCTCTTCCCCCGCCTCTCTTCCGCCTCCCCGCCTCCCTCTTCTCTAATCAACCGCCCTCCGCCGCCCCTCCGCCCTCCGCTTGCCTGTTTTTTCTGATTCAATAAAGTCGGGTGTTGCTAAACCTCGAAGATTCCAATCGAGCTTTATTCTCGGGTCTATTTCGGATTTGAAGGATCCAGTTTGGTTGTAATTTGTAGATTTATTTTGTATCTTCAATTTTAAAATTGTAAGATCATTTTGTGTTTTGTTGTCTCACCGTTTGTGTGAGTTTTGTTATTGTCTCACCGTTTTGTGTGAGTTTGCTTGTGTATTTTTGGGTGCTTGCTCATATGATCTTGAAGGATGGTACGATTATGAATTTGGATAAACACTGTGATGAAGTGTTAGTGTGTTACACACATAGGTCTGCGAATATTGTAGCTCATAGCTTAGCTAGGGTGACATATTCTATGTCAGGTCTTACGGAATGGAATATTTCTGTTCCAGATTTTATCATCTGTATGCTTGATTCTGAGAATTTTTAATGCAAGTACGATGTTATCAAAAAAAAAAAGATCTGTGATTGGGGTGGTTTAAAACTACCATTTTAGCATAATATAAACGTGTTATTTAGGTTTTAGTTTCGACAGGTGATTAATTTTTATAAGAAATATGAACTCACTACAAGAAAATCGTTTTAAACCGACCGTCAAAAATGGTCGGTTATAAAAGGAATCGGTCGGTTTAACGACTAAAACCGACCAAAATCGATGGTCGGTTTAAGCCTGGTTGGTTATGTCATTTGGTCGGGTTTAACACACATAACCGACCAATAATTTGGTCGGTTATATGTGTTTACAAATTCTTTATTGTGGGGTCCGAATTGGACATGTTGCACCACGTGTCACCATGTGGCGACAGTTATCGACAGACTTCAGCAACACATAACCGACCGACAACGGTCGGTTATGACTTTACAAATTTCTTAATGCGGGGTCCGAATTGGACATGTGGCACCACGTGTCACCACGTGGCGACAGCTGTAGACAAACGTCAGTAACACATAACTGACCGACATCGGTTGGTTATGAATTAAAAAATAGAAAAATACATATGACTTCAAAAAATAGAAAAATACATTTTGACTGGCACACATAACCGACCATAGTCAAACGTGCACAATCGGTCGGTTTAATGCCAGTAGTTGTGCTAATTTGTATAACCGACCACTTATAACCGACCACCATAATATAATTGGCAATGTTTTGGCTATATATATATATGGTGGTTACTACAACATTTTAGCCAGAAGAATTTGAATAAATACCACATATATGATACATCCAAAAATGACATTTTCATTCCAAATATAGAAATACATTACAACTGCAGTACATTACAACATTACAATAAACAAAAAAAACACTAATCCAGCCTTGTTTTCAACATGTCCGCCAACCCATTCACCTAATCCAAATACAAAAAATTATTTCAAAATTAGACTATAAAACGTCTAAAAGCTAAAAATAATGACCAAGCAAAGAAGGCATGGTAAATAAAAATACTAAATTGCAACAAATTAATATTTAAAAAGAAGATAATAACAATAAATTAATATTTAAAAAGGAGATGAAATTAATTGCAGATAATATAAATAAATTAATATTTAAAAAGGAGATAAAATTAATTACAGATAATATAAATAAATTAATATTTAAAAAGGAGAAAATATAACAATCAAATAGCAACAATCTGTAAATATGTACGAGTATAACACACATTCAACATGCATAGAGAGCTTAATGCCACCAACTAAAATGTAAGTGACTACATAAATATGCAAAAATGCAAATGGATCAGGACCTGGGCACTATAGACAGATATGTAGTTGTGTAATAACTCAATATAATCTTACTGCAGGTTAATCACCTTGAAATCCAGTCTCTAGACGTCTTCTTTTCGTTTCACCAATGCCACTTAGCTTCTGTTTGAAAATGTGAGCAACCAGAAAACAACCCAAAGTAGCAATACAGAGTCGACAATCTGTAGGTATCAGTACATAAACACATCAGCCACGAGGCTTCACGAAAAGAACGTGGAATACCAAACCTCATTACAGACATCAGTAAACATTTTTTTTAAAGAACAGAAATATGATAGCATATCCAATAACAGAAATATGATAGCATATCCAATTGTTATAGTTTATTATCTACTGTAACACTCTAGTACATAATGTTTCTTATGTCGAGTCTAGCACAAAAATTTATTACTCGTGATATCTAGTGGTAATTTCTACATGCCAGAAAACAACAATAAAAGGAGAGTCCAAATATATAATTACTCTCCACGGTTCATTAAGCAGAAGCTTAGAAAGTCCCAAAAATATATATATAGTAGTCAGTGTGTGCCTCCCCCAGAACACGCCTCTTTATCTACATAAACAGTAGTTGCATAACAAATATAGATGTCTTGGTAATACGCTGATAATATGAATGAAGAAAAATGCCAACATAGAGATCAGTTCATACCTTTAAAGCACGCTCCCAAAAGAACCAAGTAGCAAAGTAAATCACAAATACACGCCAAAAATAAAATATCCAATTCAAAAGACAAGACAACTAAACCCCCTTTAAATTCAAACATCCAATTCAGGTGTCCAGGGGAAAGGTATTGCATCCCAGTTGCAAATTGCACTAGCTTCTCAAACCTTAATCCAAAACCTGCATGAGGAAATGAACCATAACGTCGCAGGTTAAGTTACCACCAATAGCTTTCTTTATTAAGTTGCAAGTCATCTAGCCGCTCTTCCAGAAAATTAAGACGTTCTTCTCATTGGCTTCCACCAATTAGTCCACCAACCCGTGGAACTAACAAATCCATTGCTGCTACAATCTTTTCATCATCATTTTGCCTCGTAAAATGCCTTAATCTCCTTTGGATAATCTCTTCTAATAATCGGTAAGTTAAAGGCTATAATCGATAAGTCAAGAATTCATGAAGAAAAGACTCATTCGAGAAGTGATTCAATAACTCTAGAAAAGCTAGTTCGAGAACTCACAGTTGTCGAACTACTCAATTCCAGTTCTCGAATCAAGTACTTAGTCATTTCTCGAATGGATACCTGAAGATAAATTACTGAAAATGTACAAGTCAGAAATCTGCAATAAAACAAGACACTTACAGGACCACAGTACTGTAAAGTGTACATGGAAAGTCTACAAAGAAGCGTAGAGAGATGTTAGAGGGGACAAGCTACTAAATTAATGGATTTGAGCAGGTTAAAGAAACGGTCAAATTACATGCTGCCCAGATGTGTACCAAATAAGGATAGACAAATTAGAAAGTACATATGTCTGTCACTTCATTTGTAGTAAGTAGGTTGTACACATGTTCTATACGTGTACAAACTCACTTCTTTAGCAGTTAACGTTTTCATTAACAATTTCGTAGATAATATCTCTCTGAGAAAACGAAGCTGAGAATACCAACGTTTTCATTTACTGAACATTTGTATTAAAGTTAGTACTTGTGTTCTTGTGTTTTATTTCTGCATATATAATCTGTTAAACACAAACACACACTTAGCTACACATTCAAAAACAGATTCAAACAAACTTTTTTAAAGCTAAATCAAAGAAAAGTTTGAAAATACATTCACCTCCCTCTGTATTTTCTTGTATGTATTCCATACTCAACACCATCCTCATCCCTATCCCCATCTGAAATCACTAATATATACAACTAAAAATCACTCATTACACCCACACCACCCCCGGCCTCCGCCCCCACCACCACCACCACCACCACCACCACCACCACCACCACCGCCATCACCACCACCGCCATCGTCGTCGCCGCCACCACCACCACCATATCGGAGTCCTTACGGGGCCAGTGACCGAAAAAGGAAGATAAGGAAGATGGAGGTGACCACCACCAAATCGGAGTCCTTACAAGGCTATTGGCCGAAAAAGGAAGGTAAGGAAGATGGAGGTGATGGTTGCCATAGTGGTGGTGATATAGAATCGGAGCCTCTGCGAGGTCAGTGGCCGGAAAAGAAAGATGGAAGTAGTGGTGCATCGGTGGGGGTGAAGGCTGGGGTGGGTTTTATTTTAGTAATTTTGATTTTTTTATTTTTAAAATTAAATATAAAATTATTGATTTTTGTTGTAGAAATTAGTGATGATTTGTAGTTTATATTTTAACACTAAGTTCGAGAAACAAATTTTGGAAAGAAAAGAAAAGAAAGGTAAAAAATAATTTCCACAACTTGTTCCAGAATGATTTTTTTGGAAAGAAAAGAAAATAAAGATGAAAATTAGGGAAGAAGTTCTCTTTATATTTGTCTCCAAAATTTTCTTCCCATTTTTGGAAAGATTTGGATAGAATAGAAAATGAATCATTTTCCATTCTTTTCTTTCTTTACTAAATTCGGGAACACAATATAAGAGTGGATTGTATTTGATCATTTGTTTATATATATATATACTTGATCATTAATCTCATAAATTAGTACATATTTTTATATTTTTTTCTCAAATTAATTGTATTTTATATTGAATTGAATTATTTATAGATTGATTTTAAAATTTCATTACAAGAGAGAAGAATTTATAAAAATTTGAAGGGACTAAAAAAATAATCATATTTGAATTTAAAAATAAATAAATAATTTTATTTAATTTTATGCGTTCACTTTTTTGTTTGGATTCCACATTTTGAATCTAAGAAATTAGATTTTGACGAGTTTTCATACCCCACGAAGGGTACGGAAAATTATTTTGTTTGGTGATAATTTCAAACTATTATCTAATTATAACTTTTCTGAAATTAAAATTTGAAATACATTTTATATTAAATTCAACAATTTTCATCTATTATTTATTATTTTTAAAATTCTTATTTATTTTTTCTCCTCACCACCAAAATTAGAGAAGATACCTCCACTGTTAAGGATATAATAGTATAAATATTATACTGATGCATTGAACTAGAAGGTTTCACCTTACTATATGAAAATATTATACCAATTTTCACCAATTTTGAAACACCAAGTGAGACCAGCATTGTTATTATTGTAGTTGGCTTCATTCCTGACACGTTTTCTTGTTCACTTAGGACGCCCAAGTAGAATTATATTTAGGCCTTGCTTAGAACGTGCATAGGATGCATGATTTCCTGTTTCCTTAATTTCTTAGAACATTCACAGCCGGGAGTCGGGCCGGTTCATAGGAAGGATAACTCGTGTATGGCACACGATTTAGGCGGGTTCAACAGCACGCAATTAACCGGCTCGTGGGTCCAATACGAATTGATGGGTTGCGAGCTGAACGGGTTGATGGTTCACTGTTTTTTTTAATTGAATGAACACGGACTGACGTGCCGGCCAGTTCGCGGGCCATGCGCTTCAACTTCTTTCTATAATAAAAGAGATTAAGTAGTGTACTGCTTTCTTTTTTCTTTTCTATTTTTTCTTATTTCTTCTTTTTTTTTTTTTTTTTTTTTTTTTGCTGCTTGCTTTCCACTGCTTTGATCAACACTTATATATACTTTTTGTGCCATCATGTACCAACTTGACAACTTCTAGTTTTTTTTTATTTTGCAATTCTGGTGTGGTGGGTTTGGCGGGCTCCCGGTTGAATCGTTTTATTATTATTATTTTTTTGCTGATTTATATATATTTATTTTTTTAGTATCAGTTAAGAAAACCATTTTTTAATTTTTTATAATATTAGTTATACAAAATTTTTATTATTCATAATTAGTAAGTATAATTATATTGGAAGATAACTCGAAACAAGAAATTAATCAAACTGTAAGTATTGGTTGGTTGGTCGTTGTCTACAAGAAACACCAGATGTAACATGCATTGTTCCCTTAATTTTTGTAGTTGGTTTCATTTTTTTTACGATAAATCCTGTTCGCTTAGGACGCCAAAGTAGAATCTTATCTGCTACGCTTTTGCTTAGGAAGCATGATTGCCTGTTTCTAGTTAAAATATAAATTTCCTGTTTATAGTTAAATTACAAATTTCCTGTTTGTAGTCAAAGTAGTGTTATTATAAACGTGAAAAGCTGCAGTACGTGTTTGGTCAAAACTTGGTGACGGCATTTTCCTCATTTTTCGCCAAATGCAGGCTCAACCATGTTAATTGTTTAGCACAGACATCGTTCTAAAAATTAGTAATCGATGTAAATGGTTGAGATATCGATTTAAGATAAATAGGGTAATCGGGAATTAATCGGAAAGATTGATTGGAGTATTAATCGAATATTATAATAATATTTAATATATTAATCTAATTTATAATTAAACATGTCATTTTAAATAAATTCATAGGATTAATCGGATTTAAAAAATCGAATGGTTGATTATTTTACAAAGGATTAATGGGGGATTAATCGGCTAAATCAAGAATTTTTAGAACCATGATCACAGAATATATTGTAACTATTTAATCATTAGTTTCCAAACACATAAATAGGGTACCAGTGTATAAAGTATCTAATATCTGTGAAGAAGCCATCAACGCAGAAGCTGAGAAGACGCCATGATACTGACATCGTTCTTCTCCTTGCGTCCCCAACATGGTACGTTACTCAATCACATATGTAACTTTTCAAATTACTTTTAAAATCATCATATACTTCAGCTTTGATCATTTTCCAACTTTCATATTGTTTCTGTGCTAATTTCCTTGAAAATCCTTGACTGTTGAGAAAATATGTCTGAAAGATATATTATGGAGAATGTAAAAAGTTACAGTACGGTTCTTTTCTGGAGAAGTGCTCAAAAAGTAGTACTTTACCTCAAAATAATAATAATAATAATAATAATAATAATAATAATAATAATAATAATAATAATAATAATAATTTTATTAGTGTTAAGGACTATGCTAGAGAAAATAATGTTAGTTGTTACTGCAATAAATTTTTTAATACTTACTATTCTTAAGGTTCATATTATTAGGTATAAAAATAATATAAATTTTTAGAATAAAGAAAACAAATATTTAAAACGTTATTCAATTAAAAATAATATAATTATTATTAGAGGTTGGGGAACCTGAGATATATCTCAGGTAAGTTCCCTAAGATATCCATGTTTTATATGTAAAAATAAGGTGGGTGTTTTAGTAAATTTATAATTTTTTTAATTAGTCCTGCGAGCCCATGAAAATTTAGAGTTAGTTTGTATGTATCTTAGGAAAAGTTCCCTGAGATATGAATCCTTTTTCTCTTATTATTAAATAGCAAAATTGACCTTAATATTGAAATTCATCAAAAATGCTATTTTTTCTTATTAATAAAATATTTTTTTTATATAAATTATATTCCAAAACGTACATATAAAAATATAGCAAAACACAAATAGACACACTTTTACAGAGCCTTAGCCATAAGACTTTACACGGCTTACATATTCCTTATTAACTCCGTGCCAGTTCTGGTCAAAGTCTAGCGTGCGTTTTAACCAAAAAATCCTTGAACTTTTTAAAGCTCCATAAAAGTTACCAGCATTCTGTGAATCTCTATGCATCATATGTTATCTAACTACTACACATAAGATCTATTATCCACTTCGTAATTGGAAGTATAAATGAGCACTGAGAGCCTGCTTTATACTGTAATTGGAAGTATAAAAATAAAGTTGTTTGCTAAACAAAAGGAAAGAGAATACAGTAGGAAGTGCGAATTCTCGTCAAAGTCTCTCCACCCTCTTCAGTCTTCACCGTCGTACTTGCATTTTTGAATAGTTAATTTCTTCAGTCTTCACCGTCGTACTTGCATTTTTGAACACGACAAATTCTTCTACTTCGTTATACAACTACCTCGTTTGATCACTCTAATTTGTATGATATATTCAATATTTAGGATTTAATAAGTCACTCTAAACTTTTACATTTTATTAAAGTTTAACCTTTGAGTATTCTATAATATTTAATATTTATATATAATAAATATCACATTTATATTACAATATTTTCAAAACTTCTTTTTCATAGTTGTTAAGAGCAACAAATGATATACATATACATATATATATATATATATATATATATATATATATATATATATATATATATATATATATGCCAATTGTTGGGACAATGAGATCTTGATACTGCGATTTTTGATACAATAAATTAACGAGTAGGAATAGAAAAGTCACCTTGTTAACGGTTGATTCCACGCTCTTCTATTGTATTCCCAAATTCCCTTGAGCGAAGTGTGGCCTTCGTCTTCACAAGTTAACCTCTCTTCTTGCTCCTAGGTGGCTACAAAATTTTTTCGACCAACCCTAGCAAGAAGAGAACAAGAATATATAGAAGGCTACAATAGGGATCATGGATAATTAGGTTGGGCCTTCATATAGTTGCATTTATAAAGAACAATAAAGAACACCTTATATAAAGAACAATAAAGAACACCTTTTTTTCAAAAAAAAAAATTAATTTCTGATGAACAGTACCTGCCACGGCAGCACGACCACGTCAGCAGACCCCCATTTGCTGACATGGCAGGGACACGTGGCAGTGCTGACATGGCATTGCCACGTGGGTCAACTGCTGACGTGGCAGTATTGACGTGGCAGGTACTGTTCATTGATTTTATTTTTTTTTGAAAATTTGGTGTGTGAGGGTGCATTTTAATTATGTGGCCGCCCCTGGCTGGACCATTAGATCATAATAGAATTATTGGTTTAGATTGATATAAGGGTGTTCTTTATTGTTCTTTATATAAGGTGTTTTTTATGGAGTAATGCCCTATCTATATATATATATTATTCATCGAATGAATGGTAGTATATAGTAATAAAGTTGGGTAACGTTCTTTAGGTAGATATTGCATAAATCTTTAACATGTAAAATCTTTTTGACCTTTTTGACATTTGCAGGCTTTCCAACATCGCTTCAGTCACGAAGGACACAGATACATAATTGTAACAAATACAAGGATTATAAATCTTTCATAGATTTTCCTCCCACAATGTCGATTTCAAAATACAGTTTTGGAAGCAGCTTACAAGCTAGTAACAGAGCAAAAAGTTTACAGGCCAACGTTTTGTGCCCAATCTACAAATGAAGAGTTGATTTTACAACAAAAAAATGATCACATAACACGGCAAAGTAATTTATGGAGGAATGTAGATGTATTTTTAAGGTTCTGTCGCTTGCACAGTATCATTGGTGGTGTAAGTACAATTTGTTACACTTACATTTCATATATTATTATATGCTATGATAAAATTATTAATAATATATTTTATAGTATTTTATTTTCTCATTGTTTAACAGATTATTGTTTTAATCTCAATTTCCCTGCTGTCTGTGACCTCATTAAGTGATTTATCGCCGGGTTTTTTTATAGGATTATTGAAGGTAACAGATAAATTTTCTCTACTAGAAGTTGTGTGAAGATACATTGAAATTGATTTTTTTTTAATAATTCTACTTCACTTGTAGGCTATAATTCCAATGGGTCTTATTAACACATACACTAGTTGTTTAAATCAAGTGACTGATGTGGAAATAGACAAGGTACGCATAGAAGTTTTTGTGTTTTTGTTTTCATTAAAACTTATGCTTACTTTATAATGTGCATAAATAAGCTAACTTTTGGACTCGTATTTTTAAGGTTAATAAGCCGCATTTTGTGCTAGCTTCCGGTGAATATACCATGGAACAAGGGAAGGCAATTGGTGGCGCAATTGCACTTATGGTTATTACTTCTTTTACTACTTCAAAGTTAAATCTAAAGTTAATTATTCGATTACGTACAAATCAATATTCGATTCATTGGTTTTAGATTAATATTTTTTTTTTTTGAATAAAAAAAAACAATATTAATCTTAACAATATTAGGATTAATATTGTTATTTCACGTATATGCGAAATTATGAATTTTTTTTATACATACAGTTATACTGAATGTTTTCGTCAATAGTTTCTTTCATCAATTTAAAAAACGTTGGTATGGTGTTTCTTAAATACTAAATTTATTGATACAAAGTAGTACATTTTATTTTCGACAATGTAAATATGTACAACTCTGGTACTCCCTTATCTAATGATTTCATAGAAATTTTACATGGTCTAGGATGATTTGTAGGCTTTTACCATGGGAATCTTGTTCAATTCTCCATCGTTGTTGCTTGGTCTTGTGGCATACTTTTTCTCTGGAACTGCCTATTCTGTTAACGTGAGTCTTATTCGCATGTGTATGTTATTTCGAGTTATATTATACATGTATGATCATTCAAATTCATACATATATCAAATACAGCAGAAACTAATCATTAGCACAATCTACTCTCTAGATTTCATGAGCATACATTCTATTGAATCACAGACAAAATTTTGAGTACTAATAAGATATTTACCATCTACTAAGGGAGACTAAATAACTTTAGCATACATGAATAATTATAAGCAAAATTATTCATCGATAGGAAATTGATACTCCCTGTATCCCACTTGGTAATGCGTGTCAATCATTAAAATAAACTGTACAAAAATGAGAGGAATGGGGAGTAAAATTCATTATCTAACTAAAAATCAAAGAATGTGAGTAAATATGAAATAGAAATAATGGGTCAACCATAAGATTTTTCTCAATATTTTTTAGAAACAAAATAAGCAAGTCGGAATAATTAGGAGTTAGGATACATTAAGCACAAACACGAATTTGATGTAATTTATTTTTTGTTCATTTATACTAAAAGTACGCTTAATATAGTAATTTCATACTTTTCTGGATGCAGCTATTTTACGCAGAATATCTGCTTGTTCACTTTTTACGTTGAGAAGAAGATGCAGAGGGACATGTACCTTGAGCAGGTTCATTTAAAAGATGTGAGGGCCGCATACTATATATCCATGATTTGAGGAATTCTGAATAAATTACTCCCCATGCAAATGAGTTAAATTCTTGTTGGGCTTGTTAGCTCGGGATATGTACTTTACTATAACACCTTTTAGAGATAATCACCATTGTTCTCTCTATTTGGTCAGGTTTTATCAGTCTATGGATTTATAATAGCATGTCTACTATATTTTGCCTACACAATAAATGGTTAGAATCCACCCAACACCATCATCTTCAACATTTAATCAGGATTTTAGCCATCAAAATTTACTCATACACCAATACATAATGATTCCGTATATAGCCACAGAAAATAAACGGTCCACTACCTCATATTTGTTTGAATTTCTAGTTGGAACGTCGTCATATTAGAGGACGGTGGGTGTTGCTTTGGAAATAGGAAAGTTATTGTAGTATCACAGCCGCTATAGAAAGAAAAGATATCGGGAGTTTTTACAACCAATCTCAAGAGGAGAGGCTAGAGAGTATATATCTTTTGACATACTACTTTCTATCTACTAGATCTGTGATTGGGGTGGTTTAAAACTACCATTTTAGCATAATATAAACGTGTTATTTAGGTTTTAGTTTCGACAGGTGATTAATTTTTATAAGAAATATGAACTCAGGAAGCTTGTGAGAGGATTGTACTCTCCCCAAGAAAGCTATTGGAGTGTTGATTCAAAGTACAACTTAATTAAATAATAAAAAAAAAAACCTCTAACACTAATAAACTTTGGGAATTAGGAGTGACGCAAGGATCCCTAATGAGAATTTGGAAGGTTTATCAACTTTTGTGTACCTTTAGCTGAAGCTCTCATCATGCAAGCCTGATAAAGCCTCCTAAAACCAAATAATGGAATATTAGTCGACAATACACTACAAGAAAGATAGCATCAAACGATACTGATCATACAACGGATGGCTAAAAAAGCGTTGCCAAAAAAGTAGACAATTGCTTTATTTGCCCTCCAAAAACCATCATCTAATAGTACAGGCTCGACACAATGGTTTTCCAAAAAATTGTTAAAAAATACTCAAAATTGTGGAGGTTACAAACTATTTCTTAAGACTATTGTGTTAATAGAATTCATACAACTGAAAAGATAAACGTTTTTAAGATTATACAACTTTTTTGTAAAACTATTTTTTTATTAGAATTCATACAATAGACCTAATATGGCATACAACCGTTTATTATACCCTTGTCTTATTATGTGTTATTAGAATTCACAAAGTGTTTGTTTGTTAACATGTCATACAACAGTTTTTAAAATATTGTATTAATTAGACAAGGGTTTTATTGTTAACCAGACAGGTCACTACAAAAAAAATCAGTTCATACAACACTATTCACACAACAGTTAAACAAAATCCGGTTATCGCGAAAAAACACACAATGGTGAATTTGTTCTCCTTGTAAAACTGTTGTCCGAGTGTTTTATGACAACTGTTATAGCACTTATTTGAACTATTGTTTAAGCGGTGTGATCCGATAAAGTCAAACAACTGTTCTTAAATTGCACTCTTGTCTTTCAGGCTTTAACACAACACTCCAAAACCGTTGTTAATAAACTAACTTATAGTAGCGTTAGACAATGATTTTGGTCTTTACGTTGTGTAATTCAGACAAGTGTTTATTATAACCATTGTCTGAATAAACTTAAACAACGGGTCTTACATACTGTTGTGAAAAGGAAAGCTTACAGACAATGGTTTTATGAAACTATTGTCTGAACTACTGAAAAAATTGAATTGAATTAGGTGGGAAATAATGAAATATTTGGTGGGAAATAATGAAATAATTTGAACTGAATTTGGTGGGAAATAATGAAAATTTTGAATTGGATTTGGTAGGAAATTTAAAAATATTTAGACAACGGTTTTTTGATAAAAAAATGTTGTGTGATAGTGAAGCACAACAACGGTTTTTCATAAAAAACCGTTGCGTAGTGTTTTACACTTCTAAATCATTAAACAACAGTTTGCGTGTTTCACTACGTTTTGTTAAAATCTCGTACAACCCGACATTTTCATTTTTTGATTATTTTTTCTCAACACTAAAATGAGTGTTTAATAACATTCGTACAGTTCGATCATCGAAAAAACATTCAAAAAAATTATTCATTGAATATGATCGTGTCCCATTACAGGAAACATCACTTTTCCTACGTTTTTTTTAAATCTCGTACAACCCGACCTTTTTATTTTTTGATTATTTTTTCCCAACACTAAAATGGGTGTTTGTTAACATTCGTATGGTTCGATCATCGAAAAAAGCATTCAAAAAAATTATTCAATGAATCTGGATCGTGTCCCGTTATAGGAAGCATCACTTTTCCTACATTTTTGTTAAAATCTCGTACAACCCGACCTTTTTATTTTTCGATTATTTTTTTCCCAACACTAAAATGGGTGTTTATTAACATTCGTACGGTTCGAACATCGAAAAAATCATTCTAAAAAATTATTCAGTGAATCTGCATCGTGCCTCGTTATAGGAAGCATTACTTTTCCTACGTTTTTGTTAAAACCTCGTACAACCCGACCTTTTTATTTTTCGATTATTTTTTCTCAACACTAAAATGAGTGTTTATTAACATCCGTATGGTTCGATCGTCGAAAAAATCATTCTAAAAAATTATTCACTGAATCTGCATCGTGCCCCGTTATAGGAAGCTTCACTTTTCCTACGTTTTTGTTAAAAATCTCGTACAACCCGACCTTTTTATTTTTCGATTATTTTTTCCCAACACTAAAATGGGTGTTTATTAACATCCGTACGGTTCGATTGTCGAAAAATTCATTCTAAAAAATTATTCAGTGAATCTGCATCGTGCCCCGTCATAGGAAGCTTCACTTTTCCTACGTTTTTGTTAAAAATCTCGTACAACCCGACCTTTTTATTTTTCGATTATTTTTTCTCAATACTAAAATAAGTGTTTATTAACATTCGTACGATTCGATCATCGAAAAAAACATTCAAAAAAATTATTCAGTAAATCTGGATCGTCTCCCGTTACAGGAAGCATCACTTTTCCTACGTTTTTGTTAAAATCTCGTACAACCCGACCTTTTTAATTTTGATTATTTTTTTCCAACACTAAAACGGGTGTTTATTAACATCCGTACGGTTCGATCATCGAAAAAATCATTCTAAAAAATTATTCAGTGAATCTGCATCGTGCCTCGTTATAGGAAGCATCACTTTTCCCACGTTTTTGTTAAAATCTCGTACAACTCGACCTTTTCATTTTTTGATTATTTTTTCCCAACACTAAAATGGGTGTTTATTAACATCCGTACGGTTCGATCGTCGAAAAAAGCATTCTAAAAAATTATTCAGTGAATCTGCATCGTGCCTCGTTATAGGAAACATCACATTTCCTACGTTTTTGTTAAAATCTCGTACAACCCAACCTTTTTATTTTTCGATTATTTTTTCTCAACACTAAAATGAGTGTTTATTAACATTCGTACGGTTCGATCAACGAAAAAAGCATTAAAAAAAATTATTCATTGAATCTGGATCATGTCCTGTTATAGGAAGCATCACTTTTCCTACATTTTTGTTAAAATCTAGTACAACCCGACCATTTTATTTTTTGATTATTTTTTCCCAACACAAAAATTGGTGTTTATTAACATCCGTACGGTTCGATCGTCGAAAAAATCATTCTAAAAAATTATTCAGTGAATCGGCATCGTTCCTCATTATAGGAAACATCACTTTTCCAACGTTTTTGTTAAAATCTCGTACAACCCGACGTTTTTATTTTTCGATTATTTTTTCCCAACATTAAATGGGTGCTTATTAACATTCGTACGGTTCGATCGTCGAAAAAATCATTCTAAAAAATTATTCAGCGAATCTGCATCGTGCCCCGTCATAGGAAGCATCACTTTTCCTACGTTTTTGTTAAAATATCGTACAACCCGACCTTTATATTTTTTGATTATTTATTCTCAACACTAATATAAGTGTTTATTAACATTCGAACGATTCGATCATCGAAAAAAATAATAAAAAAAAATTATTCATTGAATCTGGATCGTCTCCCGTTACAGGGAGCATCACTTTTCCTATGTTTTTGTTAAAATATTGTACAACCCGACCTTTTTAATTTCTGATTATTTTTTTCCAACACTAAAATGGGTGTTTATTAACATCCGTACGGCTCGATCGTCGAAAAAATCATTCTAAAAAATTATACAATGAATCTGCATCGTGCCCCGTTATAGGAAGCATTACTTTTCCTACGTTTTTGTTAAAATCTCGTACAACCCGACCTTTTCATTTTTTGATTATTTTTTCCCAACACTAAAATGGGTGTTTATTAACATCCGTACGGTTCGATCAACGAAAAAAGCATTCAAAAAAAATTATTCATTGAATCTGGATAATGTCCTGTTATAGGAAGCATCACTTTTCCTACATTTTTGTTAAAATCTCGTACAACCCGACCATTTTATTTTTTGATTATTTTTTCCCAACACAAAAATTGGTGTTTATTTACATCCGTACGGTTCGATCGTCGAAAAAATCACTCTAAAAAATTATTCAGTGAATCGGCATCGTTCCTCATTATAGGAAACATCACTTTTCCAACGTTTTTGTTAAAATCTCGTACAACCCGACGTTTTTATTTTTCGATTATTTTTTCCCAACATTAAATGGGTGCTTATTAACATTCGTACGGTTCGATCGTCGAAAAAATCATTCTAAAAAATTATTCAGCGAATCTGCATCGTGCCCCGTCATAGGAAGCATCACTTTTCCTACGTTTTTGTTAAAATATCGTACAACCCGACCATTTTATTTTTTGATTATTTTTTCTCAACACTAAAATAAGTGTTTATTAACATTCGAACGATTCGATCATCGAAAAAAATAATAAAAAAAATTATTCATTGAATCTGCATCGTGTCCCACTACAGGAAACATCACTTTTCTCAACACTAAAATGAGTGTTTTTTTCGACGATCCAATCGTACAAATGATAATATATATTGAATATAGTGATGTGCAAAAAAATTAAAATATTTAAAATTATTCTTGTATGAGTTTATATTATAAACTCACCAAAAGTACTACTACTTCTAACCAGCCTCGTCCCGACTGAACGTAATCTATTTTTTAAAAATCATTTTCCAACAAAAAAACCATACGAATAATAATATATATTTATTTTAGTGATGTGCCAAAAAAATAAAAAATTTAAACTGATATTCTATAGTATTTAGTAATATTAATAGTATTATTTATATCTATTTTAAAAGTATCAACCAAATATTTTCCCAACAAATTTCCCCCCCGTCTTATTCCCAATTATTTAGATCTTCCCCCAATTATTCACATCTCCCCCGCCGCCTCCCCCCCCAAATTATTCAAATCTCCCCCTTTTTTCACATAAACACCTCACTCACACATCTCTTTCTCCCAAACATCTTTCTCGCTGCTCACCTCTCCAGACTCTCTCTCACCATCTCCGACTCTCTCTCGCTGCTCACCTCACTACTCACTTCCCCCCTTTATCTAACAAACCATCTCCTCCTTGAATAAGAACCCTAGTTTTAGGGCTTGAAAAAAATACAAACACTGAATCCTCCAAATTGTTTTTGAATTAGACAAAATCGAAGCTTAATTGACTCGGTTGGATGGTGGATTGTTTCATCTCTAACTGTTAGAGTTTCAATCTTTGGATTTGTATTTTAACTGATTAGGGTTTCAATTTGGGTTTTGGGTATTTGATATTGTGTCATATTTAATTGTGTCATAAAATTTCAGAAAAAGGTTCAGGAAGATGGTAAGCTTCCACCTGAGTTTCAGCATGCTGAAGAGCGTATGTGACTATCGTTAGTTTTAATTATAGTGCTAACGTGCGTGTTCTTTAATTCTCTTTCTCTTCAATATGGTCAAATTGATTTGAGCTCAAACTGCTCTAATGGTTAACCATTGTTTTGCAGAGGAATTATATGAAGCTTTGAATCTTTTTCTGGAAAGTGATTTTGATGTAGACCGGGGTTGGTACATTTCCTTAATATTTCCACCTACAAAATAATCAAACATGACTAGGTAAATATACCAGCCTTCTTAATTGTTGGCTTATAGATCTTAATGCAGAGAACATGTGCAGTTGTCACTACGTTGCACATAGTTTTGTGGCTTCAGTTGTGAAAGTAAATGTCCTGTATTTTCTGTACTTGGTTAATTTGTCTTGTACTGATTTTTATAACCTTTGCAGCAAATATCTTTCTGATACGCTTAGGATTATGTTGGAACAAGATGGTATAGAGCTCCTGAATGGTGTGGATCATTTTTATCTAAGGTATAATAAATCACTTCTTTCACCTGTATGGTTTTGTAAACCAATAAATTGCAATGCATTGTTGTAAGAATGTTGTGATAGTGTTATTGGAGTGAACTTAATTTGGCTACTTTGTTGCTATATACAGTACACACATGCAATAGACATCTGGAGCATTGGCTGCATATTTGCTGAACTCTTGACCGAAAAACCCCTCTTTCCAGGGAAAAATGTTGTCCATCAGTTGGACATTATGACCAATTTAACCACGGAAGCTTACAAGGCTCTTTCACAAGTAATTCATTCCTCACGTATTCATTGCTTTAGTTTTACATTCATCGAGATTTAAATTATACTATTTGATAGATGGAGGTATAAACATGTGTGAGCTTTTAGGTAAAAAGTATATATCAAGTTTTGGTGTTATTCAATTTGCAGGCCTAAATTTTATGTCTCTTTTGCCAAAAGTGTTGGATTATCTATCCACAAAGTTCGTGCCATCGATAAGTCAGAACAGAACAGGTTATTATTTTTCGTAGGATAATGAGCTTGTGAGCAGAGTATATATTCACAACGAATAGGCAGTGTTTAAAATTTAATTAATATCATTCAACTACAGCGGTTTATGTTCATGCTGTTTCTAGTACATTATCTTGATCAGAATAAGTTATTAGGAGAAGAAACAATTGTTCTCGGAAAAAAATAAAATATATTCCTGGTCCTTGCATTTCAATCTCCCACTTCTACATGATATGAAGTGTGGTACCTTTATATAGTAATAATAATGAGCTATATTAGTGTCTCATCTTCAGGCTCAGGTTATGTTCTGTGAGATCTATCCGGGTGGTTATCCAAAGACAGGCTCTATTGGGATGTCATTTGAATTTCTGTTGTGAAACGTCATTTGAAGCACCTTCATGATTTGTTAGAACAGGTAATAATTTGAATTCTGTTTCTAGTTAGAGACCTTAGTTCTCATAGATTTTACTATCTATAATGAAACCCTTTTACCCTGTATCAATCCTATAATTCTATAAATACATCTAGTTTGGTTAAAATCCTGGAAAGTGATAAAATATTTAAAGCTCAAATGGAGTTTATGTGATATTTATGCGAGGATCTGATTGATGCTCTGTTGTGGTAAGCGATCACCATGGAAAGCTCCACATTTAAGGACTTCACACGATCATTGATGAGAGTGGCGGACGAGAGCATGATCCCATTGCTGCAATTGTGCTTCCTTGGCAATTAGAGATAGTTCATGTTGCTATTCAGACATTTCCTTATGTATATAGAATTTATATAATTTTTGTATGATTTATTATTCAAGTTTTATGCTCCTTTAATTATACTTATTTATTGCACTGTGTAAGGCTCATTTTTGATATATATAAACCATTGTGTGTGAAATTGAAACACAATACAAGAGCAAAAAAAAAAATGGTTGTACCAATGTAAAAAGAACGAAACCTATTCAATGGTTATAAACATTGTCTTCTAACGCATCCTACAACAAATTAAATATAAAAAACACTTGTTTGTAGATAACAAAAACAATAGTTTAAATTAAACAAACTATTGTGTATAGTTCCAAACAACAATGGATAAATTCTATCAGAATGTTTTGTGATTTCCATTCATACAAGTGTGTATTCAATTAAAACTATTGTGTATAATTCTTAACAACAATGGACAAATTCTACAAGAATGTTGTTTGATTTCCATTCAGACAAGTGTGTATTCAATTAAAACTATTGTGTAGCATCTAAAATACAATGGTTTCTAAATCGAGTGTTGTTGTTTCTGGCTATTACACAACGCGTCTAGAGATGAAGTCGTTGTCTTTCGTTATTTTTAAAAACAATTTAAAACTGTTGTGTTACCTTCCTCTATCCATCGGGTAAATAACCACTGTCTGATTTCAATCAGACAACTGCCCGATAGACAACGAAAAAAATGGAGATCAGACAACGGTGAAAAACAGTTGCAGGATCGAGTTTTTCTTGTAGTGGGTGTTTAAAACCCTTGTCTCATATACTCTAAGTTTTTTAAAAAAATGGGTAGAAAGTATGAATCTCCCTGCAAACATATTGCAGTAATAAACTAAAAACATGTATTCAACCCAAACTTATACTAACATGTATTCAAACCAAACTTATAGTAAAATCCATGATACTATGTTAACTTCTACAATAAACTGTTGTAAAACTGTTTATTAACTATTTTTATATTTTCAATAAACGTTTCACAAGTAATTTTTCTTTAAAACTCTTGTTAGTAAGAAAAATAAGCACACAGAATGAATCCCCCTGTTTCATAAAACTATGTTAACTTCTACAAGTGTTTTGAGCAAATAAATTGTTGTAAAACTCTTTATTAACTATTTTTATGTTTTCAATAAATGTTTCATAAGTAATTTTTCTTTAAAACTCTTGTTTCATAATCTGTAATTTTTAAAGAAAAATTGGCACACAGAATGAATCCCCCTGTTTCATAAAACTATGTTAACTTCTACAACTGTTTTGAGCAAATAAACTGTTGTAAAACTCTTTATTAACTATTTTTATGTTTTCAATAATAAACGTTTCACAAGTAATTGTTCTTTAAAACTCTTGTTTCATAATCTGTAATTTTTTAAGAAAAATAGGCACACAGAATGAATCCCCTGTGCAAACATTGATGTAACAAACTAGTAACAAACCATGACAAGTCAAAACGCACATAATAATGTCAATAGTATAGCTGATAACAAGATTTGAAGTTTATCGAATCAATACCATAACATCATTCTAGTTGAATATGTTCATTTACATCGCGCATGTAACTAACCTCGTCCTGAAAATCATCCATTGATAAATTGGGCGTAAAAAACTCATTCTCAAGTTCAACTTAGACGGATCCCTCATTTTCATCCACAGACCATAATTTTACAAGGGGGTCGTCGTCGATATTACAAATTTGCTTAACATATAGTCGAGAACATGTGTGCATATACGGATGTATTGTTAGAAACACTACACCGTAAACAAGCTATCGCAACCTTCTCCTCACACGTGTTGCTAGATTATGTTACCTTAGGCATACTACTTTTGGCCTAGTATCACTACTAGAAAAAGTAGAATAGACATCGCCCCTTTTACATCGGTTCCTGATTTATCCGATGTAAAAACTCTCAATGACATCGGTCGACAAAAAACTGATGTCTTTAACATATTATGAAATCACATTACCAGCCAACCGATGTCATTGACATATCATTGAAAAATTAATGACATCGGCCAAGAAAAAACTGATGTCTTTGATATATTATTACATCGGTAAAAAATAAACCGATATCTAAAGTATGCTTAAAAAAATTTCACTCTGCGCCCACAAAAAATTAAATTTCCCCCCTTAGCCAATATTTTAGTTCCCCCCTTTATTTCCCCCCTTAGCCAATTTTTTAGTTTCCCCCTTTTTTTCAGCTCTTTTCAGACAAAACCAAATTGCTCTTCACACAAAACAAATTCCCTCGCCTCTCTCTCTCGACTCACCTCTCTCAACAGCCCCTATCTCTGTCTCTCTCTCTCTCACCCCATCAGTTGATTTCTCTATTCTCTTCTCTTCTCTTCTTTCTTCACTTTTCTTTTCTCTTCTATAATTGGTTTTCAATCTAATTGGTTTTTGATTTTTCAGGTGATTAATTAGGGCTTTACTCACTCACTCCGATTAATGGGTAAATACATACATAATTTCATTACTTCGTTGGTTTTACATACATAATTGCCTCTTTTTCACTCTTAATTTTTTTATTTAGGGCTTCGTTGGATTTGTGTCGGGGCTTCGTTGGATTATTTAGGGCATCTTCGTTTTGTTATGTACTTATATAATCAATTACCTTACCCTGTTTGCTTCTAACTTCTGGACATCATGGACAAGACAGATATCGAGGTTAGTATTAGCGGTTAAGAATGTGTAGATATGGTTTAACATCTATATTAAATTTATTAATAGGCAGCCAATTGTGTAAACTTGTTTTGTACGAGGTCTCAGCCTTGCTCAGTAAACTTTTACTGGTTTAAACCACATTATGGAAGACCTGTAGGATCGGGGAAAAATGATAACTTTTGAAAGTTATATTAATAAGAGAGAGTGAGAGCGGAAGAGGGATTGTGGGGATGATGGAGTTAAATTTGAAATTGATAAGTTTTTTATGAACAAATCTGCAGATTAATTTGGTTTATTCCGATTCTCTGTGGATGTAATTGTAAGATCTAGCTTGTACAACTCTGTATACAGGTGTAATTAAACTTTGAAAGATTTATGGTGAACTGTTAAACATAAATCTTATTTTGGTTTTTTCTCTTTTGGAAACTATTTCTCATTTTGGTTGTTTTGTGATTGCAAAACATGGAAAGCATTGGAGATGCTAAATGCTCATTGATCTTAGTAATAGCAGCTTGGATGGGATTACTGGACATACTTCTTCTGCTTACTGGAAAGCATTGGAGATGCTAAATGCTCGTGTTCATTTTGAAGATTTGGTTTCTAATCAAGAATCAACAGATTTCGAAAGACTTCAAGAATATATGGTATGTAAGCAACAATGTTGTCTCGACCTTTATCTCTCTAGGTTGTCCACTTCCACATGCAAAGATTCCGTTCTGCAGATCAGAGGGTTTGATAACTTATACATAAAAACTTCTATCTTTCATTAATTTAGTTACAAAATGAAGAGCTTACACGCTACTCTGTGCAGGAAAAGTGAACATCATTACAATTGATAAATGCGATAAGATGGCGTGTACACCACCGCCATTTGGTTTCCTTAGTCGGTTACTGCATTTTTGAAAATCAAAGGATGCTTGTCTACGACTATATCCCCAACAACAACTTGTACTTCCATCTTCATGGTAGATTTTATTCAAGTAAAAGTAATAAGACTTAATTTTATTGGCTCCTTTGCGTAACTTGGTTATACTCCTTATCTTTTGTAGGGGAATGCATGCCAATACTGAAGTGGGATACATGTGTTAAGGTAGCTGTTGGTGCAGCTCGTGGAATTGCTTATCTCCATGAAGATTGTAAAATCCTGATCCTTTTCTGTTTCTGCATTTTAAAGAGTATATCAATCAACATTTTATATCCTGCATACACGGTTGCATATCCTGAGATGTACATCATCTTTACTATTGGTTTGATGGGAAGTGAAACTACTGTAGTTAATAAGAATTCTAGTTACATATACTCTGAATTTGATTGGAACACAAGCCCCTCGATCACTCATGGATGAAAAACAAACTAAGAATGATCAATCAAAAAACATTTTCGTAGAGGTATTGTTGCAAATCATGATAGTGACGCTGACAAAGTAATTCCTTGTATCCAGGTCTTGAAGATGGAACTCTGAATGAGAAACAGCCAGTGAAACTTCAGTGACCTCGTACGCCTCTCATTGATGCAGTGGCTGCTCATGACAGAAGCATGGTGATCACCAGATGGCCTCAATACACTTTGGTTTTAGAGAATGTGAGTTTTTTTATGTATTTTTATTACTTTTACTGAAGATTACATGCTCTCACACATGCATAGCAATTTAAATCTATCTATGTTCAAGTGTAATGCATGCTTTGATATATACTCATGTGTATGTGCAAATAGATCTAATTATTTCGTTCTTCCATCTTAAATATATAAGGCAATTGCAAATGTAGAAAGAGCAGTCATAAAAGCATTGGAAAAGCAATACAGTGATATATTGACTCCACTGAAAGACAGCATTCCGAAGACTTGGTATTCAAGTTCAGAAACTGACAAGAAGACAATCAACAACAGTTTATTCACTACCTAGTCAGGTGAGCTTAAACTGTTGGGTAATTGGCATAAACTGTTGTGTAATTGGCATCATTTTTTCCATAAATTTATATAACCTTTCTTAACCTTAAAAGGTTAATGTTTTGCTCTTATTGTTTTTGTAGTTACATTTTTGTAAATTTTATCCTATTAAATGTTCAGAGCTTCATATCTTAGTTTTTTACTAGTAAAATGTGTTGCATGTATTTTGAATTATGGGATAAACTATTCGAATCTGCTCCACCGGATCAGCGTGTTTCTTTTCTATATTTGTCCAATGACATGCTGCAAAACAGTAGGAGAAAAGGCAGCGAGTTTGTGAATGAATTTGGAAGGTCCTTCCTTCAGCTCTAAAGAATGTCTATGGAACAGGTGATGAAAATGGAAAGAAAGCAGCCTACAGACTGGTATTTCTCTTATTCATATATGAAAATATTATGTTTTTACAGCAGGATATTGTCAGGATGGCAGTAGTATGGTATTAAGAGTAACAGGCTATGTAGTAGTACAGGGGTATTGTTGTCATTTCTAGAGTTAAGTCATGAACCAATTACAAATGTTGATTTCTCAAGTCATTGACTCCATTTATGATAACTGGTGATCAGGAATATAATATGAGTGCCACTGTTTCTATCATTTTAATATTTAAATTGTCAAAACTTTATTATTGCAAATAATTATTTTTAGTCTATTAATGTATTGGGCTTTAACAAGATGTCATTATTTATTTTGTCCAAATTTTGTCCATCTGTATATGTATTCATGTATATTTGCTAACCTTGTTGAACTGATGATAAGTTTTCCCATGTTTTGTTTATACGCAGATTAGGATGGTATTGAACTGATTATGTTCTACAACAATGTCATTGGCATTCACCTTCCGAGCACTTCATTAACGGCCAAGATATAGGTTGTTTTAATTAGGTTGTTTTAACTATGGTAGTTAGAGCGGTATAGTTTGTTTTTACATGGAGTAGTATGTCAATTATGTTTTTAGTTTGGAGGAGGCATTTTGATTTGAAATGTAGCTAGTTTGTTAGTTTTGCGGATAGTCATTGATGTATATACTGAATTTTTTTGATAATGATAATGAAGTTTTTGTTATTTTCATAAGTGTTTTAGTTTTGGATTGATAAGTTGCATCAATACAGCATGTTATTGTTTTGGCTAGTATTGTTATAATACTAACACATCAGTTAAACTCAATGAAACTGATGTTTATAATAAGTAGAAACATCATTATTACAAAACAAACTGATGTAATTTAAGCATAGTGGTGACACATTGTTAATGCTTTTCACATCGGTGTCTAACTGATGTTAATATGTATGATACACATCGGTTATATTATAGTAAACGATGTCCAAAGTACTCTTTGACATCGGTTAGTTGCTAGTAACCGATGTTCCAGATAGTATCTAACATCAGTCAGGTTCCAGTGAACGATGTGATAGATACTCTTTGACATCGGTTATAAACCGATGTGAAAAGGTAGTGAACGATGTGATAGATACTCTTTGACATCGGTTTAAAACCGATGTGAAAAGGGTTGGACCTTTCTCTACACCCACAAAGACATCGGTTGAAAAATGGCCAGACATCGGTTTTTAGCCGATGTCTATTGACCTGTTTGTAGTAGTGTATATCCTAGTATAACACTATTTATTTTGTGTTACCTTCATTACCAAAAAAAAGTCAATAGACATCAGTTTTGGGCTGATGTAAAAAGTTTTAAAAACCGATGTCTAGGTGGGTGTAGTTGAAAGTCCATTTTTTTACATCGATTCTAGGCCGATGTTAAAAAGGACTTATTATATCATTTCTAAACCGATGTAAATAGATGTTGACAACATCAGTTTCAAAAAAAGAACTATGTCTCAACTCTTGTACTATACATCGGTTTTAGATGGACAACCGATGTTGTAAATGGTATACCACATCGATTTTAAATAGAAAACTGATGATGTTGTAAATTGTATATCACATCGGTTCTTAACCGATGTAAATAGCTCCATAAAATTGCCAAATTAGACAGCAGTTTTTAGGTGGTGTGTCAAAGGCTCAAATTGATGTCTGTTTTTTGCAGGAACATCAGTTTTGTTTTCAAAAGTGATGTATGTTCTTTGATTTAACATCATTTTTTCAATAACAATGTGATGTGTTATATTTGCATAATTATGTGCCCAAAAACATGATGCGGGACAACATACATAATATGTTGCTTAAATCATTAATAAACACAAATTTTAATTTATTAACTAAAAATTGAATAATTATTTAAAACTTATATTCATCATGAAATCAATTCATTTTTATAAAAATTAAGAGTTTATTTAATTAATGAGTTACTATTTATAAAAATTAAGATATTTATTTATTAATATTTTTTCAGATTCTCTTTATTTTATTAAATTTAAAATGTAATTTTAAAAAAATTACAGATATTCTTTAAAGAAAAATAAAAAAAATATGATTGTAAGTGAAAATGTGTAATTGATAATAGGCACAGTTCCGGGTGAAAATTTAGAATAACCAAAATTGGCGCTTTCTGAAAATTGTGCCTTAGAACAAAAAAGAGAAATTTCAACTCTCATTTCTCTCTCTCGCTCACTACAAGAATTTTTGAATCAAACGACACTCATCAAACGACACTTCGACGAAAAAGCGTTGGCTGAATTTTTCACACAACGGTTTTTTATTCAAGCTTTTCGGTGTGTTGTCTGATCATGAACTTAACGACAGTTTTAAAAAGTGTTGTCTAGAAGATCAAAATTGACAAGCATTTTACAACGGTTTTGGAAAGTTGTGTTGTCTAACAGGTTGTCTTACAATGGTCCTCAAAAGCGTTGTAAAACTTAGACAAGAGTTTTCATCAGATATTGCTTCAAAAGTAGTCACACAACGGTGACTAAATACTATTGTCTGATTTTAACAACGGTTTTGGAAAGCATTGTTTGAAGAAGCTTCAGACAATACTTTCAAAAAACGTTGTTAAAATCAGACAAGTGTTTTGATAAGACGTTGCATAAAATGTAATCAGATAATGGTTTGTGAATATTGTTGTCTAAATTGCATGCAACACACAATGTTTTTGTACATTAAATCGTTGTGTTCAACACTTTCAGACAAGCATTTAAAAATTTAAACTATTGTCATAAACTTATTTATACAAGCATTTTATAAATAAACCGTTGTCTCATATGACAGCACGTGATTGGTGGAAAATCTTTCACCTGGATTGCTGAGGTGGCAAAATAAGAGCCCTTGATTGAAATGAGATTAGATATTAGCCGTTAGATTAATAAAATATAAATACATGTTCACACAACGGGTTTGTATATTAAACCGTTGTCTTCAACACTTTCAGACAAGCTTTTTCAAATTTATTATGTTTATTTTTAATTATGATCAAAAAACCATAACTAGTGTCAGACAACGGTATCTTTATAACATATGGTTGTCTAAAACTTCACATTACAACTGTATTTGTTAAAATACCGTTGTCTGTTATTAGACAACGGTTTATTTGTCCAAAATCGTTGTCTGGTATCACTTGAGACAACGGTATTTGACAAATAACCACTTCGTTTAGCAAGACCACTTCGTTTATTAAATATTAAAATATTTAATAAACAATCTGAGGAAGATAAAATGGCTATCATACCGATCCCAGAGACCGCATCTAGCGAGGCTAAGAAAGAAAATTCCGCCTCGTGGTGGGAACTATATGTTGATGGAGCATCAAATAAGGAAGGAGCTGGGGCTGGCATCGAGTTGGTAACTCCAGAAGGTCGCAAGATACAAAGTGCAGTACACTTCACCTTCGAGGCCACCAATAATGCAGCAGAGTACGAGGCCCTCATCATTGGTCTTAAACTTGCATTGGAGATGAAGGTGGAGAATCTGACAGCTTACAGCGATTCCATGCTAGTAACGTATCAACTCTGGAGTGGGTGGCAAGCTAGAGGTGAGCAGATTGAACTATATCTGCGATGTGCACAGAAGTTAATGAAAAAGTTCAACAATATCAAAGTGGTTCATATTAGAAGAGAAAAGAATCAGGGGGCTGATGCACTAGCAAAGTTAGGATCGCGTCGCGAGGCCACCTTACTTGGAATTATTCCAATGGAAATTCAAACAAAGCCCAGTGTGCCTGAGGAATTTGTTATGGAGATAGCGACCCCAGGGTCGACCTGGATGACCCCTATATGGGAGTATGTGAAAAGTGGAGCCCTGCCTCAGGACAAAAAAGAGGCAAGAAAAATCAAGTATCAGGCGGCTCGCTATGTCATCTATAACGAGGTCCTGTATAGAAGAGGGTTCAACACCCCGCTCCTAAGATGTGTGGATGGAGAAGAATGCAACTACATTCTCAGAGAAGTTCATGAAGGAATATGTGGCAATCACTCGGGGGGTAGTTCCCTAGCCCAAAAGATTCTTCGCCAAGGGTACTACTGGCCTACTTTGAAAAGAGATGCTTTTGAGTTCGCTAGAAGGTGTGATAACTGCCAAAGGATCGCTAATTATAGCAACGCTCCTGTCTCGCACCTCACTTCGCTAACGAGCCCATGGCCCTTCGCTATGTGGGGCATTGACTTAATTGGGGAGCTACCTAAGGCCAAGGGAGGCGTCAAGTATGCAGTTGTGGCCGTTGATTATTTCACCAAATGGGCCGAGGCCGAGCCACTTGCCACTATTACTGCAAAGAAACTCAAGGACTTCGTGTACAGGGCAATTGTGTGTCGCTATGGGATTCCTTATCAGCTCATATCAGATAACGGAAAGCAATTTGATAGCAAGGACATGAAAGAATTCTGTGAGAACCTGGGGATCAAGAAGAGTTTTTCAGCTGTGAGTCACCCTCAGACAAATGGTCAAACTGAGGCCATCAACAAAATCATCAAACATACTTTGAAGGCCAAATTAGAGGAGAGCAAAGGCAATTGGCCTGAAGAATTACCAAGGGTCTTGTGGTCATACAACACGACCCCAAGGACCACAACTGGAGAGACTCCATTTTCCCTAACATATGGCTGCGAGGCCATGGTCCCCGTTGAAGTGGGCTCTGGGTCGTTTAGAAGGGAACTTTACGATCCCGATGCAAACGAGGTGAATCATAGATTGTACCTAGACATGGTAGAAGAAACAAGAAGCGAGGCTCAGCTTCGCCTCGCGGCTTACCAACAGAGGACAGCGAGGTACTATAATGGAAAGGTCAAAGCAAGTTCTTTAAAGACAGGTGACCTCGTGCTTAGGAGAGTCATGCCTAACACTAAGGTCCCGGGCCATGGTGTCTTTGGTGCTAATTGGGAAGGGCCTTACAAAATCTATGCTACTCTCTCAGAGGAAACTTATTACCTCACAGACATGAAGGATAAGGTCATTCCGCGAGCTTGGAATGCGGAACATTTGCGTAAATACTATCAGTGAAGGCATCGCTCCTGGTAGTTTCTATCTATTTCGCATGAATAAATTCATACAAAATACCGGGGGGTAGTGGTCGTATTGACACCCTCCCTTTATGATGTAATGACATTGGGCCTCGCCCCGCTTGTCAGCTTGTTTGGGCTTCGCCCCGTTTATCAATATAAAAGTTCAATTTCTTTACGAATTACTTTTTATTGTGCACTTAAAATGTACTTGCTTGTTCGTTAACATTAACATACTAAGGTCCAAGCCATCTCAACGATGCAAGGATCGCATTTGAAGTTACTGCTACAACAATCTAAGGAACCTAAGCAAAGTCATGCAAATCTAGTACTATTCAAGACAATTCAACATGCAAAGATGAAAAGTAAAGATATAATTTCGAGGCCAAGGTACTAAGCAAGCGAAGCTAAATTACTAGTGCAAATATGTTATGTGCAAAAATAACGAGGCAATATTGGATGGAAAAGTTAAATTCATAAACAAAGGGTCGCCATGCGATCCCAGCTCAGTTAAGGGGTGATCAGAGTTAAATCAAATAATATTACAAATCGTGAAGCATTCTAAGGGTGCGCGCATCCCGAGTTCAAAAGACTTCATCAAATATATAACAAATTTTAAGAAGCAGGTGGATCTTGATTGGCAGTAGAAGTTTCTTTCAACAGCCTCGCCTCTTCAGCCAGCCTCGCTTCTTCCTCCAGCCTCGCTTCCGCAGCGTCCTCCTCAGCGATCTCCTTTTTGAGTGATTCAGCATACTCAGCATTACCTGGCCCCAGCTGATCCCAATCAAAGTCAGGGATCATTCTGATGAACCCCTTCATGAAGGAGACTTGACCCTGGGCCAGAAATGTGTCCTGAGCAGTGGCCAATTCAGCCTTAACAGCATTAAGGTCGCTTGCCAGCTTCGCGTTCTCATCGGCGCTCTTTTTAGCAGCCTCCGCGCTGGATTTTTGCAGATCTAGAAATTCTTTCACAAAGTCATTTCTTTCCTTTCTGGCATTCTTGAGGTCGGTGCGAAGCGAGGCGGTTTCAGTAGACAGCTGCTTTTTGAACTCGGCCTGGAGGGATCGTTTGTCTTCTGTTTTCTGGAATTCAAGAACCTTGTTCTTTTTGTCCAGCAGGAAGTAGTTTTTAGTATGAGCAGCTTGGCGAATGAATGCTTCGGCGAGGCATTTGGTCAGAGCATTTGCATTTTCCTCAGGGGGCGCCTTCCACCAGCCGGATGCCTCAGCCTCCTCAGTATATTTACTACCCAGTGAGGCAAAAAGATGTTGGGCCGCGGTAGCATTGACGGTTCGCGAGGCTGGCTGGGACGATCCTTCAGGTTGCCCATCTTTCCTTAGCCGCTTTAAAGGGCTCTGATTGGGTGAATTCGGAGTTTGATCCCTGGCAGCATGTTGCTGGAGTGGAGGATCGTTGGAAGGCTTAGCCACAGGGGGCTTAAGAGGAGGAGGAGGAACCTTTGAGGCAGAGGTCGCCTTTGAAGACGCCCCTTTCTTGTTGGTTTGCAAAAATGGGGGAGGCTGACTCTTTCCACCTCGAGCAGACATATCTGTAGAAAAATGAAGAAAAAGTTACAAAGCAGTTCAAATATAATTCGGCATAAAGTAAAACAAGTTATGCATGTGAGGTAAAAGGGAATGTGATGCGATGCATGTTTCGGTCCTAGGAGTACCCTCTTCATCTGTTATTGCGACATGAGAAGACGAGGCCTCTTCTCTTGCCTTTCTTTTCTTCAAGGCTCGCCTCGCATGAGAAGGCCCCGCCTCGGGGGAAGCATCTATCCCATCTTTGAGGAACTCGCATTCTATTAGGTTCTCAATGGAAAGGAGAGTCCTGATGTTCCTTTCCTCTGCAGTGGATTTCGTTAATACCTCGTCGGCTCGCTGTTTGTCAACACCTTTTAAGACGGTGCGAACTGGAGCGACTGCGATGCCAAAGGAGTTATCAGTTTTGAGAATAAAAGGTAAAAAGTATGATAAAGGACTATTGCCTTGGTAGCTTACCCGGAAGGTAGTTGAAGCTTGTTTTCACTCGAGGGACCTCGTGTACATAGAAGAAAGGTTCCTTCCACGAGCCCGCATTGCTTATCCCGCCAGGGAGGAGGCTTTTCTTGTTGAATTCTGGCCATACCAAGAAGTATACATAGCCGAAATCCTTGGCTCCGCATCGCTTCAGCTGAAGGAAGTAGCCCATTGTCTTCGCATCTAAAGGAGGGTATCCAAGCTTGTGATAGAGTATGTACAAGGCAATCATAGATCGGTATCCATTGGTGCTGATTTGGATGGGAGCTAAATAGTATGTCTCGCAAATATCCCTAATGAATGGGTGGAGAGGAGAAGAGACACCTATCTTCATTAGAGGGACCGTCAGGACCATTCTGGGCACTCTGCCTCCGTTCTCGTCGTGGTTAAAGCGATAGCATCACATTTTCTTCTTGGGCAAAATGATCTTGCCTTCAGGGCGGAACCTTTTAACACCCACTGTGATAGTTTTCACGATCAGTGTTGAGGGCATATCGCGACATGCAAGTACGCGAGGTTTACCAGGCTTGACCTTTGAGCCGGGCTCGATGTCCTTGGGGTCAGGCCCGTCAACATAAATAACTCCCTCCAGCTCTGGTTGAAGGGTAGGGACATAAGGATCAGGTGAGGCTTCAGGAACATAATCGTAGTCTCTGAAATTTACAACTCTGGCCACTTCGTCAAGGCCATCATCATCTGAGGAAGGCTCCTCATAGTCATCATCATCAGAATCGGCTTCGTTATCAGCACCTCCTTCGATGTCATAATAGGCATCGCCTAATGAATCTGTTGGAGAATCACTTATGTGAATGGGTGACGCAGTTTGTGATGGAGGCATGGTTCGTGGTGGAGGCGCTTTGGAGAGAATTTCCGCTGCCCTAGCGCTGAATTCATCTCCTTTCTTTGTCAAAGTTGTGATGTCATGTTCGATGTCAGTCATGGTGTGAGGCTCGTTCTCAGCTGGGAGTACATCCAGAGATTGATCCCGCGAGCTTGAAGGGTGCTTTGTTCTCCATGAAATCAGAGGCACTTCACGGGTATATTCTTCATTAGACCACAAAGGATCGAAGTATAGTTTGAACGAGCTTTCGCTGGTGCTCGTAGCTTTTGCGATGTTGGCTGCGGCAGCATCGCTGATTTGTATATGAGGCATGGGAGAAGGTGTCCTTGAACTATCGTCTTGAGACATCTGAAAAGGGTGAAATGATTAAGTGTGTGTCCTTACAGAAAACAAATGAAGGAGGAAAGAAACAAGCGAACAGAAAGGCTCTATGTGTTCTCGCATCGTTCACAGAGAATATGAGGGGTCGCAATCCTAAGGGGAAGACTAACGTTCTTAACCTATGTTTCTATCTAAGTAATTACGGATCGCACTCATACAATAGCGAGGACGGGTCGCATCATAAAATTGGCATTTTGGGATCGTAGTTAATTGGGTTCGCATCGCATGCAATTTAAGCTATTTAATCATGCAATTAAAATGAAGAACAGTAATTTAAATGCAAGAAGAGAAAAAAGACTTACTTTTTCTTGAAGAAGGTTGAAGAAATCGAAAGAAACACGGGATCGCTGGTGAAAGAGCTTGAAAATTCTTTGCGTTTGATCTGGGAGCAAACAGACAGCACTTCGACAATGTGTTTGTGAGAATAAAAAAGGAAATGATAGTGACAGGGGTATATATAGCCATAAGGAGAGAGAAAGACATAGGACACGTGTTGAAATCTCGTCCGTTGGACACACATCTCGAGACACAACAGCTGTCAAAACCTTTCAAATTCTTGGGGTCACGATTACTCCAACGGTTATACCTGTTCTTGGGCTTGCTTCACGGTGACAACTCGTATTCTTTGAGTCCACATCGCATCACCAATGGCAATATGGACTCGGGGGGTAGTTGTTATGTCCAAATCTGGCATAATGGCTAAATTGATTTGATTAGCTAAATTGATGGTTCATAATCTATGATGGGCTTAGAAGATGAAGATTGGGTCACTAAAGCCCACTATTGGAATCAGCCCGGTATATCTTGGCAATAATACTTCTATTACAGGAGCACCTCGCGATGCAGCGCCTCGTTGGCGAAGCTTGCAGGAGGATCGCTTCGCTTTGCACCACGCCTATAACTTACAGCGAGATCATTATCTCCTCTTCTCTGGAAGGCTCATGGCCAGACTTAAGGTCGCATGAGTAGCTAGGCACAGGGATCGCTTCGCATGGCCAGACCTCTCAAGGTCGCATGCAGGGGCCCTGATGGATCTTTCATTCCGAATCTGTTCATTCGAGATTATAGGCTTCTACAGCTGGATCATGGATCATGGATAGATTTGATGACTTACTGCCATGTCAGCCCTAAACAAGTGGGCTTGGACCTTGGCTTATCTCATAAAAACCCTAGCCCGCCTAGGTAACTTGTGGCCCAAGAACTACGTCAAGCTTGATCCCTATAAATAGGGTACGTAGGCACCTTGATACGGAGGAGAAACAGTTTACCTGAAAACACCTATCAAGCTCAGCCACATTCATACACACAAATCCCTAATCCTTTGTTCTTCTTTAGTTAGCAAAATATCCGTATTTTGCTCCGATAATCCAGCAAACCTCCAAAATATTGTTATACAATATTCTCCCTATAACATATACCATTAAGGTCTAAATCATCACACTTCACTATGAGACACTTTCAACATGTAGAATATCACGGATCAATCAAGTGTCATGTACTTACATGCACATAGATTTTGACCTTGGTATCGTCATTAATCAACTAACATATATTATTGTCCTTAAATAATAATACTCAACTAGGAATATTTAGGAAGAAATCTGTTATTGATATAATATCATTTTTTAAGTCATTTACTTAAAGATATATAATACATAACATAATTTTTAGGACATTTATTATGCTAACATTTATAACGTGGACATAATAAATAAATAACAATAATGAGTAAAAGATAATCCATAAATAAATTTTTCTCTAAAATAAAGTATAGTCTTTATAGCGCTAATACTAACAACTCTAACATTTTAAATTTCATTGAAATTCAATTTCTTATGTTTTAGAATTATTTAAATGTAACAACGGTCACAAGTTTTTCAAAATTTCCTTTTCATAGTTATTAAATTTTTGAGTATTTGTTTGATATTCCCATTTTTAAAGATTAATTAAGAATATGTCCCTTTTTATTAAATAATTATAATTATATCCTATAGTTAAAGTTAACTCATATACATATAATTATAGATATATTATGTGTATATTACGATTATAATACCCCCAATAATAAAATATCCCTCACCACTCATCCTTTGATGTCGGCCCGGCAGGGGCATTGTTCCTCTCTCTTTATGAGTTTTGAAAATGTGGGTATTGATATAGTCCGACATTAACAGGTTTTGTGTGCTGCTGGAGATGGATGTGGAGGTAAACTAGTAAGTGGACTGATGAAGCAAATTAGTGAAGTCAGTGATAAATCCTTGGGTAATTCCACAATAGCCGAAGAGGACGAAGAGAGTTTCGGAGAAATAGTAGTACAAGATAAAGTAAATATTTCGAATATGCTGTGAATATCGTCCTGTTTTTGCAAGACTTGCAACTGAGTGAAAGTTATGAATAAAGGAGGAGAAAAAAGTCTTTTAATAATGTGTAGTTAATCAATTAATCATGGTTATACTAAAAAATGGGACATATTCATAATTTGGGATATATTTATAATTACAAATAAATATGGGATACAATTATAATTGAACTTGTAAAATTGGACATATTAAAAAAAACCCTAAATTTTTAGCAACAATTGACATATGTTAATTAAATAGTTATAATGAAATGCTTTTTAATTGAGAGATGAAGACCATATATATTGTACAAGCATAGGACATGCGTCCCGTAGTAATCCTCTATATATAAATAACGTTTGGTATATATATTCCCTACAACTAATATTGCATATATGTTATATTTATCTTTTACATGAACATTCTATTTTACCTAATTTTGACATTTAATTTGCAGGCACTCCAACATCTCTTCAGTACTTACAAAGGAGACAGATACATAATTCTAACAAAAGAAATAAATCTTTCATAGATTTCTATCCCATAGTGTCGATTTCAAAAGATATTTTTGGAAGTCCTACTATTATAAGAGCTAGAAAAAGAGCAAAAAGTTCATATTTGTTCCCAATCAATAAATGATGAGTTCATTTTACAACCAAAAAATGACCACATAATAGCACCGCAAAGTTATTTATGGAGGAATGTAGATGTATTCTTGAGGTTCTATCGTCTACGCAGTTTTATTGGTAGTGTAAGTATAACTTCTTACGCTTATATTATCATATTATTATAATATTATCATCATATTATTATAATATAATTGTTAATAAGATTTTTCTACTATTCTACTGTCTACACCATGATACAGATTATTGGCATAATTTCGACTTCCCTCCTGCCTGTGACCTCATTAGGTGATTTATCACCTGTGTTTTTTATTGAATTATTGAAGGTAACAGATATTTTTTTCAACTTGAAGTCGCTTAAAGATATGCTGAGATTGAGATTTTAGTTTTTTTATTAAATTTTACTTCACTTGTAGGCAATAATTCCAAAGGCTCTTATTAATACTTATGCTTCTTGTTTAAATCAAGTGACTGATGTGGAAATAGACAAGGTACATAGAAGTACTTATTTTCATTAATACTTATGCATTCCTCGTAATGGACATATAAATAACCTTCCTTTCGAACTCATTTTTTTAGGTAAACAAACCATATTTTGTACTGGTTACGGGTGAATATACCATGGAACAAGGGAAGGCAATTATTGCCGCACTTGCACTTATGTTTATTACTTTTTCTACTACTTAATTGTTAAATCTCATAATTTAGCTATTAATCTTGTTACTTGAGGTTTATGAAAAAAATTGGGCACATTTTACTCACTATTTTCTCGAGTAGTATCTTTCAATTGCAAAAACTTTATTATGGTGTTGCTTGAAAACTAGTATTGTTGCTCCAAAGTGGTACATTTTATCTTATCACAAAAGTTTAAGGATGCTTGAACTATACTTTTCTTAAAGGATGTACATATATATGCAACTCTGGTACTCCCTTTCTAATGATTCCCTCTTAACTTTAGATGGTCTGCAATATTTTGTAGGCTTTTACCATGGGATTCATGTTCAGTTCTCCATCGCTATTGTTGGGCCTTGTTGCATACTTTTTGATTGGAACTGCATATTTCACGTGAGTTTTATTTTTATGTGTTATTTCAAGTTATATCATAGATATATAATCATTAAATCATTTCATATATGTATACAAAATGAAGAAAAAACTAATTAGTAGTTCTATCCATACTCTGTGGGGTTCATGCACTCTCTTCAATCTCATATGAATTATATATTTGAGTGATAATGAGATAGTTACCATCTACCACTACGCCATAAATGCTCATATGCAATGCTTTTAGAAAGTGTTTCACTGAAAGTGTTCTGTTAGGTATGAAATTTTGGCTCTAATGAAACAGAACTTGAACTGGTGTTGCATTACACATAATTAGCGTTGCATTTGATCCACGGTGTTTCACATAATGCAACACTAACAGCTGGCGTTGCATTAGATATTTTTTAATTTTAAAAAATGCTGATGTGGCAGCAGTGGGGCCCACATTTGCTGACGTGGCATTTGCTGACGTGGCAAGTATGGGGCCCACAATTGCTGATGTGGCAGATGTGGGGCCCATATTTGCTGACGTGGCATTTGCTGACGTGGCAGAAGCGTTGCATTAGGTGAAAAAGGCGTTGCATTCTCTATATAAAAGCGTTGCATTAGTTATTTTTTAATTTTAATAAACGCTGACGTGGCTGTTGTGGGACCCACCTGGGCGACGTGGCAGTGTGGGGCCCACAAGGATGACGTGGCACGAGGCCAGAGATGCTGACGTGGCAGGTGTGGGGCCCACAATTGCTGACGTGGCAGGTGTGGGGCCCACATTTGTTGACGTGGCATTCGCTGACATGGAAGAAGCGTTGCATTAGGTGAAAAAAGCGTTGCATTTGCTATATAAAAGCGTTGCATTAGGTATTTTTAATATTAATAAAGTCTGGCGTGGCAGTTGTGGGGCCCACTAAGGGTGACGTGGCAGTGTGGGGCCCACAAGGGTGACGTGGCAGGATGCCCACAGATGCTGACGTGGCAGGTGTGGGGCCCACAATTGTTGACGTGGCAGGTGTGGAGCCCACATTTGCTGACGTGGCATTCGCTGACGTGGCAGAAGCGTTGCATTAGGTGAAAAAAGCGTTGCATTTGCTATATAAAAGCGTTGCATTAGGTATTTTTAATATTAATAAAGTCTGGCGTGGCAGCTGTGGGGCCCACTAAGGGTGACGTGGCAGTGTGGGGCCTACAAGGGTGACGTGGCAGGTGGTCCACAGATGCTGACGTGGCAGGTGTGGGGCCCACAATTGCTGACGTGGCAGGTGTGGGGCCCACATTTGCTGACGTGGCATTCTCTGACGTGGCAGAAGCGTTGCATTAGGAGAAAAAAGCGTTGCATTTGCTGTTTTGAAGTGTTGCGTTAACTGCTGCTCTTACCGGAATGATGAAACTATTTTTAAATTTTTTTTTTTCGACATTCCAATCGTACGGATGTCGAGATATAACGGTTTTAGTGAAGTGGTAAATTTTTAAAAAATTTGCTAGATGTATTTGGTTTGGTTTTATAACGGTCAAACCGGTCAATGTAGACTTCCCTTTTAAATAATCTTGTCCCGAATGATGAAACTACTTTTTAAAATCTTTTTTTCGACGTTCCAATCGTACGGATGTCAAGATATAACGGTTTTAGTGAAAAGGTAAATTTTTAAAAAATTTGCTAGTTGTATTTGGTTTGTTTTTATAACGGTCAAACCGGTCAATGTAGACTTCCCTTTTAAATAGTCTTGTCCCGAATGGTGAAACTATTTTTTAAAATCTTTTTTTCGACGTTCCAATCGTACGGATGTCAAGATATAATGGTTTTAGTGAAGTGGTAAATTTTTAAAAAATTTGCTAGATGTATTTGGTTTGGTTTTATAACGGTCAAATCGGTCAATGTAGACTTCCCTTTTAAATAGTCTTGTCCCGAATGATGAAACTATTTTTTAAAATCTTTTTTTCGACGTTCCAATCGTACGGATGTCAAGATATAACGGTTTTAGTGAAGTGGTAAATTTTTAAAAAATTTGCTAGATGTATTTGGTTTGGTTTTATAACGGTCAAACCGGTCAATGTAGACTTCCCTTTTAAATAGTCTTGTCCCGAATGGTGAAACTATTTTTTAAAATCTTTTTTCGACGTTCCAATCGTACGGATGTCAAGATATAACGGTTTTAGTGAAGTGGTAAATTTTTAAAAAATTTGCTAGATGTATTTGGTTTGGTTTTATAACGGTCAAACCGGTCAATGTAGACTTCCCTTTTAAATAGTCTTGTCCCGAATGGTGAAACTATTTTTTAAAATCTTTTTTTCGACGTTCCAATCGTACGGATGTCAAGATATAATGGTTTTAGTGAAGAGGTAAATTTTTAAAAAATTTGATAGATGTATTTGGTTTGGTTTTAAAACGGTCAAATCGGTCAATGTAGACTTCCCTTTTAAATAGTCTTGTCCCGAATGATGAAACTATTTTTTAAAATCTTTTTTTCGACGTTCCAATCGTACAGATGTCAAGATATAACGGTTTTAGTGAAGTGGTAAATTTTTAAAAAATTTGCTAGATGTATTTGGTTTGGTTTTATAACGGTCAAACCGGTCAATGTAGACTTCCCTTTTAAATAGTCTTGTCCCGAATGATGAAATTATTTTTTAAAATCTTTTTTCCGACATTCCAATCATACGGATGTCAAGATATAACGGTTTTAGTGAAGTGGTAAATTTTTAAAAAATTTGCTAGATGTATTTGGTTTGGTTTTATAACGGTCAAACCGGTCAATGTAGACTTCCCTTTTAAATAGTCTTGTCCCGAATGATGAAACTATTTTTTAAAATCTTTTTTTCGACGTTCCAATCGTACGGATGTCAAGATATAACGATTTTAGTGAAGTGGTAAATTTTTAAAAAATTTGCTAGATGTATTTTGTTTGGTTTTATAACGGTCAAACCGGTCAAAGTAGACTTCCCTTTTAACTAGTCTTGTCCCGAATGATGAATCTATTTTTTTAAATTATTTTTTTGACGTTCAAATCGTACGGATGGCAAGATATGACGATTTTAATGAAGCGGTAAATTTTTAAAAAATTTGCTAGATGTATTTGGTTTGGTTTTATAACGGTCAAACCGGTCAAAGTAGACTTTCCTTTTAACTAGTCTTGTCCCGAATGATGAATCTATTTTTTTAATTTATTTTTTCGACGTTACAAACGTATGGATGTCAAGATCTAATGATTTTAGTGATGTGGTAATTTTTTAAAAAATGTGCTAGATGTATTTGGTTTGGTTTTATAATGGTCAAACCGGTCAAAGTAGACTTTTCTTTAACTAATCTTGTTCCAAATGATGAATCTATTTTTGTAATTATTTTTTTGACCTTCTAGACGTCGTAAGTCTAGATCTCACGATTTTAATGATATGATAATTTTTTAAAAAATCTCATAGATTTATTTGGTTTGGTTTTATAAAGGTCAAATTGGTCAAAGTAGATATTACTGTGATAAATAATTTATTTTTTATTTTTACTATTTTCGCATAGATTCTTTTATTTATCTATCATGTTTTTAGTTTTTCTAAAATTTTATAAATTTAAATGTAAGACATTAACCTAATAAAAAAATAATTTAAAACATTAAATTTGATATTTCAAAAAAAGAAAACAAAATTTAAAATACCCAAAATAATTTATGTTAGCAGATGAAGATGAACATTTGAAATTGAGGTGAAATTTTAGGCGGAGGAATTGGACATTGAGATGAAATTTTGAGCGGACAATTTCCCTCTTAACCAAATTTTGAGATATACCCAAAACACTTAGCCTAATTTCCCCGGAAACACTCTCTCCCTCTCTACTCTACTCTCTTTCTCGACAAACCCTCTTTCTTCATAACCTTTCCTCAAATTCTCTCCACAAATTCAATTTACGAACTCTACACCTCGAATTGGTACCAATTGAATAAACATTTCTTCTTTCCGATTAGTATTCGTGACAATAGATCTAAGATCGAGAACGAACTCTCCGGGATCTGTGATGGAATTTTGAAGTTGCTTGATTCGAAACTTATCGATGCGGCGTCGACTGGTGATTATTATAGGTATGTGGCTGAGTTTAAGCCTGGTGCTGAGAGGAAAGAAGCGGCTGAGATGCAACACCTGCTGCTAGTTGGAAAGATGTTTACATCTCCCCAGCCAATGCGTGGATATTGAATCAAATGACAAATCTATAGTAAATCATACATGATAATTAGTATGTTGTCGTAATTTAAAAACATTCTCTTTGGTTTTCTTTTTTAAAATCTTACTTTGTTTTATGCATCTTTTAGATGGCTTTTGCTTCCACACCTCTGTTTGAGCCATTTGTCATTCCGCTACTTCTGGAGAAGCTTTCTTCTTCTCTGCCACTAGCAAAGGTTAACAAACTTTGATTGGGTATTCAAATTAGGGTTTTGATTTTGTACTTGGTTTTGGTTGAATTTGGTTATTAGAGATTGATTTTGTACTTGGTTTTGTGTTGTATCTTCATATCTATTCATGTTAATTAAATACAACCCTCTCATCTCTGTGAACTTGACATTGTTCGATTGCAGGGTCTATATAGTCTTCTTGTTTTGGAGGGTCTGTATTGACAATGATACCTGCCAAGACTACACTCTCGTCAAGGTATTAATGTTATCCATTGTAAAATTGTTAAAGATTGTTGCTCATACTATCTGAATTTGAATGCAAAGAAGCTGTGCTCAGAATTACAAATGTATTTCAAAATGTATTTCATTACAAATTTCAATTTATTTTTGACGAGATGAATATAATGTACAGTATTTGATTATATTATCAAAATGTGGGTTCTTGGTATTCTCTCATGTGTTGTGTTATCCTTTTTAAACCAGTTTTTTTGGTACAGATCACAGCCTTTGGCTATAAGTTCTATTTGGTCAAATGATTGTTGTGGTACCTATTGGTCAGTTTGATGGCCAGAGTTTACCAACTAAGATCTTTTTTCAAGGCACAATGTGGGCTTTTACGATGAATCCCAAACCGTTTAATGTTAAAGAACATGTTTTGATTAAAATATTTGCTAATTCTGGTGCTGGAACTGTTTATGCTACTCATAATCTTTGTGCTGTTAAGCTTATTTACAAGAGGAAGTTGGACATTTTCCCGGCCTTTCTTCTCATGCTTACTACTCAGGTTCTTTTCTCTTTTTCTCATCTCTCTTTAATTTTATATGTGTGATACTTGTACTGTTACTTTTCATAAAAGAATTGTTTAAATTTATGTTTTTATCGTAAGATTGACAATTTTAACTTCTGGATCACACGTTAATAATGTAATGGTATCAGATTGCTTAGGTGTGTTTTTGCTTTTAGATGGTAAAAGTTGTAACTCGTGAGTGTAGATGAAGTAACGAAGATAATTGATATGGCTCAGACAATTCGAGCACTTTATTTACTGTCTGTGACTGTGTTTGATCTCTAGATATTGGGGTTTGGTTGGGCTGGGATTTTCCGCAAGTTTCTGGTTGAGCCAGCCTCCATGTGGTGGCCAGGTACTCTGGTTCGGGTCTCACTGTTCAGGTGTGTTATGTACCCTACATATGCAAACAACGTCTTTTGTTTCATGTGATGATTTCTTAGTACTGCTATTGCAGGGCTCTACATGAAAAGGATAAAAGGCCTAAAGGCGGAATAACCCGAACTCAGTTCTTCCTCATATGCTTAGTCAGTAGTTTTGCTTACTGCATCTTTCCTGGATATCTTTTTAGCTTGTTAACTACAGTTTCTTGGGTTTTTTGGTTGGCCTCAAAGTCAGTCCTTGTGCACCAGTTGGGTTCAGGTGGTCACGGTCTGGGCATTGGCTCACTTGGATTTGACTGGTCAACCATTTCGTCGTTCCTAGGTAGCCCTTTAGCTAGCCCATGGTTGCCGCTGCGAATGTTGCTGTTGGGTTTTTCTTTGTAATGTATGTGATGACACCAATCACTTACTGGTGGGCTAATGCTTATAATGCCAAGAACTTCCCAATTTATTCCAGGGACCTTTTCAGTTTAGATGGTTCAATGTATAATATATCTTCAATTATAACCCACAACTTTCATCTTGACAAAAATTCATATTCGAAATCTGGACCTCTATACATGAGCACTCTTTTTGCTATGTCCTATGGTCTTGGATTTGCTGCACTTCCTGCAACTCTTGTTCATGTGTTGAATGCAATGTTTTATTTACTTTTAGCTGAAAATTAGAGCCTGTACTGCCTGTTTGTGATAATCCCTGTAAATTATTCCTGCTGGGCGTTAAGGTGTATATTATTTCATGATCAAATGTCGATCATGTGCCATAGGGTGAATGAATTTATAAGCTACTCAAATTACCAGTTTGTTGAAAGTTTGCATTCCTCATTTGATTAGAATTGTTCATATATTTGTCTGTAGGTAAGAATAATGCCATGGCGTACATTACGATTCAATGAGTCAGTTTTCAATCCTTACAATGCTGATTTTGATGGTGGTGAGATGAATATGCATGTCCCACAAACTGTGGAAGCTAGGATAGAGGCTGTTATGTTTATGGGGGTAAGGACTTTCGGTTAGTTATTTTATGAAACTACTTTCTGAACAAAGAACATGCCATACTTTGCAAATTTGGAAGAAGATAGTGGTACAACTTATATGCTTTAGAGGATCTCATGAGTACAGCCTCTGGAGTCTGGATATATATTTCAGGGTTACCATACATGCTTAAATGTAAACTAATTAAGAATTCAAACTGTTGATTAGTATCACTTAGGCCGATGATTTGTATTATTGTGACATAAAGTGTACCACTGTTACATGTTACTATATTGTGTCGTGACTAGTAATTAGTAGCTCGTTTATAGACTTTGGAAGAATAATTTGTACGGCTATTTTTATTTACAGCTACTTCTATTTATGGCTATTTGTTTTCTGTTTTGCAGAAATGTAAAACAGAATTCACGGAAGGAAGGAGATTGTTGAACAGATGTGTTGTTAAGCAGCATAGCAAAATGAATGCAACCGAGTCACAGCCACTTGTTGAAGCGAATGTACCTGAAAAGCAAAGAGAAGTTGATTGGCCCTGATACTTAAACATGGTCATTTTGTACTTTTAAAATTTTGACTTAATCGTATGTGCTTGTTAATTTAGTATGATGTTGGAATATTCCTTTTGAATGTATTAGTAATGGTTTTATTAGGTATTAGTATGATGTTGGTGTGGATGATTATAACTATTTGGTGGCTGGTTGAATGTTTTGGATGGCTTTGAATGTATTTTGATGGGTTTCTTTATGTAAGAAATAGAAAATTGCAGAAATTTTAATTAAAGCGTTGCATTTGATATTTCAGTGTTGCATTAGATATTTTAGTGTTGCATTTGGTAAATATAGTGTTGCATTTAATAAGATTCTAGTGTTTTAAAAAGTAAATAACAGCGTTGCATTACATGGATGTGGGCCCCAGGGTTGACGTGGCACGTGGGACCCACTACTGACGTGGCATGTGGGACCCACTGCTGACGTGGCATGGTAGGCCCCATTGCTAACATGGAAAGTGGGCCCCACATGCTGACATGGCAAGTGGGCCCCACATGCTGACATGACATGCCAGCTGGACTGTTGATGACGTGGCATGCCAGCTGGACTGTTGCTGACGTGGCATGATAGCTGGACCCATTGCTGATGTGGCATCCATGTGGGGCCCACATTCGTGACGTGGAATTGTAACTATGTCTCATGTCAATTGCAACGCCTCTTTGATGTTGCATTTGCTTGCTGTGGTGTTGCATTACATGTCAGATGCAACGCTTATTGCTGTTACATTAGATGCCAGAAAGCGTTGGATTATGGGGTCTAACGAGACGGTCTCAAATGCAACGCCCCCTGGTGTTGCATTTGGTCTAATGCAACGCTTTTTTGGCCTAAAGCAACATTAAACAGGGCGTTGCATTTGAGCATTTATGGCGTAGTGTACTTAGTGAGACTACATAACTTTCACATGCATGAATATTCTTCTATATATGTTATAAGCAAAATTAATCGTCGATAGGAAAAGAAATTTTTTTATAATCTAACTAAAAACAAAGAATGTGAGAAAATATGAAACAAAAATAATGGGTCGGAATAGATGAAATTAAAAGAAAAAAATGGAGGTTGGAGAGATGATTTGAAAAAAATGAGATAGTACAAAATTGTTATGATAAGAATTTTGAAGAAAATGGATGAGGAAATAAATGAAGCAGTCCCTCTCAAATTGGAGTGTTGTAATTATAATGCAGGAAGTTAGGAATAGAATAGGCCAAAGAATAAAAAATTTAAACATTTAGCCATTTTATACTTCAAATCATATTGCATTATATTCCGCCAACCAAACACAACATTAGATAGATTTATCAAATCTTTTTTTTTGTCATTTAGTAGATGGGGAAAAGATTGCAGTAACACTTACAATCACTACAAGAAATTTGGCCAATTATGACGACCAATTTATGACGGATGCAATTTTCCCGCCTAACTTAAGACGGAATCTTAAATTTGTCGTAAATTTCGCGTCAAATTTACGACGAAAATCAAAATCGTCGTAAGTTAATTATTTTATTAATAAAATTTTGTTGACTGGGTCAAATCGGAAAAAGAGTGGCGTTTTTACGACGTACGTTCCGTCGTAAATTGGTTTTTCCGTGAACTTTCGACGGAAATTCCGTCGTAAATTTAGTTAAAATGAATTATTTTTTCCGAGAAAGTGACGTAGTTTAGCAAATAACTTATGACGGATTTTCCGTCGTAAGTTTGGTTATTGGAAATAAATTTAATGATAAAATGAAAAAAGAAATTTGCTGCAAGGAGTGACGTGGTTTAAAAATTAACTTACGACGGAATATTCGTCATAAAGTCATCCGTCAATTAATTTACGACGAAAATTCCGTCGTAAGTTTTTTGTTGGAATAAATTTTATTGTAAAATGAATTAGTTTTATTGATGGAGAAGATGACGTCGGTTAGAAATGAACTTATGACGGAATTTCCGTCGTAAATTAGCTCATTTAAATATATGTTATTTATTTATAAGTTCATTACATGTTCAACATATATATGTGTGCACTTGTGTAATTGATTTGCATATTTTTTTTATATTTGTAGATGCCTTACGATACTAGTTGGATCTCTAACCGAACTAATCCCGGTAGCAAAACGATGTTGTTTAGTAATGAACTTACGACGAAAATTCCGTCATAAATTATTTATTGTAATTAAATTTAATTATAAAATGAAATACTTTTTCTGATGTAAAGTTACGACGAAAACATCTGTCGTAATTCTGGGTTACTTATGACGGATTAAGAAGATCGTCGTAATTCTGGGTAACTTATGACGAAATATCCGTCATAAGTTACCCGGAATTACGACGATCTTTTTAATCCGTCGTAAAGTTCTGCAATATTTTTTCTTATTATGTATACATCAATCACATAGATTAATTTTTTATTTTTTTAAAACTTTGGAAATATCATTTAATTAGATATGTCTTGACATCCGTACGATTGGATCGTCGAGAAATATTTTTTTGAAAAAATGAAAACAATAATATGGGACAAAACACTAGTTAGTAGTACTAGTTAGAATAGTAGTGATCTACTAAGAACTCCAACCAATTTTTTTTTTGAAACTTTGGGAATATCATTTAATTAGATATGTCTTGACATCCGTATAGTTGGATCGGCGAGAAATATAATTTAAAAAATAGAAACAATAACCTGGGACGAAGCACTAGTTACTAGTACTGGTCGGGATAGTAGTGATCTACTAAGATGTCCTACGAAATTAATTTTTTATTTTTTGAAACTTTGGGAATATCATTTAATTAGATATGTCTTGACATTCGTATGGTTGGATTGTCGAGAAATATTTTTTAAAAAATAGAAACAACAATCTGGGACGAAGTACCTAGCTAGTGGTACTAGTCAAATAAATAGTTGACTACTAATTTCACTATCAAAATAAATTATTTATTTTCTAAAAAATTAGGAATATTAATTATTTATATATATATTGACATTCGTACGGTTAGATCGCCGAAAAAATAGAAACAACAATCTAGGACAAAGTACTTGTTAACTGGTCAAGTTAATAGTTGACTACTAATTTCACTATCCAAATCAATTTTTATTTTTTAAAATGTTAAGAATATCACTTTTTTAGATATATATTGACATTCGTATGGTCGGATCGCCGATAAATATTTTTCAAAAAATAGAAACAACAATATTGGACAACGTACTAGTTATATTATACTATATTATTATAAATTTTTAATCTTATATTATAAATTTATAATATATTATATATATTATAAACTTATTTAAATATCTATTTAATACTTTAAGAATTTTATTTTTAATTTACAAGATAAAGATATATGATAAACAATACACATATTTGTATATTTTTACTGATTTGTAAATTAGTAACATTCATTTTTTAATTAGTGAAAGTAGGGTAACATTCATCACCCAAATAGTGATTATAACTACTTTGGTGTGTATGTATTTTATTGAAAAAATTGGTTTTTTATTTTTATTAATTTTTAATTTATTTACAAACTAGTTAAAAATTGTGGAAAAAATCAAATAAATTTTTTTTTCCTGAAATTTTAGAAATAACATTAAAAAGGATGGATCTTGACCTACGTACGGTTGGGTCGTCAAGAATTATGTTTTAAAAAATCGAAACCCTAACGAAACCCTGTTTAGGGATTCTAGTCAAAGAACTAGTTGACCGTTAAATTACCAAACCAAATAAATTTATTTTTTCCTGAAATTTTGGCAATAACATTAAAAATGATAGGTATTGACCTCCGTATGGTTGGGTCGTCAAGAAATATTTGTTAAAAAATAAAAACCCTAAACCCTGATGAAACCCTATTTAGGGGTTCTAGTCAAAGTACTATTTGACCGTTAAATTACCAAACCAAATAAATTTATTTTTTTCTGAAATTTTGGCAATAACATTAAATAACATTAAAAATGATGGATATTGACCTCCGTATGGTTGGGTCGGCAAGAAATATTTTATAAAAAATCGAAACCCTAAACCCTGACAAAATCCTGTTTAGGGGTTCTAGTCAAAGTAATAGTTGACCGTTAAATTACCAAACCAAATAAATTTATTTTTTTCTAAAATTTTGGCAATAACTTAAAAAGGATGGATCTTGACCTCCGTACGGTTGGGTCATCAAGAAATATTTTTAAAAAAAATAGAAACCATAAACCCTGACGAAACCTTATTTAGGGGTTCTAGTCAAAGTACTAGTTGACCGTTAAATTACCAAACCAAATAAATTTATTTTTTTCTAAAATTTTTTGCAATAACATTAAAGAGGATGGATCTTGACCTCCGTATGGTTGGGTCGTCAAGAAATATTTTAAAAAAATCGAAACTCTTAACCCTGACGAAACCTTGTTTAGGGGTTCTAGTCAAAGTAATAGTTGACTGTTAAATTACCAAACCAAATAAATTTATTTTTTATGAAATTTTGGCAATAACATTAAAAAGGATGGATCTTGACCTCCGTATAGTTGGGTCGTCAAGAAATATATTTTAAAGAAATAGAAACCCTAAACCGTGACGAAACCCTGTTCAGGGGTTCTAGTCAAAGTACTAGTTGACCGTTAAATTACCAAACCAAATAAATTTATTTTTTCTGAACTTTTGGCAATAACATGAAAAAGGATGGATCTTGACCTCCGTACGGTTGAGTCGTCAAGAAATATATTTTTAAAAAAATGAAACTGTAAACCCTGACGAAACCCTGTTCAGGGGTTCTAGTCAAAGTACTAGTTGACCGTTAAATTACCAAACCAAATAAATTTATTTTTTTCTGAAATTTTGGCAATAACATTAAAAATGATGGATATTGACCTCTGTATGATTGGGTCATCAAGAAATAGTTTTTAAAAAATTGACCCATATGTAATGTGTTAAAATCGCCTTTTCTTTTGTGTTATGTTCGATTTATTCAACCCGATATTGAAATCACAAAATTTGATCATGGAATGTAAACAAAAAATATAGATCTCAAAATTCTTTTTTTTTTTAAATTTATAATCAATTATTAAAAAAATATTTTAAAATAAAAGAAGTATTTAAATTCAATTACCTCTATATAAAACTATATAATCCCTTCACTTTTATTTTTATAATTAGCATATCAATTTTCCATATAATCTAAAAATATGCGGTTGTGAAAATTTCAAGTTCCCGGGCGCCAGTTTTTTCCCCAATTATTCCCCCCTTCATTAACCCTACACTTTCTTTTCCCATTTGTTGCGGCTTGTATCAAAAGGATTTCTTCGCTTGGATCTCTTCAATTTCAATTTTCATGGTAGGCTTTCTTCATTTCACCATTTCTAGATTTAGCTTCGATACCTCCATAATTCATTTCATCTCTCCTATCGTTTAATTTTGTGGCTATGGCAAGTCAATCTGATCCCCATGGCTCTGCTTTTTCTGCTGCAGAGGTTCCAGTCTCTCTCTCTCTCTCTCACTCTCTCTCTCTCTCTCTCTCTCTCTCTCTCTCTCTCTCTCTCTCTCTCCTCTCCCTCTCCCTATCTCTCTCCCTCTCTCTCGACTCTACACACAGACCTATTCTCTATATGACTATATATATTGTTGTATGCATAACTTAGGCCTCAATTTGTTGTGGGTTTTTCTTTTCTTGGAGAATTGAATTATAGAAATTTTTTTTATTGATTTCCTGATAGTGGATATTTGATAATTTGTATACTTTTGGTGATTTAGTGATCGTGGGTTGTATTTTTGTTTAATTTTTGCAGTTGGATTTTCTTGTTGAAGATGAAATGGTTGAGATTGTTCCGAATATGAGAATGGATCCTCTTAATTTGATATCTATAATTTCCGATATCACTCACACTTGTACTCTTTTTAGTGTGTTAGATTTGATGGATTAGTTGATGTGTCTGTATATTTTTTGATTTCTAGGGGGATTTTGGGCCTTTTCATCCGTAAATCGCAACTCAGGTGCCTATATGGCTAGCAGTGTCAAATATTTGATAAAATATTTTTCATTTTATCTTTAATTGTGTGTACAAATTTTCCTTTATATATCTAACAGAGTTTGATATATTTGTTACTAATTAATTTGAATATTTTGTTGAAAATTGGTTGAGACAAGAAGGCAAAAAGATACGGGGAGAGGAAAAGTGCAGTAGAAGAAAATAGAGATCAAGATGAACAGACAAGTGACATTCACAAAGAGGAGAGGTGGGCTTGTGAAGAAAGCTCATGGGATCTCTGTTCTTTGTGATGCTGAAGTTACTCTTATTGTCTTCTCTACCAAGGGCAAGCTCTTCGAGTATTCCTCCGATTTATCGTACGCTCTCATCGATTCTCATCTCTACATATTTTCTCTTCTGATCTTATGCTAATGTTTTTTGAATGTTTTCGACATGTCATAAGCTTCACAACAATATATTTATGTTTACCTATGTGTCTTTATACAGAGATCTGATCTTTTATAATTTGTTAAAGTAACTAGCTTAGGGTAAACAATAGTTATGTTAGGAGCATGTCTGATTAATTTATTTTGTCATTTATAGTACCTCTTGAAGCAGTTGAATAAAATTTGAATAGGTAATTAACCAGGGAATATCAAACGACTTGATGCATGAAACAATGATGGTGTATGAGGAATTCTTCAGCTTGCCTGTCGATGACCACAAACGCTTACTGTCGGATGATTTTTCCAAGAGGGCTAGCTTCTACACAAGAGGATATAGTTATGCTAATGAGGAATTTCATCTGGGGAAAGACAGTTTTAAACACCCTGCATGCGCACATCTACTTGATCAGGTTGTTCAAAGTTGGCCTGAAAAGCCAGAGAGATACAGGTGATCTGATTCAAGGTACTTTCGACATCATATTTTCCGATACATAAATCGATACTAAATGTTCATTATATTCTTCTCTGTTGAATTGCTTTCAGAGATGTAATAGCAAAATATTCAGTGGAAGTGAATAGGTTGAACCGTAGGATGTTGGACCTGATTTGTGAAGGACTTGGGCTTGAAAAAGGTTTTTTCAGAGGTGAGCTAAGCAAAGAAATGGGTACGGTGATCAACAATTATCCACCATGTCCAGAACCGAGTTTGGCTTTCGGCTTACATGCACATTGTGACCCTTACACCTTAACCCTGATTCAGCAACAAGTCTATGGGCTTCAAATCAAGAAAAGTGGCCAATGGATTGGAGTGGACCCTATTCCAAATGCATTCATTATCATGATACCTTACCAACTACAGGTAATTTCACAGATAAACCATATTTAGTTAGGTAGTGCTTTTGGGGAACCTTTGCTATGTATCTTGTTTTGGGTATTGTTACATATTTTCCATGGATTGTGTAGTTTATGTATTCGAAGTATAATTAGCAATATTTCGAACTAATGAATTTGGTCGTGGTTATGGACGGGGATTGGCCAATGAGCCTTGGAATTCTCAGTATATACAAAATAGTTAGGATGTTGATCGTTCTCCAAGTTGAGATTTTCATGTATCGGTATTTCAATAGTTCAATCTTTGTGTTCTTTTATCAATTCCAAAGTTTATCCATTAGTTTGGTTATACTTGCCTAAAGTGTTTGGATTCTGTAATTATATACTAGGTCATTAGTAATGGGAAGCTAAGCAGTTGTGAGCATCGGGGAGTGACAAATTCAAGCACTGCTCATTGTCACCTTATCTGGTCCCTCTAACGAAAGAATTATCGGGCCTGCAAAAGAGCTTGTGAGTGCTGTCAATCCACCGCGTTTTAAAACATATAAATACTTGGATTTTCTGATGAATTATCTAGAGCACTTATCCAAGAGGAAGCTTTCCAATGAAACAGCATTGGGTCTCTACCTGCTGGAGGCCTAATTGAAGTGTTCATGCATCATGGTCTATGTTTATCCGCAGTTCAATATCACACTACAACTAGTGGTGTGTTTTTGTGTACAAAGTGTTTGCTTTTCACATCTGTAGGTAAGATTCTAAAGACTACATGATTGCAAAAAGACTTGATCTAGTCTAAGTTTCCCATTCATATATGGTGTTTCATTATCATGATCTTGTGACGGGGTTTTCTTGAAAAATAATTTGGACAGTTTGTGTACTATGTTATTACTTTGGAAGTTAATTTTAGGATTATTTGGTGGCAAAGCATTATTTTGTAACTCTGTTTTTGTTGATCAATGTAATACTCAATTTAGTATATATTAACAAGACAGTTAACATTTGTATTTATTTTGAAAGATTGCATTTGGTGTTCTGATGGTGCTTGAGGTGTATTGCACTTGGTGTTTTGGGTACAAATGTATTGTACTAGTGAGATTGGATAGGTTTAGTATTAATTTGGAAGCTGAAAATGGCTGGAACCTGAAAAAGCGACAAAATGTTGTTTTAGTAACTTACGACGAATTTCTGGGTAACTTACGACGATTGTTCATCCTTTTATATTCTTTTTCATTTTTTTTTCAAATTTAATTGTGGTAGCAGGTGGGTCCCATAAGTAAACTTACGACAGAAAAAATCGTCGTAAATTGTGAACATATGACGGATTTTTTCGACATAAAATATAAATTTATGACAGTTTATTCCGTCATAGGTTCGTTTATTATTTTATTGTAGAAAGTGGGTCCCCGTGTCGGAACTTATGACGAAAATTTGAACTTGTGACGAAATTTGTATTTGTGACGAAAATCCGAACTTAAGACTCGAGCAAAAATGACGAATTTTTTCCGTCATAATTGGGACCAATTGCGACGATTTTAGTGTTAAATTTCCGTCGTAAATGGTCATTTTTCTTGTAGTGAATTATAAAAACAACTTGAGTTTCGATTGTCATTTATTATGTAATATACATCTTGCTATGTTATGTATAATGATAATAACTACTATGACATTTTTTTTGTAATAACTAGAGTAAATTGCATTTTGTGTACTCGTATTTTACTTAAGACACCACTTACAATACTCTAATTCAAAATCGAGCATTTGAAATACCAATATTTGTAATTTATTATACCTTGTTGCATTCCATTAACTTGGATAACTCCCTTTGTAAGTAAAGTGTATATTGTGTACTTGCACTTTGTCTAAAGTGCATTTTATGTACTCGTACTTTACTTTAAATTTTGAACTAAAATATTGTAAGTGGTGTATTGAGTAAAGTGCGAGTACATAAAGTGCACTTTACTCCCTAAAGTACTAATGGAATTAACTCAAATTAACGAAATGCAACAAAGTGTAATCAAATACAATTATTAATATTTCAAATGCTCGATTTGAAACTAGAATATTACAAGTGGTGTACTGAGTAAAGGCCGAATACACAAACTGTACTTTACTCTAATAACTATAGTGAAACAACTTATGAACTCCAACTACTATATTATGTGCAGTTACCTTTACTCAAATGGAAAAAAAAATCCTTTCCTTGCTGCATTTACCATCATAAGTTTCTCAGTAATTCCAATGTTTTCCTTCATCCACACCCAGGTAAGTCCATATACATTGCACCAATAATGTGTAAGTTTTACGAAGTTCTTACATATATTTTACATAACAGCTTATGAAGAAGATACAATCATATATGTAGACGTATGTGCTCGGCAGACCACTACTCTTCACAAGGCCCTTCGCTTTTATTGTCTTTTGAAATATCTTGTTTGCCACTACTCATGCACTAATGAAGGTAATTATCTCAAAAATGCAAAGTTTTTTATAAAAAAAAAATAGTTGTCCCCACAGAATTTAGATCATTATATGCGGCTCATATGTAGATTTTAGAACATGTTTGAGGCTAGAAAAATAGAGCTGTTCACGAACCGAGCTGTTCGCGAACAAGCTCGGCTCGGTTCGTTAAGGGCTCGGTTCCGCTCGAGCTTGTTAAGAGCTCGAATCGAGGTTGAACAAGATTTTTTGTTAGTTAAGCTTAACGAGCTCGAGCCGAGCTTTAGGGTGTTCGGCTCGAGCTCGGCTCGTTAAGGGCTAGGTTCGGCTCGGTTCGAGCTCGTCTCGTTAAAGCTCGAAAAAAATCAAAATTTTTACTTTTTATTTTTTTATCTCCAACCAAACTAATTTTTATTTTTTGAAAATTTGGGAATATCACTAAATTAGATATATCTTGACATCCGTACGGTTGGATCGTCAAAATTATTTTTTAAAAAATAGAAACAGCAATTCGTGGCAAAGCACTAGTTAATAGTACTAGTTAAATTAGTAGTGATCTACTAAGATCTCCAACCAAATTAATTTTTTATTTTTTGAAAATTTGGGAATATCACTAAATTAGATATATCTTGACATCCGTATGGTTGGATCGTCGAGAAATATTTTTTAAAAAATGGAAACAACAATTCGTGACAAAGAACTGGTTACTAGTACTAGTTAAATTAGTAGTGATCTACAAAGATCTCCAACCAAATTAATTTTTTATTTTTTGAAAATTTGGGAATATCACTAAATTAGATATATGTTGACATCCGTACGGTTGGATCATCGAAAAATATTTTTAAAAAAATAGAAACAATAATTTGTGACAAAGCAATAGTTACTAGTACTAGTTAAATTAGGAGTGATCTACTAAGATCTCCAACCAAATTAATTTTTTATTTTTTGAAAATTTAGGAATATCACTAAGTTAGATATATGTTAACATCCGTACGGTTGGATCATCGAAAAATATTTTTTAAAAATTTGAAACAACAATTCGTGACAAAGCACTAGTTACTAGTACAAGTTAACTTAGTAGTGATATACTAAGATCTCCAACCAAATTAATTTTTTATTTTTTGAAAATTTTGGGAATGTCACTAAATTAGATATATCTTGACATCCGTATGGTTTGATCGTCGAAAAATATTTTTTAAAAAATAGAAACAACAATTCATGACTACTAGTTAGAATAGTAGTGATCTAATAAGATCTCCAACCAAATTAATTGTTCGCGAACTGCTCTAGCTCGGATCGAGCTCGGCTCGGCTGGAGGCTGTTCGTGAACAACTCGAGTTCGGCTCGGTTCGATCAAAGCTCGGCTCGGTTCGTTAAAAAATCAGCTCGGTTTGTTAAGATCAAAGCTCGGCTCGGTTCGTTAAGGTCAAGGCTCGACTCGTTTCGATCAAAGTTCGTCTCGGCTCGGTTCGTGAACAGCCCTATAGAAAAATATAATCTTATGTTTAATTAACACCCATAGTATTTTGAACATAACCAGGTTTTTCTAGCGCCCTTTGATTTAAAAATACTAAATATTTTAATTTTTCACTGCATATATACTTGAGCATAAAATTAACTATGGATTCAATTCAGGCTAATTACATGCCTTTACAAGTATTGTTCCTTCACTAATTTGAATTGTTTACTAATTATACACTTGAATCAACAGGACATGCCTGATATGGATGGAGATAAAGCATTTGGCATCCAGACATTTAGTCTCATGCTTGGCAAAAGGAAAGTTAGTAAAACAAAAAATTGGTCCATTTAGTTTTTTCCCAAAAAACTTCTCCAGTTGAATTATCTTTATAAAAGTTTTTAAAATGATATACAAATAATTATCATAAACAATCAATATATATATAAAGGAGGATATGCGGGAGTTTAGGTGGCGCTCTAAGATCGTTTCAATCTATTTTTCTAATTTTTTTAGAATTTTAGAATTTTAAACACTAAATAATATAAAAATATCTTTTAACATATTAGAAGTAGAATAGGTGTTCGAATTTATAGATGAGAAGAGTTCGAATTTATAGGGAAGACATAATTAAATTTCTATTGGAAGTAGAATATGCACTACAAGGAATTTCAAGTCTAACAACGGATTTTATCCATTGTCTGATACCTGCAAACCCCGTTGTCTATCGGGGTGTCGTCTGATACGCACCTCAGACAACGGTATGAAAACTGTTGTGTGTTAGAGCGAGAGACAACGGTATCATCTCTAGACGCCGTTGTCTAATATCCAGAAACAACAACACAATGGTTTAGAAACCGTTGTTGTTTGGGATGCTACACAATGGTTTTAATTGAAGTAACACTTGTCTGAAAACAAATCACACAATCGTTTTTATTGAATAAACACTTGTCTGAAAGGAAATCACACAATGGTTGTAATTGAATAAACACTTGTCTGAAAGGAAATCACACAATGGTTTTAATTGAATAAACACTTGTCTGAAAGGAAATCACACAATAGTTTTAATTGAATAAACACTTGTCTGAAAGGAAATCACACAATAGTTTTAATTGAATAAACACTTGTCTGAGCTGAAATCACACAATGGTTTTAATTGAATAAACACTTGTCTGAACTAAAATCACACAACATTATGGTGGAATATTTCCATTGTTGTTTGGGACTCTAGACATGGTTTGTTTAATTTAAACCGTTGTAATAAATACATTACACAATGGTTTAGTTTTACAAGCATTGTTTGTTTGGATAATAAACAACATTATAATATGATAAAATGTTGTGGTAGTTGGTATCAGACTACGGTTTAGTATTTATAAAACATTGTCTGATAAATACATTACACAATGGTTTAGTTTTAATTTTGTGGCCAAAATGCTTTTGTAAAGCATGGACATTGTCTGATATGCTTTTTAACAAGTAAAACATTGAAGATGCCCTCATTGGCTAATCACATTTTAGACAATGGTTTATTTACGCAAACAACAAACAATAAGCAATTGGACAATTCAATCGACAAGCAAAAAATTAACCAACCAACTAACATTTCACCATTACCACCAGGTTCAAAACAATATTCACCAATAAACCAACTAATATTCATAAAAACATCCACAAACATTGGCCTACTAACATATTTTGGGATGAACATATCCACCAAAAAGAGATAACATTTTAAACCAGGTTCATGTTAAATCAGTTACTGCAATTACCCCACAGGAAGGCTACCAAAAGTACTTTAAAATGTTCACCCAAAAATAACCAAAATGACCAAGTTATATTTTTCTGATCAAGCACCTAACAAGCGTGGTGCTTCATGAAGAACTTTGCCCAATCAGTCTTGATTTCAACGATATCACTGGTGCTATAAGCCAGGTTGCCCCTCCGTGCCCACTGGAAAATGAAACAATGTTAGCCAAGTATTCAATAATATTAGTACAATGTTAGCACCTAAATCAGGCTTGACTAAGGACCACCAATGAGAAAGGGAGCTCTTTACTTGCAACAATTATATGAGCATTTTTATATTTCAAATAAGCATTGTAGTATTCTTGGTTTTGGCAGCAGTTGGCTTATTTGCTAAAGAACACAAGTCTAGTTCACATCATACTAAAAGTTATAAACTGATAAAATATATTAATATAATGAAAAGACTTGAATGTATTATCCCCAAGTTACATGTTGTCCATGGCAATGCACACAAAGTTTCAATTGATAGGACTACATTGCATGTATCAATTATCATAAGATTTGTCGGCCCATTTCTCTACTGCTGTCATATCTACCTTTCATTGATGGAATTACCAAGAGAGCATGGAATATATTAAAGACAAACAACAATATATACTACAGAATATATATTTCCAAGTTGCACAGAGAATTGAACAAAGTTGCATTTTTTAACCAGAAAAAAAAGGATGTTGACAAAAAATAAGAAAATTGCAATTTTGACCTTATTCGCAAAATTTAATTCCTTATCTTCACATATTTCTTTCATAAAGCGCATCACAAACAAACCACAGTCCGTGGGCCCGTGCTGGAGAGGAACACCCTGAAAAATATTTTAAAAAATTATTACATGTCTACACTTAGAGAAAACAGATAAATTATTATATACATTAAAAAAAATTATTATACCGCCATATTCTCCCAAAGAATTTTCTTCTTGGAAATTTTTTTCGCTTTATCCTTGTAGAGTTTGATGCCACTACAACAAAACAATATAAAACAATTCTTTAAGACAATTTTCCTTATCAATTGTTTAACCGATTCAAAATCAAATAAAGTTCTGGTGATACTAACTTGTCAACCACTTCTAACCATTCTTCAACACCAAGTCGCCGCTTCAACGGGTCCATGTGGTAAACAACTTGTGCTTCTGGATTCACAACAGTCAACGCCCAATGGTTCCTACAAAATCATGCATTAACACGTCATAGATATATACATACTATAAATTAGTTTCCAAGGGTATAATGGCAAAAGTAAATTATAATTAGCACTTATAAACACGTAAATTATAAGTACTAATAATCATATAAAAAGAATCGTAAATTAATCAGATCAAAAATATTTTAGACACATCATATGTATGAAAATTTTATCCATTTCTCTTTAATACTAGTGGATTATATATCTCCAAGGTAATTTCATGTTACACTTACATCCAAAAGAAAGATAATAAAAATTACAGGATTTTGATGATGTAGAGGAAGAACAAATAAGAAATAAAGTACTCACATATGGTTATAAGGCAACAAAAAATATTGGCCTGGCTTAGCATTCTGGAATCTGATAGAAAGTGCACGAGACCTCTGTGCTGAATTACCACAACCGGTGGAGCCTATTGTGCCTGGATTAACGAACGCTACCATGTGGTTCATCTTGTGCTTTTTCAAATATTCCTCCAATAAACTGTATACAAAAATAAACAGTCATCAACACAAATTCTTAATTTCATTCAAGAAACTATTGATGCATGAAGTCAACAAAATTTATAAAACTTTAGAAGTTGGACACTTACTGAATATAAATGCAAATAGTGGAGCCTGAGATTTCACCTCCAAAGCACAAAGCATGCACATTTGATAAAAACAGAACCTGTTTTTGGGTGATCCAAAAGCTTCTTCGCTTAGCTTAAAAGGGTATGTAAGACCATCCTTCAAGGCTTCATTTGCCCAGACCCACAAACGCTTCAAGCTAGGGGGGTAATTTGCACCCATGTTAACCGCATACTCTACATTTCGATCAGCTAAACAATCTGCCATCGACTTGTACTTGTTCTTCTTTCCGGGAACTTTCTTGGTCTCTTGAAAAGGAAAAATTTAAGACAAAAATGAGAAGGCAAAGAAAGATCTAAAATACAATATCTAAGTTTTATTCTTTACATCCAAAATAGAATGATCCATTAAGTAAAGGAGAATAGAAAGCATGGTTTTATTCTTTACATCTAAAATACAATATCTAAGTTGTACAGATATTATTAAAAATATTGTAATATATTCTGAATTTAAGGGATAAACAGAATTTAACCTTCGGAGTGGGAGTAGGATTCACTTGAGCACTGCTTGCATTCATTTCCACTATTAGATCTCTTGGCCATGCAATATATGTTCCAAGAGCCTGTTCCACAGTCACGATTTCATCGCCGATTGGGAAAGGAATCTCAACAGCTCCTTGGATTACACGAGTAATTGAAACTCGCGCATTCTCTTTCGGCAGTGGTTTTCCATGAAGAACATCACTAACTGTATCAATTGTTGCATAAGCAACAACATTGGTTCGGGACCCAATTGCCAATTCCCACTCCAAACAACCACCAACTGCTAATACCGGAGTTATCACTTGATCAGCTTCCTTACACACATTCTCCACCTCAGTTTTCTTCTCATCTTGTTTCTCTTCTTCCAACAAAACATCATCAACCAGATCCAATTTCTTCTTTGCACCTTTTAGCAACTCCGACTCCTCATTAGAAGGTCCATCCTTGCCACAACTTGCTTGCTGTGAACCCAAATTTGGACTAGAAACTGTCTCTGCATTCTTTACACAGAAAGTTGATTTCAATTTCTCTATCTCTTGAGCCCAATAAGCATCTCGCTCATTAATAATCCGAGAAGTCTCTTCTGACATAAACTGTTGAATACCCTCTTGGATCTTATCCTTGATCGTCTTGGACTTCTTCTTCCTCCTCGGAAGATCAAAGTACACGGATGGTTTAACACGGGTCCCCTGGCCGCGTACTCGTCCCGGGTGTTCAGCTTTACCGAGCAACATGGTCAAAACATCATCACTGCCTTCCTCTGTTACTTCCCCAGCAGCAACTCTCTGTTTCATCGTCTCCTAAATTACGAACAAAAAAGGAAGTAGTTCAATAGTAACTCAGATTTTGTTGGTCAAGAATTTTAATTATATCACAAATGAATAACTTACAATATTTGCAGCAATAATTTTCAGTTCTTCTCTCACAAGTTGCCCATCTTTATCCTTTCGTGCTTCCAGCCATGTAGTTGATCGATCTATCTCCAAATCAGGTTCCTCTTCCTTCTCCGACAGTACAGATTTACTAATAAGATCAGAAATCAGCTCTTCTTCAAGGTTAGCATAGCCCTTGCGAGATATTCGGTGAGGATATTCATTTTCCAGCCTTCTCTTTTTCTGTTCGGCATGGATTTCCTTTATAAAAAAACAGCAAAAGGTTAGAAACAAAGATGTCCCACTAAACATTTTTTCTATCTGAAAATTTTGTAAACAACCAAGGTGAAAAACTCACAAGGAATTCAGGTGTTAAACGGGAAGCAACGAACATGTCCCAGTGCGCCTTCTCGATAAAGGAGTAGTCAGCTGGAGGAAACTCTAGCAAATCAAGCTGATCACGATGTGGAAGCACATATTTGGTTGTTAGTTTTGACTTAAACTCCCTCCACTTCTGATTTGCTGATTCCAACACCATCTTTCTAGCTGACGCTGGAACATCAAATGCCATCTGCATACATAAAAAGTATTAACTTAGGTTGTAGGAAGAATATGTGTATTAACTTAGTAGGTAGTCATTATTAATACAAATAAAAAGTTTTAGTTACCTGCACACAATCCCAAATCTTAGTTTTCCTTTCTTTTGGAACTTTTTTCCATGTATCATACCAAATTGGGGGTTTAGTTCTTGCAAGAACCCCGATATATGATTGCATCTCCGCTACTGCTTTACCGTACGCCTCACCCTTTGCATTGAAATCCACTGGCAGCTTGATGCCCAAAATCTTACGTCTAATAATCCTTTGCATTGTAACAGCTCCGCGTTTTAAAAGCTTAAGTCCATCTTCTTTAGGCAGCAGTGCATCCACTTGTTTCCTCTTCTTTGACAATTTCTTTTTTAGGTTGGTAGAAATAGCCTTCCTCTTTACAGAATGAGGGGAAGAATTCACAGGGTGTGGTTGGGGCTCTGACAGGGTCTTTAGAGCCTTCCTCTTTACAGATTTAGGGGAAGAACTTTCAGAGTTTGTTTTGGCCGGTTTGCCCTCTGACTGGGTCTTTTTTAAAGCCTTCATAATGTGCAAGGCTGTGGCTTCAGAATTTAGTTTTCTTGAATGCTTCTTAGGAAATCTGCACAACACAAAGATTAGATATACATCCACATCGACTAACATATCAACACTGATATGTGAAACACTAATCAATCGTGATCAAAACTAACTACTTTAATGTACGTATATTAACACCAGTGGCGGATACAGAATTTCAAACATGGTGTGTCACTTGGTGATGGACCTAGAGCTAAAAAAATTTCTAACCATATGAAGCTCGAATTTCACTAAATAATGCAAATTCAATGTTCACTGGGACATTTTATCAAACACTTGGATAAAAATATAACAAGTTACGTAATATAACAAGTCAAAACTTTTAAACATAGTACTGATTTAATTTAAAACACTGGGAAATAACATAGCAGCAATAACAAGTATCACTTTTAAAAACACTAACCCATATAACAAGTTACGAACAAGTATTATATGGTTTACATATAATATATGTGTTTTAATAGATTAACACTAACCCATATTCCATCAACTAACCCATATTCCATCAACTAGTTACGAATAGGCATGCATCAGAAGATTTACATAAAAACATCCACTCAAATATTGAAACACTAACCCATATTCCATCTAACTAGTTACGAATAGGCATGCATAGAGTAATACCTCATGAAATATTGAAAAATTGAAAAAGATGTAAGAGATTTATAGAAATACCAAATCGGTAATAATAATTGAGAGTAATACCTCATGAGTATCGCAGTTATGGAGAGAGAAAAGGGCGAGAGAGTGAGAGAATGAAAGGGGGGAAATGAGATTGAGTGAGAGAGTGAAAGGGGGGAAAAGAGATCGAGTGATAGAGTGAAAAGGGGGGAAATGAGATCTAGGGTAAAATATCTAAAGGTTGGATTTATTTTTAATACTGATTTATTTTGATGGGTTATATTATAACAGTCTGGCGGCCCAATTTGACCAGGCCATTCACCGCCCATGTTCTAAGACGTACCGGCCCACATATAAAAAATCATAATCTGCATTCCCGGTCCAACATAAACCTAGAAAATTAATTGAATTTAATTGAATATATATAAATATATAAATAAAAGTAAAAATAAAAAATTAATTCCCAAATATATCTAATATATTGATATTCCCAAATTTACAAAAAATAAAAAATTAATTTGGTCGGAGATCATAGTAGATCAGTACTATTCTGATTTGTACTCGTAACTAGCGCTTTGTTCCAGATTTCTACTTCTATTTTTTAAACACTATTCCTCGACGATCCAACCGTACGGATGTCAATATATATCTAATATATTGATATTCCCAAATTTGCAAAAAATAAAAAATTAATTTGGTCGGAGATCATAGTAGATCAGTACTATTCTGATTTGTACTCGTAACTAGCGCTTTGTTCCGGATTTCTACTTCTATTTTTTAAACACTATTCCTCGACGATCCAACCGTACGGATGTCAATATATATCTAATATATTGATATTCCCAAATTTGCAAAAAATAAAAAATTAATTTGGTCGGAGATCATAGTAGATCAGTACTATTCTGATTTGTACTCGTAACTAGCGCTTTGTTCCGGATTTCTACTTCTATTTTTTAAACACTATTCCTCGACGATCCAACCGTACGGATGTCAATATATATCTAATATATTGATATTCCCAAATTTGCAAAAAATAAAAAATTAATTTGGTCGGAGATCATAGTAGATCAGTACTATTCTGATTTGTACTCGTAACTAGCGCTTTGTTCCGGATTTCTACTTCTATTTTTTAAACACTATTCCTCGACGATCCAACCGTACGGATGTCAATATATATCCAATATATTCCCAAATTTACAAAAAATAAAAAATTAATTACGTATTATTAATAATAAACGTATCAAATATTATATATTTTTATCAATAAATGTATCAAATATTACGTATTATTAATAATAAACGTATCAAATATTATGTATTTTTATCAATAAATGTATCAAATATTACGTATTATTAATAATAAACGTATCAAATATTATGTATTTTTATCAATAAATGTATCAAATATTACGTATTATTAATAATAAACGTATCAAATATTACCTAATATTAACAATAAACGTATCAAATATTACATATACACATATACCTAAAATCTTTGTCTGAACACCAAACCCCCAAACCACCAAACCTTTGTCTGAATCGAGTACAAATCCGCTCTCAATCCGCTCTCAATCCGCTCTCAATCGAGGTTCAAATCTGCTCTCAATCTTTGTCTGAATCTTTTCAGACCTGATATTCCCAATCGAGGTCCAAATCGAGGTCCAAATCGAGGTTAACTCAGTCCAAATCGAGGTTAACTCAGTCCAAATCGAGCTCACCAAACCAAAGACATTCGATTTCAAGAACAGGTAAATATATATTAATTGTTAGTTTTTAAAAGTTTAATTTGATATATATACTTAGTCCTGCAATAAGTAATAACTGAGTTCATGAATTGATGTACCATTTGTAGTATCTGTATATGAATTGATACCGTTATATGTATATTATCTGTATATTATATGTATATGTATATGTATATGTATATGTATATGAAATACGAAACATAAGTCAGTTATAATGTTCTAGTCCTGATTTCTGGATGATAGGCCAGTCATTCTTGAACATGTAAACGCACTCTGGCATCAGTACAGAGGTTAATATATTTCTGCAAGAGATTCCTCCTCTTGTTATTCTCTTCCTTAATATAGATTTGCACCTGTTCTAGGCAAACGACAACCTAGGCAAACTCACATCTAAACTGATTAATACGTGTTACTACAGAACATGATCGGCTGAGATAATTTACAATCTTATCTTAATTAGTTTAGTCTCACTTTAATTGTTTGGAAAAAAGTGATGATATACCTCTGTTTTCTTTTTATTTTAAAAGATGGACAGGTCTTGGATGAGGGCTGACAGAAGAACAACAGAATATCAAAGAGGAGTCGAAGAATTGTTGATGTATGCATTTGAGCATGGGTGTGATGAAAACAAAATCAGTTGTCCATGTTTGAAATGCGCACACAGTAAATCATGGAATGCTCGAAGGGTGAGGGACCATCTGTTCGTAAATGTTATTGACGAGACCTACACATGTTGGATTTGGCATGGAGAGAATGTTACGGAATCCGACAGTTCACAGTCCGTCGATCAAATCCCCATAAAAACAGAGAATTCTTATGGTGACGATGATGTTTCCCTAGACTCGGATTTATTTAAACATGTTCGATGTGAAACTGAACCCCTTTATCCAGGATGTCAAGAACATACTAAAATGGATGCTTTAGTAAAGTTATATAACTTGAAAGCAAAACATGAAATGTCTGATTGCTGTTTTTCTGAAATTCTACTAATTTTTGGGTCTATGCTTCCGGAAGGCAACACTATTCCTTCTTCCTTCAGTGAAGCCAAGAAAACCTTGTGCGCTTTAGGAATGGAATATGAAAAAATACATGTGTGTCCGTATGATTGTCTCATATACCGTGGCGAGAGAGATGAAGATGAGACACATTGCCGCATTTGTCAGGCCTCTAGATGGAAGTTGAACAAAAAAGGAGATGAATTGGAAGGGGTTCCCGCCAAGGTACTATGGTATTTTCCGTTAATACCACGTTTGAGGAATTTATTCAATTCGCCTCAAACAGCCAAGGACTTGACTTGGCATGACACAGAAAGAATAAAGGATGGTAAAATGAGACATCCGGCAGATTCACAAACATGGAAGGATGTTGACGCGAAGTGGCCTGAGTTTTCTTCAGATCCTAGAAACCTTCGGTTTGCTCTCTCCTCCGATGGATTCAATCCTTTCCACGGTACAAGTATTGAGTACTCATGTTGGCCAGTTTTGATGTCAATTTACAATCTTCCACCGTGGCTTTGTATGAAGAGGAAATATATTATGCTATGTTTGATAATATCTGGACCAACTCAACCTGGAAATGATATTGACGTGTTCCTTCAGCCACTTATAGAAGATCTACAAAAGTTGTGGCATGGGAAACAAGTGTATGATGCATATAAGCAGGAGTCCTTTTTGTTAAGAGGCATTTTGTTGTGGACAATTAGCGATTATCCTGCCTATGGTAACTTGTCGGGCAACATTATCAAAGGGTATAACGGGTGTGCTATCTGTGTTAATAAAACAAATGCTACCAGGCTGGTTAATTACCGTAAAATAGTCGTCATGAGGCATCGTAGGTGGTTACCCCGCCATCATCCTTATCGAAAGAAATTAGATTTTGATAACACCGTGGAGAAGGAATTTGCCCCTGTTCCGTTAACTGGAGAGGAGGTGCTTCAAAGAGTACAACATCTCAAGGGCCATGTCTTTGGTAAGACACAACCCCAACCTCGATTCAAGAAAGGTGATGTCAGACCTGTTTGGAAGAAGATATCTATATTCTTTGAGCTCGAATATTGGAAGTTTTTGCCAGTTAGGCATATTCTCGATGTGATGCACGTCGAGAAAAATGTATGTGAAGCTTTACTTGGCACATTGCTTAATATACCAAAGAAGACAAAAGACCGGGAATCTGTCCGTCTTGACATGGCTGCAATGGGAATAAGAACAGAGCTAAGGCCTAAAACACCTGGGAAAAAAGAGAAGGTACCATTAGCGTCTTGGAATTTAAGTCATGCTGAAAAAAAAGTTGTTTGCTTATCCTTTCTTGGAATGAAGTTGTCTGATGGTTTTTGTTCTAACATTAAGAGTCTAGTATCGATGGAAACTTATCGACTAACGGGAATGAAATCTCATGACTGCCATATGATTTTGCATCACTTACTCCCAATTGCAATTCGGTCATCACTGCATAAACAGGTCAGGAACACTGTTATTAGGTTTTGTCTCTTCGTCAAGGCAATTTGCAGTAAAGTTATCGAGGTCGATAAGTTGGAGAAATTGCAATCTCAGTTGGTGGAAACTTTATGCAACCTGGAAAAATACTTCCCACCTTCTTTGTTTGATGTAATGATTCATCTCTCGATTCATCTTGTGCGAGAAGTGGAGCTTTGTGGGCCAATTTTCCTTAGATGGATGTATCCCTTTGAGAGATACATGAAGACATTCAAGGGATATGTAAGGAACCGGGCTCGTGCAGAAGGTTGCATTGCTGAGGCCTATATTGCAGAAGAGGCCGTAGAATGTTTGGCGAATTTTGAAGAACGGACTATTGGGGTACCGAAAAATGGTAGACATACGAAAGACGCAATATGCAGGCCATTATCTGGTGCAACGATTATAACCCCGAGCAACACTGATTTGCACGTAGCTCATTTGTGTATTCTACAAAATACTACTGCTGTTAGGCCCTACTTTGAGTAAGTTACTTTACAAAATACACTGATTTGAATGGACTATTGTTTTGCATTTGTCCTTATTTATGTAGTGTCTTTTAATTGCTTTCAGTGAACACATGTCAGTTTTGATGACAGAATATCCGGAACATGAAAATGATGAGGTGTGGCTAAAGAAAAAGCAAAATGAAATTTTCCCAAGATGGTTCCAAGAAAAGGTACTCTTCTTATTTTGGCGGTAGATCTTTATAAAAACCAACAGAGTAGTATAATAGAAATTTTAGCATGTAATTCATGGTTCTCTTAAATTACCATAAGCCTTACCCCATGTTGATCATTCATTTGTCTTTGGACTGCCATTTGCATCTGCAATGCTTCGTTTAGCTGAGCACTCCTGTACAGATATTAATTGTTAAGTGGAGGCAAAACATCTGTAAATTCATTTATCAATGTATATATTGGGGCACTATAGTTGCCACAGTTGTAGAACATATTTCTGAACCCACAAATCTTACACCATTAAAACAGATATCGGGTGGATGCACATCTGCAATGTTTAAGTTGCAGAATGAAATTAGTAAATTAGTAAATTAGTAAATTAATTTTAAAATATACAATTACAGCTTGTGACCAGTTACCACGTATATTAGTAAATTATACCCAAAAGTTTAAGAAGTATATGAACAAAGTATGGATCAACTCATGACGTTGCACTGAAGTTCTGTAATTTTTTCAGCTAAAAAATTTAGAGGAAACGAAATTAACAGGTTTCCTGTTCAGTATTCCTATCTTCTAGGGTAAATTACTGTTTTGAGTCATGGATGAGTTTTTACTGTTTTAATGGAGTGTTTAAAAAATAATTAAGTCTTTGTACGATTCCATATTAAATTGCAAAAAGAAGGTAAAAAATCCCTTGTACCAGTCAAAATTATTTTATCTTCCCTTCAATTTCATTTGCTTGTTTATTTTTACTAACCCACATCTGTTTAGGTAAATAGCATTTCCTAGTCCTAGCCCATCTTTTATTTTCTTTTCCTGTCTCAGATCCATGTCTTTGTCTTAGTTTAATTCTAATTCATTAATATATGCTAGCCCAAAACATTCCAGGTGCTAAACAAGCATCTGAAATATTTTCTATCTTTTCTCATGCGTGACTTGCAGTTTATAACATTTTGGTTACTATTATTTTAGTTAATAATTGCATTAATCGTAGTGTTCATTAATCTCAATTTTTAATACGCACTGCTGTTCCAATGTTTGTACCTTATAATAGGCTTGTGCAATTTTTAGAACTCCTTAACTCAATAGGCTTGTGCAATTTTTAGAACTCCTTAGCTCAGATGAATGAGTTTGCAATTTGTTTTTTTGTATTTTGAAGATTGCTTCAGATTTGCAAAATGAAAAGGAGGTACCCCAAGAGATAAGGTGGATTGCAGATGGGCCCAACAAGGAGGTGCCTACATTCAACGGCTACAGAATAGATGGGTCTACATTCAGTACCAAGGATCGGGATGATACGCGTCAAGTTCAATGCAGTGGTGTGTGTGTGGATGCTAATACAATGGTTGTGCAAGCTAAGGGTAACAACATTGAACATACTTCACATACATTTTACGGGGTTATTTTAAGTATATGGTAGTTGGACTATAATAGCTTTAGGGTCCTTGTTTTTCGTTGTAAGTGGGTAGATATGAACAAAGGGATTAAGGTTGATGAGTTGGGATATACATTGGTTAATTTGAATAGGTTGGGGTTTTTGAATGATCCATTTGTGTTGGCGAAACATGTTAAACAAGTTTGTTACATCGACGACCCTCTTGAAAAATTATGGTCCGTGGTGTTGAAATTTCCCGAAAAAAAATACTACGAAGATAGCGAAGATGAGAATGAGGGATCTGTCGAAGTAGAACTTGAGAATGAGTTCTTTGTGCCCAATTTACCGGATGTTGATTTACTTGATGACGACATGACTAGCTACATGCGTGATGATCTAGAGGAACTAATTCAACTCTCATAATGTAATTTGATTTGTGTTTCTTTGATTTTCATGAAGTTTGTAATTTGATTTGTGTTTATTTCAATTAGTGTTTTGTTGACATGGTAATTTTTTCTTCGTTGGTTTGGTATGTTGGATATATTGTCCAGGATTGGCTGCTACTGTGGTTTTTTTTTAATTTTGTACAGTGATTCAGACAACGGTTTTTATCCTAAAACAATTGTCTGATACATGATTAAATAAACACAACACTAGCATAATACCGTTGTCTGAAGTCTCTTCAAACAATAGTATTTGCAAACCGTTGTCTGAACCAACTCTATTGGACAACACAATAAAAAAAAAACACTTGTCTATTCAAATCAGACAAACAACGGTAATTGATACATTGTCTGAACTTTCTTCAAACAATGGTATTTTGTAAACCGTTGTCTGAGCCAACTCAAATCAAATAAAAAAACAACGGTAATTATAACATTGTCTGAAGTCTCTTCAGACAACACCTTGAAAAACAAAACACTTGTCTGATTCAATTTGTTAGACAACGGAATTAAATTGTCAAAACCCCGTTGTCTGAAGGCTGGATCAGACAATGTTTTAAAAAAAAAAAATTAAAACACTTGTCTGTTGATTTTGGGCAACGCTTTTTCCAGTTTACGTTGTCTGATAGGTGTTGTCTGATTCAGTTTTTCTTGTAGTGATGTATCTATCTATCTATCTATCTATCTATCTATCTATTATATATATAAAGGAAATTCCCCGGACGTTTGGTGGAACTCTAGAATCGCTCGAATCATATTTATCTATTTTTTAGAGCTCTTCTATTTTAAATAACTAAAATAAAATTTCCTTCTTTAAACCCTATTTTTTAGAAAAGAAATCAAAACTTCCTTTTTTAACATTAATAAACATTAACATAAACATCTTTGAAATGGAAAAAGTTCTCGAATTTGTAGGAAAGAAGAATTCAAATTACATATTCGAAATAGAAAATGCTTTCGAATTTGTTGGAAAGAAAAAATTATATACTCGAAATAGAAAAAAAAATTATATTCTTATATTATATATTCGAAATAGAAAAGAAATTTTATATTCTTATGTATATACAATCATTACTTCTAATAATCAAATTTTATCACCATATTTGTAATCATATTTACTCGATTTATAAACAACTTTCTGTAGCCCAAAAATATTAGTTCTCTTTATATTTATGTTTGCGTTTAGAGTATCTGTATCTTCTTGAACATAAATAATTAGTCGTGGTTTTGATTGTTATGTTTTTTATAAGATTCAGGAATAGACGCCAAAGTTTTGTCGCAGTACAGAGAAGATGGATGTAATTTGATGATATTTGTATTATCAAAGAAAGAAACTCGATGCATGATGATGATATGCACCTATCAATTCTGATTCAGAGTTTTCTCAAGTCCTACTACGCACTACAAGTTAAGAATTTACGACATCAATTTTTTTTATATATTGTTATGACAAAAGTTTTAGTTTGAATTTCTGTAAGAAACTACTTATATAATTTTATTTATGCATTAGAATTTTATGTTTGAACTATACAGTTTTCATCATGTCCACCTTCACGTAGACAGAGAAGAGAGATTGTGCCAGGTGATCATGATCAATTAATATCTGTAAAATTTTATGTTTGCTTTGTGTGTTTCCTTTTAACCACTCATCGTTTCTTTGTCTATTTTGATCATAAATTTGATTTATATGTATACGTTTGTGGAAAGAATTTTGGTGATACAAGCATCAAAATAGTTGTTATTATATGTGTAATTTTCTTTAAACACTGTTAGCATCATACTTTATTATGATTTTGCACTTTCAAATTCTAATTACACTGAATCTCTTATAGCTTTTTATGTTTTTTAAACCAAATGATATGGGCTGAAAATAAGCCCTAAAGACACATTTAATAAGGTATTAATTAGACCCAGTGTGGTCCAAATGTGGGGCCCATTAATAAGGTCAGAATCCCTATTTTAATATTAAATTCGTAATTAATATTAGGGGAAATAAACAGCTCAGCAATAAGAGTTGGATAAGGATAATATCCCCATCAGATTTAGCCACCAAGGCATCCAATTCGATATGGAAACTGATTCCTATAAGGAATAGATCTAGAACCTTCCTCAAAGACTTGTCCACCAAGTCTCCGAATCCTACCATAATTTTAAGGCTTCTCAGCCTATATAAAGGGCCTGACCCCTCATTCTCAGAACTACGTTTTCTTGGCTTGATTCTCTAATACAGAGATACGTAGGCATTCTGTGAGGACCGTTTAGTCTCGAACGCAGAAGCAGCCATTAAAGCACGAAGCTCACGAACCCTAAGCATTAATTACATAAACCCTAGCCGTAATAATCGTAACCTAGTTTTTATTCCACAACATTTGGCGCCGTCTGTGGGAAGACAACATCAACCATGGTTCAAACACGAAGAACAACATCAACCGAGGCTGTGCCCCTTAACTCTGCTCCACCAGCCACTTCTGATCCGCTCATCGTCACTGAGGAAGGACAAATACTACCATCAACAGGGGCGATCATTCAACCTCTGCCCACTCAGCCCCCAGGGACGACTCCCCATGTAGAGGGGACTCACTCAGTGATTATCCATCAAAGCCAAGAAACTAACCCTCTCCAGATGGTGGTTTCTCCTCTTGGTAACGTTGATCGCACGGGGGTACAGATCCATACTACTGATCTCCCTTTGAACACCAACCCTATGTATGGGCTGCCTAATTACCCCCCTCGACGAAGGGAACCTGGACCAAGCGGTCATGCCTTACAGATTCGGGATCGAAAATATGATGACTATTCTGGTCCCTATACTGATGATTCATCATCATCTGAGGATGATGATCGAGATGAAGCCCCGAGGAGGCGACGTGCTAGCAAAGAACCTTTAAGAAGGACACGAAGAGTCCATGATGGACTCCCCTTGACAACTGCTGAGAAAATCAAGGTTTATGAGGCAGAGATCTTAAAATTGAAGGACGATATTGCAAGAGAACAAGATAGATTGAATCAAACTCAGCCTCCTCCTACTGCAGAGAGGATTCCCATTATAAATTTGGAGAGGCCTTCAAGAAGGCAAAGGAGGGTTGATACCCGAACCGAAAAATCGACAAGGGTGGAGACCCCCAGAAGCAACCCCAAAGATCTGATGCCACTTGGGGACCCTGACGACCCCACACCTCCGTTTACTGAGGAGGTGATGAATGCCCACATCTCAAGGAAATTTAAGATGCCGACTATTAAGGCCTATGATGGAACGGGCGATCCCGCAAACCATGTCAGGACATTCTCAAACGCACTGCTGTTGCAGCCTGCTAGTGACGCCTTAAAGTGTAGGGCGTTCCCTCAAACTCTGTCGGGCATGGCTCAAAGATGGTATAGCCGTCTACCTGCAAACTTGATTGGCTCCTTTAAGGAGTTGAGCGCTGGCTTTATCAGCCAATTCATCAGTGGGAGAATTCATGAGAAAAGTTCTGCATCCCTTATGTATGTGGTGCAAGGAAAGAATGAGAACTTAAGGGATTATCTCAAGCGATTCACCAAAGAGACGTTGAATATCACCGATCTGGAAAATAAGGTGGCCATGGTAGCCCTGGAACACGGAACCACTGACCTCTTCTTTAAAAGGTCCTTGGCAAAACACCCTCCTAAAAACATGGCCGAGCTCCAGAGAAGAGCCGATAAATATATCAAGGCTGAGGACAGCATGAAGAAGGAAACCACAGGAGGCAATGGCAAAGGTTCTAATGATTCAAAGAAACGAAAGCTAGAGCAAGAGTACGACGCTAGGGACAAGTATCCCTGGGCTGGCAAGGATTCCGAGTCATCACCCAAGAAGGGTTTTGGGCCGAGGTTTTCTGATTACGCAAGGCTAAACGCTCCTAGGAGTCAAATTTTGTTAGATATTAAGAAGGATTAGGACTTTCGCTGGCCTAAACCACTCGGGGGTGACCCCGAAAAGAGAAACAAAGATCTGTATTGTAGATTCCATAGGGATGTGGGACATGACACAGATGGTTGCAGACAGTTAAAGGATGAAATTGAATTTTTAATCCGAAAGGGAAAGTTGAACAAGTTCACCAAGGGTGAAGATCGTGGAGCCCAGAAAAGGGATTATGATAGAAGAGACAATGATAGGAGGGATAACGATCGTGATCGTAACCCACAGCCTCGAGGGCCAGTAATCAATATGATTTGGGGAGGACCAACAGCGGCCGGCACTACCCGAAACTCTCGAAAGGCCTATGCCAGAGAAGTGATGCACATCATAGGAGAAGCCCCGAAGCGTGCTAAGACCGAGACAGTGATTGGTTTTGATGATTCAGACCTTGAAGGGGTGAAATTCCCCCATGACGACCCGTTGGTCATAACTCCTGTAATTGGAAACTCAGAAGTGAAGCGGGTCCTGATAGACAATGGAGCTTCTGTCGATATCTTGTTTCATGATGCTTTTGTGAAGATGGGGTACATTGACTCTCAACTAACCCTGACTAACATGCCTATCTACGGATTTAATGGAGTTGAATCCAAGGTTGAAGGGACCATTCAGCTGCCCATGACAATAGGGCAAGAACCTAAGGAAGCCACCCAAATGTTGAACTTTTTAGTAATTAAGGCTGCCTCGACGTACAATGCAATCTTAGGGAGGACCGGACTTCATGCATTCAAGGCTGTTGCCTCTACCTATCACATGAAGGTCAAATTTCCAACCAGGAATGGTGTTGGGGAACAGAAAGGAGATCAGAAAATGGCCAAGTGTTGCTATGTGGCTGCTTTGAGAGTTGATGGAACCGGGGGGCAGGTACTCCCGATTGAAGACATGGATGTCCGTTGCGATGATGAACACCGAGGAAAGCCAGCAGAGGACTTAACACCTATCCCTCTGGAGCTAGGCGACCCTGAGAAGGTGACTTATATAGGAGCCTCTTTGAAAGAACCCATGAAGGGCAAGTTGATAGAGTTCTTACAAAAGAATAGCGACGTGTTCGCTTGGACAGCAGCTGATATGCCAGGGATTGACCCCCAACTCATAACTCGTAAGTTAAATGTTGATCCCAAGAGGAAGACAATAAAGCAGAAGAAGAGAAACTTTGCTCCGGAAAGACAAGAGGCCATTAAGCAAGAAGTGGATAAGCTCTTGGAGGCTGGTTTTATTGAAGAGATTCAGTTTCCCGAATGGTTATCAAACCCCGTGATGGTCAAGAAAGCGAATGGGAAGTGGAGGATGTGTATAGACTTCACTGACCTGAATGATGCATGTCCAAAGGATTGTTTCCCCCTGCCAAGGATAGATATATTGATAGATGCCACAGCTGGACATGAGATGTTGAGCTTCATGGATGGATTCAGCGGCTATAATCAGATTAAGATGCACAAGGATGACATCCCTAAGGTATCTTTCATAACTAACTTTGGTGTTTTCTGCTATCTAGTTATGGCTTTTGGTCTAAAGAATGCAGGAGCTACTTACCAACGACTGGTGAATAAGATATTCGCCCGTCTGATTGGAAAAACCATGGAGGTATATGTTGATGACATGTTAGTCAAAAGCCTACTCAAGGCTGATCATATCGAGCACCTCGGGGAGGCATTTGAAGTGCTGAGGCACCATAAGATGATGTTGAATCCCGCCAAGTGTGCCTTTGGCGTTGGATCTGGAAAGTTTTTAGGGTTAATGGTTTCAAAGAGAGGCATTGAGGCCAATCCTGACAAGATCAAGGCGATTTTAGACATGGAGCCACCACGCTCTATAAGAGATGTGCAGAAGTTGACAGGCCGAGTTGCAGCTTTAGGAAGATTCATCTCCAAGTCTGGTGACAAATGCTTGCCTTTCTTTCAAGCATTGAAGAAGGTGAAAAATTTTGAGTGGACACCTGAAAGCCAAGAGGCCTTTGAGCAACTGAAGAAGTACATGGTTGAAGCCCCGTTGTTGACCAAACCAAGTCCCGGGGAGACTCTTTGTTTATACCTGGCAGTATCCGAACAAGCCCTGAGTGCTGTCCTTATTCGGGAAGAGGAGAAAGTCCAGAAACCTATCTACTATGTGAGCAAAGTGTTGCATGGGGCTGAGTTGAATTACTCACCCATAGAAAAGTTTGCTTTGGCTTTAGTAACTGCCTCAAGGAAGTTGCGGCCTTACTTTCAGGCACATAAGATTCAAGTTCTGACAAACCAGCAGTTGAGGAACATATTGCATAGCCCTAAGGCCAGTGGAAGGCTAATCAAATGGGCGATTGAGTTAGGAGAGTTTGATATCACATACAAGCCTCGGACAGCCATCAAGGCTCACGCATTGGCTGACTTCGTGGTTGAATGCACTATTAACAACCAAGAAGTCGGGGGGCAAGAGATAATGACTACCTCTGGGCAAAAGAAAAAAGAAGAGGAACTTACACCTGATCTGAAGGAATATTGGGTGCTCTATTTTGATGGAGCATCAAAAACAAAATCTAGTGGTGCAGGTTTGGTTTTGCAAAGCCCCGATGGGTTCACAGTTGAGTACGCTTTAAAGTTGGATTTTCCTACTACCAACAATGAGGCAGAGTATGAGGCATTAATAGCTGGTTTGGGTTTGGCTAGAATCATGAGGGTCAAAAATCTCAAAGTTTGTGGAGATTCAAGGCTTGTAGTATCACAAGTAAATGGTGAATTCAAGGCTAAGGACGAGACTATGGCGAAATACCTGAGAGTAGTAAAGGCGGTTATGTCTCAGTTTGAGGAGTGCTATGTTGAGCACATTCCGAGAGAAGAAAACATTAAGGCCGATGCCTTGTCTAAGTTCGCTTCTTCCGAGATAAAAAATTATTCTGGGAGTGTCTACTTTCAGGTCTTGAAGGCCCCGATCGTTAACTCAAAGTTAGTGGCACCGATTGATATTGGGGGCTCTTGGATAGATCCTATCAAGGCACACCTTGAGACCGGATGGCTCCCAGACAATGCCTTGGAGGCACGAAAACTTTCAGTAAGGGCATTGAGATACACTTTGATTGAAGGCATTCTGTACAAAAGGTCGTTTGTCATCCCGTACTTGAAGTGTTTAAGGCCTCAAGAGGCAAAAGAAGCATTGGAGGAAGTTCATGAAGGGATCTGTGGGCAACACTTGGGGGGCAGAGCCCTAGCTCACAAGATAATTCGTTTAGGGTTCTATTGGCCGGAGATGTTGGCTGATGCACAAAACTATGTCAAGAGATGTGAGAGATGCCAGAAGCATGCTCCAATTGTGAGGCAACCGCATGAGATGTTAACTTCAATTAACTCTCCCATTCCATTTTCGATGTGGGGGATGGATATACTTGGACCTTTTCCCATGGCTTCAGCACAAAGGAAATTCCTGATAGTGGCCATTGATTACTTCACTAAGTGGATTGAGGCTAAACCTCTGGCCAAGATAACCACCAAACAAGTTTCCCAGTTCTTTTGGGAGAACATAATCTGCAGGTACGGAATCCCACGAATCCTTGTAACAGACAATGGGACACAATTCAATAATGAAGAGTTCAAGAAATATTGTGAGGAGAATGCGATTGAGGTCTGTTTTACCTCAGTGGCACACCCACAAGCCAATGGGCAAGCTGAGGTAGCTAATCGAATTATCCTTGATGGACTGAAAAAGAGGGTCGAACGCTCTAGGAACACTTAGGTAGATGAATTGATGCCCATACTTTGGGCATATCGTACCACTTGTAAGGTAACAACTGGAGCAACCCCATTTTTGCTGGCTTATGGAGCTGAGGCCGTTGTGCCTTTGGAGATCATGCAAGCGTCTCCTCGAGTTGAGGCATATGAACCAGAAACTAATGAAGAAGGGATGAGACTTGCCCTTGACTTAATTGACGAGGTTAGAGATGAAGCTAATGCTAGGAATGCTGAATATCAGAAGAGAGCCTCTTTTCACTACAACCAGAGAGTTAAGGAAAGATTCTTTCGGCAAGGCGACATGGTTCTAAGGAAGATTGAAGCCTCAGGAGTTGGCCAGAAAGGAAAGTTAGCACCAAACTGGTAAGGACCGTATCTGGTCAGAAAGGTGTTGGGACGAGGATCCTACAAGTTAGAAACCTTGGACGGGGTTGAGGTGCCCCGAACTTGGCATGCTGTGAACCTCAAAGTTTATTATGTTTAAGTTCTTTTGACAAAGGCTTGGACCTTTATCTATTTATTAGGAATAAGATTCGAATGAAACCATTATAGAGCATGTTGCTCCCAGTAGGAGATAGAGTATCTATGTAAGGGTTGAACCCATCTTATTGATGTCCTTTGACAGCATAATGGAATTTATTCTGTTTTCTCTATGAGTTATTCCTCCTTGTTAAAATAAATACGAAAGGCAAATGTTGAACTAGCTTCTGAGTTTAGTACCAGCCAGGGGGCCAAGTACTCGAAAAATTATGAAGTTTAACGAACTATAAGCAAAAACGAGAATATGGAAACAAAAGAAACTAACTGCATAGATAAGTTAAGTCATAAACCCCGAAGGGCAAAAGTTCAGAATAAATAAAGATAAAAAGCAGAAATAAGCCACACAGGGCCATCTACACATCTAGGTCGTCAACTACAACATCTCCTTGGGTAGAAGGAGGATCTACTGCCTCTATCCCAGGAGAAGAAGGTGGATCCTGAGTGGGCTGAGAGTCCCCATCCACAGCTGTCTCTGTAGCAACCTCCATAGCAGCTGTCACTCCAGGGATAGCAGGAACCGGGAACCTCTCCAGGGACACCCCCTCAATCTTCCCACTCAGCTCCTCAATGATCTCCTCCCAGTACTCCTTAAATGTACCAGGAAAATTCGCATCATACTCGGCATTCAGGACATCTTGAAAGTCCTTAGAAGCCTTGTAATCAGCTATGATGTGGTCCCTGTTCTGCTGCACCTCCAACTGCAGCTTCCTGTTCTTCTCCTTCTCAGCAGCCAGCTCCTTCTCCACCTCCCTAAATCGAGCAAAGTTTGCCTCAGAGGAGGCAAAATATCTGTCTCTGTCCCTCTCAGCTATAGTCTTGTCAGCACGTACCTCCTTCAGGTTATGAACGGCGGCCTGAAGGTAGACGTTCATCTGCAAAGAAGACAAGTGAATAGGGGAAACAGAAATACAATTAAATTAAGGAGTTGGACAAGAAATTATCGAGGCAACAGCTTGGGCCCCAAGAAGCTCAATCTGCACATCATCAGAAGACTCCACAATGTGGACCCTATCTCGTGGAGTAACCACGCTCCTAGACCACTCAGCTGCAGCCCTAGAGTCGCCTACAGCTGTGTCCCTATTGCATAAACCCCATCCCACTGTGAAGGGAGTGAGGTCTTCCTCAATAGGAACTGGCTTTTCTTGAAGAAAAGCAGGAACATGCTCCACCGCAGGAGAAGCATCATCAGTCCTGGCCCTTTTGGCCCTAGGGTTCTCTGTTACTACCCTAGCAGCAGCAGCAGCCTCCCTCTGCTTAAAAATTGCTCCCAGAGCAGCTTTGGCTGCAAAATGATTACAAAATGTTAGAAAATTATATCTAGCATAAAATGTTAATAAGGCAAGAGGTGAGGATTTCAAGTTAATTACCCTCAGGGCCCAAATCGCTTAGCCCATGGGCTTGCAACGAATCTTCAGAAATCAAATTTGCACATTGATGCAAATTATCAGATGTTAACAAAGCTATGGCAGCCTCTTCTTCCACACCCAATTTTATACTCCTGACAGGCCCATCAACGGCTCTACAGAAATTGGGCCGAAAATAGTTGTCCGAATCATCCCCATCCAAAAAGACATAAAACCACTCCCTCTTCCAATCAGGAAGGGAATCAGGAGCGGAATCCGAAACAAAACAAGAACGGGCTAAAGAACGATGTTGGATTTTGGCCCAGCCCGAATTGTCAGAAGAATTGACAAATTTGAATAAATATCGAAAAACGGAAATACTGGGCTCAAGCCCATGTTTCTTACATTGGACCATGAAACAATAGATAAAACGCCATGCATTTGGCATAAGTTGGGTTGGACAAACCCTGGCTTCAGCCAAAAGACGGCAAACAAAAGGAGGAGGCGGAAGGCGGAAACCGGCATAAAAAGTTTCTTTGTAAACCCTAATTGCCCCAGGCTTTGGATGACAAGCCCTTTCATTTGAGGCCAGAACAACGGCCCTATAATGCCCATTAATACGAAAAAGTTGGGCTAAAATATCCACCCTATGCTGTTTGTATTTTGATTTATACTCATAAGCATCTAAATGAAGCATATTGGGAAAAGCTTGACCAAATTCGTTTAAAAGATCTCTAAGGGAAAAAACACTGGCATGGACAAGAGTAGGGCTGGAAAAAAAATCCGAAAAATCCGATATCCGTCTGAAATATCTGTATTCGTATCCGGAAAAAAGCGGATATTATCCGTATCCGGAGTCAACCGGATATTATCCGTATCTGAATCCGAAAGTTTAGGATACGGATATGGATATAGGCGCATCCGTATCCGAAAATATCCGTATCCGAAAGTAATAATATATAATATATTTTTAATATATTTTTAATATATATAATATATAATTATATATTTTAAACCCATTTATAGTTATAAGCCCATTTATATATTTTTATACACACATTTATAGTTATAGGCCCACTTATTTTTGATGAATTTGCAAGTTATTTAGAGACAATGATGTGTACTGAAGTTATTTTGATATAAATTTGCATATGCAAATTTGGATAATGTATATGATTTTTGTAATTTGTAAATTAGAACCGAGTATCTCTTTAATATGCCTGTTTTTTTGTTTTTTTTTTTTTTGTAAAATATGCCTATTTTTTATAATAATGCAAATTTCACAAAAAAAAATTCTTTTTTTGCAAAACGGATTCGGATCCGGATATTATCCGTATCCGGATAATATTTGCCGAATTCGGATCCGGATAAAGTTTTTTTGGATATTCCCGGATTCGGATACGGATACGGATACAGTTGTAAAAAACGGATCCGGATTTGGATATAGCTATATCCGTATCCGTATTATCCATTTTCCAGCCCTAGACAAGAGATGTTTTAGGGTTCTTACCCCTTGAAAGCCTTGGAGCAGTGGTAGAGGTATTAGCGAGTTGAGACTGGCCAAAAGAGCTGGAATCCTCCATTGAAGCGTTTCCTTTAAAAGCTTGAACCCAGAAAAGTTGAAAGAAGAAGTTGGGGACGATGAAGATTCAACGATCTTCAAACGGAAACTGGGGAATAGGGCGGCGGAAAGGTGCCGGAAATCGCCTCGCGACAGAACCCTAGCAGAGCTTTTTGGTAAGTATTTGTGGGATATGGAGAGAAAATTCTTGCAGAAAAGTGAAGATATGAAATAAGGGACACACACCACTCTTTTATAGAGTTCACAGTTGGTCACTCAACCGGTTATAGCAAGTAAATGGGCTGTCAACAGGTGACTGGGCCTTTGAATAGGCAGGAAGCCCATGAAATTCAAATTTTGAATTTATTTTACTAAATTCTAGAATGTTCTATGACATTTTTAGAAAATAGGATAAAAGTCTATCAGAGTCAAGAGGCAGAAAGCAGGAAGCCCAATTAAAAGGGCCACGCCCCGGAGACCAAACCTCCTAGGCGTGCCTAAGGAAGGTGTCTCCTTCGCGTGGGTACCCACGCCCAAGTTGGTTTTTTAAAAGAAGGGTATACCCACGCCCAGGAGACCAAACCTCCTAGGCGTGCCTAAGGAAGGTGTCTCCTTCGCGTGGGTACCCACGCCCAAGTTGGGTTTTTAAAAGAAGGGTATACCCACGCCCAAGAGACCAAACCTCCTAGGCGTGCCTAAGGAAGGTGTCTCCTTCGCGTGGGTACCCACGCCCAAGTTGGTTTTTTAAAAGAAGGGTATACCCACGCCCCGGAGACCAAACCTCCTAGGCGTGCCTAAGGAAGGTGTCTCCTTGGCGGGGGTACCCACGCCCAAGATGGTTCTTTAAAAGAAGGGTATACCCACGCCCAGGAGACCAAACCTCATAGGCGTGCCTAAGGAAGGTGTCTCCTTGGCGGGGGTACCCACGCCCATGTTGGTTCTTTAAAACAAGGGTATACCCACGCCCAAGAGACCAAACCTCCTAGGCGTGCCTAAGGAGGGTGTCTCCTTGGCGTGGGTACCCACACCCACGTTGATTTTTGAGGGATGAGGTATACCCACGCCCAGGAGACCAAACCTCCTAGGCGTGCCTAAGGAAGGTGTCTCCTTGGCGGGGGTACCCACGCCCAGGATTATTTATAAAGGACGAAGGTATACCCACGCCCAGGAGACCAAACTTCCTAGGCGTGCCTAAGGAAAGTGTCTCCTTGGCGGGGGTACCCACGCCCAGGAAGCTTCATTTTTTGACAGGATATCTTTCTGAAATTAATGAAAGAAAATCCATTAAATATTCTGAAAACAAGTCAATGATGATTATAATTTCCAAAAAATACCTGTGGGTACATAAAAATTCCTAAATTATTAGGAAAAATTACAAAAAATACCTGTGGGTACATAAAAATTCCTAAATTATTAGGAAAAATTACAAAAAATACCCGTGGGTACATAAAAATTCCTAAATTATTAGGAAAAATTACGAAAAAATACCTGTGGGTATATAAAGAATGCAGGGAAATTATCTATAATTCCCTGTAAATACCATTAGCTTCGAATAAAGCCAAACATCATAAATGTGTAGGTCGCTCCACACTTTACATTAAGACGGTATTCGTGAAACACTAGTGTACGACAAGCGATAAACTCAGACCCAAGTCTCAGAAAGGCCGCTAAAACTTCGAGGAAAACTTGATCAGTTTTCCTAGAAGTTGGGGGCAAATGATATGGGCTGAAAATAAGCCCTAAAGACACATTTAATAAGGTATTAATTAGACCCAGTGTGGTCCAAATGTGGGGCCCATAAATAAGGTCAGAATCCCTATTTTAATATTAAATTCGTAATTAATATTAGGGGAAATAAACAGCTCAGCAATAAGAGTTGGATAAGGATAATATTCCCATCAGATTTAGCCACCAAGGCATCCAATTCGATATGGAAACTGATACCTATAAGGAATAGATCTAGAACCTTCCTCAAAGACTTGTCCACCAAGTCTCCGAATCCTACCATAATTCTAAGGCTTCTCAGCCTATATAAAGGGCCTGACCCCTCATTCTCAGAACTACGTTTTCTTGGCTTGATTCTCTAATACAGAGATACGTAGGCATTCTGTGAGGACCGTTTAGTCTCGAACGCAGAAGCAGCCATTAAAGCACGAAGCTCACGAACCCTAAGCATTAAATACACAAACCCTAGCCGTAATAATCGTAACCTAGTTTTTATTCCAAAACACCAAAATTGATGTAAAAAAGGATTTTAATATTAAATTTTTATTATTTTATATACTTGGTATTTTTAAAATACATACAATGGGCGTCGGCCTAAAAATTGTGAGGCAAAATCGATAAATCAAAGTAAAAAAGTTTTTTAGTATTCAAATTTTTATTATTTTGTGTGCTTAGTATTTTTATAATATATACAAACGGGTGTCGGCCTAAAAAATTGTGAGACAAAATCGGTATAAAAAAATATATGAATAATTTATCTTATTATCTATGTATATTTAATTTATACAATATTGTGTTCACCAAATTATATTGATATTTTAGATATGTTTAAAATTTTAATAAAGAATTGTGAGGCAAAATCAGTAAATCAAAGTCAAAGAGCATTTTATTATTTAAATTTTTATTATTGTATATGCTTAGTATTTTATAATATATACAACGGGTGTCAGCCTAAAAAATCGTAAGACAAAATCGGTATAGAAAAATATATGAATAATTTATCTTATCATCTATGTATATTTAATTTATACAATATTGTGTTCACCAATTTATATTGATATTATAAAAATATTTTAGTCATTTTTTTTCTTAAATGATCTTTATTTAAAATTTTTAAAATAAAATTATATGGCCGCCGCGAAGCGCGGCTTAGTCGACTAGTTTAATTATATGGCATATGATTAAAGGTTCTATTGGAAGTAGAATAGGAATTCGAATAAACACTAATAAATATAAAAATATCTTTAACATATTAGAAGTAGAATAGATGTTTGAATTTATATATCAGAATACTTCGAATTTATAGGAAAGACACATAATTAGAAGTTCTATTGGAAGTAGAATAGATATTTATAAGGCATATGATTAAAATTCTATTAGAAGTAGAATAGGAGTTCGAATTTATAGAATAAACATATAATTATAAGTTCTATTGAAAGTAGAATAGGTGTTTGAATATATAGAGCAGACATATAATTAAAAATTTTATTGGAAGTATAATACAAGGATGGTGGTGACATCTTTTACGATATTCTGAACTTATACATTTTTATACATGTTATTTATACTTCTATTAGGAAAAAATTTCTTAAAACCATTACTAATCTCATAAAAAAAAAGTCTTCTTATTTAAAAATAAAAGAACCAATGTGCTAACATAATAAAAGAACATTATCTTGCGGGAAGCCTAAATAAATACAGAAGTATCAATAATATAAAGAGAAAATAAAAATTGAAATTCACTCTAATTTTAGGTTTTGATTATAAGGAAAAAAGTTGTATATGATAAGCATCATCAATAATATGTAATGAAGTTGAAATTTCGATCCCAACGAGAGCGGCTCGAAACACGTTTAATGGGAAGACGACTCAGTGGAAAAGATTGTATCAGCTATTAGAATTTGATATTGATGTTATAAATTTTATTTCATTTTTAGGATTCGATTTTTATACAAGTAATATATGTAAAAGCTTGGGTTTTGATCTTAACGAGAGAGCGGCTCAATAGGAGTAACCATTTTTAACGAGAAAGTGTTCATTAAAGAAAACCGTGTTGAATATTAAAATTTAATATTGATGATATAATAGAAAATAAATATATTTAATTTTTTTTAAATTTTAGGATTTTAAATATTAACTAAAAAACAATTTTTTAAAATTTTAGAAGCATAATAGATGCTCAAATTTATAGAGAATAAGAGTTTGAATTTATAGGGAAGATATATAATTAAAAGTCCTATTTGAAGTAGAATAGGTGTTTATAGGTCATGTAATTAAGAGTTTTATTGTAAGTAAAATAGGAGTTTTAATTTGTAAAGAAGAAGAGTTTGAATTTATAGAAAAAACATATGATTAAAAAAATTATTGGAGGTAGAAAAGATATTTGAATATATATATATATATATATATATATATATATATAATGATTATAATAAAATATTTTATTGGAAGTAGAATACGAGGACGGTGGAGACGTCTTATCCAATTTTTAAAAACTATATATCTTTTTCTAGAAATCCTTTATTTTAACTTTTTATATAAGTTAATTATACTTGCAATAAAAAAATATGTCCATAAATTCAATAATATTCCCGTAACGAAAAGTCTTCGCATTCAAAAAAATTGATGTGTAAACATATATAACAGAAAAACATTTCCATGTGGAAGGTGTAAATTAATACAGGAATATCTACAATATACAGAAAATATAAGATGTATTTTCATCTTTTAAAATTCCATAAATATTAAAAAGTTTTAAAAATGTAAATATTGGAATTTACACTTTTTAAGGTTTTAATTTTTATGAAAAAAGTTATTTTAAAAGATAAGTGTCATGAATAATATGTAGTGAAGTTAGAAGTTCAATTCCAAATAAGAACGGCTCGAAACATGTTTTAACGAGAAGACGACTCACCAGAAAAGATTGTATTAACTATTAGAATTTAATATTGATGTCATAATTTTTTTTAAAAAAAAATTATTTCATAAAATAAGTGCTACTAATAATATATAATGAAGTTAGAATTTCGGTTACAAATAAGAATGACTCGAAATATATTTTAACGGGAAGACGGCTCACTAGAAAAAGATTGTATTAGCTATTAGAATCTTATACTGATGTCATAATTTTTTTTATTTTTAGGATTCGGTTTTTAGGGATAAAAATTATTATATAAGTTTTTATAATATATGTTAAAGTTGAGATTTCAGTTTTAACGAGAAAGTGGCTCAATTCGAAAGAATCGTGTTTAACAAGAAATCGGTTCATTAGAAAAGATTATGTAACTATTAAAATTTAATATTGATTATATAATATAACGTAAATATATATTGAATTTTGTTAGAAAAATTATAATGCCGCCGCAAAACACGGTTTAATGGACTAATTTGGTAATAAAATTGAATAAATACAAGAAACTAATGTTGGAAATTCTCCAAGATAGAAAAACAAAGATTCCCATACTTCTATGATATCAGGGTTCTTACTACTTAATCAGCTTTCATAATCTAAACTCAGTATAAAAAAAAAAAGTTGTTTAAAATTAATTAGGTTGTTATAATAACCACCATGGCTAACAATCCTAACGTCGTAGGTGGTTTCACCAAAATCGCATAACTATAGCACACTAATTTGTAAAAATTAAATATCCTCCACACAAGCCCCTGATGAGCATAGAACAACAAAACTAAACTCAAAGACAATAATTAAGAACAAGAAATTAAAATGAGAATAAACTAGACAATAATTTACATGGTTCCGAATTTTCTCATTGAGGAACTTGAAATACCTCCGGTTTTGTCAAGGGTCTAAAACAGAAATTTAAGAGACGTGTGATTGAAATCTTCCCCATGCTCCTTTATGTATGGAAACAGTATCTTGTAAAGTAATAAGAAGAATAGTTATAGGGGAGGGGCATCCTGTACCCGCTTGTAAATAGTTAGCACCATAAACATGTACACCATCTTGAACATAAAAGTTTGGGATTAGAAACAAATATTAACCCACTGAATTTTCTTTAGTTTTGATGTCATATATACCACATGTCGTATGAATTTCGCCATAAACGGGTACACCATCTTGAACATAAAAGTTTGGGATTAGAAAAAAATATTAACCAACTGAATTTTCTTTAATTTTGATGTCATGCTTGATATACGACATGTCGTATGAATTTCGTATTTAGATGAATGTACTCTTCATGTTATAGAATATTCATAATGAGTAGCTAAGAACAACAAACTGAAAATCAAGCTCTCTGAAAATCAAATTGAATATCTTAATCTCTTGGATGTCATATTTACATACAAATAAGATTAATCGTCTTTTTCTTTTTTGAAGGTCTTTGATATTTGCAAAAGTCTTATGTTAACCATCTATCGATCTGGTATGCTGATTGGAGCTTTATCATCATCTCCAGTAAATAAGCTCGTAACTGTAAGTCATGTCTAGCTCTATTTGTATTTCTACCTCGTGTGAAAATATTTATGTAGCTCTAAGTTTAATGTATACATAAAAGTCTTTTTTACATTTCTCCTAGATACATTTCCTTTGTGTAGATGCTATTTCTCATTCTCTAACTCAGGTGTTGGGTCACGGTGCACTTGGCTTTGTTCTTTGGACTCGAGCTCAATCTCTAAATCTGGATGATAATCTAGCAATGGAATCCTTTTACATGTTCTCTTGGAAGGTGAGATTTATGTTGTAAATTATATATATTTCGGATGAAAGTAAAAAATATTTGATAAATTGTAGAAGCAAGTTTTTAGCTAAAAAGTGTTTTTAGAGAAAATATTTTTTCCAATACTTTTGGAAAAAAATAGTTTTTCAACTTTTGGTAAAAATAGTTATAGGTTTCACTAACAAATCTCATTAAAAAAATATTTTCATTATGTTATACTTTAAAAAGTGCACATACCACAAACAATTATCAAACCATCATTGGATTTTTATAAAAACAATTTTTTTAAAAGCACGTCGGTTTTAAACAACAATTAGTAATTCTTGATTTAAATACGTAAAATAGCTTACAATCACAGATTATATGTGATCTACATTCAGATCCCCACTTCCAATCATACAAGTTATCATTTCTCATTTTTGGTTGGTTCTCATCAAAATATGACACATTTTTCGATATATATTAGAAACGACACAAACAAATAAAAATAATTAGGATACTATAAGCACAAACAGAAAATTTGATCTAATTAATTATATATGTGTACATTTATATAAAGTTTACACTTACTTCGTCTATTTTTTACTTCCTGGATGCAGCTAATTTATGTCGAATATCTACTTATCCATTTTTCCGTTGAGAAGAAGATGGGGGCACATGTACCTTGTGCAGGCATGTATATTTAAATGAAGTGAGGGTTGTGTAATATTCATGATTTGCCTGAATAAATTACTCCATGCAAATGAGTGAAATTCTTGTTCGGCTTGTAATTAGCTACATATACTTGATTATAAGTCCTCTTTAATAATTAATATTTTCTTTAATTTTCTTTGGTTTGGTGAACCTTAATTATTTTAAAATTTTCATCTAGGTGCGTATGTTCTTGTGGTAATTATAATGCAATTAATACTCTTTGATTATGTACACTTTATCAGTCTCTATATTTATAATCGATGTCTGCTATGTACACTGTATATAAAATATATGGCCAATATCCACCTCTTTGATTTTGGTAATATCCGAATTAGCATAATGGGTTATTGTGCATGTGATCCCATGATTAACATGTTGTGCATGTGACCTCATGATTAACAAGTATAAGGAAAATATCACAACCATCCTTGCTGTCATGTCGCGGGGGATTCAAGATGCTGTCCCTTGGTGCTTGCTCTTCGCGGATGATATCGTGCTAGTTGCGGAATCGAGGAGGGAGGTGAACGACAAACTGGAGCTTTGGAGATCTACTTTGGAGTCCCAAGGGTTACGTATGAGCTGTTCTAAAACTGAGTATCTCTGGTGTAACTTCAGTGGTGAGGCCAACGAAGAAGGGGTGGAGGTTAGGATTGAAGACCAAATCGTCCCGCAGACGGATAAATTCAAGTATTTGGGTTCGATCATCCAGAAGGAAGGTGAGATTGAAGCCGAGGTCACGCATCGTATCAAGGCTGGGTGGCTAAGGTGGAGGGCAGCGTCAGGGGTAATGTGCGATAAGAAAGTCCCTCTTAAGTTGAAAGGGAAATTCTATAGAGCGGCTATCCGTCCTGCGATGTTATATGGTTCTGAGTGTTGGGCGGAGAAGAAGGCTCTCGTAAGCAAGTTGGAAGGAGCTGAAATGAGGATGTTGCGGTGGTCTTGTGGGCGCACGATGTTGGACAGAATCCCGAACTCGGTGTTTAGGAGCGAGCTTGAAGTGACGCCTTTTTCCGCGAAAGTCAGGGAAGGAAGGTTGAGATGGTTCGGCCACGTTCGAAGGAGGCTGGCTGAAGCCCCAGTTAGGAGGGTCGAGAGTCTGGCGGTTGTTGGTACGAGGAGGAGAGGTAGGCCGAGGAGGTCGTGGGAAGAGCAGCTCAGGATGGATTTGAAGGCCTTAGACTTAAATGAGACCATGCTCGCGGATAGGTGCTCTTGGAGGCGGCGTATCAGAGTGGTGGATTCCCTTTTAGGTTGTGGCTCTGTTATCGAGAGCCTCAGAGTTGCCTTGTCTCGGTTAGCGATTTTTTAGAAGTTCGGCTGTAGCGTTCTCACTTTTCGTTTTTAGTGTCTTCTGTTTTCTGGTTTTGCAGTTGCAGGGAGCTTGGCTCGGTGTTATCTCTGTGCGGGACTTTCCGTGTGGTTGGAGCGCATAAAGCTAGGAGTATCATAAATCCTCGCAGATAGGTATGACCCATGTGGAGAACGTCATGGGCCCAGGTATGTCATTGTCCATTTCTGTATAATTTCCGTTGTATTTTCCACACTTTATGTATGTTGTGCACTCAGCCGAGGGTCTTCACGGAAACAGCTTCCCCGCTCCAAAAGTGGGGGTATGGTCTGCGTACAACCTACCCTCCCCAGACCCTGCTCTGAGCGGGATATACTGGGTATGTTTGGTTTGGTTTGGTTTATCCTTGCGTTAAAGTTGGAGTATCTACAATAACACCGCAATTGTCATCTTAAATGGAATATTATAAGTTGAAGTTGCAAAAATTTTGATTTTATTGTAAATTTATAGATTACCTTTTTTATTCTACAGTGGAATCAATATAGTTGTGTAATGTGTTTTGTAGTTTTAATTTATAAATATGTGATTTTTTGTATTCTGTTAAAGAATCAAAATTTAATTTAATATATTAGAATAAAAGAATAATAGATCTAGTTATTAATTTTAACTTCATTATAATTTAAATTAGAATCAAAGTATATATTAAAATTATAATTTATTTGTCTTAAATTTGATTCTTTAAACTTAAAGTGAATAATTATATTATTTACATTGTAAATGTTTAGATAAGACTTTTTGATTTTACAGTAGAATAACTAGTTGCATCACTAGATAATATCCTACACTTTGATTGTATAGTGAAACTTTAATACTATGATCAATTTTTAAATTTGCTTTTCTGTATATGATCAAAATAGTGTATTAAATAAATGAACTAGTAGAAATAGCTAATTTTATTATATAATTGTCATAATATATTTGTCTTGAGTTCGATCCTAATAATTTGATTAATTGTTATCTATCATTGTTTATAGGAATATTTACAGAAATACATTAGATTTTAAGAATTTTATCCAATTTTACTACCACCCAACTATCATTTCACTTATATAAAATCATTTTTTCAAAAACAATACCTCATTATAATTTTATGTTTTCAATATTCCAAAAATACTACCTTTCCTAATATAACCTCATATGCAACCATATATATATATATATATATATATATATATAGAGGGTCTTGTTCTAATAGAAACTAACTTAGAATAGAAACTAGAAACTAAACCTAAATTAAATATTTCAAGCTAATCTAATGACCAAATTAGGGGTACTCCAATACAAAAAACGTTTAAAATTATTGTCTCTATTCAACAAAAATATAAAAAAAAAAATTTAAAGTTACTGTTCACGTGATGACGTGGCACGTGAACAGTAACTTTTTTTAAAAAATTTTTTTTATTTTTTTTTATATTTTTGTTGAATAGAGCCAAGAATTTTAAACGTTTTTTGTGAAGGTGCCCCTAGCGGGGCCATTAAAATAAATGAAATATAATTTATTTAGTGTAGGTTTCTAGTTTCTATTCTAAGGTTGGTTTTTATTTAAACGCTAGCCTATATATATATATATATTAGATTCCAAAAAAGTGGTCAAAAATGCTGAAAAATGCATATTTTTGAAAACTGGAAAAATTGAAAACTGTAAATTGGAACTTCCAGTTGCAACCTTTTCAACCTCATTTGCAGCGTCAGCCGCGTGCCTTTCAACTGCAAAAGTTGCAAAAGAGGTTGCAAAGGTTATTGGAGTATGATGGCCCCGATTCCTGACCCCGGATCTGGGGCTGTCACAAAAATACTTTAAAAAGTTATTAGATTAAAATTTATATAATTATAAAATATCAAACAAACGATGTATCTTGTTATTAAAAAATTCTTTCAAATAAAAGAGAAATAAAATATTAAAACCATATATCTCCATTTCTTTTACATCTATACTATACTATAACAATCGAAAGGGTATAATTTTTAGTTTGCTTAACCTCATTTGATTATCACCAACTAATTGTTATATATACATTAACTCAAATACATCTTAGATATAAAAATACTAAAAGTTGTTATGTATAGAGGTTTAAGTTCGATTCCTGCCAACAACATATTAATTTATAATTAATATTAAAAATTATTGTATACAAAGATGTAAGAATATATAGAGGTCCAAGGTTCGATTTCTGCCAACAACATATTAATTTATATTAAATAATAAAAATTATTGTATACAAATATGTAAGGTTCGAATTCTTGCAATAAAATACTAAAATTAATATTTATTATATTTGTATTATATTATAACAAATTATAAAAAATTAAAAGTAACTGATAATTTGCATGATATAAGCTAGTTTTTATAAAAAGGAAAAAGGCATAAATAACACCCAACTACTAAGCACAAGATTATCATAGTCTTAATTATCAAAAAAAGATTATCATAGTTTTCCTTAACTTTAGCTATATGGTTTACATATTCCTTACTGACTCAGTTTCAGTTCTGGTCAACTGACAGTCTAGCTTACGGTATAACCAAAAACCCAGGAACATTCCACAGAAGTTGGAGTATTATTAATTGGAAAAATAAATTGTATTTATCATTAAACTATTATTATTTTATTATCCCAGTGCCTTAACTAAAGATTACGTGATTCGGGTATTTAATATACTAGCTTAAAACCGGTACGATGCATGGATGTTCTTTTATATAACAGAATTTTTTTTAATTTAAATTAAAAATTTTAAGATATGAATTTTCTTGGCTTAAAATTTTAAAAAATATGATCTGATTTTATTATGTATATGTTGTACGTGATATATTTAGAAAATGATGGATTTTAGTTTGAAAATATAGAAAAGATGAAATATTTTAGCTGAAAAACATAATCGGTTAGTTATTAGTTATTATATTGTTATTATTTTATTGTACTTAAATAAACCAAACCAAATAGGTTTATCTGAAAAAAACAAAAAAAAACAAAAAAGATAATGTATTTTAGCTGAAAAAGGTAATTAGTTAATTATTAGTAATTATAATATTTTATTTTATTAAACATAATTGCTCATTGTTTTTTTAGAAAAGGAAAAATTTTAGCTAGATAAACTGTATTTTATGTAAAAAGAAAAATTGGCTATTGAAAAATAGAAAAGGTAGCATATTTTACTTGCAAAAGGAAAGAATTTCTCATATTTTATGTGAAAAAGATTAGTTATTGAAAATAGAAAAGGTAACATGTTTGGGTGAAGGTCCTAAATAATCAAAAATTGTTAACACAAAATCACGCAAGCGTACGTGGTCACAAGTAATATATAAGGTTAAGTCCAAATTCGTTCCCACAGGGATCAAGTTATGGTTCTTTTCAGTAAATGCACCTATTCAACAATGTATGATCTTAATTCACTGCTAAGACAAATAATTAATTGAGATTTTAATTAACTAAATTTAACTACTATGCAATTTTAGAATTAACTAGCTAATGAGATCTAAAATCAAATTACTTATATGAGAATTAACATGGAATTCTAACTTCATTATCTACTTCACTTAGAGTCGCAGCCTTTAATCAATACATGTGATGGTTTTGATATCTGATCGGACAACACGAAATAAGTAAAAGCTACCTCTCGGTATACTAATACCAAACTACGCATGCATCCACAAAAGAGATAGAAGATGGGTAGACACCAATTATGTTTAGACCCTATATCTCTATAGAATTTGAAAACATAAAGGTTTAAGCACAAGTTATCCACTTAGATCACATAGGGTAGCATAATATCTCTATTTACGCCACAAATCATGATGTTAAAACATCAACCTATCCTATGCTAGCATGGCAAGTTCTAAATCTCAAGATCCACTCTCGTTTAGCAAGAGATTAACAAATTAGATGTTCGCGACGCATCTAAATACATGAAACACAACCATACGAGGATATCAAGAATTCACCACACATAAATCTTTAAAGCATATAAACTACTAAGCTACATAGATAACTCCGTTAGAATCCCATGACAACGATTAGCTCATAATTGAACCGTTCATCGTCATGGGTTTTGATGAAAACATGATATAAAACAAGATATGAATAAAAGAAGTAATTATATTAATAAACAAAGAGTTAAGAAAACAAATCTATAATCCAGAATAACACAAAGGCTGAAGTAGATCTAGATCCGTTGCTTGTCACGAGCGTTGAATCCTTCTCTCCTTTTTCCCCTTGCAGATCTAAGCTATGTTACAATAATAATAACTAATAATATGTCTCTATCTATTACAATGGTATGATGTGTTTAAATAGGCACTACAAGTCTTGCCCAGCAAGAAAATACAAAACATAATTATAATAGAATTTCTGCAAGATACGTTTCCTAATTTGATTATGTTTTGTAAGGAAAATTCGAAGTTGACTTTTCTTCAGATTTTCTGGAACGTTCCCCACGTAATTGGACCTCTGGACTATCTTAGAATGATAGGAAATCTCGTTATCTTCGCGTGGACTGCTTACGGGCCTAAAACGGACTTCTAGAACTCAAGATATGGCCAAAACAGTGTAAACTGTGCAACCCTTCTCGAAAATCCGAATTTTAATCAATTAATTCCCAAAAAATTATAAAAGCATCCACTTTAGTCAACATTCTCGTAATCCTGCACAACTAAGCAAAACACATCAAATCTACAACAACTTGAGCCCAAGACAATCAATTTAAGCCGAAATTAAGCGATCCAAGTGGATATAAAATCCACTTATCACACCCCCAAACTTAAACCGATGCTTGTCCTCAAGCATAAACAATTACAACTAACTAACTAGCTCGTACCACTTCCGTAGGTGATCACGGTTGCATTTGGCATATGCAACAAGCCCTTTAAACCCCTAGGCAGCCCTAGTGGACGAGTAAGGTCTCGTGAGGGCCTATAGCGAATGTACCCACAAAATCCATTTAACCTAATGCAATGCAATGCATGAATGCAACTAGAATGAAAAATGCAACGATCCCCTTCAAACTAACCAAAACCAACGAGCAAGCAAATATCTCAAAGAATGCAACTAAATCCAAATAGAGTTCGACCAAGTTCCCGTATACTAACAATACATGAACAGAAACGTGCGTGTGTGCAATGCTCATCAGAAATACTCCCAAAACTAGGTCAAAAATCATACATGCTTTTCGTCAAGACAATCACAGGTTTATAAATAGAATAGACCGTAGACACTTCATAACCTAAGAACACCTCCATCCTTATCCAAGGTAGACAGAAATTCATGCTTTTATTACCAAACAACTACAACACACAATATACAAACATGCTTATTTAACCGTGCAATGGATGAGACCCCGAAAGGCTTATACAATAATACCCATGTAGCGAGCGTTGGGTTAGTGGATCCCAGACTATAAAAGCCTTAGGTCACTAGGCACAAAGTCCCCGCGAACTTAATTGCTCGAGTATTAAAGAGCTCACCCTGGTTAATTTTGCATATAAACAATTGACATCATTTTTTTCTTTTCCCTTTTTTTTTTTTCTTTTTTTTTCTTTTTTTTTTCTTTCTGCTTTTTTTTTTTTTCTTTTTTTTTTTGCAATCTGGAATGAGAATTCTCAATTCCAACCCTAGACTACTCATATAAATATGAGCCGGCTACTAGCCATTTGACGCCTAGCCATTATTGACAATTATTTACAATTTAAGCATGAAATCCCTGTTTTCCCCCAAACTTAGACTTAATTGTTCTAGGCCATCAAGGGAATAATGAAAATTCTAAATATAATCAAGTGATTAAATCTCAAAACATCCAAACAAGCATGATCTCAACCTAGCTCAAAAGCACCCAATGAAACTGTGAAAAGATTTTGTTTCTGAAGCATGCAAGTCAATTTCATAGAAACTATAAATCAACCCTCTACTCATCATTATCACACTCAATTAGACACCTACCTACCAATCAGAATTAGCTCGTTCTAAGGGATCATGAAACATGCATGCCATGACAATGCAACTAGAATGAACTCACATGGTATACATAAATAAAAACAGGATGTCCTACATGAAACAAACGTAGATAATACGAACATAACATGAATGAATTACTACTAAGCATGCAAAACATGATATCCTACATGAACACATAATACAACAACAACTACTAATCCCTCAAACCACCCCCAAACTTAAAATATTCAATGTCCGCATTGAATGGAAGTAAATACGAGGGAAAGTAGAAAACATACCTAACCAGCTGAATCATAACCCTCCTCGGATGAATCTGGTGGAGGATAATGCGTACGAGCTCCATAGACTAGCCCTCTCCCAAATAACAAGAATCCTATAAAACCCCCAATTACAAGAACACAAATTCGTAATAAAAATAATATTAGAGAAGATTTAACACAATTACGAATCAAAGAGGTGAACTTGTAATTAATTCCTCTTTAGAATTGAATTTAAATAAATAGAAGAGGAATTGGATTTGTATGTATGGGTGTGTATGAAATTTGATGTAGGATAGAAATAGGATTTGATGAACTAAAGAAAAAGAATTAGAATAGGTTTAGAATTTTAGAAGAGAGATGGGGGGTTTGGAATTAAAATAGGATTAGGATAAAATTTGGGGTTTGAATTTTTGTTTTGTTTTGTTTTGGTTTTTTTTTTTTTTTTTTTTTTTTATACAAAGGGAAGAAAAGAAAGGAGAAAAAACAAAATAATAAAAAAAAAAAATAAAAAAAAACTAAAAAAAAATCTTGACCTGCGCAGCCTGCATGAAGCAGGCGCAGCCTGCCTACATATCAGTCACGCAGGCGCAGCCTGCGTAACGCAGGCGCAGCCTGCGCGACATCCAGTAACGCAGGCGCAACCTGCGTAACGCAGGCGCAACCTGCGTTACACCCCGAAAATATTTTTTTTTTTTTTTTTTTTTTTTTTTTTTTTTTTTTTCACACAACACTCACAACACTCATTTTTTTCACACAAATATTTTTTTTTTTTTTTTTTTTTTCACGAAGGCGTGGGTTGCCTCCCACGAAGCGCTTCTTTAACGTCAATAGCTTGACGTTACTTCCTCAACTCATGGCGGTTTCAAAAGAATAACTGAACCGTCTTCAACAGATAGACCATTCATACGAACGTTGACCTCTTGTTTGCTTGCTTTCCACAATTCTCTTCCCTCAGACTTCAACCTAATTTTACTACCAAATGGCCAAATCTTCTTCTTTTTCTTCTTCACACCTCTCAGGTGCTTCTTTGACTCAACCGGTTGAACAAAAATTTCCTCATCCTTATCATCTGCTTTCCACCTTCGCAACACGTTATCATGCCCCTCTTCAAAAATAACTAACTCATTATTCAAAAGGACATACCTCAAATATGGTGGAAGTTTTCCAAGCTTTACTTTCGAAAGATCACGAACCGAAGAACTGTCCGATTTCTCGCTCAGCAACTGATCAAACTTCTTTTTCTGACCCGTATCAACTATTTCCACACTGCAACACTCTTCATCCTCTGTTGGAAATTTCATGGCCTTGAACACATTAAAGGTGACACTCTGATCTTGCACCCTCATTGTAAGCTCTCCTTTTTGCACATCAATCAAAGTATGGCCTGTAGCTAGAAAAGGCCTTCCCAAGATTATGGGAATCTTCTTGTCTTCTTCAAAATCCAAGATAACGAAGTCAGCAGGAAATATGAGCTTATCAACTTTCACCAAAACGTCCTCCACTATGCCCCTAGGATAAGTGATTGACCTATCAGCCAACTGCAAAGAGATGTTGGTTGGCTTTGGCTCCGGCAGACCAAGTTGCTTGAACACAGATAAAGGCATGAGATTGATGCTAGCTCCCAAGTCACACAAGCACTTGCTAAAAGAAAGGTTGCCAATAGTGCAAGGGATGGTAAAACTTCCTGGATCTTTAAGTTTAGGAGGCAACTTCTGCTGCAGAACTGCACTACACTCCTCCGTTAATGCCACTGTTTCAAATTCTTCCAACCTTCTCTTTCGTGACAAAATATCCTTCATGAACTTTGCATACCTCGGCATCTGCTCCAATGCTTCAACAAAAGGAATGTTAATGGACAATTTCTTGAAGACATCCATAAACTTCTGGAACTGAATTTCTTGACTTTTCTGCACGCGTCGAGGAAACGGAGGAGGAGGATAGATTTGATTATTCTTTGAAGATTGCTCCGGAGTAGACTTTTCAACAGGTTTCTTGCTCTTCTCACCATCAAGCTGATCAGCCACTAAATCAGATTTCTCAATTTCTGGCACTGCAGATTTTTCAACCTGCTGATTCTGAACATCTTCATCTTCTTCAGCTGCTGATTGAGGGCCTGCTGTAACCTTTCCTGATCTCAAAGTCACTGCATTAACCTGTTCTTTGTTCCCCCTTCTGCCTGGATTTGTTTCCGTATCACTAGGAAGAGTCCCCTGTTGCATGTTCAACAAAGCACTTGTAATCTGTCCCATCTGGTTTTGCAAGATCTTTTGAGAAGCTTGAAGGTTCTTCAACATCATCCTCATATCATCCATTTCTGATTTTTCATTAGATGATTGCCCCGCATGAGCCTGGGGTTGTTGCTGCTGAAATCCAGGAGGTTGATATGGTGCCCTTGGAGCATACTGTTGTTGATAGCCTTGATTGAATGGCCTAGCTTCCTGACTTTGAAACTGCTGATAAGACTGCTGAGGTTGTTGAGCACTTTGGTTGTTGCTCCAGCTAAAGTTAGGATGATTCCTGTTGTTCGGATGATAAGTGGCTGGGACTGGTGCAGCAGGTCTTTGGAAATTACTAACGAACTGTGCTGATTCAGAAGAGATAGCACATTGACTTGTCTCATGTGCGCCCGCACATAGCTCACAAATACTAGCCACCTGCTGAATCCCATAATTAGCAAGAGAATCCACCTTCATCGTAAGAGCTTTCAACTGAGCTGCAATAGCTGAAGCTGTGTCAACTTCAAGAACACCTGCTACCTTACCTTGAGAAAGCCTCTGGGTTGGATTTTGATATTCATTAGCAGCCATCATCTCAATAAGATCATATGCTTCCTCATAGCTCTTAGCCCACAGAGCTCCACCTGATGCTGCATCTAACAAAGGCCTAGACTGTGCTCCCAACCCATTGTAAAAACCATTAATAACCATCCAATCAGGCATGCCATGATGTGGACACCTACGAAGCATCTCCTTGTAACGTTCCCAAGCCTCACACAAAGACTCGCCAGATTGCTGCTGAAATTGAGTTAACTGGTTCCGTATTGCTGCAGTTTTCGCCATAGGGAAGAATTTAGTAAGAAACTTCTGAGCAAGATCATCCCATGTAGTAATGGAACCAGCTGGTAGAGAATGTAACCAGCCCTTAGCCTTATCCCTCAAAGAAAAAGGGAAAAGTCTCAACTTGATAGCATCCTCCGACACACCATTAAATTTGAAAGTGTCGCAGATCTCGATAAAGTCCCGAATATGCATGTTAGGATCCTCCGTAGAAGCACCCCCAAACTGAACCGAATTCTGCACCATCTGAATTATGCTCGGCTTGATCTCAAAGTTGTTCGCTGCAATAGCTGGCCTGACAATACTAGATTGTATGTCATTGATCTTTGGCTGCGAATAGTCCTTCAAAGCCTTGACTGCTGCTGGTAATTCTGCCATCTCTACAGTAGATTCAAGTTCTTCTTCTGCCAGTTTTTCCTTACGAGCCTGCAAACGTGTTCGCATACACGTTCAAGTACCTGAAAACACCACGAAACAAACAACTAAGTAAGAAATCCGTGTCAGTGAACGCTAACGACCACTGATGACAAGCACATAAACTAAATTAAACACCGATGATCCCCGGCAGCGGCGCCAAAAACTTGTTAACACAAAATCACGCAAGCGTACGTGGTCACAAGTAATATATAAGGTTAAGTCCAAATTCGTTCCCACAGGGATCAAGTTATGGTTCTTTTCAGTAAATGCACCTATTCAACAATGTATGATCTTAATTCACTGCTAAGACAAATAATTAATTGAGATTTTAATTAACTAAATTTAACTACTATGCAATTTTAGAATTAACTAGCTAATGAGATCTAAAATCAAATTACTTATATGAGAATTAACATGGAATTCTAACTTCATTATCTACTTCACTTAGAGTCGCAGCCTTTAATCAATACATGTGATGGTTTTGATATCTGATCGGACAACACGAAATAAGTAAAAGCTACCTCTCGGTATACTAATACCAAACTACGCATGCATCCACAAAAGAGATAGAAGATGGGTAGACACCAATTATGTTTAGACCCTATATCTCTATAGAATTTGAAAACATAAAGGTTTAAGCACAAGTTATCCACTTAGATCACATAGGGTAGCATAATATCTCTATTTACGCCACAAATCATGATGTTAAAACATCAACCTATCCTATGCTAGCATGGCAAGTTCTAAATCTCAAGATCCACTCTCGTTTAGCAAGAGATTAACAAATTAGATGTTCGCGACGCATCTAAATACATGAAACACAACCATACGAGGATATCAAGAATTCACCACACATAAATCTTTAAAGCATATAAACTACTAAGCTACATAGATAACTCCGTTAGAATCCCATGACAACGATTAGCTCATAATTGAACCGTTCATCGTCATGGGTTTTGATGAAAACATGATATAAAACAAGATATGAATAAAAGAAGTAATTATATTAATAAACAAAGAGTTAAGAAAACAAATCTATAATCCAGAATAACACAAAGGCTGAAGTAGATCTAGATCCGTTGCTTGTCACGAGCGTTGAATCCTTCTCTCCTTTTTCCCCTTGCAGATCTAAGCTATGTTACAATAATAATAACTAATAATATGTCTCTATCTATTACAATGGTATGATGTGTTTAAATAGGCACTACAAGTCTTGCCCAGCAAGAAAATACAAAACATAATTATAATAGAATTTCTGCAAGATACGTTTCCTAATTTGATTATGTTTTGTAAGGAAAATTCGAAGTTGACTTTTCTTCAGATTTTCTGGAACGTTCCCCACGTAATTGGACCTCTGGACTATCTTAGAATGATAGGAAATCTCGTTATCTTCGCGTGGACTGCTTACGGGCCTAAAACGGACTTCTAGAACTCAAGATATGGCCAAAACAGTGTAAACTGTGCAACCCTTCTCGAAAATCCGAATTTTAATCAATTAATTCCCAAAAAATTATAAAAGCATCCACTTTAGTCAACATTCTCGTAATCCTGCACAACTAAGCAAAACACATCAAATCTACAACAACTTGAGCCCAAGACAATCAATTTAAGCCGAAATTAAGCGATCCAAGTGGATATAAAATCCACTTATCAAAAATATATATTTTTTGCTCAAAATATTGAATTCCAAATATTTGGCCTTAAATACCGACGGGATACGTTATTTCGTGTTTGGTATTGCAAGGATACGTTATTCCGTGCTCCGTATTGCAAGGATACGTTTCTCCGTGAAACGTGATATACACAGATACGGAGCACTGTCCAACGTGATATACACATATACGTGGGACCGTCTAACGTGATGTTTTCCGTTTGTGTTCCTTACTCCGGCGACTGTGACGGAGATGAGCTGATTGTTTGATTTGTGCCCCTGCGGGGCCGTCACAGAATAACGGAGAATAACGGAAGTATCGTGTTTCTTTCACAAGTAAATAACCAATGAGATGAATGCTCGGAACTTGGGCGTTCATATGCAAGGGTGGGCGGCACCACAAGTGAATGAAGACGCAGTCCATGCTGGTCACCCTACTTCGAGGAGAAAAAAATCTCCTTCCATAAGTTTTATTCAAAACTTATGGTCCATAAGTTTCACTCCATAAGTTTTATGGTCCATAAGTTTTACTCCATAAGTTAGTTTTCATAAGTTTTGGATAGTTTTATTCAAAACTTATGGTCCATAAGTTTCACTCCATAAGTTTTATGGTCCAACGTGATATACACATATACGGAGCACCGTCCAATATCCCTCAATATGGAGCACCGTCCAACGTGATATACACAGATACGGAGCACCGTCCAACGTGATATCCTTCAACGTGTTAGGTCGTTAAATAGGACCATAATTCCATTTTTCAGTATTTTGGGCCACTAAGTCTCAGAAATGATTATGTTGGTAATTTTCTCAACATGTTTTACCTGAAGAAGGAAAATTTATTAGTTATTAGTAATTATAAATAATTAAGTAAGGATAATTACGTAAAATAACATGTACCATTAAATAAGGGTAAATAAATAAAATTAACTGAAAAAAATAGAAAAATATAAAAGGTAACATATTTTAGCTGAAAAGGTAATTGATTAATTATTATTAATTATAATATTTTATTTTATTTTATTAAACAGAATTGCTAATAGTGTTAAATAGAACCGCCGGTGATATAATTGAAAAAAGAGAGATTTTAGTTAGAGAAAATAGAAAGGTAACATGAAGATGACATGATTTATGTGAAAATGGCAATTGATTAGTTTATAGTAATTATAATTTAATTATGTTATTTTACTAAATAAAATTGCTCATAGTTTTTAGAAAATGAGAAATTAATGTTGCCCATTATATTTCTAGAAAAAAAAGGAAATTTAATTAGAAAAAATACAAAAGATGATATATTTTAGTTGAAAAGGTAATCAGTTAATTATTAGTATTATATTATTATTATTATTATTATTATTATTATTATTATTATTATTATTATTATTATTATTATTATTATTATTATTATTATTATTATTATTATTATTACTATTATTATTATTATTATTATATTTTTATTAAATAGAAACACCATTGATATAATTTGAAAAAAGGAGGTTTTATTAAGTGAAAAGAAAAAAGGTAACGTGTTTTGGGTGAAAAAGGTAACCGTCGACGATATAATTGGGAAAAAAAATTTAGTTAGAGAAGAAATTATTTAATTATTGAAAAATAGAAAAAGTAATATGTTTAACCTGAAAAAGAAAATTGATTCATAAAGGAGAAATTTTAGTTAGATAAAATATAAAATATATTGTATTTTACTTGAAAAAGAAAATTATTTAAATCTTGAAAAGTAGAAAAGAGAATATGTTTAATCTGAAAAAGGAAATTGATTATTTAGTAGTAATTGAGTAAGGGAACAGTACCGACCAACCGAACTTTTAATGTTACGGTTTTATTTTATACTAGCTTATAACCCGTGCTAAGCACGGTTTCTTTTGATAGGTTATAAAATTTATTTAACATTATAATAATGTTTTTATATAATCCTTATTTTTAATAATTTTTTAATTTAAATTTAATATAAATTTATATAATGAAATGCATGGTTTAAATTTTATTTTGTAAAATTCTAAATTAAAAATGTCGTTGACGGGTTCGAACTTTGAATTTTTAATAAATTAATTTAATCATATAATATATCTTATTATTAGATCTAACGATTGTTATTTATTAATAAAAATAATGATTTTTATATATGGTGAGATATTTTTGGGTGTATATTAGTGATCGCAAGATTAATTTTAAATTAAAAAGTACCCCATGTTTTAATTACAAAAAATACTACTAAAAATAATTACGGAAAGATATGTTGTGATATTTTGGATATATATTAATTATTGTAATATTAGTTTTAAATTAAATGGTAAAGTGTTTTAATTAGAAGTAAAATTTTTGGAAAAAATGAATAATTGAGTTGTTGGAGCAGGTCCAAGTAGAAGTGGATGAAGGAATTTTAATGAGAATATAATTACGTTAACATTAGTAATTAGCTTTTTGAGTTGTTTTTGTAATTTAATTATTTATTTTAATAATTAGTATAACCAAACCGAAAACCAAAACTTAGGATAACCAAACCGAAAAGCAAAACTTTCAATGTTTGGGCTTTAATATAATAGTATAGATAATAGTATAGATAAAATTTTTAGTTGATTTCCTTCCATCCAAAAAGAAGATTTAAACAGACATTAGTACTCAACGTGGCACTGATCATATATTTTGTTCCAAAAAAAAAAAATATGTTCCATGTATTATTTATTTTTTCCTAATTATTTCATATCAATAAAAATTAAAAAATAGCTTAGAAATTTTTAATTAAGGAATCCAAACAATAAAATAGTAAAAGTTTAATACGAATCAATTTATTTTTCCCTACTAATTTTACTAATTTAATGTATCTTTACATTTATATCCTATGTTGTTTTAGTAGTAATTAATACATATATATCGAGTTGAGTTGAGTTGAGTTTGAGTACAAATTTAAAAAAAAATGGGTTCAATACATATCTAACTTGGTTCTAACATATTTTTTTTTAAAAAAAATTAAAATTTTTTTAATAAGCATAATTCATATCAAAAACATAACGAATGCATATTTATATAATTTTATATTTTATTGAAAACTTCTTGTAACATTTTTTACAAAAAATTAATTTTTCTTATAATGATTGTTAAACAGATATATAACTTATGTTCAACATCTCTTGAATAATAATTATACTTGTTTTGCATTGGTATGTTTAAGAAAACTATATTAAATTAATAATATTTCGTATTCTTATACCTTAGTTTGGTATTGGTGAACCAAAAAAATAGTTGAAAATTATATAATATTTATTCAACAAAATTTTAACTACTATTCAACACATTCTATATTAAACACATAAAATTTCATATTTTTATGCCCTATTTTGGGTTAATGAACCGGAGAAGAAAATTGAGAAATTAAATTATATGTATTCAACAAAATTTTAATTATTATTTTATAGCTGATGTTGAACTGAAATTATAAATGTGTCGAACAAAAAAAATTGTAAATTTGTATTTAAGAAAAATTTGTATTTGATGGTGATGCTTAATACATATACTCCACTCTTCCATCTTTTACGAATGTTTCAGAAAAAAAATAGTTTTTCTAGTATTATTTTAAAATTGTTATACTCACATATTTATTTATTTCATTATTTTTTTCATAAAAATATTTTGTTTAAATTTAAGTGAATGTTAGTGGAATAAGTGTAGGTTATTTAGGAACATATAGCATTGACCAACAAAAAAATTGGTTTTTTTACGAACATATAGTATTGGCGAAAAAAATTGGTTAAAATAGTAGAATGAGCGAATCTGGTAATACATCATTTCTATCGAATAATAATAATAATTAATTTGGTGATATGATTAAGGTTTTAGTAAAAAATATTACATGTAATATAATCTTTCTAACTTGAGAGATTAAATTTGAGACATAGACTATTAAATTAAATCTCATTTAATAATCTCACTCCAATAATATCACTTCTAAAAAAGGGAGGTTAAATCTCATCTATATCATTCATAGTAATTTTTCATACCATTCAGGTCTAAATATCATCACACTTCACTATGAGACACTTTCAACATGTAGAATATCACGGATCAATCAAGTGTCATGTACTTACATGCACCTAGATTTTGACCTTGGTATCATCATTAATCAACTAACATATATTATTGTCCTTAAATAATAATACTCAACTAGGAATATTTAGGAAGAAATCTGTTATTGATATAATATCATTTTTTAAGTAATTTACTTAAAGATATATAATACATAACATAATTTTTAGGACATTTATTATGCTAACATTTATAACATGGACATAATAAATAAATAACAATAATGAGTAAAAGATAATCCATAAATAAATTTTTCTCTAAAATAAAGTATAGTCTTTATAGCGCTAATACTAACAACTCTAACATTTTAAATTTCATTGAAATTCAATTTCATATGTTTTAGAATTATTTAAATGTAACAACGGTCACAAGTTTTTCAAAATTTCCTTTTCATAGTTATTAAATTTTTGAGTATTTGTTTGATATGTCCCATTTTTAAAGATCAAAATAATAATATGTCCTTTTTTATTAAATAATTATAATTATGTCCTATAGTTAAAGTTTATAGAGTATACAACTGAGAGAGAACAATATTAGAAGGAAAACACAACTGCTCGATTAATTAGAATGAAAGATTACAAAGATATTTAAAACAGAAAATCCTAAAACAGAATGCATGAAAGTAGCATATCACTTCCTAACAGATTGCTACTGCCTTATTCTCTCCTAATCGACTCCTTAAAATGCTCCAACTACTGAGACCAAGTCTAACCCTAAATCTCGGGCTAAACAGAATGAGAACAACTAAATCAAATAACTATTACATTTATTAAGACATGTTTAGATTAACCCAACACACTCCCCCTTAATCTAAACATTTTCTGCAATCTTCTTGATCCCCAACAGCTCCCTCATTCTTACAAACTTGACTGCTGACATAGGTTTAGTAAGAACATCTGCACGTTGATCACATGAACTTACATGTTTGATAATAACATCCCCACGTTCCACACAATCACGGATGAAGTGGAATCGCACATCGATATGTTTACTACGACCATGGAATACAGGATTCTTCGCCAGGTCTATTGCAGACCTATTATCCACATACAAAGTAATAGGTTTCATCTCCATCTCTGTAACTCGACTCAACAGTTTTTGTAACCACAGTCCTTGACACGCAGCTGCTGTTGCCGCCATGAATTCGGCTTCACAAGAAGACAAAGCCACGCATCGTTGTTTCTGGGACATCCAAGTTATCAAGCTCTCACTTAGGTAGAACACCATGCCTCCAGTACTCCTACGATCATCGTTATTTCCTGCAAAGTCACTGTCCGAATATCCAGACAACATGTGATTACCCGTGCTCCTTGAATACACAAGACCATAATTTATCGTTCCCTTTATATAACGCAGCACACGTTTCACAGCACCCAAATGTAGTGTAGTTGGCCTTCCCATAAATCGACTCACCATTCCAACAGCGTACGCTATATCTGGCCTGGTGTGAACCAGATAGCGTAAACCACCCACAATGCTTCTATATCGTGAAGAGTCTACTGCTTTTCCCTTTAAATCCTTATGCAGCTGAATCTTTGGTTCCATAGGGTATTTGCTTGGGTTGCAATCATCCATTCCTACAGCATCTAGAACTTTCTTAGCGTAAGCAGATTGCTTCAACTCAATATGGTCTTTACTCTGATCAACCTCTATGCCAAGATAATATGACAATTTCCCTAAATCGCTCATCTCAAACTCCTTGCTCATTTGCTCCTTGAACTTGATGATGTTGGCTGTGTTCGAACTCGTAATCAATATGTCATCCACATAGACACCAATGATTAGAGATTCGTTTCCCTCATGCTTGACATAAACTGCATGTTCATACGGGCATTTCTCAAAACCGAGTTTTTCCAGAAATTTGCGCAGTCGTGTATACCAGGCACGAGGTGCCTGTCTTAGTCCGTACAATGCCTTGCGTAGTTTGTAAACCTTCCCTTCTTGACCTTTTACCTCATAACCAGTAGGCTGCGACACGTACACCTCCTCCTCAATTTCCCCGTTAAGGAACGTAGATTTTACATCTAGATGATGTACTTCCCAACTGTTTGTTGCTGCCAAAGCCAATAAAAGGCGAACTGTTTCTAGTCGTGTAAATGGAGCGAAGACTTCTTCAAAATCCACACCCTGTTTCTGAACGTACCCCTTAGCCACAAGTCTGGCCTTATGCTTTACTATCGTCCCATTCGAATCCTTTTTAATTTTGTATACCCATTTCAAACCGATCGCTTTATGATCTTTTGGCAAGTCTGTCAAATCCCATGTATCATTTCTTTCTATTGCTTCCAGTTCAGTTTTCATGGCCTGCCTCCATTCCCTCTCTAGCACTGCCTGATCAAATGTTGCAGGTTCTTCGACACTTAGCAGCAACATATCATCATCCAACTCAATTTCTTCTGTGTTATTATAAATGTCACTCAACCGTCAAAACTTTATTGGTTCGCTTGATGCAGAACTTGTTGCTGACTCTTGATCACTAGTTGCAGGCTCTTGTTCACTTGTTTCAGACTCACTAGATGCCTCAGTCGACATGCTTCCATAACTTCGTGCTGGTGTCGATACATTACTAGGGGTATTCGTTTCACTTCCTGGTTCTTCATTACCTGTTTCACCTGCTTCTTCAACGTTGTGTTCAGCAACATTTTCTGACTCAAAACCAGGGAATACAATTTCGCACCCAACTTGTTCACTTTGTTTTTCCCAATTCCAGAACTTGCCTTCCTGGACGACCACATCTCGACTCACACATATTATATCTTTGTTTGGATCATACAAGCGACTTGCTTTGGATCCAGGTTCCTTTCCTAGGTAAATGACTGGCTTATTACGATCGTCTGACTTCTGAGTGTACACAGCTGGAATCTTCATATAGGCAATACTACCAAACTCTCTCAAGTGATGAAGATCAGGTTTGCTTCCTGTCCATGCTTCATATGGTGTCCTCCCCCGTAATACTCGTGTTGGCAGCCGATTAAGCACGTAAATTGAGTGCCTCACTGCCTCTCCCCACATAAAGGATGGCAACTTTGCACCTTTCAAGAAACTACGAGTCATAGCAGTCACCGTTCGGTTCCTACACTCCACCACCCCATTTTGTTGTGGAGTATAGGGGGTTGTGTAGTGTCGCTGAATACCAGCATCTTCACAAAACTTCTCAAACTCATTTGAACAAAACTCTCCACCCCTAATAGTTCGAAATATCTTGATTTTCTGGTTTACTCGATTTTCAACAAGTAGTTTGAACTTTTTGAATGCACTGAATGCCTCACTCTTCTGTTTCAACATATAAACCCACATCTTCCTACTGTAGTCATCAACAAGCAAGAAAAAATATCGATTACCTGCTGGAGTTGAAGGTGAGATTGGTCCACAAATATCTCCATGAATGAGTTCCAGCACTTTGTTGGCCTGAAAATTCGCTTGACTCGGAAATGGTTGCCTTGGCTACTTTGACATTAGACATCCCTCACATTTCTTTGCTGGTTGTTTTAATTTAGGCAAACCATACACCATCTGTTCTTTTGCCATCATCTCCATTGCCTGGAAATTTACGTGCCCAAGACGGGCATGCCACAGCCATGTCTCTTCTTCTGCATTATTCAATAAGCACATTGGCGCACTCTCCTCGAGGCTAATTTTGTAAAGTCTGTTTCCTGACTTCTTCACTTTCATCAGTAGTCGTTCATTGTTGTCATATACCCACAAATAATCACCATTCATCACTACACGGTTGCCCTCTTCAGATAACTGACCAAGGCTAATTATGTTATTGCATAGGGTGGGGATATAGTACACATCTTTTAAAATTTTCTCCTCACCATTTTTGCACTTAAACGAGACAACTCCCTTTCCTTCAATGCTTACCTTTGATCCATCGCCGAACTTCACCTCTCCTATCACCCTTTCGTCCAATTCCTTGAATTTTCCTCGTTGCCCGGTCATGTGGTTACTAGCCCCATTGTCTAGATTCCAAACTTGTGACTCCCTTTGTCCATCGGTCTCTGTTCGAAACTGTGGTGTTATCATTTCTTTCTTTAACAACATCTCTCCCACTTTCTCAGCGATCAACAACGCTGGTTCATCCTCTTGAATTCTCGTGAGATTCACCTGGTTATCTCTTTTCCTTCGAGGTTTACGACATTCGTGTGCGAAATGTCCAAAAGCCTGGCAGTTGTAACACCTCACCTGACTCCTGTCTCGTGGTCCACGACCTCCATTTCTCCCACGAAACTCTCCACTACCTCGAGCTCCATCTTTGTTGGTCCTTCCCTGCCACTCCTCTCGAGTCATCAGCAACTGACCATCACTATTTTCTTTCTTTCGCCATTCCTCCTCTGTCAATAGGAGTGTCCCTTGACTCGTTTCAGATTGCCCACGAACTCTCTCTTCATGCGCCTTTAATGAGCCAATGACCTCCTCCGTAGACATCTCTTCCAAGTTTGCAAATTGCTTTATGGCAGATGCGATTTGCAAGAACTTCGAAGGAACTGCTCTGAGTAGTTTCTTCACCATATATGCCTCCTCCAACGTTTCTCTCAACGCCTTGATATTAATAACCAAGCCATTCATTTTCATGTAAAACTCATCCAGTGGCTCTGTCTCTCCCATCCTTAATGCCTCGAATTCACCTTTTAAAGTCTGTGCTTTCGCCTTTTTCACTTTGTCTGCACCAAGACTCATCGTCCTGACAACCTCCCACGCCTCCTTGGCCGTTTTCTTTTCTGAGATAACCATCAAAACTTCTTCAGGAATCCCTTGATAGATAATAGCCAACGCACGCCTGTCAAGTTTGTCTTCAATCGCAACCTTAGGATCTTTTGGTTCCACCGCATCCCACACGCCATGGGCTTGCATAAACACCCTCATTTTGAGTGCCCATGTCTCATAGTTTGTTTTTGTCAACATCGGATAGCTCAGACTAAATGACGTCTCCTTGGCCTTGACTAGTTCCTGGGTGCCCATTTCGTGTATAGTATGATGACAGACATAAGCTCTGATACCACGTATAGAGTATACAACTGAGAGAGAACAATATTAGAAGGAAAACACAACTGTCTACTCGATTAATTAGAATGAAAGATTACAAAGATATTTAAAACAGAAAATCCTAAAACAGAATGCATGAAAGTAGCATATCACTTCCTAACAGATTGCTACTGCCTTATTCTCTCCTAATCGACTCCTTAAAATGCTCCAACTACTGAGACCAAGTCTAACCCTAAATCTCGGGCTAAACAGAATGAAAACAACTCAATCAAATAACTATTACATTTATTAAGACATGTTTAGATTAACCCAACAAAGTTAACTCATATACATATAATTATAGATATATTATGTGTATATTACGATTATAATACCCCCAATAATAAAATATCCCTCCTTCTCCATAGCCACCACTCATCCTTTGATGTCGGCCCCGCAGGGGCATTGTTCCTCTCTCTTTCTGATTTTTGAAAATGTGGGTATTGATATAGTCTGACATTAACAGGTTTTGTGTGCGGCTGGAGATGGATGTGGAGGTAAACTAGTAAGTGGGCTGATGAAGCAAATTAGTGAAGTCAGATGATAAATCCTTGGGTAATTCCACAATAGTCGAAGAGGACGAAGAGAGTTTCGGAGAAATAGTAGTACAAGATAAAGTAAATATTTCGAATATGCTGTGAATATCGTCCTGTTTTTGCAAGACTTGCAACTGAGTGAAAGTTATGAATAAAGGAGGACAAAAAAGTCTTTTAATAATGTGTAGTTAATAAATTAATCATGGTTATACTAAAAAATGGGACATATTCATAATTTGGGATATATTTATAATTACAAATAAATATGGGATACAATTATAATTGAACTTGTAAAATTGAACATATTAAAAAAAACCCTAAATTTTTAGCAACAATTGACATATGTTAATTAAATAGTAATAATGAAATGCTTTTTAATTGAGAGATGAAGACCATATATATTGTACAAGCATAGGACATGCGTCCCGTAGTAATCCTCTATATATAAATAACGTTTGGTATATATATTCCCTACAACTAATATTGCATATATGTTATATTTATCTTTTACATGAACATTCTATTTTACCTAATTTTGACATTTAATTTGCAGGCACTCCAACATCTCTTCAGTACTTACAAAGGAGACAGATACATAATTCTAACAAAAGAAATAAATCTTTCATAGATTTCTATCCCATAGTGTCGATTTCAAAAGATATTTTTGGAAGTCCTACTGTTACAAGAGCTAGAAAAAGAGCAAAAAGTTCATATTTGTTCCCAATCAATAAATGATGAGTTCATTTTACAACCAAAAAATGACCACATAATAGCACCGCAAAGTTATTTATGGAGGAATGTAGATGTATTCTTGAGGTTCTATCGTCTACGCAGTTTTATTGGTAGTGTAAGTATAACTTCTTACGCTTATATTATCATATTATTATAATATTATCATCATATTATTATAATATAATTGTTAATAAGATTTTTCTACTATTCTACTGTCTACACCATGATACAGATTATTGGCATAATTTCGACTTCCCTCCTGCCTGTGACCTCATTAGGTGATTTATCACCTGTGTTTTTTATTGAATTATTGAAGGTAACAGATATTTTTTTCAACTTGAAGTCGCTTAAAGATATGCTGAGATTGAGATTTTAGTTTTTTTATTAAATTTTACTTCACTTGTAGGCAATAATTCCAAAGGCTCTTATTAATACTTATGCTTCTTGTTTAAATCAAGTGACTGATGTGGAAATAGACAAGGTACATAGAAGTACTTATTTTCATTAATACTTATGCATTCCTCGTAATGGACATATAAATAACCTTCCTTTCGAACTCATTTTTTTAGGTAAACAAACCATATTTTGTACTGGTTACGGGTGAATATACCATGGAACAAGGGAAGGCAATTATTGCCGCACTTGCACTTATGGTTATTACTTTTTCTACTACTTAATTGTTAAATCTCATAATTTAGCTATTAATCTTGTTACTTGAGGTTTATGAAAAAAATTGGGCACATTTTACTCACTATTTTCTCGAGTAGTATCTTTCAATTGCAAAAACTTTATTATGGTGTTGCTTGAAAACTAGTATTGTTGCTCCAAAGTGGTACATTTTATCTTATCACAAAAGTTTAAGGATGCTTGAACTATACTTTTCTTAAAGGATGTACATATATATGCAACTCTGGTACTCCCTTTCTAATGATTCCCTCTTAACTTTAGATGGTCTGCAATATTTTGTAGGCTTTTACCATGGGATTCATGTTCAGTTCTCCATCGCTATTGTTGGGCCTTGTTGCATACTTTTTGATTGGAACTGCATATTTCACGTGAGTTTTATTTTTATGTGTTATTTCAAGTTATATCATAGATATATAATCATTAAATCATTTCATATATGTATACAAAATGAAGAAAAAACTAATTAGTAGTTCTATCCATACTCTGTGGGGTTCATGCACTCTCTTCAATCTCATATGAATTATATATTTGAGTGATAATGAGATAGTTACCATCTACTTAGTGAGACTACATAACTTTCACATGCATGAATATTCTTCTATATATGTTATAAGCAAAATTAATCGTCGATAGGAAAAGAAATTTTTTTATAATCTAACTAAAAACAAAGAATGTGAGAAAATATGAAACAAAAATAATGGGTTGGAATAGATGAAATTAAAAGAAAAAAATGGAGGTTGGAGAGATGATTTGAAAAAAATGAGATAGTACAAAATTGTTATGATAAGAATTTTGAATAAAATGGATGAGGAAATAAATGAAGCAGTCCCTCTCAAATTGGAGTGTTGTAATTATAATGCAGGAAGTTAGGAATAGAATAGGCCAAAGAATAAAAAATTTAAACATTTAGCCATTTTATACTTCAAATCATATTGCATTATATTCCGCCAACCAAACACAACATTAGATAGATTTATCAAATCTTTTTTTTTTGTCATTTAGTAGATGGGGAAAAGATTGCAGTAACACTTACAATTATAAAAACAAGTTGAGTTTCGACTGTCATTTAGTATGTAATATACATCTTGTTATGTTATGTATAATGATAATAACTACTATGACATTTTTTTTGTAATAACTAGAGTAAATTGCATTTTGTGTACTCGTATTTTACTTAAGACACCACTTACAATACTCTAATTCAAAATCGAGCATTTGAAATACCAATATTTGTAATTTATTATACCTTGTTGCATTCCATTAACTTGGATAACTCCCTTTGTAAGTAAAGTGTATATTGTGTACTTGCACTTTGTCTAAAGTGCATTTTATGTACTCGTACTTTACTTTAAATTTTGAACTAAAATATTGTAAGTGGTGTATTGAGTAAAGTGCGAGTACATAAAGTGCACTTTACTCCCTAAAGTACTAATGGAATTAACTCAAATTAACGAAATGCAACAAAGTGTAATCAAATACAATTATTAATATTTCAAATGCTCGATTTGAAACTAGAATATTACAAGTGGTGTACTGAGTAAAGGGCGAATACACAAACTGTACTTTACTCTAATAACTATAGTGAAACAACTTATGAACTCCAACTACTATATTATGTGCAGTTACCTTTACTCAAATGGAAAAAAAAATCCTTTCCTTGCTGCATTTACCATCATAAGTTTCTCAGTAATTCCAATGTTTTCCATCATCCACACCCAGGTAAGTCCATATACATTGCACCAATAATGTGTAAGTTTTACGAAGTTCTTACATATATTTTACATAACAGCTTATGAAGAAGATACAATCATATATGTAGACGTATGTGCTCGGCAGACCACTACTCTTCACAAGGTCCTTCGCTTTTATTGTCTTTTGAAATATCTTGTTTGCCACTACTCATGCACTAATGAAGGTAATTATCTCAAAAATGAAAAGTTTTTTATAAAAAAAAAAAAATAGTTGTCCCCACATAATTTAGATCATTATATGCGGCTCATATGTAGATTTTAGAACATGTTTGAGGCTAGAAAAATAGAGCTGTTCACGAACCGAGTTGTTCGCGAACAAGCTCGGCTCGGTTCGTTAAGGGCTCGGTTCCGCTCGAGCTTGTTAAGAGCTCGAATCGAGCTCGAACAAGATTTTTTGTTAGTTAAGCTTAACGAGCTCGAGCCGAGCTTTAGGGTGTTCGGCTCGAGCTCGGCTCGTTAAGGGCTCGGTTCGGCTCGGTTCGAGCTCGGCTCGTTAAAGCTCAAAAAAATCAAAATTTTTACTTTTTATTTTTTTATCTCCAACCAAACTAATTTTTTATTTTTTGAAAATTTGGGAATATCACTAAATTAGATATATCTTGACATCCGTACGGTTGGATCGTCAAAAATATTTTTTAAAAAATAGAAACAACAATTCGTGGCAAAGCACTAGTTAATAGTACTAGTGAAATTAGTAGTGATCTACTAAGATCTCCAACCAAATTAATTTTTTATTTTTTGAAAATTTGGGAATATCACTAAATTAAATATATCTTGACATCCGTATGGTTGGATCGTCGAGAAATATTTTTTAAAAAATGGAAACAACAATTCGTGACAAAGAACTGGTTACTAGTACTAGTTAAATTAATAGTGATCTACTAAGATCTCCAACCAAATTAATTTTTTATTTTTTGAAAATTTGGGAATATCACTAAATTAGATATATGTTGACATCCGTACGGTTGGATCATCGAAAAATATTTTTAAAAAAATAGAAACAATAATTTGTGACAAAGCACTAGTTACTAGTACTAGTTAAATTAGGAGTGATCTACTAAGATCTCCAACCAAATTAATTTTTTATTTTTTAAAAATTTGGGAATATTACTAAGTTAGATATATGTTAACATCCGTACGGTTGGATCATCGAAAAATATTTTTTAAAAAATAGAAACAACAATTCGTGACAAAGCACTAGGTACTAGTACTAGTTAAATTAGTAGTGATCTACTAAGTTCTCCAACCAAATTAATTTTTTATTTTTTGAAAATTTTGGGAATATCACTAAATTAAATATATCTTGACATCCGTATGGTTTGATCGTCGAAAAATATTTTTTAAAAAATAGAAACAACAATTCATGACTACTAGTTAGAATAGTAGTGATTTAATAAGATCGCCAACCAAATTAATTGTTCGCGAACAGCTCGAGCTCGGATCGAGCTCGGCTCGGCTCGAGGCTGTTCGTGAACAACTCCAGTTCGGCTCGGTTCGATCAAAGCTCAGCTCGGTTCGTTAAAAAATCAACTCGGTTCGTTAAGATCAAAGCTCGGCTCGGTTCGTTAAGGTCAAAGCTCGACTCGTTTCGATCAAAGTTCGGCTCGGCTCGGTTCGTGAACAGCCCTATAGAAAAATATAAACTTATGTTTAATTAACACCCATAGTATTTTGAACATAACCAGGTTTTTCTAGCGCCCTTTGATTTAAAAATAATAAATATTTTAATTTTTCACTGCATATATACTTGAGCATAAAATTAACTATGGATTCAATTCAGGCTAATTACATGCCTTTACAAGTATTGTTCCTTCACTAATTTGAATTGTTTACTAATTATACACTTGAATCAACAGGACATGCCTGATATGGATGGAGGTAAAGCATTTGGCATCCAGACATTTAGTCTCATGCTTGGCAAAAGGAAAGTTAGTAAAACAAAAAATTGGTCCATTTAGTTTTTTCCCAAAAAACTTCTTCAGTTGAATTATCTTTATAAAAGTTTTTAAAATGATATACAAATAATTATCATAAACAATCAATATATATATATAAAGGAGGATATGCGGTAGTTTAGGTGGCGCTCTAATATCGTTTCAATCTATTTTTCTAATTTTTTTTGAATTTTAGAATTTTAAACACTAAATAATATAAAAATATCTTTTAACATATTAGAAGTAGAATAGGTGTTCGAATTTATAGATGAGAAGAGTTCGAATTTATAGGGAAGACATAATTAAAGTTCTATTGGAAGTAGAATATGTATCTATCTATCTATCTATCTATCTATCTATTATATATATAAAGGAAATTCCCCGGACGTTTGGTGGAACTCTAGAATCGCTCGAATCATATTTATCTATTTTTTAGAGCTCTTCTATTTTAAATAACTAAAATAAAATTTCCTTCTTTAAACCCTATTTTTTAGAAAAGAAATCAAAACTTCCTTTTTTAACATTAATAAACATTAACATAAACATCTTTGAAGTTGAAAAGGTTCTCGAATTTGTAGGAAAGAAGAATTCAAATTACATATTCGAAATAGAAAATGTTTTCGAATTTGTTGGAAAGAAAAAATTATATACTCGAAATAGAAAAAAAATATTATATTCTTATAATATATATTCGAAATAGAAAAGAAATTTTATATTCATATGTATATACAATCATTACTTCTAATAATCAAATTTTATCACCATATTTGTAATCATATTTACTCGATTTATAAACAACTTTCTGTAGCCCAAAAATATTAGTTCTCTTTATATTTATGTTTGCGTTTAGAGTATCTGTATCTTCTTGAACATAAATAATTAGTCGCGATTTTGATTGTTCTGCTTTTTATAAGATTCAGGAATAGACGCCAAAGTTTTGTCGCAGTACAGAGAAGATGGATGTAATTTGATGATATTTGTATTATCAAAGAAAGAAACTCGATGCATGATGATGATATGCACCTATCAATTCTGATTCATAGTTTTCTCAAGTCCTACTACGCACTACAAGTTAAGAATTTACGACATCAATTTTTTTATATATTGTTATGACAAAAGTTTTAGTTTGAATTTCTGTAAGAAACTACTTATATAATTTTATTTATGCATTAGAATTTTATGTTTGAACTATACAATTTTCATCATGTCCACCTTCACGTAGACAGAGAAGAGAGATCGTGCCAGGTGATCGTGATCAATTAATATCTATAAAATTTTATGTTTGCTTTTTGTGTTTCCTTTTAACCACTCTTCGTTTCTTTGTCTATTTTGATCATAAATTTGATTTATATGTATACGTTTGTGGAAAGAATTTTGATGATACAAGCATCAAAATAGTTGTTATTATATGTGTAATTTTCTTTAAACACTGTTAGCATCATACTTTATTATGATTTTGCACTTTCAAATTCTAATTACACTGAATCTCTTATAGCTTTTTATGTTTTTTAAACCAAAATTAAAGTAAAAAAGAATTTTAATATTAAATTTTTATTATTTTATATACTTGGTATTTTTAAAATACATACAATGGGCGTCGGCCTAAAAATTGTGAGGCAAAATCGATAAATCAAAGTAAAAAAGTTTTTTAGTATTCAAATTTTTATTATTTTGTGTACTTAGTATTTTTATAATATATACAAACGGGTGTCGGCCTAAAAAATTGTGAGACAAAATCGGTATAAAAAATATATGAATAATTTATCTTATTATCTATGTATATTTAATTTATACAATATTGTGTTCACCAATTTATATTGATATTTTAGATATGTTTAAAATTTTAATAAAGAATTGTGAGGCAAAATCAGTAAATCAAAGTCAAAGAGCATTTTAGTATTTAAATTTTTATTATTGTATATGCTTAGTATTTTATAATATATACAACGGGTGTCAGCCTAAAAAATCGTAAGACAAAATCGGTATAGAAAGATGTATGAATAATTTATCTTATCATCTATGTATATTTAGTTTATACAATATTGTGTTCACCAATTTATATTGATATTATAAAAATATTTTAGTCATTTTTTTTTCTTAAATGATCTTTATTTAAAATTTTTAAAATAAAATTATATGGCCGCCGCGAAGCGCGGCTTAGTCGACTAGTTTAATTATATGGCATATGACTAAAGGTTCTATTGGAAGTAATAGGAATTCGAATAAACACTAATAAATATAAAAATATCTTTAACATATTAGAAGTAGAATAGATGTTTGAATTTATATATGAGAATACTTCGAATTTATAGGAAAGATACATAATTAGAAGTTCTATTGGAAGTAGAATAGATATTTATAAGGCATATGATTAAAATTCTATTAGAAGTAGAATAGGAGTTCGAATTTATAGAAAATAAGAGTTCGAATTTATAGAAAAAACATATAATTATAAGTTCTATTGAAAGTAGAATAGGTGTTTGAATATATAGAGGAGACATATAATTAAAAATTTTATTGGAAGTATAATACAAGGATGGTGGTGACATCTTTTACGATATTCTGAACTTATACATTTTTATACGTGTTATTTATACTTCTATTAGGAAAAAATTTCTTAAAACCATTACTAATCTCATAAAAAAAGTCTTCTTATTTAAAAATAAAAGAACCAATGTGCTAACATAATAAAAGAACATTATCATGCGAGAAGCCTAAATAAATACAGAAGTATCGATAATATAAAGAGAAAATAAAAATTGAAATTCACTCTACTTTTAGGTTTTGATTATAAGGAAAAAAGTTGTATATGATAAGTATCATCAATAATATGTAATGAAGTTGAAATTTCGATTCCAACGAGAGCGGCTCGAAACACGTTTAATGGAAAGACGACTCATTGGAAAAGATTGTATCAGCTATTAGAATTTGATATTGATGTTATAAATTTTATTTCATTTTTAGGATTCCATTTTTATACAAGTAATATATGTAAAAGTTTGGGTTTTGATCTTAAAAATCGTGTTGAATATTAAAATTTAATATTGATGATATAATAGAAAATAAATATATTTAAATTTTTTTAAATTTTAGGATTTTAAATATTAACTAAAAAACAATTTTTTAAAATTTTAGAAGCATAATAGATGCTCAAATTTATAGAGAATAAGAGTTTTAATATATAGGGAAGACATATAATTAAAAGTTCAAGTAGAATAGGTGTTTATAGGACATGTAATTAAGAGTTTTATTGTAAGTAAAATATGAGTTTTAATTTGTAAATAAGAAGAATTTGAATTTATAGAAAAAACATATGATTAAAAAAATTATTGGAGGTAGAAAAGATATTTGAATATAAATATATATATATATATATATATATATATATATATATATATAATGATTATAATAAAATATTTTATTGGAAGTAGAATACGAGGACGGTGGAGACGTCTTATCCAATTTTTTAAAAACTATATATCTTTTTCTAGAAATCCTTTATTTTAACTTTTTATATAAGTTAATTATACTTGCAATAAAAAAAATATGTCCATAAATTCAATAATATTCCCGTAACGAAAAGTCTTCGCATTCAAAAAAATTGATGTGTGAAAATATATAACAGAAAAACATTTCCATGTGGAAGGTGTAAATTAATACAGGAATATCTACAATGTACAGAAAATATAAGATGTATTTTCATCTTTTAAAATTCCATAAATATTAAAAAATTTTAAAAATGTAAAAATTGGAATTTACACTTTTTAAGGTTTTAATTTTTATGAAAAAAGTTATTTTAAAAGATAAGTGTCATGAATAATATGTAGTGAAGTTAGAAGTTCAATTCCAAATAAGAACGGCTCGAAACATGTTTTAACGAGAAGACGACTCACCAGAAAAGATTGTATTAACTATTAGAATTTGATATTGATGTCATAATTTTTTTTTAAAAAAAATTATTTCATAAAATAAGTGCTACTAATAATATATATTGAAGTTAGAATTTCGGTTCCAAATAGGAATGACTCGAAACATGTTTTAACGGGAAGACGGCTCACTAGAAAAAGATTGTATTAGCTATTAGAATATGATAATGATGTCATAATTATTTTTTATTTTTAGGGTTCGGTTTTTAGGGATAAAAAATATTATATAATTTTTTATAATATATGTTAAAGTTGAGATTTCAGTTTTAACGAGAAAGTGGCTCAATTCGAAAGAATCGTGTTTAATAAGAAATCGGTTCATTAGAAAAGATTATGTAACTATTAAAATTTAATATTGATAATATAATATAACGTAAATATATATTGAATTTTGTTAGAAAAATTATAATGCCGCCGCGAAACACGGCTAATTTGGTAATAAAATTGAATAAATACAAGAAACTAATGTTGGAAATTCTCCAAGATAGAAAAACAAAGATTCCCATACTTATATGATATCAGGGTTCTTACTACTTAATCAGCTTTCATAATCTAAACTCAGTATAAAAAAAAAAGTTGTTTAAAATTAATTAGGTTGTTATAATAACCACCATGGCTAACAATCCTAACGTCGTAGGTGGTTTCACCAAAATCGCATAACTATAGCACACTAATTTGTAAAAATTAAATATCCTCCACACAAGCCTCTGATGAGCATAGAACAACAAAACTAAACTCAAAGACAATAATTAAGAACAAGAAATTAAAATGAGAATAAACTAGACAATAATTTACGTGGTTCCGAATTTTCTCATTGAGGAACTTGAAATACCTCCGGTTTTGTCAAGGGTCTAAAACAGAAATTTAAGAGACGTGTGATTGAAATCTTCCCCATGCTCCTTTATGTATGGAAACAGTATCTTGTAAAGTAATAAGAAGAATAGTTATAGGTGGTGTGGCGGAAATGATACAATTTAAATCGCACGATCTCGTCTTAGTATTTACGATTCGATCCACAGGGAATAATTTTATTTCTCGTCCCTTAATTCTAATTTAATCGAACTAGAACAATTTGGGTTTTTGGATTTTTACTATTAATTTCCTAAAATTTAAACTATTTTCAAAAGGAAATTTTATAATTATTTTATTTCTAAACTAAAAACTGAATTTTTGCATTTCTACTATTTAAATCTAATTTGATTTTTATTTAAAAGAAAATTAATCTATTTTTTTTTTCCTTTTTTTCTTTTTTTTTTTAAAGAAAATTTAGTTAAACTATTTTAAACTTAACAAACATTGAATTTTTAATTTTTAACAATTAGAATTGAAAATAGATTTTATTCACAGAAAAGTTTTTAATTGACAAATTGACACCAGAAATTTGTTTTCGCAGCAGAAATTGACATCAGAAACAAACGGAACGAGGTAAAAACTCAGTAACTACAACTCGTTACAGACCAAAGACAAAGAACAAACGACATTAGCTCGGTACAAATCAAACTTGATAATCACATACGAAAAATCACAACACAAGCAGTAAGAACTCGCAGCTAGAACTCAACCCAAAACCTGGTGAATGCAACAATACAGTGACTCGAACATCAAAACCCAGGTAATACCATTTTACCAGCAAACACAGATTCCAAAAATGAACAAGATATCCAACAAAATTCAGTCATCTAACAGCAAATAAACAAACCAAAGCGCAGTTAAAACGCAGCGAACAACAGCATGGAACTCGACAAAAACAGAGATTAAATCAGAAAAACAGCAATTCTAGTAACCAACACGCAAACTCAGAAAGTCTAAAATAAGAACAAGACTCGCAGCAATAGTAAACGACTTGAGGAAACAGCAACGAAACAGAACAATGACTTGGCAAAAACGACTCAGCAATTACAAAACACAAACCATTCGAACAAATATTACTTGCGACTCGTGGCTCAGAAAAACTCATGAACTAGAACTCTCAAGCAAACTCGAAGCACAACATAATCAGAAATTGCAGAAATAAATCATGAACGCAAAGAATCAGTAATAACTCTAACTCGGAAATTAACACAACTCGGGAATTAACAGAAACACGGCGACACTCAGATAAACCAACTCACAGCAACAACTCGAACGTTACACAGCAACTATGCACAATGAAACCAGTAAACTAAAATCGAAGAAACCCAGAACAAAATTCGAACAGCACTTAACAACAGCAACAAAGACAAAGAACAAACTCAGAATTCATTACAACAATGCCAATGAAGTCTAAACATTTCGAACAAGAACACGGTGATTCATAACCCAGTCGACACAAACGGACAACTCAGGCTCGGAATTAAAACGACGCAGAAAAAATTCGAACAATTTGCAGATATCGAATCTAGCAACTTCAGATTAACATCACTAATTAAAACTGACTAAAAACTAAATTACGAATTAAGGGGAAGGGTTAAATCGAAGGGAAGGCTGGGTTCGATTTTAGAAGGGAAAAAGAAAAGGAAAGATGCTGGATTGTTTTCGCATATATGAAATGAAGGAGAAAGAGGCATGAGGGAAGATTTGAGTTTATGTGAAAATCGAAAAATAAGAAGAAAATGGAGTTGGGTTTGTAAGCCTTGTAACCGAAGAAGAGGAAGAAAGGCAGGGGTGATGGGTTTGATTGAAGACAGAAAAAAGAAATATTCTGGGTGTTGTGAATAAAGGCTTGGTCGAGAATTAAAACAGGGGAATTTAAGCTTCAAATTAAACAAACTACAGCAGAAACAAAATAAATACGTATATATAAAAATAATTGTTTACAAGAGCTGCAAAGAAAATTTACAACTACAATTTAGGAGTGCTCTAAAACTAAGGATTGTCTGTTCAAAGATGATGAATTACTTCCTATTTATAGGAAGAATTAGCACAACTTTTACATAAATAAATGAAATTATTGAACACTTTACAACCAAAAACACCAATTGCACCCATGTTCTTCCACTTTGCTAGATTCCTTCACATGGAAAAATCAACACCGGTTGGCCACTTTTATTGTGTATAGATGGGCTTCGTAGAAATGATTTTTATCCCGCACGACTTATAATCTTTAAATAATAAATAATTAATTTAATCCGAAAATTATAAAAATAAATATCTAATATTATTAGACATTTATAAATATAATTTTCTAATCAAATAAAATATTTATTAATAAAAATAAATTCTTAAGCCCTAAGCTGCGGTCTTTTGAACTTTATTTCTTTATTTTGCCATTTCTTCATTTTTCTCGAAATTTTCTGAAATGCAACAAAATTACTTATTAAAATACGAATTCAAACAATAAATAGGTAATAAAAATATGCAAAATTATGCATTTATCAATAGGGGAGGGGCATCCTACACCCGCTTGTAAATAGTTAGCACCATAAACATGTACACCATCTTGAACATAAAAGTTTGGGATTAGAAACAAATATTAACCCACTGAATTTTCTTTAGTTTTGATGTCATATATACCACATGTTGTATGAATTTCGCCATAAACGGGTACACCATCTTGAACATAAAAGTTTGGGATTAGAAAAAAATATTAACCAACTGAATTTTCTTTAATTTTGATGTCATGCTTGATATACGACATGTCGTATGAATTTCGTATTTAGATGAATGTACTCTTCATGTTATAGAATATTCATAATGAGTAGCTAAGAACAACAAACTGAAAATCAAGCTCTCTGAAAATCAAAATGAATATCTTAATCTCTTGGATGTCATATTTACATACAAATAAGATTAATCGTCTTTTTCTTTTTTGAAGGTCTTTGATATTTGCAAAAGTCTTATGTTAACCATCTATCGATCTGGTATGCTGATTGGAGCTTTATCATCATCTCCAGTAAATAAGCTCGTAACTGTAAGTCATGTCTAGCTCTATTTGTATTTCTACCTCGTGTGAAAATATTTATGTAGCTCTAAGTTTAATGTATACATAAAAGTCTTTTTTACATTTCTCCTAGATACATTTCCTTTGTGTAGATGCTATTTCTCATTCTCTAACTCAGGTGTTGGGTCACGGTGCACTTGGCTTTGTTCTTTGGACTCGAGCTCAATCTCTAAATCTGGATGATAATCTAGCAATGGAATCCTTTTACATGTTCTCTTGGAAGGTGAGATTTATGTTGTAAATTATATATATTTCGGATGAAAGTAAAAAATATTTGATAAATTGTAGAAGCAAGTTTTTAGCTAAAAAGTGTTTTTAGAGAAAATATTTTTTCCAATACTTTTGGAAAAAAATAGTTTTTCAACTTTTGGTAAAAATAGTTATAGGTTTCACTAACAAATCTCATTAAAAAAATATTTTCATTATGTTATACTTTAAAAAGTGCACATACCACAAACAATTATCAAACCATCATTGGATTTTTATAAAAACAATTTTTTTAAAAGCACGTCGGTTTTAAACAACAATTAGTAATTCTTGATTTAAATACGTAAAATAGCTTACAATCACAGATTATATATAATGTGATCTACATTCAGATCACCACTTCCAATCATACAAGTTATCATTTTTCATTTTTGGTTGGTTCTCATCAAAATATGACACATTTTTCGATATATATTAGAAACGACACAAACAAATAGAAATAATTAGGATACTATAAGCACAAACAGAAAATTTGATCTAATTAATTATATATGTGTACATTTATATAAAGTTTACACTTACTTCGTCTATTTTTTACTTCCCGAATGCAGCTAATTTATGTCGAATATCTACTTATTCATTTTTCCGTTGAGAAGAAGATGGGGGCACATGTACCTTGGGCAGGCATGTATATTTAAATGAAGTGAGGGTTGTGTAATATTCATGATTTGCCTGAATAAATTACTCCATGCAAATGAGTGAAATTCTTGTTCGGCTTGTAATTAGCTACATATACTTGATTATAAGTCCTCTTTAATAATTACTATTTTCTTTAATTTTCTTTGGTTTGGTGAACCTTAATTATTTTAAAATTTTCATCTAGGTGCGTATGTTCTTGTGGTAATTATAATGCAATTAATACTCTTTGATTATGTACACTTTATCAGTCTCTATATTTATAATCGATGTCTGCTATGTACACTGTATATAAAATATATGGCCAATATCCACCTCTATATTTATAATCGATGTCTGCTATGTACACTGTATATAAAATATATGGCCAATATCCACCTCTTTGATTTTGGTAATATCCGAATTAGCATAATGGGTTATTGTGCATGTGATCCCATGATTAACATGTTGTGCATGTGACCTCATGATTAACAAGTATAAGGAAAATATCACAACCATCCTTGCCGTTAAAGTTGGAGTATCTACAATAACACCGCAATTGTCATCTTAAATGGAATATTATAAGTTGAAGTTGCAAAAATTTTGATTTTATTGTAAATTTATAGATTACCTTTTTTATTCTACAGTGGAATCAATATAGTTGTGTAATGTGTTTTGTAGTTTTAATTTATAAATATGTCATTTTTTGTATTCTGTTAAAGAATCAAAATTTAATTTAATATATTAGAATAAAAGAATAATAGATCCAGTTATTAATTTTAACTTTATTATAATTTAAATTAGAATCAAAGTATATATTAAAATTATAATTTATTTGTCTTAAATTTGATTCTTTAAATTTAAAGTGAATAATTATATTATTTACATTGTAAATGTTTAGATAAGACTTTTTGATTTTACAGTAGAATAACTAGTTGCATCACTAGATAATATCCTACAGTTTGATTGTATAGTGAAACTTTAATACTATGATCAATTTTTAAATTTGCTTTTCTGATTCTGCTATATGATCAAAATAGTGTATTAAATCAATAAACTAGTAGAAATAGCTAATTTTATTATATAATTGTCATAATATATTTGTCTTGAGTTCGATCCTAATAATTTGATTAATTGTTATCTATCATTGTTTATATAGGTCGTTATTTTGATTCTAATTCTGAATCAAATTAGTATGGCTTTGATTGTGTCATTTCAAGTACAAATATTTCGATTCTACATGGTACTTTTAATGCATAAATTTTACTAAAAAATTTGATACGTGACACATAAGCAGCAGTTGTATGATCAAAATTTTTTAGCACGCTTTTGATTATATTGTAGTATCAAATTATAATTTGTTTGACCATGTTAATTTTAATGCAGAAATTTTGATTCAAACAATAGACTTTTAATGTATAAATTCGACTTTAAAATTAGATCAATGACTCATAGGCAACAAATTTTATGCTCAAAATTTTAGGTTGACCTTTTGATTCTATTGTAGAAATAAATTGGTATGTAACTTATTTTTTTTTTTTTGCTAAATTAAATTTTATAAATAAGAAAGGGATTAACCCTTGCTCTAAGCCAAGGCCTAGAGAAAAAACACTACAACCAAACTAGGCAGGCTAAAAAGGATAGAGGGGAACTAACGGACTAAGAAACATCAAATATATAACCACCTATACAAATCTAGATTAGCATTTTTTAGGAACCATTCGGAGCCCAGAAGTTTTGCCTTAAGATCCCTCATAATACCCTGGAGCAACATGTTTGGACCCATGACGCCAGAATCGTGTAACCTTGCATTTCTTTCTCTCCAAACATGGTATGCAAAGATCTGCGCCACAAGAAGAGCAAGGTCCCGATGAATGTGGTCAGTAATTCCTTCCAGAGAAAGCAGCACTGCAACCCACGTTGCACCAGAGAAATGAAGCTTGAGCAGGCCTGCCAGTTTGGATAAGACGAAGGATGTGTAAGGGCACTGAACGAATAGGTGCGTGTCCGTTTCAGTACCACCGATGCAAAGAAGACAAGACTGAGAAACTTCAATACCAAATGTAGATAGCCTCTGCATAGTTGGTAGACGACCATGGCATAAAACCCACTCGTGATGAGCGAACCTAAGTACCTTTAGCCTATGCCAGACACACCTACTCCAAACCACCGTAGGAGAAGAATCTCTAACGGAGTCCCATATATGCCATGTCTTTAATTTACGAATAGGTAATCCGTTCCATAGAATAGTGTCCCGAACGTTTAGGTCAAAGGGAGGATAGGTAAAGTTTTGAAACCAGTGTACGAGGCCTGGGTTTAGATGGTGTATTCTGTCCGACGGCTGAGGAAGCTCCCATGTTCCCGAATGAATTAGAGAATGCACAGTATCGTCATGAGCTGCATTTGCTTGAGAAATAATAGGATCATGCTTGTTTGTTGCTAAGCACTTAGAAGCCCACCAAGGATCAAACCAGAGTAAAGTGTCCATGCCATTTCCAAGTCTGAAAGAAATGTATTGTAGTGCCGTAGATCGTAATTTGAGAACATTTCGCATAATCCAGGAACAGTCATTTGGCATCTGTAAATTCCAGAAAGTTTGCCTTTTGAGCATAGTTGCATTCACCCAAGTAGCCCACAAGCTCTTACTCTTAGTAACAATTCTGCATAAATGATGAAGCATCTGTGCTTGGTTCCATTGCTTAGAGGACTTAAGACCCAAGCCACCTTCCTTGACGGGCAAGAAAATTGTATCCCAACTTACTTTAGCGCCTCCTTTCATGGTCGCATTACCCTTCCAAAGAAAACGAGTGAGAATAGTTTGGAGGCTGCCATGGATTGAATTAGGCAGAACAAAGTGAGCAGTCCAGAAGGATAGAACTGCTGAGAGGACAGATCGAATTAGTTGGACACGGCCAGCCAGAGAAAGCAGCAAATTTGTCCAGCACGAAATACGAGCAATAATTCTCTCAAGGAGGGGAAGGCAATCATTATGACTCAAACGGGAAGAAATTAATGGGACGCCTAAAAAACGAACTGGGAGGCTTCCATGAGGTATGCCGTACGTGGAATCAAACCAGTTAATGAATGCTGAATCGCAATTACCAAAAAATACCGTGCTCTTTGCAATGCTAGGATTTAAGCCACTTGAAGAGGAGAACCGAGAAATGCAATTCATAAGGTGACTAACCGATGCTTTATCACCATTCGAAAACAGAAGTACATCATCTGCATAAAGAAGATGTGTAAGTTTTAATTGTTTACACTTCCAGTGGTAAGTAAAGCTTGGAGATGACTTGGCGAGCATCGATGATAAAACAGTCATAGCAATAGAGAAGAGGTATGGAGAAATAGGATCCCCCTGCCTAATTCCCTTTCTACCTTCAAAGAACCCACACAACGATCCATTCACCTTGACAGAAAAAGTAGTGGTCGAGATGCATAACCGAATCCAATCTATGAATTTAGATGGGAAATTCAATTTACGCAAAGCCCCTAAAATGAAGTTCCAATTCAACGAATCAAAAGCTTTATGCAAATCAAGCTTCAAGGCACATTTCTGAGCCCCACTGTCCCTATGATAGCCACGAAAAATCTCCTGAGCCATCAAAATATTATCTGAAATATTCCTACCCGGGATGAATGCTGATTGAGCTTTATCAATTATGCTTGGCATGACTACTTTGAGGCGAGATGCAAGAATTTTCGCGATACATTTGTATGGAATGGAGCATAGAGAAATAGGCCTGTAGTCTAGCATAGTTGTAGGGGTGGAAACCTTAGGAATTAGAGCGATACTAGTTGCGTTCAGAGGCTTGAATAAGGAGACATCTTCAAAGAAACTCCTGACCGCCTCACAGAAGTTGTCACCAACCGTGTTCCAAGCTGCTAAATAAAATTCAACCGTAAACCCGTCTGGTCCTGGTGATTTGTTTCTCTTCATTGCCTTTAGGGTTGCTAGAATCAACTCATTAGTGACAGGAGCTTCTAGAGAGATAGCCTGGGCAGAAGTTATCTTAGCGCAGTCAATCACATCAAAGTCACAGGTTGGGAGGTTTGCAGACGAACCAAGGGTGTTTGTGAAATAGTCCACAGCCACCTTTGAAACACTCTCATGTCCCGTTACTATGTCCCCATGCTTGTTCTGAATAGCAGTCATCTTATTGACATTCCAATTAGACTTAGTTTTGTTGAAGAAGAATCTGTTGTTGCCGTCCCCAGTAGCTAGCCAATTGACTCGGGATTTTTGCGACAAGAATCTCTCCTCCTCAAGCAAAGCCTTTTCTAAATCACCACATGCCTGAGACTCAAGCAACAGAAGTTCCTGGTTTCCAGAGTCATTGTTTAATTGGTCCTGCAAATCTGACAAAACAGCACGGGCCAAACCAACATTGCTGTGAACATTCCCATGTTTCTTGTTTAGGGAGGAAATTTCCTTTTTAACTTGCTTGAGCCTGTGAAATAAGATAGCCATTGGATCGCCATACCAAGTAGGCGTCCACGCTTTCGTAACTGCCTCCTGGAAGCCTTCAATTTCGAGCATGAAGTTGAAGAACTGGAAAGGTTTGGGAATTGGCTCTAGCTGCATTGGAACTGAAAAAATTAGAGGACAATGATCCATAATACCTTTGTTTTTCACCATGACTGAGCCTTCACTAAAGACATTAAACCAATCCTTGTTTCCAAGCATTCGGTCTAAGCGTTTTTGAATAAGCGCACACCTTTTGTTAGTCCAAGTGAACAAAGGACCAACCGTTTTTATGTGACCAAGTGCAGTTTTAGAGACAGTCTAGGAAGCATTGCATCCCAGGAGTCCAATGTTCCCGTCCCCCTTCTACCTCGGTTAGAGAAAGGATACAATTAAAATCACCGTTTACACACCACGGCCCATGTAAAGAGCGACCAAGGCGATCAATATCAGCCCACAAAGGCTCTCTTTCGTGAGGTTTATTAAAGGCATAGACAAACGTTGCATTGAAAAAAACTTGTTTCTCTAGAAACTGAACAGAACAAGTAACTTGTTGTGCGGATTTAGAGATTGCTTTGACTGACCACACCGATGGATTCCAGCCAACCCAAACACGACCGTACTCATGCTCATCATAATTAAAAATCCAGTTCCAATTCTTGTTAATACGAGTGGAGATAGCAAGCGAATTTTGAATTCTAACTTTAGTTTCAACTAAACACATAAAAGTTATTTTATTAGAGGAAATGAAATTAACAACCTCATCCTGGTGGGTACCCTTATTGAGACCTCTAACATTCCATACTGCGAAATTCATTGAAGACGATGGAGTGTTGTTGGCGTACCCGCCAACCTGCTGCTTCTCTTTGCTGGGACGTGCGTAAACCCATCCTCATCAACATGTTTTTTCTTGTTATTAACCTTAGATGACTGGCTTATAACCACGGATTTGGTTGGAGACTGGTTGCTAAGATTTTGGCCAGGAGACTTGTTACTTGTGTCAGTTAAATCAACAACAAGATTCAATGGTAAACCATGGCCATTATCAGTAGCGATAGGCAACAGGTCATCACCCTGATGGTCCAACATCAAATGATCTGAACTTCCCGGAATTCGATCAAATTCCTCCAAACTGTCCTCACCTCTATTCCCCTCATTTTCGAGGTCATTTTCTAGAGTAACATTGTCTTTATGCAGTTCCTCTAATATAGCATCTTCGTCCATTACAACGTCGCAACCGCAAAACTTACCAATTGTATATGGAACCATCTCCATATTATTAAGGTAGTCTTGCTTAGTAGGTGAATCCTTAGAACTAGTTTCAGCACCTTCATTCCTGCGTGTTTCCCTTCTAGGTTTCTTACTAACCCGTTCCGGATTGTTAGTACACCTGGCCAAGGAGTGACCAAAAGCTTGGCAAAGACTACAAGAGTACGGTAATTCACCATACTGAATTTCTATTTTCACTTCTTCATTTGAGTGTGGAATAGGTACTCGAACAAAACCAGGTCGTGGGGCTGAGTATGCGAGTTCTACTTGGATTCCCGCATATTTCATTGGTTCAAACCTTGCCGTGGCTGCATCAAATTTCAGGGGCGTTCCCACCGTTCTTGCAATTGAGGTTAGAGCTTCTCTGAACCAAAGAATATCTGGAACGTCAACCAACCGTATCCAACATGGGACTTTGTCAACAACATTCCTTTTGAAATTTTTTCCATCTGTCCAAGGCAGTAAGTACAAAGTTTTGCCCCCCATTTGGATTGTATTAAGACTTAATGCCTTATTTTTCTCCTCCAGGGTTGCAAACCGAAAAGTGTAGTAACCTTTGGTGTTATAATATACTCCTGTCAAGCCCCGATGCCGCCAAATTCTCATAGCCTGTTCCCTAATGAATTTGAAGGCGAAAGAGCCTCCAATGAAGTACCCTATAATGCTCGTTTGCCATTGCTGTTTTGCTTTAACAAAGAATGCCTCAGAGAATTTAACGGTTGCAGTGCCATCTTCGTTATAGGTAATATCTGCTTTCCCATCCAAAGGTTCCTCGTTTGCCACATTTCTTGCAACAATGTTGCTCCAAGTTACAGAATTTTTTGGGTGGTTTGTATCCTCAATACCAATCTCACCCTCCTCCAAGTGAGTGCCCAACAAAGGTCCCTGTTTATCTTGTTGAAGAGCAGGTAGAGGGGTAGTTTTCACCGTTGATACAACCTCATGAGGGGAGGAAGATGTTTCGTGGCTAGATTTAGAAGAAACTGCCAAAGTAGGACCATTATGAAGTAACTCTGTTCCATCATTCAGAATCAAATGGGTCTGTTCGCGCATTCTTTGTTGTGCTTGGGGAGAGAGAGGCTCACCCAAGACATTATCAGCCTCAAGTTGAAGATGAGGATGGAGATTATGCGCAGGAAGCAAAGGGACAGCATAATTGTGGCCGATGAAGTTAGAAAACTCATCTGAGTTCATGGAGCCAGAGTGCTCTGAATTCATAGAGCCCATCAGGAACAGATCAAGTTTGAAACACCTAGGATCTGAAAGAAGAAAGAGAGGCCAATAAGAAAAAGAGGAGCGTGAAGAGAGTGCAGCAACCGTCGGTAGGGAGAGAAGCAGTCAACGGTGGCCGGAAAGGAGACAAGAAAAAAGTTTAAGAGAGAGCATTGTGAATAATTTGTTAGAATCTTAGATTTTGTACGGTATGTAACTGATTTTATTTATTCTACTTCATAAACTTTGATTCGATAATAGAATTTTATTGCATAAATTCTACTACATAATGTGATAAATGATTTATAACTAGCAAATCTCGTGCTCGCAATTTCAGGTATGTCTATTAATTTAATTAGACTTTTGTCGCACCAAATGAGTATTTATTTTATTTTGTTATTTCTAGTGCATAAATTTTGATTCTACAGTGAACTTTTAATGCAAAAATTCTACTACAGTATCTCATATATAACTCATACTCATACCCAACAAATTTTAAGCTCAAAATGTTACATAAGCCTAGCTTATGATTTTACTGTAGAACAATATTAATATTTTTTTAATTTTATTTACTCTAGTGAAGAAATTTTGATCCTACTGTAATATGATCGTTTTTATATCGTAATAGGAGTGTCCTCACTTGATCGGGAAATAGCTTAGGTTCTAACTAAAGGCCTGTTTAGCAAAGCTGGAGTCTTTCTTTGCACAATTGTTGATACTGCTTATGGAGAAGTATAGTTGGTTATGATTAAAACTAGTAATAGTGATTTGAATTTAAGCTGGAGTCTTTATTTGCACAATTATTGATGCTGCTTGTGGAGAAGTATAGTTGGTTATACTTAAAATTAGTACTCCCTCAGCTCCGTCCCTTATTTCTTTTCTTACTTTCCTCTTAAGTATATTTAAATTACTTTTCTTATTTCTATTTTTGACCATAAAAATTAATATTCAATACCCACTACTCCATCCACTACTCCTTAAAAATAATATTCAATACCCACTACTCCACCCACTAACCATTACAAATAATATTCAATACTCACTACTCCATTCACTACTATTTAAAAATAATATTTAATACCTAATACTCCACCCACTACTCTTTAAAAATAATATTCAATACCCGCTACTTTACCTACTACTCCAAAAAAATAATATTCAATACCCACTACTTACGGAGGGAGTAATAATGATTTGAATTTAGGTATGGAAAGATGGGTTATTTACAATAATGCTCTCATGCATATGATTTTGTAATTATATTTTTATTGTACTTGTTAAAGCTACCTTTCAGTTAAGAAAGAAACATGTTATTTTTTTCCAAATTGGGTTTTTGCACTTTTGGCACCTCTTTTTGATATATGATAATTTTAGAGTGGCTGGTCTTTTAGAGTGGATATTGAACTCCTCAAACTCAAATTGTTCTTACTTGGAAGTTGCATGTCGTGACAATTGCTTAGGTCATGTTGCAGACTTGTGGAGACATATTCTCGTGCGCTTGTTCATCAAATTATGTCATAGGTATTTACTAATATTTGTTTGGAAAGTATGCATTGCAACTATCGCCACCATCCATGAAAGGGTTAAACTATAAGGTGCTATTTTAAATTTGATGAAGAAGTTCACTACAACAGAAATTGGATCAGACAACGGGCCCGTTGTCGTTGTCTAATAATTTGTTTTCCAGTTATCTATTGCGATGTCGTCTGTTATGCATATCAAACAATAGTAAAGAATATGTTGTATTATTCATCTACGACAACAGTCACAAGTTAAGAAGGTGTTGTGTAATAAACAGAAAGCACAACGGTCCAGTTTGCAAAGCGTTGTAAAGACTCACCTACAACTAGCCTTTTTTATTAATATTTTGTTGTAAGCTGAATAAGACTACGATTTTCAATTAAAAAGAAGTTATTTTAATTTTTTGTTACAACGGTTTTCTGATGGACAAAATGTTGTGTTTATGGCTTGTAGACAACGTTATTTTATTTAATACAGGTTGTCTGAGTTTATTGCATTCAACCCACCTATATTTTGTTCTATTGTGTGTTAAGAGTTTAGACAATGGTCCTTCATATTTAGGGGGTGTTTGGGAAAACTTATTTTTCAGAATAAGTCAACTTATTTTAAGTTGAAAGTTAAGATTCCTAACTTTCCAACTTATTTTTGCAACTTATTGAATCTCAAAGATACATTAAACAATTTTATAAAAAAAATTATCAAAATATAAATTTTTTACCCGAAAATAAGTTATAAGTCGGCATAAATAAGCTGTGCCAAACAGGGCCTTAGACTATTGTATGAAGATCTATTTCACAACTGTTTCTCCTTTATTTCTTTTTAGACTGTTGTATGAATACCTATTTCAGAACGGTTGTCCTTGATTGCTTGTTGTTTTGATTTTATTTCAACGATGATCTTTTGAGTAGAGAATGGTTGTATTTATGTCATCTAGACAATGTTATGCTATTTAAATCCTGTTGTCCGATTCTTTTCATTCAACCCTTCAATATATATTTCGTTCTATTGTGCTCTAAGTGGTTAGACAATGGTCATTTTATGTAAAATGTTGATAACTTGTTCTCAATATTTTCTTAATCATTCCATTGTATGAGCTTTATTTTGACAATGTTTTGGTTTATAACAACATTATTTAGTTAGAAGCACATGATGTTTTCGTACAACTTGTGCATTATCTACAAGTACATTAGCAATGTTTTTCTATCTATAAACAAAACAATGCTACACTATTTGATCAATAACCATTACATAACAAAATCCAAACAAAGGATTCATTTCTTTACCACAACCAATATTTACTATCAACCAACCAACTACTAATCCATTACAACCATACCAACACGACCAAACTAATCCATCACAACCAAAAGTCAGGGTAACGACAGACATAGGACATTCACAAAAGACTATTTTCAACACCATATTTCGGGATGAACATATCTACAAAAGGTAAACTGATTCACTTAAAGTTATAATATTTGCACATATGTACGCTAAATTACCACTCAAACTCCCAAACATATGTTCATTTCGTACGACAAAGTTTAATGCGCATTTAATTAATTTTACTTGCATTAGGAGAATATATCCATAATCCAATATTATTTCCATCACAAAAAGTTTTTTTATTTAAAAAAAGAAATCGATGTTAACATGATGTTAACATAATAGAAGGACATTCTCATGCGATATAGCAAATATTATCGTTTGAATCTATATATACCTAAATTTTAAAACATAGTCTCATCACTTTATTTATCAATTAAACAATGTATGATTCATTTTTTCCCATACAGTGACCATGTTATTATTCTTTATCGTAAAACTCTTTTTTTGCTTAATGGATCATTATAATTAGATTTGTATATGTGCACTGATGCGTCTATTTTATTGAATTTGTAATAAAAGATTTCTTTTTTATTAAATTGGATTTCTAATGAAACTTTTTTTAATTGAATTTTGCAGGATAAAAAATTCCACTTTACAAATCAATGTACACATGCATCCATTCGATTTGGATATAAATGTTATCTTTATCTCTCCCATGTATATAACGGTTAATCAATATTTTCTGAATGCACATATATGTATTGTACATGTATCTATTTTTCTGATTCTACTTTTTTATTTTAGTTTGATCTTTTGTTGTATTTTTTAGAATGTGGGAAGGAGAATTCAAATTTACGGTATATACATACAATTAAAATTTGCTTTAACATATTCAAATTAGAAAATAAATTCAATTTCACAGGAAATTATATGAATACATTTTTATGTTATTGTCTCATACTATATATACTAGCTTATAATCCATTCAACGCACGATTTCATTTTTAATATCTATAATTATATTAATTTATAGTTTTTTTTATATTTATACGTTTTTAGTTTACGTGATCAAATTGTTGTTAAAGTTCGATATACATTGGATTATACAATTTCCGATTTACTATTTTTGCTTTATTTTGAGTTCTAAAATTTGATTTGAACGATTTTATAGATCAAGTGAAATTTAGAAAAGAATCTTCAATTTGGTGATGCTTTAACAATTATTTTCCAATTAAAACTAACCAGAAACAAAAAAGAGAAGAAATTAACGAATTTTTATGTTAAGGATTTAATTTGATTTAGGAAATCCACTTATCAAAATACCCTTTTTTGTATCTGATTATAATTCTGTTAACCAAATATACTTTTTAATATTAGATCCAACGGTCTCATCTATTTATTTTAAGATCAAGTGATCCTTATTATTTTGGTATATAATAAAAATTGAATCTAATTTACGTATTAAATAAACTAGTGTCTTTATTATATCCTTATATAAATTATAGAAAATGGATACATAAGGTCCTAAATTTACTATTTAAGTTCCAATTGAGATGGAAATGACCAATTGACCATTATAAAATGTGAGTAAATTAATTTCATCACAAAGAAATCTTGAGTTCTTGTGTAATTAAAATGAACGAAAAAAAAAGTTGGAGGTTAAATAGTAAATTGAGTAGCTTATTTATCACTTTCCTAGTTATACTCGTATATATAATAAACGTAAAAAGAAGGATCTTTTCTAAGAATTTGATAGTCAGATCGTACGGCCAAATAAATAAATAGATGAAAATCATTGGATCAAACATAAAAGAATATTCTATATTTTAATATATAAAATAAATATTGTATTTATATTAAAATACAAAAAGTATATGTCAATGATTTAAATCAAGTATAATCGGATTTTTTTTTTTGCTAAATTAAATTGTATTAGAAAGAAACGGAAACAAAGGGATTTACCCATGATCTATGAGAGCCATAGATAGGACTATCTATAGACAATCTATGAAACAGATTGTAAATAGAAAGCAAGGCAAAACTGCAAAGACCAAATTAAATGATCAAATCGTTCCTACTACAAACTATTTTCAAGAACAAAGTGGAGCTTGCTAGCTTAGCTCGAGTGTCCGCAAGAATTATTTCCAGGACTGTTTTTGGCTGATGCATTACCCCATTGTGCATTCGAGAATTTCTTTCTCTCCATATGTAGTACGTGTAAATCTGGATCATTAGGAGGATTATCTTCCTTCTTGCGCTGTCCAAAAGTAGGGAAACATGTTGTTGGAATTGAAGCCAGGAATGTCCAGAAATTCCAACATTAAAAATGGCCAGGAGCGAAGCTAGAACATGGCGACTGAAAGTGCAATGGAGGAACAAATGGTTGTCAGTTTCGCGGCCACCAACACACAGAAAACAGTGTTGATCCAAGGTGATTCCGAACCGCGCAAGACGAGCCAAGGTGTTTAGACAGCCGTGACTAAGCAACCAATGATGGTGGGCGAATCTTTCTATCTTGAGCTGATGCCAAACGATTGGAGACCATTGAACCTCTTGACCACGGTGTCTAATGGATTCCCAGATGTGTCTTGTTTTGACCTTGTGAATATTCAATCCGTCCCATAAGATAATATCACGGTTGTTAATACTGAAAGGAGGATAGTCAAACTGTTGGATCCAGTGAGACAGATTGGGAGCCAGGTGATGGAGTCTGTGATTTGGCCGAGGTAAACACCAAGACCCTGAATGAATGATACTGTGAACTTTTGATTGTTTGTGCATCCCACATTGAGAAATGATAGGGTCTGTCGTGGAGTTAGCCAGGCAGACACCATTCCACCATGGTTCAAACCAAAGGGAAATATTAGAGCCATCTCCTATAGAGTAGGAAAGAAACCTGTTTGCAAGGTGACGAAGGCGAAGGACTTTCTTCCAAATCCAGGAGCAGTCAGTTGGGATTTGAACGGTCCAGAAAAACTTGTTTTTGAGGACAGTTTTATTAACCCAGGAGGCCCATAGAGATGGAGCATGTCTAATAACCTTGAGTAAGTGGGAAATTAACTGAGCTTTGTTCCATGTAGCTACATCCTTGAGGCCAAGACCACCCTCCGTTTTAGGTAAACATATAGTACTCCAACTAACTTTGGCTCCACCTTTATCATTAATATTCCCTTTCCATAGGAATTTAGTAAGCAACGATTGAATGATCTCATGAATTGCAGTTGGGAGAAGGAAGTGATTTGACCAGTAAGATTGAATAGCGAAAAGAACTGACCTTACCAATTGCACCCGACCTGCAAAAGACAGCAGCAACGAAGTCCACACACCAATTCTGTGTGTAATTTTGTGAATAAGAGGTATACAATCATTGATGCATAGTTGAGATGAAATGAGTGGCACGCCCAAGAACTTGACTTACATCGAATAGGATTATTAATGTAGGTTTTCTACATTAAATAGTACTATCAATGTAAAAATTCGTAATTGGATTTTTTTTTCTTTATATCTTGAGTGTTTTCTTCAGAAAATTACTAAAATAATCATATTTGAGCATGTCTGGCCCTATTTACCGATCTAATACGGCGTTTCGTGTGAAATATCAGTGGCTAATACGACGTTTCGTGTGCCGTATCAGCAGCTATTACGGCGTTTGGTGTGCCGTATCAGCGTTGATACTTCACACGAAACGCCGTATCAATACTGATACTCTTACAGGCCCCGCCAGGGGTACAAAACTTTTAACATAATAGGTTACACCAAACGCCGTATCTCGATATTGCGGCACATGAAACACCGTATCAGATGATGATACGGCACACGAAACGCCGTATTTGAAGGATACGGTGCACGCAATACCATATCCCGTCGGTATTTAGGATCAACTTTTCCAGAATCAGTAATTTGGGCAAATTTATCCCAAAAATGATTATTTTGGGCCTTCACCCTGTTTTCGTATGGATAATAATTGTTGAATTAGAGTTTCGCGTGAGCTGTAAAATCATCCAAATCTGATTTCTAGATCCCAAGATAAAGTCCAAATAGTAAATATGAATTTTTTTTATCCAAATCTTTTTAAATTATTTTCACGAAATAATTGTACTGACACATTTTAACGACGTTATATAATTTTTAAAATCAATATTTGAATCACTAATTAAATATTTAAATGATGTTTAAAAAAATTAAATATTTAAAGGATTTATATACAATTTCCAAAAAAATTCATTGAGATTCAAAAAAAATTCACAAAATTTATGAGATTCAAAAACAGATTCTTGAAATTTATCATAATTGTTTTATAGTTTCAAACAAATTGTTGTTTGCAATTGATTTTTTGAAATGACGAAGTAATATAAAAAAATATTTGAAAAAATTTTCAATTTTGAAATTAATATTTTAAAGTAGTTCCATCGGTTCTCGGTATAATTTGTAGTTTGGTTAACCCCTTTTTGGTTATCCTCTACTTTTGGTTATCCGTCATTCACAACCATTAGATCTTCAACTAAAATAGATCATCATGACTATTAGATACAATAATACTAAAACTTGTTATATATAGAGGTCTAAGTTTCGATTTCCGCCAATAACATATTAATATAAATTTAATACTAAAAAATTATTATATACAAAGATGTAAAGTGTTAGGTCCGTTAAGATTGTAGAAGGGGGGTTGAATACAATCTATACATTTTATCGAAATTTGTCCGGTAGAATAAAATTTAATTAAGATAAATTATTGCGGAATTAATTGAAACAAGATTCAAGTTAAATATAACGATATATTAAATATGAGGGTTGTTACAAAATTAGTAGAGTGTTATCAAGTTAATAAAAACCAATTAGAAAATTCGACATGAACTTTTCTAATTTAGTTAATAAAAAACAAGATTCGAACTAGGAAAATTAATTCGCTAGTAGTAAGAGGGTCACAAATAATTAAGTTCTAATGGATACAATCTTTGAAACAAAGAACTGAAGAATTTATTGCAATTTAAGTCTCCTTGAATGAGCTTTAAAGATGAGAGAGATATGATTCTCTGTGTAAGGGCCCATTTGATAACGACTTAATGAGTCAATATGAACTGGACGAGTGGAAAAAATGTTGTTCAGATCATTTGTTTACCTTTTCTGTAGCTCTGGACGAAGCCAGATTCATCTGAACGAGACACTCAATTTTCTTTAGCTGAACCAATGCCTAAATGCTTAACAGGGATTATCGCACGATAACTTTCATTAAAATAATTAATTTGGGGATTTTCATAATTAGTGTACGTTCTAATTCTTTTATTGTTTAAATTGCTGATAACTTGTAATAATATAGTTACACACATTTACGTAAAATTATCTTTTTTTTTACTTATCTTGTCAATTATACTTCTTAATTTATATTACTGTAGTTTGTTTTATTCATAATAATAATATATCTAGTAGTAAATATAACTATGAAACTAATTAAGTATAAAAATTTAGTATAAAAGTTATACTTTTTATTAAAATATTTAAATAAATTTATTAAATAAAGTATAAAAATTTTGTTGTTAAGAAATATTTGAAAACAAAGTTAACAAACGACATTGTTGATTCAGCATTCAGATTAATCAATCGTTCAGAATTTCAATCGTTCAGAAAAAATCATTCAGATTTAACAAGTGGTCCCTAAGTCTTTTTCTTTTGTCTGTGTTGATATTTCTGGTCTGGCCGCCAACAACTATTTATATAGACAAGTGAACAAGACCTTCTGTCTATTTCTTGAACGAACTGCTTTGGTATGACTAAGTTATTCATATTTAAAACTCGGTATGACTAGCTGTATTCTTGTATGACTAAGAAGCCTTATTGTATGACTAAGCAGCCTCCTTGTATGATTAGCTGTTCTCTTGTATGACTAGCAGTCTCCTTGTATGACTTACAGTCTCCTTGTATGACTAGTTGTTCTCTTGTATGACTAGTCAGTCATATAAGCTTAAATGCTTTAGCATGACTAACTAATTATTTTAACTAACATGACTAACAAATGTCTTGAATAACTAATAATTAATTAAACATTTAAACATTTACTAACAATATGATTAATACATTAATTCTAATTTAATTCATATGATAATTAGTTTAATAAATAAATTAATTCTGATAGAATTAATTTATCAATTAAATGATATTATAAATTAAAGGAGAATTAACCTAAAATCATTTAACAACCAATATAAATTGTGAAAAGCACTAAAAATAATGAAGAGCTTTCACCAAATTTTCTGTTGACACTCGATGTACTATCGGGTTCATGAGCGACTAACTTCAATGATTGTTCTTCATTTTTGACTGTATAATGTGGTTCTTTTTCTTTTCTCATCTTTGTTCACTCTTCTGTACTCTATCTGATCTTCATCTATCACTTGAAAAATCTCTATCACTTTAAATGAATCGACTTGCTCCAATGCAGAGTAACTGAATCTTCTTCCAGTGTAAAACATCAAAACTATAAATTGACTTTCTTCTTTCTTCTGACAGATAATACTTTTATGAGATTCCTGTGATAGTTCATATGATTATTTACTGTTACAAACTAATTTAAGTTGAGTTGGATCCTCGAACTACAAATAGGCTGTGTCATATGCCTTTCAATCTCCCCCTATTTGTTTGTTAGACAATAACAAACAAATACCTAGAGGCTAACTCAACTAACTGAACTTAAACAAGTGAAAGATAAAACATTAAGTGCAAGTAAATAATGAAAGAGTTCTGGTTTATATTTAACATTTTCCAGATTCAAACATAAAGATAAATACAAGATAGATGATCCTCTAGACTGATCATATAAGACAATTAACCTATCTTGTTCTATTTAGGCTCTAAAGATATAGCATGTAGAGCAATTCTTCAATTTGATGTGCCTTGATCACTTAACTCTCATTCTTCTGGTTCTTCTATGACTGACAGTAACTTTTGCATTTCAGAGTCGTAGAGACGCTCTCTTTCAGATGTTATGGCTTTAGGAAAGATAGGTTGAAGTCCAAGTTTCTCTCTCAGTTCACCATGGAATCTTTTATAATCATCAATGTTTGTCTGTGCATAAGATTTAATATGATCTGCAGCTTCTCTCTTTGCTTGAGATGGAAACCCATGAGTTTTGAGAATATGCTCAATGTATACCAAGTGCTTGGCAGTATATAGATACAATGCCTCTGTATTAAGGTGACATGTCTGAAGTATATTACCTGTGAGAAACTTTACTTGACTATGCTCCTCTATTACTTCTGGACCAGCCCTTTCAGCAAATTCTTTAAGTTTCTCTTTTAGCAATATACCCAGTTCAGAAGATGTTCTCACCTTTGGCCTAAGAACCCAAAGCTCTGTCAACGATCTATCATAAAAGAACTGAAGAGATACTCTAAATGTTCCAACTCTTTGATAATCAACAAAAATCATAAACTCATCAATTCTGCTGTCAACCTTAGCAGATATCCTGAGAATTTCTCTATTCAAAGCATCTATGTACAATTAATTGGTTGAATTAACCTCTTTGAACTTATCAAATATAGCAATTAAATCACGATTATCATATTCAGCAATTTGAGGTGTGTCTATTATTCTTTTAGCGTAATCCCATTTGTCACCAAGTTTATACTTAATATACCTTTTTCATTTTTGTACCTCGAGAGCATGTTGACGTTGCAATGCTTCCTCTTCTGCTTTCTGAATCTCTAAATTGTGTTCAATCATCTCAGTTGTCTTCTGAAGCTTGTCTTCTCTCATTAACAAATTAGCTTGCTGCTTTTCAAGTGATGCTTTAAATTCAGGATCCACTGGTGCTTCCTCTTCCCAGTGACCAAGATCATATCAGGTTCCTCTTCACACTCACCAGGGAACTTCAAATCAGCAATATTAGCGAAAACATCAAAGTCATCAGGTTCACCTGTGTAGTAATCTTGAGTTTCTTCCTCTTGAAAGGCTTCAACTACTTTCTTCTTCCCCTTATCACTCCTAGATTTATCCACTCCTCTTCCTCTTGGTTTCTCCCCCTTAGTTGAGGGATCCTCTACTGTTTTATCAGTTGCACCAACTTCAGGGTCTCGGTCATCACCATCTCTACCTGTTCTTGCAAAGAATTCCTGCTCTTCTTCTGTGGGGGTGTGAATTCTACTGATGATATTATACAAGTGCTTCAGCCCCTTACCTTGATGTACATTCTGCCTTTCAATCTGATCAAGATGATGTTTAGTGGATATCTGATTCTTATGGACTTTAGTCTAAAGGTCCTCAACTTTGTTAGAGATATCAGTGATAAGTTGATCTTGTGCAATTGTAACATCTCCAGAACAGAAACTGCTTGTTGTTGAGAGAGTTTGAGAGTGTTAATCTTGGTGTTGAATACTGTCTTCATGTTCTCAATGTCATTCTTTATCATTACAAGCTGATTATTGACAGAGGTGGATGAAGAAGACCGTTCACCCACTTGTGCTCAAAGTGATCGTGTTTCAACTTTGATTTCTTCAAGTTCCTTTTCTAGAGCTGCTATTTTTTCAAGTAATGAGAGAGTGTATGTGTCAGTGTATGCTCTCACTTGAATTTCACTCTGTGTTTCGCTCACCTGACGTGTATGTGTTTCACTCAGTTTTGAGGTGGTCCTTACATCACTCCTCACAATTTCCTTAGCTGCTCCAGAAGTTGTACCTAAATGTAAAATCACCCTAGCCTCCTCTGGGAAGGTCAATGGTGGTGCAATGGGAGTTTGCAAATCCCGATCCTCAGTCATTTCTATAATCTCATTTGGATTTGATGTCTGAATTGCTTCAGTGATAGAAAGACCAAGTTGCCTTCCACTTTCTCCACTCGAAACTGCGAGTGGAAACTCCCTTAAGGGATCCAGGTATGTTCCACCTGAGAGGGGAGATGATGATTCTATTATAGGTGGCAAAGAATCAAGATTTCCCTCATAGACCTGTGAAGGCCCCTCTACCGTAACTATGGTAGGCACTGTATCCAAACTATTGTGCTCTCCTTGCATTGTGTCCTCATCTTCATCTAAAGTTAATTTTCCCCCATTGTGAGTAACAGGGGTGTGCTTGACTCTATACAAGGTGCCACGGCCCTATGGCAAATTTCAATAGTTTCATCCTGTTGAGAGGAAGAAACCAGTAACTGTTTATCGGACATATCAATGTCCAAATTCTGTTGGGAGGAAATGGATGGGCTTATAGATGCCTCAGTTTCAGTTCTACGTTTCTTTAGTAAAGGCAGAGCTGTGGGTTCACATATATCAACACTACTACACTTACTTCTTTTGGCTAGAAATTTCTTTCTGACTTGATAGTATTTACTAAATCTAGACTTTTTGTTTGGCTCTTTGACTTGGGTTAGAGGTTGTGGTTCTACAACCTCTTGGTCAGATCTATCAACCACTTGGGTTCCAGAAGTAAATTGAGATTGAGAAGTAGTTTCAGGGTTAGAAAGCAAAACCTGATCATCAGTAGCTGTAGTAGTCTCAATAGGAGTGGATTGTTCCACTTGAGGTTGAAGTTCAACAACAGGTGCAGGTACAGGTTGTTTTTCTTGTTGCTCTTCTGATTGTTGTTCAGGTATGACTGGCAAGTTTATGAAATTGGACATATACTGAGTAATGACCACTGGAACATTTGGAAACTTGCTAGACTTGTCTAACCTAACAAACAAATCTTCGTCTTCGATCTCTCTTCGCAATGCAAAAAAGAAGTCTAACAGTTTCTCTCGACATCTGTCTTTTCTTTTAAGAAATCTAGTGGTTGTGGTACCTGACACCTCAGAACGACTATTAAGAAAAGGACCGTGTAGCTCAATAAGAACAAGATGATTAGAGATAAGAGTCAGGAAACGAGGATAAAAACACACAACCATATTACCCTTATCATGATCATTTTTAGCTGACACTAGCCTTCTTATCATGACATTCCAAAGTAAATTGCCAATATTGATTCTCCGATTGTGAGCAACTGCAAAACCAATATAATGTACAAGAGAGGTAAGAATACTGAAATTGCTTTTTATAGAATTAACAAATACCTTGGAAACGGTGTCAAAGAAGTAGTCCCATTCTTGAACCAAGTTCCTTTTTTTTAATCTAGATAGGTCTATCTCCCCTTGATGATTGATATTAATGAAAAAGTTTGTCAATTCAGCATTAGAGGGTACACCTACAAAGTCTTAAGTTGGAAAGTTGAGAACGGTATTTAGTACTGATTCATCCACTGTGTATTGATTGTCACCAACAGTAAAGGTGAAAGATGATAAATCATTGGATATGACAGCAATGGACCACATCAAACGCAAAGGATCAATTCTCAAGGGAGCATTAGTAGTGATCGCAGTACTAATAATAGAATGCTCATTCAAAAATTGAATCCACGGCCTAAAACGTTCAATCGTACAACTTTCGGTATCAAAATACCCGATTAGATTGTGCTTAGCAAGCTCAATATTGTCATCAACATTGTCACCAACATTATCAGCCATTTTACACAATTTTTATCCTTTAAAATCAACAGATTTCAACCAATTTAACAAATTAATCCAAATTTTTCGAAATTAAAATTATTTAACAATTAATTAAAAATTCGAAAAATTCCAAAGTTCTTAGATAAATCTGAAAAATTCAGGGAAGGATCTATATACTCACACAAACACACAGTCATTTTCGTAGTTCAAGAATCGAAGCCAATGTTCGATTGTTTCAGTTTATACGAAATGGGTTTTGAAAACTCTAAGTGCTCAAAACTCAACCAAATCGCATGATTCAACAGCTAAAACATAGATAATCACTCAAGTAATCGATCTCAGTTACCAATTTTGTGTTTAGTTGTGAAAATCGAAGAAAAAATGGGTATCAATTTGACTTGGGAGGTTGTGTATATTGTATGTATATATTGCTTGTAAAGCTTCTGAGACTTAACTCGAGAAGTGAAATTTTGTTATGACTAAGAAATATTACTAAGTAGTTATCTAATATATGACTAACATTTATTCTAATATGACTAAGATTAAATCATATATGACTAAATAAAATTCGGTATGACTAATGGGTTAGTCATACGAGAGTAAGGGCTAGTCATACTAGAGTAAATATACTAATATGACTCAACATATATGACTAATATTATGTACTAATATGACTTAACAGGTATGACTAATTTTTGTACTAATATGATTAGAGACAAAATCGATATGACTAATATTCAAAAGTGCTTTTAAAATAATGAAATTTTCAATAAAAATAGATCTCTCACAACTTTCGACTAGTAAAATTTGTGAAAAATATTTTTAGAGAAAATAAATTATTCTAAAATAAAAGAAGTATGTAGAGAAATATTAAGAAGATTATGGCAATAATTTGAGAATTTACAAGCAAGAAATTAAGTTGATAAAATAATTATACAAGTGATTTTCATAATAATTCCTAACAAAATAATCACTCATAAATTATTAAAGAGCAACCGTCAGATATTAACTAAGTTAATTATTAGGACTATTCAACATACCCAATTCACCAACAATTCTGGTGAATGTGGATTCATCAAGAGACTTAGTAAAAATATCTGTTATTTGTTCTTCCGTGGGTACAAAATGTAACTCTGCAGTACCATTCATGACATGCTCTCTAATAAAGTGATACCTGATGTCGATGTGCTTGGTCCTCGTATGCTGCACAGGATTGTTGGAGATAGCTATGACACTTGTATTATCACATAAAATTGGAATCTTGTCTAATACAAATCCATAGTCACGTAATTGATTCCTAATCCACAAAATCTGAGCACAGCAGCTTCCAACAGCGATGTATTCAGCTTCGGCTGTTTAGTTGGAAATCGTTTTCCATTTCTTGCTGTACCAGGAAACCAATCTTCCACCTAGGAATTGATAACTCCCAGAGGTACTTTTCCTATCTACAACACTTCCTGCATAATCTGAATCTGTATATCCAACAAGGTTAAAACAAGATTCTTTAGGGTACCAGATACCTAATTTAGGGGTACCATTAAGATATCTCAAGATTCATTTAACATCCACGAGATGCACATCTCTAGGATCCGCTTGGAATCTTGCACACAAGCATGTAGCATACATAATATCTGGTCTACTTGTAGTGAGATAAAGTAATGAACCTATCATACCTCTGTAGCTTGTGACATCTACCTTTGCAGAATTTTCACATGCTCCAAATTTAACAGCTGTAGATGATGGAGTTCTTGCTGAAGATAAGTCCTCCATTTGATATTTCTTGAGGAACTCTTTGACATACTTCGATTGACAAATAAGAATTACGTCTGATCTTTGACTTACTTGTAATCCAAGAAATAACTTCAGCTCACCCATCAGGCTCATCTCAAATTTACTCTGCATTAGATTAACAAATTTCTTGCACAAGAGATCATTAGTAGACCCAAATATTATATCGTCCACATATATAGACTTGGACTAGTATAGTATCATTCTTATATTTCTTTGTAAAGAGATTTTTGTCTATGACACCTCTAACAAAACCATTTTCAAGTAAGAATTCAGAAAGAGTGTCATACCATTTTCTTGGCGCTTGCTTAAGACCATAGATAGCCTTGAAGAGAAATTAGACATAGTCCAGAAGATCTAGATCCTCAAATCCAGGGGTTGTTCCACATAAACCTCTTCATCCAGCTTACCATTTAAAAAAGCACTCTTGACATCCATTTGATAAACCTTAAAGTTTGAGAATGCTGCAAATGCCAAGAATATTCTGATATCCTCAAGTCTAGCCACTGGTGCATAGGTTTCATCATAATCAATTCCTTTAGCTTGGGAATAACCATTAGCAACCAGTCTTGCTTTGTTTCTAGTCACAGTGCCATCTTCATCCAGTTTATTTTTGAATACCCACCTAGTGTCAACCACTTTCTTGTCCTTAGGTCAGGGTACCAGCTTCCACACTTCTTATTGTTTAAATTGATTGAGTTCATCTTGCATAGCAAGCACCCAATCAGGATCAGAAAGAGCTTCCTCAGTTTTCTTAGGTTCCATTTCAGACAGAAACCCTGAATAATTACATTGATTTTGATAAGCTCTTCTAGTTCTTACACCAACATCTGGATCACCAAGTATTAGCTCAAAGGGGTGAGCTCTATTCCAAACAGTCTATCTGGGAAGATTAGATCTTGATGATTAAGCCTTGTTCTTCATTGTGATGTTGAGTATGACCAGTTGATTCTTCATTGTCTCCCCCTGAGTTGTTGCCAGGTTGACTTGATGATTATTCAGGAGTGTCAGTGTTAACTCGAATAACTTGTAGAATGGGGGGTTGAATACAAGTTATATAATCGTGTCTGATTTTTGCTTGATTAGATGAACAAGAACAAATGAATAAATTAAACTTTGTTTGTATTAAATAAATCAAATACAAACTCTACCAAAGGTGTACAATACCTTTAGCAGCTGCTGACAATACAAATCTCTCTCTCTGTTTGTTTCGAACTCTCGAATACAAACCTTATGAACTTACTCGTATTCGTTCTTTTTACAATGATATATAGAGAGTATTTATAATGCTACCTATCAACTAATAACAGAATTATAATCTATCTATGACAATGTTCTGTCGTTCAATTGATAGTTTCCATCAGTAGAGAATTCGTTTCCTTCAAGATATCTTCTTGCTTGTTCTCCAAAACAAAGATCCTGTTTTATAGCACTTGCCAGTTTTTGTAGCATCCATAATGACATCATCAGTAACACGACTGATATCAGGATTTCCCATTGCATCAGGATCTGATCATCCCATCAGTATTTGATCAGGATCTGACTTGCTGTATCGGGATCTGCTCTTAGTTCCTTAAATGTAGTCTTTGACGCACTGTTCCTGACTAAACTCTACAGATTACTGTCTAACACATATATCCTATACAAAGTGCTAAATCCTTTATAAGATCAGGATATACAAGAAGTATTATCAAATTCTATTCTTAACATCACAACTCATGAATTATTCCTAACAATCTCCCCCTATTTATGCATTAGAATCTGAAGCATAAATCTAAGTTGTAGATGTCAAAACATATAACAATACAACCAGAATAGAATTTATTTATGAATTTAAGATCATGAAGTTAAGTACCTCCTTCTTCAGATGTAGACACATGTATCTAGTACTAATAAGAAAGAATTCAACTATTTGATGCTTCTTTTACTTTACCACTTCCATGATGAAATTTACCAACTCTGTCACCCTTAGTTCTGCTCCCAGTCTGTTTATCTCCCCCAGTCTGTTGTTGTTGTCTCTGAATTGTTTTTATCTCCCTCTTTTTGACATCAGCAACATTAATTCCAAGAGATTCATTAACAGAACAAATGAGATTCATCAGAACTGCTTGATTGTCCATAATAGTGACTTGGTTATCTTCAAGAATCTGAAGTCTCGATTGAATATCAATTTGAGATTTCTGAATGTTCCGTAGAATTTCAGAATTGACTTCAATGTTGGAAGTGCTTGTTGTATCTTCAGACTTAGATTAAGAAATAACCTTATCTTCAATCCTTGTAGAAGAAGTTGCCTGTATAGAATGATATTCAAGTAATAATACTTGAGTATAAGTACAAACATTTTCATCTTTCTGATCTGAAGCTGAAGTATGATCATCCTGTCCTTCACCAGTATTCTGTGCACTAACATCTACAAATCCTGACTCTTCCTTAGATTGATCAGATACTGTTGATGTTTCAATTCTAACTGATATTGGAAGTACATACAAAGGAATACTAGGATCATTTGGAATATCTTCTGGTACTGGTTGAGTAGAAGTTTGTCTTAGCCTTTCAACTCTTCTGTTGATGATTCCTGCAAGCCTTTCTTTTTGTTTCTGAGCTTTAACTTCTGGCTTTGCATTGTGATGTGCTAAGTCATTCTTCTCATACATCTTGACAAAAGAATAAGTACCAGCATCCATACCAAGATTTTCAGACCAAGATTCAGGAAAAACCTGATCCCAGAAATCAAACGATGGTGGTTTCCTAATTTTATCTCCCTCACTATGGAGTTGATCATCCATACCCTCATTATAACAACCCGAATATTTTTGAATAAATTATTATTATTTATTATTATTATTTTGCGTTGACGATAGATTTGACGAGCGAAGAAATTTTCGCATATTATTTTATTATATTTGGAATGTGATTTATTTAAATTTATGGATGTGTTTAAAATTTTTGTGGATTTAATTAATGTGATTTAAATTGCTACCTGATTATGTGAAATTGTGTTTATGTGCTTTCGTGATGATTTGTGTAAGCTGTGGAGGTCGATGCATTTTTATTTGTATTTTTAGGATTTAAATATGTTTAAACCCTGCATTATTGTTCTTCTAAAATTTTTATAAAATCATCAGGGTTGTTAAAAATCCCAAAATCTTTTGTGATATTATCTTTATAATATTATTTAGTTTTTAAAATGGTTGGGTGAATTAATTTGGGTGTTTCGGTATTTTAAAATGATTTTCAGAGTTTTATTGTATTTAAAGGATCAAAACTTGTAAAATTCATATTTAATTCATTTTTTATCCGAAAAATATTTTAAAAATATGTGTGAGCTCGTAATTTTATATTCTTTATCTTAAAATGAAAAGTGTAAATTTTATGGAAGGTCTTATTTAAGTATGATTTATAGAAGTCGTTTTATTAGTGTGTGTGTGTGTGTGTGTGATTTGTGTGTGAACGTGTGTGGACAGCATGACAGCAGTTGGGCGACGGCGGTGATGTGGTATGTGTGTGTTTATGCTAATTGTGTGTATATATGTGTTATATATATGTATAGTTATAAAACTGCTACTGTAAACTGATCATTACTGACTCGTTTCTTGTCGGATTTGAAATCCGATTATATATTTGGATTCCTTGCGAAAAAATAGGTGGAATATGCTCTTGAATCATGTCAATCGGATTAAAAACGAAGGAATTATGGGCGGTCAAAGTTGCGCCATTATAGTTGACCTCGAGGAGAGAGATTTTTCCGGTGAAGATGGTGGCGCTGCGGTGTTCCAGCGGCGGCCGGTGGCGAACCGATTTCGCCCGTATCCGTATCCGTATCCTTGTTTCATTATTTTATTTCCGTAAATTTATTTCGGGAATTATTTATGAATGGTATTTAATTTCCGTAGTTTAATTTTCTAGGAATTTTAGATATACATTATATGCGGGATTGATAAATAGTATAGTGATAAGTATTGGAGTCTGAGTTTTGAGGAATTGAGAAGTATTGTAGTTTAAACGATTTTAAAAGTTGTCAATTGTTATTGATGATTCGTACTTGGGTTTAAGTTTTGTAAGTCGAGATATAATTTTTGGTGGAAGTTTAGGATATTGGTTATATTTTGAGTTGAATTGGACTTGTAGGGGCTGAGACCTCGTATTTGGGATTGCTTTGTGATTTGCTGAGGGGCTATGACCCCGGGATAGTCCTATTTACGAATAATACATGCCGAAATTTTTCTAAAAATTCCCTATATCTAAAATCTATTTAACTTATCTGAATTGTTATTAATTGAGTAATTAGATTATTGGTTTGCGTAATGATTTTAGCTATTTAGATAGTATGTAAAAATGAGTTTAAAATTATAAATTGATTTACAGTTTTAAAAGATAGTTATTAATCGATTAATTATTTTAGTTATATTCGGGAATTTGTTTATAGTAGAGTTATTATCTCAGGAATTTATAAATTTTAGCTATAACTTTGAGAAATGCGATGATTGATAGAATTGTGATTTCCATAGTTTGACTCGTGGGATTTTGACGAATATTTGTAGTTAATTAATTTCTAGAGTCGTAAATGGTTATAGGGTTTGTATTACCCGTTTTATAATTATATGTTAATTTCTAACGTGTTTTAATTGAGTCAATGAGCTTAGTTGATTAAGTGATATTCGAGTTTTCTTATGTGATTAATATTAAAATGTCATCAGTATATGTATAATTTATTATGTGTTTATCTGCGAGGAGTTGAAATGAGATCACGAGTCTTAAATGTCAATATTTAAGTAATTGTGTAATTCTCTTCAACTAGTTCCTCGGGCTTACGAATATCAATGATCAATTGTCACTAGTATAATTAATATGCTTAGGTGACGTGATCACTGATGTAGCGTAAGTAATAGTTAATGCTGGAAGTTGTTTCCTAGGGCTTACGAATAGCAATGATTAGTCGTCACGTGTATCATTAAAATGCGTGAATGATATGGTCATTGTTATAGCGTAAGTAGTAGTTAATGCTAAATGTAAATGATTATGTGTATATGTGTTTACTGCATGTCGAGGCAGAATTTCTTATGTGGTAGTATAGCTGCAAGTCAGGGCAGCATTATTTATTCTTTTATATTGTTTGGAATATTGATTGGTTGAATTGGGAAAACAGGTGGTTAGTCCATATTACGAACGGGTCATGCCCGATTTTTGGTAGAATTATAGTCGTTTAAGTGTTTAAATATATATATATATATATATATATATGGATGGTATTTCAAGGATTTAAATGTTGTTTACGCTTAACTACCAAACACCCGTGGACTCAGTCGGGGAGAATCAAAATCATGGCAACTGCAAGTGCATCCGACAAAGAAGGATAAATCAATGATCGAATATCGTGGGACGGACGAAGGAAGGATATTCCTTGTCGCCGAGCGTACTTACTAGCTAGGACCTAAGGCAAGTTATTTAACCATATTTTTTTTGTTCAGAGTATGCATGTTTTTAAAACATCTATGTTGGTTGCTGGTATATAATATTTAGATTTTTCTTAAAAATGAAAAATCCTGTTTATTATAAATGTTTCCCCAAGATGTTTATTCTATGTTAAAGGTTTTAATATTGATTTTTTTTTATATATTGAAGTTTTGTAATTCCTTATATCAAATGCTTTCCTGATCCCTTAAATATTTTATTGTCGCTCATTAAAATGATTTGATTTATTAAAGATGAATATTTTTAGAAAAAATTCCTTATACTGGGCTGATCTGTTATCAGTGAGTATAAAGGATTTAAAAATTGAAATGTTTTAATTGTTAATAAATTGATTATAGATTGGATAAACATAAGAGGCTAGGGGTGGTTCCCCTAGTCCAGCTCTTTTTATCAAGCGTAAGAGGCTAGGGTGGTCCTAGTCCAGCACTTTTATTTAGCGTAAGAGGCTAGGGTGGTCATAGTCCAGCATTAAAGGCCAATGTGTTGCCTCAATGGGAACCCAATTTCAAAGGAATGGGGACTTTATGTGGCTGATCACCCGTATTGTCCGTAATAAGGAGATAATAAAAATCAACTTAAATGATTTAATTTCTTTATAAAAAGGTTTTGTGAAAAGTATTGTTTCAAGATGGTAGAGTTTTATAGAAAGGAATATTGTGGATATTTGAGTTAGTTTTTTTCTATATGATAAGATTTGAAAACTCAATAAAATAATGAGATTAAGGGTGGATAGGAGTTTTTCCCAGTTATGCCCTCCGCAAGTAACATTGTACGTGAAAGTGGAGTAAGAATGATTGGGGGACATCTTGATATTCTTTTTCTCAAAGTTTTATCTGAGATAGTGATGTTTTGTAGTAAATAGAAAAGTGTTATGTGAGGATATAAAAGGGTGTGTTTATGTTAGGAAAAAAGGGTATGAGTAAAGTAGATATATAATGTTATTTTATAAGAGTAGTTGAATATTTTCGCTCACTGTGAATCAAACATCAAATATTTTTGTTGACTGATTTTAAACTAATTCGAGATTTATATTGTCACTGAAGCACTTGTTGCACAGTGACAATAGAATCGAGAATGAATCAAGATCTTCTTACTGTTCTCTTTTCACCATTGTCAGGCCGGTTTGGCAGCTAAGCATACGAGTGCTTAGCTGACAATAGTAAAATTGTGAATAGTTGAGAATTTCTTGCAATTGTTTTGGATTTCTAAAAATATGGTTTCCTAGTAGCTGAAGCATCTGTTGCTCAGTGAACGAGGGTTTTTATCAAAGGTTAGTGAAAGCTTCTAAAGTGTAATTCCATAAATTATCCCTTTATCAAAGAATTTTCGAAATAAGGGTTTTATAATGATATTATCCATTCATTGGATTTGAAAACTTCAAAATTATTTTAATAAAGTGGTATACTCTATTATACTTGCTGAGTGCCTTTTTCGCTCATTCTTGCTTTTGTTTTAAATCTTATTTTTCAGAGATATAATACTGAAGCAGTTGAATTAGTTAGCTCGAAGCAGGGCATCTCCATGGACGCAGTGTTGGAGCAGAGGAATATTGGAATAGTCTACTAGACGTATAGTTAGAATGGTATGATTGTATATTATTTGTTGTAATAATTGTTGTATTAGTTATTGTGGCTGTTGTATACCTTATATCAGGGTGATACAAATGGCATAGGTTTTATATAGGGATTGTTGTAATTAGAATTTTGAATTGTAATAAAAGAAGTTGTATTAATATTTTGGATTCTTGTTCCTAGTCTATAGCCTGAAAAGATTCTTAGGTAAGTTTGGGGTCGGATGTAATGTTTTAGATTTATCTATTTGCAGTGATTATTTATTATTAAGGTTTTTCGCGGTAGCGACCCATTTCTGTTGACCCCCGGATTTGGGGGTGTTACACTCATTCTCACTTAGACTATCTAATGTCAACACTCTTTTTACCTTTCCTTTTGCCTGGTTAGGAGCCAGCCTCTCTGTGTGTGGATCTATGTCCATCTTTTCAAGTGTATCACTCAAATTTGGATAAGTGCTCTCATGACCTACAGAAAAATAGGGGCTAGAAGAAGTTTTTATACCTGAACTCACATGGAGAGAGGGTTCCTCATATGGCATGGGGCTTGAGGTTTTCTCCAAGGAGTGAGCGGCTATAGTCTCTGAACCTTTAGAAACGTCTACTTTCTTTCCAGAAACTACAGGCTCTAGTATACCACTTTCAGGTTTTACACTAGACTCTGATGTCTTCAGTAATACTTCATTAGACACCATAGCTAGTATGTCACCGTCTTTAAGTGTTGGTTGCTGAGACACACCCTCAAGGTGGATAGACTCTGAAAGAACAATATTGGTTTGATTTCAGGAAAATCAATCAAAGTCATTCCTCCCAAATCATAGGGTTTCTCACTTGCAATTTCAGTTATCACAGAAGACCTTCCAGCATCATCCATCACAGTTCCTGAGTCATCCAACCTCTGACTAGATGGTTCTTGTGTTGCAGTGACTGTGATCTGATCTATCCTACTATTCACCACTAGTGCAATAGTATCTTCTGTTGACTGCTAACCTCTATCAACTACCTCCTCTTGTTCACCTTGAGCTGAAGCATCTTCATCAATGACATCCTTGTCAAATAAATATGCATGAAGTGATTGAAGTGCAACATGCTTAGGAAGTCCAAATTTCTTGTGCAATTCCTTTCTGACTGATACATAGAAGTACATCTTCATTAAATCAAGTCCTTGATATAACAGTCCATGTTCTCCATGAAATGATAGTTTGGGAACTCTTTCAATCAGAAAATCTAGAACAGGCCTAGAAAGATTCACTTTTAGAGAAATAAGTTCCATAGCCAGTCTGTATTTCAATGTTGTTTCCCATGAAGAATCAAGATCCAGATCTCTCTTGTCAGATACTGACATGGATATAGCCTTATTTGTAGAGACCTGCATAATGTTAGTTGGACTAGACACTGTGTGTAGGTGACAAATGAATCTTTCTCCTTGTTCTCCTAGTATAGTGAGCAACAGATTTATATTGAGAAGACTCAAGAGGTGTAGACATAGAAGTGATCTTGGGATGAGATCCTTTTTCAATAGACACAGTCTTTTGAGAGACAGTATCCAGTAACTGTTTTCCCTTTTTAAGAACTACAGCCTTTTGGGAGACTACAGCCTGGCTGTGACTAGGTGTTCCATCTCTTTGTCCTAGCTTACAAAGTTGAATTGCAGCCTTCAATTCTGCTCTCTCAGCAAGAGATATATTATCATCATCTTCACTAGAACTACTACTAGAAACAACAAATCTTCTCTTCTTTACAACTGATGTCTTCTGAAAAACACCAGAGGTTGGTTTCTTTGAAACAATAGGCTGTCGATCAAAATTTGGTTCTAGAATTGTTTCAGAGACTGTAATGTTTTTGGCTACTTGGGTAGACACAGGGGGGTTCTCCTCCAATTGAGATTCCTGAGTCATTTCACCACCAAAGAAAGAAGAATTATAGATAGTAGGAAGATGAGTTCTTAGAAGTACCTGAACATGATTTGGATAGTGTAATGCAGCTATTTCATCTAGATTCTTTTCACTGTCCTTCTTTGTAATGTCAGAGAAAATTCTCTTTTGCTGTACATACACTACTAGAAAAACTGGATTAGACATCACCCCTTTAACATCGGTTTGAAACACAATATTCTCTACCAAATCTAGCTTCAACATCAAGAATGAAATGGTTAATAAACAGTTGCATGAATCTGTGATAATAAACCATATTCCTGTCATGATCTCTTGACCCAAGTTTAATACACATCTGACTTAAGATAATGTGACCAAAATTAATTACTCTGTTATAAAGCAAGCCATATGCAATATGTGATGTAACAGCAGTAATTTGTTGAAAAGAACTACATTTACCAGCAAAACATTTAGCAATCTGGTCAAAGAAGAAAGACCATTCTTTCCTAAGAAATGATCTATTTAACTGGCTCATGTTATCTAGAGGTCCATTATAACCTAATTCAGATAAGATAGTTCTAATATTATCATCAGATGATACATTCTCAAAATTCGTACTAACAGGTAAGTGAAGTACTGAATTAACAACAGATTCAGTAATATCAAATGAGTCTTGTCTTAAGTGTAGAACAATCTTACCTGATTGACTCTGAGTAGAATCAATTACCTCAGCATTCTCCCAAGCTTGTGAAACAGTGACTAGATTAATTTGTGGAGATGCTGTCAAGGCATAACTTAATGGTCCTTTCGCCATAAAGTCCATAATTGGGTGAAAATCAGTTGACACCCCTTCCTTGTTGGTGATAGTTGCAACATGATTGTTCATCATAAAATCAAAGTCACCAAACTTGAAAGCTACTGATTTGGGTAGTCTTCTTTGAGTTGCCATTTATTTTGATCTGAAAATAACTTGAAAAATCTTGAAATCGATTAGTGATTTTGAGAACTCGAGAGTGTTTTTACTTTAGAGAATATGAATTTAGAGAAAGCAATTACACGATTAGAGTGTCAAAATTATTATATTTCAAAAATCCTTCAGACCCATTATCCCACGTTGACACGTAGGTTGACAGGTGTCAGTCCCTGAAAAATACAGTTACCCACGACTTTTGGAAAATAAAATCCAAAATTAATTTCAAGTAAATAAATCAAGGTAAAATCAAGATAAAAACAATACTGATTAGCTTCCTTTTCCTGATGTGATCTTCTCATCAAGATAATCACACGATTCAATGTGATTTCTGAATAGAAAGAATTACTAATCCTGATGTGAACACACTTGTATTCTTGATCAATATCATCCTGATTCCAGAGACTAAATGGAGTTTCCACGTGGCATTTTCTTTTGCCTGTAAAAGAAATAAATAAAATCTGAACAAAATCAATTGGTTAAATTTGTTCAATATTTCCTGAAAATACAAGAAATACAGTCACACATAATTATGACTGACTGCATTGATATCCCCCAAACGACTGTTCAGCTTCTCACGTCTTTCTATAAAAGAAACCGACGTTTTATGCCATTCTCCAAAACCTTTTCATTCTTTTCTCTTTTCATCATGGCTTTCAACCCAAATCTTCATATGAACCCTAGCTTTTGGTTCATTACCATTGAGAAGTTCTTTACTCTTGATGATCAGGAGCAAGTAAACTATCTCTTAGAAGAGATGACTTTTCTCATCGAGTCAGATATGGTTGGTCTTAACTAAAATGATTTCCACGAATCTCCTCTAAAACATCTACCAGTTGGATACAATTCTCATCTAATCTCTTCACACCTTGAGGATGAAGAATTTGGCGAAGAGTCTTAGGTTGATCTTGATGGAGATGATATTCGTTTTTTTCAATAAGCATGAAGATGAGTCAGCTGCTCTCATTCAAGTCGCTCAGACAAGGAATCTAATCTTGAGATGCTCCTTGTCCTGAAGTCGATCATTGAGGATTGAAGCAGCTAACACTTTAGAGAAGAATAGAATTATCAGTAGTAGTTAGACAAAAAGAAGAATTGTATTTCATTTCCATGTATGTAATGCTTTTGATTAATGAAAATACAAGTTTTCTTATTATCTACTTGTCTATCGTTGTTTATTGACTGATCTGAATAATGATATAAATTATCAGTATGCATGTGGTAAAACTTGCTAACATAGACTTTAACAAAACTCAAAATTGAACCAATGAATAACATGAACTTCAGAATTTGAAACAGTAAGACACACAAATTTCACAATCCTGATACTGACGATACAATCATGATGTCAATACTGATGACATCAGCATACTGATAGCAATCCTGATCATGATGTTTATCAACAAGTCTATCATACTGTAATTTATCAAAGTAAAGTGTTACAGCTTAAGCATTTAACAATCAAGTATAGATCCTGACAAATATATCAAGTCTATAAGCTGAAACAACATGCCTTGCTACTTGTGCAGATGTTAAAGATCTAAAAATTTAACATTCCTAACTCACTAACCAATCTAATGAATGTAGCCTCATCAAGTGGTTTAGTTAGAATATCTGCAAGCTGTTTGTCAGTAGGAACAAAATGAAGTTCCACAGTACCATTTTCAATATGTTCTCTAATAAATGATACCTAACATCAATGTGCTTAGTCCTTGAGTGTTGAACTGGATTTTCTGCAATTTTGATAGCACTAGTATTATCACAAAACATAGGAATATTACTAAGTGTCATACCATAATCCATCAACTGATTTCTTATCCAAAGGAGTTGAGCACAACAACTTCCTGTTGCAATGTATTTAGCTTCTGCAGTTGAGGTTGAAACTGATTGCTGCTTCTTGCTTGCCCAAGAAATCAATCTCTTTCCCAAAAATTGACATGTGCCTGTAGTGCTTTTCCTGTCTATTTTACACCCTGCATAATCAGAGTCTGAATAGCCAATTAGGGAGAAATCAGATTCTCTTGGATATCACAAACCAAGATTTGGAGTTCCCTTGAGATATCTAAAAATTCTCTTCACAGCAATTAAATGAGATTCCTTAGGATCACTTTGAAATCTAGCACATAAACAGGTAGAGAACATTATATCTGGTCTACTTGCAGTTAGATATAACAGTGAACCTATCATGCCTCTATAGCTAGTGTTATCAATACTCTTTCCCTTAGGATCAGAGTCTAGCTTAGTGGCTGTTGCCATTGGTGTCTTTGAAACTGTACAATTTTGAAAGTCAAACCTTTTTAAAAGATCTTTGATATACTTTGACTGATTAATGAAAAGACCAGTCTCAGTCTGTTTGATCTGCAAGCCTAAAAAGTAATTTAGTTCACCCATCATGCTCATCTGATACTTAGACTGCATAAGCTTGCTAAACTTAGCACATAACTTTTCATTAGTAGAACCAAATATAATATCATAAACTTGAACTAAAAGCAAATAACCTTTTATCTTTCTAAAGAATAAAGTTTTGTCAATTGTACCTCTTGTGAAGCCATTTTCAAGAAGAAATTTAGACAAAGTCTCATACCATGCTCTTGGTGCCTGCTTTAGTCCATAGAGTGCCTTGTCAAGTTTGTAGACATGATTTGGAAACTTTGGATCAACAAAACCAGGTGGTTGCTCCACATACACTTCCTCATCAAGCTTGCCATTAAGAAAAGCACTCTTTACATCCATCTGGTATACCTTGAATTTTGAATGAGCTGCAAATGCAAGAAACATTCTGATTGCTTCCAATCTTGCTACAGGTACGAAGGTTTCATCATAGTCAATTCCTTCTTCCTGAGAATAACCCTTGGCCACCAGTCTTGCTTTGTTTCTTACAATCATACCAGATTCATCTAGCTTGTTTCTGAAAACCCATTTAGCACCAACAATAGATCTATCTTTAGGTCTTGGTACCAGTTTCCAAACTTTGTTCCTCTCAAACTCATTCAATTCTTCCTGCATTGCTATTACCCAATCAGGATCCTGTAAGGCTTTTTCAACCTTCTTAGGTTCATTCTTTGAGAGAAAACAACTATACAAGCATTCATTTTGAATTGATCTTCTAGTTCGAACACCACAATTTGGATCACCAATAATCAAATCTTCAGTATGATCCCTTGTCCATTTTCTAACAGGTGGTAGATTACTCCTGCTAGACTCTCCCCCTAAGTTAGTGGTATCTCTTGTAGAAGAGTGTTCATTTCCTTCAAAAGCTCCCCCTTGATCAGTAGAATCAGTGGATTCAATACTGCTGCTAGTTTTTGATCTTCCTTCATTAGACTCTGAAGGATCAGTTCCTGATGAAGTACACTCTGAAAGACTAGTCTGATCCTGACCAGTACTGTGTTCTCCTTGATTGAATTGCTCCCCCTCAAAAATAGCATCCCTTTGAGAAGCAACAGAGATTTCTTCTGGAGAACCTTCATCATCACTGGAGAAAATCTCAGAATTCTTAAGATTTTCAAATTCAAGATTCTCATGGCTTTCATCAATTTGCAAAATTCCAAACTTCTTATCATCAAATGCAACATGAATTGATTCCATAACAATGTGAGTTCTGAGATTGTATACTTTGAAGGTCTTTAATGCTGAATATCCTAGAAAGATTGCTTCATCCGATTTGGCTTCAAATTTTCCAATTTATTCTGGATGAACTTTCAGGACATAGCATTTGCATCCAAAGATGTGAAAGTATTTCACACTTGGTTTCTTTCCTTTGATCATCTCATAGGGAGTCTTACCATGAGCATTTACCAAGGTACAGTTTTGAGTGAAACATGCAGTGTTGATAGCTTCTACCCAGAAATAGGTTGGAAGCTTTGCATCTGCAAGCATGGTTCTTGTTGCCTCTATAAGAGTTCTGTTCTTTCTTTCTACTACACCATTCTGCTGAGGTGTTCCAGGTGCAGAAAACTGTTGAGTAATTCCATTGTCTGCACAATACTCCTCCATTGTATAATTCTTAAATTCTGTACCATTGTCACTTCTGAGCACTTTGACCCTGTACTCAGAGCTATTTTGAATATTCTTGACAAGTTCAATGATTTGCTGAGGAGCTTCATCCTTGTTGTGTAGAAATAATACCAATGTGAACCTTGTGTAATCATACACTATAACTAGAGCATATCTTTTCATACTGATAGACATAATGTTTACTGGGCCAAATAAATCAAGATGCAGCATGTGAAATGGTTCAGTAATTGAATTTTCTGTCTTGCTCTTGAAAGTAGTTCTTCTTTGTTTTCCAAGCTGACAAGCATCACAAAGTCCATCTAGCACATAATTTGCCTGAGGTAGGCCTCTCACCAGATGGTGCTTAACAAGTTGATTAAGCTTCTTGAAATTAAGATGTGAGAGCTTCTTGTGCCAGTTCCAGCTTTCATCATTTGATGCCTTGCTGTAAAGACATCTGATAGTTCCTTTAGATGTGTTACTCAAGCTGGCTTCATATACGTTTCCATGTCTCTGACCAGTCAGAACAATGTCTCCATTCTTCATATTCAAGATTTTGCATCCTTCACTGTCAAAGATTGATTGGTTCCCTTATCACCCAGTTGACTTATGTACTTTAAAAGTGTGTGTTTCAAGCCTTCAACCAGTGCTACGTTTTCTATGATGACATTCCCCAAAATAATTGAGCCATATCCCAGAGTTTCTCCTCTGTTGCCATCTCCAAAGGATATTACTGGGCCAGCTTTCCTCTCAAACTTTGTAAGTAGGGACTTCTTTCCAGTCATATGTCTAGAGCATCCACTGTCCAAGATAATTGAATGCTTCTTTCCAGTGCCCTGCAAACAAAAAGTAGCTAGTTATAATTTTTTAGGACCCAACTTTGATTGGATCCTTTCTTACTAACTTTTGAACCAACAGGCTTTGAAGATTTTGCTTTTGATTTACCTGTTGCAGAGTCAACCTTAGACTCTGATTTCACAAACTGTTTGTGACTAGGAGTTTCAGTTTTCAGAGAATAATAGTCATAATACAGATCATGATATTCCTTACACATATAAATGGAATGAAGTAAACTACCACAATGATAACAGGGTTCTTGTGGTTGGTATTGAATTCTCTGAGTCTTGGGGAATCTGGACTCAGTTTTCCAAGAAGGTTTTTGATTGCAGTCTAGGGCCAAATGATTATGATTTCCACATTTATAGCATTTCTTCCTAGGTGCATCAGGTACATTCTTGTAATTATTCTCTTTGTTAATACCTTCTTTTCCATTCCTATTTCTTCTAATATTGCTAGACTCTGAAATACCTTCTAGTCTCTGTTTCAACTGAGACTTAGACAGAAAGCCTATGTTGACATTCTTAGGTTTTTCTAACACTCTCTCATCTGAATTGCTATTGTTAATTCTTTTGTGCACAACTGGGGTACCTTTAGAATCAACAAATTTAACATGTTTAGGTTCAGAAACTATCTTCTTACCTTCAGATTTGGATATGCTAGCTTCTTCTTTCCTATCATCCAAGACAATAGCTACATAATTTTCACTTTTATTCTTTCCAAAACCTAAGCCATAGACTTTACCAAAAATTTGATTGTCAATGATTTCTTGAGTCTTTTTACCAGAAGTGTTAATGGTTTTCGTCATATCTCTCTCTTCCTCTAGTCCTTTTCTGACATAGTCATAAGCCTCAAGGATAACACCATAATCATGCTTAGCTTTATCAGAACTTAACCTATATTCTTCCATTTGAATTAACTCAGATTCAAGAAAATTATTTCTACTAACTAATTCATGATTCTTAGCCTTAAGTTCATCTTTTTCACTAGCAAGAATTTTGAAATTAGTCATAAGATTCTTAAACTCAACATGAATAGATCTAATATTATTAGAATCTAAGCTATCAAATGAATCAAGAGAGTGAAGTGATACCTTAACAGAAATGAAGAAGTTTTCTTTGGAGATCCAGGCTTGTCTGAAGCACTTGCCATCAATGTAATGTTGTCATAATCCAATTCATCTACAGAATCACTGGAGTCTGCCCAATCATTCTGTGTGACCATGAATGCATTACCCTTCCCTGAATTCCTAGGCTTCTTGCACTCACTAGCAAAGTGTCCAAGCTCACTGAAGTTAAAGCACTTGATTTTGGCCTTATCAAGCTTGATAATTGTACTTTTGCCTTTGTCACTCTTCTTCTCCTCTTTCTTCTGAAAAGATCCTTTGCTAAATCTTCTCCTGTTGAATCTTCCTTTCTTGAAAGCTTTAGCAAACATAGCAAAAAGTTCTTGCATCTCTGATTCAGAATCATTATCTTCAGAGTCTATATCTGCAGTCTCTGACTCAGAAATTTCTCTGCTCTTCTTCTTCCTCAAGTCTCTTTCAGTAAATTCAGACTTTTCTTCTGGAAGCTTCTTTGATTCAGATTGAGCAGTGAGTGCAACAGTTTTCATCTTTCCTTCACTCCTGCTCTTTTTCTGCTGCCTGTCAAGTTCATAAGCTCTCAATTTTCCATAAACTGCTTCTAATGATATTTCATCCAGATCATTAGCTTCCTCAATTGCAGATATCTTCTCATTGTAGAAATCAGGAAGAGCTTTCATGAACTTAGTATTCATATCCTCCAAGTCATAATATTTACCATGCATGGCCATCTCATTAATGAGTTTAGTAAACCTATCAAAGGTGTCAGTAAGTGACTCACCAAACTTGGATTCAAAGTACTCATACTGTTGTATGAGAATTGTCCTCATATTCTTCCTGACAGGTTTTGTTCCTTCACAGTGAACCTTTAGATTGTCCCATATCTCCTTAGCAGTTTTACAAGAGAAAACATAGTTAGTGAGAACAGAATCAAGACTGTTGAATAGTATGTTTCTCACTTTAGATCCTTAAGAACGTTCTCCTTTTCCTTATCTGTCCATTCAGATTTAGGCTTCTCTGTTGTATGTTCTGGAACAACTTTTCCTTCGACAGTTGCTTGAGGAACAAGCCTTGTTGGAATGAAAGGCCCATCTCTGATTCTGTCAAGATAATCAGGATCTGTTGCATCCAGGTGATGCAACATCTTCACTTCTCATAGAGTATATTCGTTTCTCTTGAGCATAGGGATTTAGTATTACCATCCTTGTAACCAGACATGATTGCAGATCTTTATGATTATTCGAAATCAACCTGCTCTGATACCAATTATTAACTCGAATAACTTGTACAAGGGGGGGTTGAATACAAGTTATATAATCGTGTCTGATTTTTGCTTGATTAGATGAACAAGAACAAATGAATGAATCAAACTTTATTTGTATTAAATAAATCAAATACAAACTCTACCAAAGGTGTACAATACCTTTAGCAGCTGTTGACAATACAAATCTCTCTCTCTGTTTGTTTCGAACTCTCGAATACAAACCTTATGAACTTACTCGCATTCGCTCTTTTTACAATGATATATAAAGAGTATTTATAATGCTACCTATCAACTAATAACAGAATTATAATCTATCTATGACAATGTTCTGCCGTCCAATTGATAGTTTCCATCAATAGAGAATTCGTTTCTTTCACGATATCTTCTTGCTTATTCTCCAAAACAAAGATCCTGTTTTATAGCACTTTCCAGTTTCTGTAGCATCCATAATGACATCATCAGTAACACGACTGATATCAGGATTTCCCATTGCATCAGTATCTGATCATCCCATCAGTATTTAATCAGGATCTGACTTGTTGTATTAGGATTTGCTCTTAGTTTCTGAAATGTAGTCTTTGACGCACTGTTCCTGACTAAACTCTACAGATTACTGTCTAACACATATATCCTATACAAAGTGCTAAATCCTTTATAAGATCAGGATATACAAGAAGTATTAGCAAATTCTATTCTTAACATCACAACTCATGAATTATTCCTAACAGTCGGGGGTATCTCCAATATTATCATTGTTTCCACCACCACCACCCTGATCAACATCATTATTATTGTTATCATCATCAACAATATCAGGTGGATTTTCACCATCTGAATCTAACATGTCATCAAAAGTTAATTTCTCAGATGGATCTTCTGTTTGGATACTGGGGAGTTTAGTGTCATTAAATGTTACATTGACACTTTAAACCATTTTCTGTGATCAATTACATACACCTTATAAGCTTTTCTTGTATAACCAATGAAAATTTCTTCATGTGCTTTGGCCTCGAATTTTCCACCACGATCATCTCCTTCTTTAAGCACAAAACATTTTGCTCCAAATACATGAAAGTATTTGAGTGTTGGTTTCTTTTCATGCATTATTTCATAAGGTGTCTTCATTAAATATTTATTGATAAGAGTTCGATTCTGGGTATAACATGCAGTGTTGACAGCTTCAGCCCAAAAATATAAAGGAAGCCTTGATTCACTTAACATTGTACGTGCAGCTTCAATCAAGGTTCTATTCTTTCTTTCTACTACCCCATTTTGCTGAGGAGTTCTTGGAGTTGAATATTGTATCGTTATGCCCTTGTCAACAGAAAAGTCATTTAGAACTGCATTCTTGAATTCAGTTCCGTTGTCTAGCCTTATTGCTCTTACTAGATTCTTTGAATCTAGCTCAATCAACTTGATGTGATCAATCACCAATTGTGGAGTTTCATCTTTGGAATTTAGAAAAAGAACCCAAGTGTATTTTGAGAAGTCATCAACAATCACGAGAGCATACCTTTTCTTTGACATAGACATCACATTAACTAGACCAAAAAGATCTATGCGTAGTAATTGCATAGGCTCAATTATTGATGATGTGTCAGTGCTCCTACGATTTTTGATAATGTGTCAATGCTCTTGTGAGTTACTGTTTTCAATTTCCCTTTTTGACAAGCATCACAAAGTCCTTCCTGTGTAAATTCCATAGAAGGCAAACCTCTCACCAATTCTCTTTTAACTAGAGAATTCATTGTCTTGAAATTAAGATGAGAAATTTTCTTATGCCATAACCAACTCTCATCTATAGATGCTTTAGAATAGAAACAAGTGATTTCATCAGTGCTTCCAGAATTCATGTTGGCTACATACAGATTTCCTTTTCTAACTCCAATCAGTGCAGGCTGTTCATGTCTCTTGTAAGAGATCAGACAATTCTTCTTGTTAAAGAAAACTTCATAACCCTTGTCACAGAATTGATTGATACTTAGCAGATTATGTTCAAGTCCTTTCACAAAAGACACTTCATCAATGATAACATTTCCAGCTTCCAATCTACCATATCCATCAGTTTTACCTTTGCTGTTATCTCCAAAGGTAACCACTGGGCCGGCTTTCTCCACCACATTTGTTAGCAGGGCTCTATCTCCGGTCATATGCCTTGAACATCCACTGTCCAAAATCCACATAACATGATCAACCTGTTCCACACCCTACATTGACAAATAGGTTAAACTTTCTTCGGAACCCAAATTTGATTTTGTCCAGAGTACTTGAAGAATTGGCCTTTATCAGGCAAAACAACATTCTTAATCTTAACAACAACATTTTCAACAAGGACTGGACACTTATCCCTGTAAACAGCTTTAACATTCTTTGGTTTCAGCTTGGGTATCCATGTCTTCACCATAACCTTAAGAGGACTTGAGGTCCTTGACCTAGGATTAGGTGGAGTAACAGTCCTGGGTCTAACATGCTTATTTCTACTCATATGTTATCGAGGAGCAGCCTTATTAGAACATGCATGATTACTATTAAAGTAAGCAGACATAGCATTAAAAACACACGACATGCAATTCACAACACCACATAATTCATGAGAAGTATCAATATCAGAAATGGCAGGCATGGTAGACATGTTGTTATTGTTCACATTCTTACAACTTGATCTAGTCTTCAAAGAACTAGTTGCATTAACAACCTTGACTGGCACCTTAGGTATATCTTGTTTAGAATAGACATTTGCATTTGCAATGTCCTCAATTCTCAACTCTTCATGAATAATTAAAGAAGTTATATCTAAAGGTTCTACAATATACTTTTAAAGAGAGGGTTCTTGACACCCTTAAGTACATGTGGTATTCCCCATTCTTTAGCACTAACAGGATCAGGGGAATTTATGCCTAACATTCCAACAGCCTCATTGTAACCAAACCCAATTCCTACGGTTTGATCAACAGCTTGTTTGTTTAAAATCTCTTTAGCCACTTTTCAAGAATTATAGTAAGCTCTAACCTTGGTTTCAAGTTCACTGATTTTAGCAAGTTGTTTAGACACTTCTTTAACTACTGACTTTTCCCTTTTATTAAGTAGTTCTATTTCCTCTTTTTGCTTATCCTAACACTTGTGCACATTTTGTAGTTCCAACACTTGATTTTCAAGATCAGTGTTTAACAAATTTATTCTTGCATTTTCTCTTTTAGCACAATCACAGATTACATGTGATCTACATTCAGATCACCACTTCCAATCATACAAGTTATCATTTCTCATTTTTGGTTGGTTCTCATCAAAATATGACACATTTTTCGATATATATTAGAAACGACACAAACAAATAGAAATAATTAGAATACTGTAAGCACAAACAGAAAATTTGATCTAATTAATTATATATGTGTACATTTATATAAAGTTTACACTTACTTCGTCTATTTTTTACTTCCTGGATGCAGCTAATTTATGTCGAATATCTACTTATTCATTTTTCCGTTGAGAAGAAGATGGGGGCACATGTACCTTGGGCAGGCATGTATATTTAAATGAAGTGAGGGTTGTGTAATATTCATGATTTGCCTGAATAAATTACTCCATGCAAATGAGTGAAATTCTTGTTCGGCTTGTAATTAGCTACATATACTTGATTATAAGTCCTCTTTAATAATTACTATTTTCTTTAATTTTCTTTGGTTTGGTGAACCTTAATTATTTTAAAATTTTCATCTAGGTGCGTATGTTCTTGTGGTAATTATAATGCAATTAATACTCTTTGATTATGTACACTTTATCAGTCTATATATTTATAATCGATGTCTGCATGTACACTGTATATAAAATATATGGCCAATATCCACCTCTTTGATTTTGGTAATATTCGAATTAGCATAATGGGTTATTGTGCATGTGATCCCATGATTAACATGTTGTGCATGTGACCTCATGATTAACAAGTATAAGGAAAATATCACAACCATCCTTGCCGTTAAAGTTGGAGTATCTACAATAACACCGCAATTGTCATCTTAAATGGAATATTATAAGTTGAAGTTGCAAAAATTTTGATTTTATTGTAAATTTATAGATTACCTTTTTTATTCTACTGGAATCAATATAGTTGTGTAATGTGTTTTGTAGTTTTAATTTATAAATATGTCATTTTTTGTATTCTGTTAAAGAATCAAAATTTAATTTAATATATTAGAATAAAAGAATAATAGATCCAGTTATTAATTTTAACTTCATTATAATTTAAATTAGAATCAAAGTATATATTAAAATTATAATTTATTTGTCTTAAATTTGATTCTTTAAATTTAAAGTGAATAATTATATTATTTACATTGTAAATGTTTAGATAAGACTTTTTTATTTTACAGTAGAATAACTAGTTGCATCACTAGATAATATCCTACAGTTTGATTGTATAGTGAAACTTTAATACTATGATCAATTTTTAAATTTGCTTTTCTGATTCTGCTATATGATCAAAATAGTGTATTAAATAAATAAACTAGTAGAAATAGCTAATTTTATTATATAATTGTCATAATATATTTGTCTTGAGTTCGATCCTAATAATTTGATTAATTGTTATCTATCATTGTTTATATAGGTCGTTATTTTGATTCTAATTCTGAATCAAATTAGTATGGCTTTGATTGTGTCATTTCAAGTACAAATATTTCGATTCTACATGGTACTTTTAATGCATAAATTTTACTAAAAAATTTGATAAGTGACACATAAGCAGCAGTTGTATGATCAAAATTTTTTAGCACGCTTTTGATTATATTGTAGTATCAAATTATAATTTGTTTGACCATGTTAATTTTAATGCAGAAATTTTGATTCAAACAATAGACTTTTAATGTATAAATTCGACTTTAAAATTAGATCAATGACTCATAGGCAACAAATTTTATGCTCAACATTTTAGGTTGACCTTTTGATTCTATTGTAGAAATAAATTGGTATGTAACTGATTTTATTTATTCTACTTCATAAACTTTGATTCCATAATAGAATTTTATTGCATAAATTCTACTACATAATGTGATAAATGATTTATAACTAGCAAATCTCGTGCTCGCAATTTCAGGTATGTCTATTAATTTAATTAGACTTTTGTCGCACCAAATGAGTATTTATTTTATTTTGTTATTTCTGGTGCATAAATTTTGATTCTATAGTGAACTTTTAATGCAAAAATTCTACTACAGTATCTCATATATAACTCATACCCAACAAATTTTAAGCTCAAAATGTTACATAAGCCTAGCTTATGATTTTACTGTAGAACAATATTAATATTTTTTTAATTTTATTTACTCTAGTGAAGAAATTTTGATCCTACTGTAATATGATCGTTTTTATATCGTAATAGGAGTGTCCTCACCTGATCGGGAAATAGCTTAGGTTCTAACTAAAGGCCTGTTTAGCAAAGCTGGAGTCTTTCTTTGCACAATTGTTGATACTGCTTATGGAGAAGTATAGTTGGTTATGATTAAAACTAGTAATAGTGGTTTGAATTTAAGCTGGAGTCTTTATTTGCACAATTATTGATGCTGCTTATGGAGAAGTATAGTTGGTTATACTTAAAATTAGTACTCCCCCAGTTCCGTCCCTTATTTCTTTTCTTACTTTCCTCTTAAGTATATTTAAATTACTTTTCTTATTTCTATTTTTGACCATAAAAATTAATATTCAATACCCACTACTCCATCCACTACTCCTTAAAAATAATATTCAATACCCACTACTCCACCCACTAACCATTACAAATAATATTCAATACTCACTACTCCACTCATTACTATTTAAAAATAATATTTAATACCCAATACTCCACCCACTACTCTTTAAAAATAATATTCAATACCCACTACTTTACCTACTACTCCAAGAAAATAATATTCAATACCCACTACTTACGGAGGGAGTAATAATGATTTGAATTTAGGTATGGAAAGATTGGTTATTTACAATAATGCTCTCATGCATATGATTTTGTAATTATATTTTTATTGTACTTGTTAAAGCTACCTTTCAGTTAAGAAAGAAACATGTTATTTTTTTCCAAATTGGGTTTTTGCACTTTTGGCACCTCTTTTTGATATATGATAATTTTAGAGTGGCTGGTCTTTTAGAGTGGATATTGAACTCCTCAAACTCAAATTGTTCTTACTTGGAAGTTGCATGTCGTGACAATTGCTTAGGTCATGTTGCAGACTTGTGGAGACATATTCTCGTGCGCTTGTTCATCAAATTATGTCATAGGTATTTACTAATATTTGTTTGGAAAGTATGCATTGCAACTATCGCCACCATCCATGAAAGGGTTAAACTATAAGGTGCTATTTTAAATTTGATTTCGATTCCTGCCGGGGGGTCAAAAAAAACCGGAAACAGCCTCTCTACCCTTGGTAGAGGCATGGCTGCGTACAACCTACCCCCCTCAGACCCTGCTCATGCGGGATATACAGAGTACGTTGAGTTGAGTTGAGTTGAGTTTGGAAGTTGCATGTCGTGACAATTGCTTAGGTCATGTTGCAGACTTGTGGAGACATATTCTCGTGCGCTTGTTCATCAAATTATGTCATAGGTATTTACTAATATTTGTTTGGAAAGTATGCATTGCAACTATCGCCACCATCCATGAAAGGGTTAAACTATAAGGTGCTATTTTAAATTTGATGAAGAAGTTCACTACAACAGAAATTGGATCAGACAACGGGCCCGTTGTCGTTGTCTAAGAATTTGTTTTCCAGTTATCTATTGCGATGTCGTCTGTTATGCATATCAAACAACAATAAAGAATATGTTGTATTATTCATCTACGACAACAGTCACAAGTTAAGAAGGTGTTGTGTAATAAACAGAAAGCACAACGGTCCAGTTTGCAAAGCGTTGTAAAGACTCACCTACAACTAGCCTTTTTTATTAATATTCTGTTGTTGTAAGCTGAATAAGACTACGATTTTCAATTAAAAAGAAGTTATTTTAATTTTTTGTTACAACGGTTTTCTGATGGACAAAATGTTGTGTTTATGGCTTGTAGACAACGTTATTTTATTTAATACAGGTTGTCTGAGTTTATTGCATTCAACCCACCTATATTTTGTTCTATTGTGTGTTAAGAGTTTAGACAATGGTCCTTCATACTTAGGGGGTGTTTGGGAAAACTTATTTTTCAGAATAAGTCAACTTATTTTAAGTTGAAAGTTAAGATTCCTAACTTTCCAACTTATTTTCCAACTTATTTTTGCAACTTATTGAATCTCAAAGATACATTAAACAATTTTATAAAAAAAATTATCAAAATATAAATTTTTTACCCGAAAATAAGTTATAAGTCGGCATAAATAAGCTGTGCCAAACAGGGCCTTAGACTATTGTATGAAGATCTATTTCACAACTGTTTCTCCTTTATTTCTTTTAAATTGTTGTATGAATACCTATTTCACAACGATTGTCCTTGATTGCTTGTTGTTTTGATTTTATTTCAACGATGATCTTTTGAGTAGAGAATGGTTGTATTTATGTCATCTAGACAATGTTATGCTATTTAAATCCTGTTGTCCGATTCTTTTCATTCAACCCTTCAATATATATTTCGTTCTATTGTGCTCTAAGTGGTTAGACAATGGTCATTTTATGTAAAATGTTGATAACTTGTTCTCAATATTTTCTTAATCATTCCATTGTATGAGCTTTATTTTGACAATGTTTTGGTTTATAACAACATTATTTAGTTAGAAGCACATGATGTTTTCGTACAACTTGTGCATTGTCTACAAGTACATTAGCAATGTTTTTCTATCTATAAACAAAACAATGCTACACTATTTGATCAATAACCATTACATAACAAAATCCAAACAAAGGATTCATTTCTTTACCACAACCAATATTTACTATCAACCAACCAACTACTAATCCATTACAACCATACCAACACGACCAAACTAATCCATCACAACCAAAAGTCAGGGTAACGACATACATAGGACATTCACAAAAGACTATTTTCAACACCATATTTCGGGATGAACATATCTACAAAAGGTAAACTGATTCACTTAAAGTTATAATATTTGCACATATGTACGCTAAATTACCACTCAAACTCCCAAACATATGTTCATTTCGTACGACAAAGTTTAATGCGCATTTAATTAATTTTACTTGCATTAGGAGAATATATCCATAATCCAATATTATTTCCATCACAAAAAGTTTTTTTATTTAAAAAAAGAAATCGATGTTAACATGATGTTAACATAATAGAAGAACATTCTCATGCGATATCGCAAATATTATCGTTTGAATCTATATATACCTAAATTTTAAAACATAGTCTCATCACTTTATTTATCAATTAAACAATGTATGATTCATTTTTTCCCATACAGTGACCATGTTATTATTCTTTTTCGTAAAACTCTTTTTTTGCTTAATGGATCATTATAATTAGATTTGTATATGTGCACTGATGCGTCTATTTTATTGAATTTGTAATAAAAGATTTCTTTTTTATTAAATTGGATTTCTAATGAAACTTTTTTTAATTGAATTTTGCAGGATAAAAAATTCCACTTTACAAATCAATGTACACATGCATCCATTCGATTTGGATATAAATGTTACCTTTATCTCTCCCATGTATATAACGGTTAATCAATATTTTCTGAATGCACATATATGTATTGTACATGTATCTATTTTTCTGATTCTACTTTTTTATTTTAGTTTGATCTTTTGTTGTATTTTTTAGAATGTGGGAAGGAGAATTCAAATTTACAGTATATACATACAATTAAAATTTGCTTTAACATATTCAAATTAGAAAATAAATTCAATTTCACAGGAAATTATATGAATACATTTTTATGTTATTGTCTCATACTATATATACTAGCTTATACTTCATTCAACGCATGATTTCATTTTTAATATCTATAATTATATTAATTTATAGTTTTTTTTATATTTATACGTTTTTAGTTTACGTGATCAAATTGTTGTTAAAGTTCGATATACATTGGATTATACAATTTCGATTTACTATTTTTGCTTTATTTTGAGTTCTAAAATTTGATTTGAACGATTTTATAGATCAAGTGAAATTTAGAAAAGAATCTTTAATTTGGTGATACTTTAACAATTATTTTCCAATTAAAACTAACCAGAAACAAAAAAGAGAAGAAATTAACGAATTTTTATGTTAAGGATTTAATTTGATTTAGGAAATCCACTTATCAAAATACCCTTTTTTGTATCTGATTATAATTCTGTTAACCAAATATACTTTTTAATATTAGATCCAACGGTCTCATCTATTTATTTTAAGATCAAGTGATCCTTATTATTTTGGTATATAATAAAAATTGAATCTAATTTACGTATTAAATAAACTAGTGTCTTTATTATATCCTTATATAAATTATAAAAAATGGATACATAAGGTCCTAAATTTACTATTTAAGTTCCAATTGAGATGGAAATGACCAATTGACCATTATAAAATGTGAGTGATATGGGCTGAAAATAAGCCCTAAAGACACATTTAATGTGGCATTAATTGAGCCGAGAATAGTCCAAACGTGGGGCCCACCAGCTGGGCCCAAAACCCTAAATATAATATTAATTTCGTAATTAATATTAAGGGTAATAAACAGCTCAGCAAATAAGAGTTGGATAAGGATAATATCCCTTTCAAACTAATCCGATAAGGCATCCAATTCAATATGGAAACTGATTCCTACAAGGAATAGATCTAGAACATTCCTCAAAGACTTGCCCACCAAGTCTCCAAATCCTACCATAATTCTAAGGCTTCTCAGCCTATATAAAGGGCCTGACCCCTCATTCTCAGAACTACGTTTTCTTGGCTTGATTCTCTAATTTACAGAGATACGTAGGCATTCTGTGAGGACCGTTTAAGTCTCGAACGCAGAAGCAGCCATTAAAGCACGAAGCTCACGAACCCTAGCATTAAATATACAAACCCTAGCCGCAATATTTTCAACCTAGTTTTTATTCCACAACATTTGGCGCCGTCTGTGGGACCAAGACATCAACCATGGTTACCACTCGAAGAACTACACCGGTCTCAACCGAGGCTACTTCTGGAACCATCGTTCCCCCAATCGCTGCTCCTCCTGTTGGTACCGGGCCAGAGTCTGTACCCCCGTTGATGGAAACAAACCCTCGTAATCAGGCCTCTCAACCACAAGGGACGGATCCCCCTGCTGAAAGATCTCAACCTGTAATCGTCCCTCTAGGACAGGAGTCTAACCCGCTCCAGATGGTGGTCTCTCCTCTCCCTCTGAGTAGCCGCCCGCCGCTTCACAGTCTCTCCACTTCTTCGCTCCCTGTCAACACCAACCCTATGTATGGGCTGCCTAATTACCCCCAAGATCCAAGGGATCCAGGACCAAGCGGTCATGCTCGGATGATCCATGGGCAACAACAATCCCCTTATCTTAGAGGCCCGGCTCCTCCTGAACCAGGATACTATGATTACTCTGGTCCTTATACCGGAGACTCGTCATCTGAAGACGATGACCGAGACGAAGCCCCAAGGAGGCGACGCGCTAGTAAGGAGCCTCTGAGGAGGAATCCATCGAACCGAGATGGTCCTTTAACAATCGCAGAGAAAATTAAGGCTTATGAAGCCGAGATTCAGAAGCTGAAGGACGACCAAGCAAGGGAACTAGAGAGACAGAACCCTAATCAGACTCGACCTCCTCCGATTTCAGGAGGGATTCCCTTCATAGATCTGGAAAGGTCTTCAAGGAGATCCCGAAGGGCTGAAGCCCCAATCAGAGGAACTACCAGGGTGGAACTCCCCAAGAATAATCCTAGAGATTTGATGCTACAAGGAGATCTGGATGATCCGACCCCTCCATTCACTGAGGAGGTGATGAATGCACATATCTCCCGAAAGTTTAAGATGCCCACGATCAAAGCTTACGATGGAACGGGGGATCCCGCAACTCATGTGAGAACGTTTACAAGCGCTTTGTTACTGCAGCCTGCTAACGATGCCCTTAAGTGTAGGGCGTTTCCCCAAACCCTGTCGGGCATGGCGCAACGTTGGTATAGTCGTTTACCTCCAAACTCTATTAGCTCTTTCAAGGAGTTGAGTACCGCTTTTGTCAGTCAATTCATTAGCGGAAGAATTCATGAGAAAAGCTCCGCATCCCTTATGTATGTGACACAGGGAAAGAATGAGAACTTAAGAGATTACATCAAGCGATTCACTAAGGAAACTCTGAATATAACCGATTTGGAAAATAAGGTGGCCATGGTAGCCTTGCAGCATGGAACCACGGATCTCTTTTTTAAGAGGTCGTTGGCAAAACACCCCCCTGAAAGCATGGATGAACTTCAACGAAGGGCGGACAAGTATATAAAAGCTGAGGACAGTATCAAGAAAGAAGCCACGTTGGGCAATGGAGGGAACAAGCGGAAGCAAGAACAAGAGTACGATGCTAGGGACAAGTATCCCCGAGCTAGCAGAGACTCTGAATCTGCTCCAAAAAAGAACTCTGGTCCAAGGTTTTCAGAGTATGCCAGACTTAACGCTCCAAGAAGCCAGATCCTGTTGGACATTGAAAAGGAAAAGGATTTCCGATGGCCGAAGCCACTTAGAGGAGACCCAGCTAAGCGAAATAAGGAGCAATACTGCAGGTTCCACAAAGATGTGGGACATGACACCGACGATTGTAGGCAACTCAAGGATGAGATTGAGTTCTTGATACGAAGAGGGAAACTAAGTCAGTTCACCAAGGGTGATGACCGTGGGAACCAGAGAAGGGACAATGACAGAAGAGACAATGAAAGGAGAGATAATAATAGGAGGGATGACAACCATGATCGCAATCCCCAGCCCCGAAGGGCAGTTATCAATATGATCTGGGGAGGCCCGACAGCAGCCGGCACGACTAGGAATTCTCGGAAAGCTTATGCTAGAGAAGTAATGCACATTGTGGGAGAAGCCCCGAAGCGTGCTAAAACCGAGATGGTAATTGGTTTCGATGATTCAGACTTGGAAGGGGTGAAATTCCCCCATGACGACCCGCTGGTCATAACTCCCGTGATTGGAAACTCCGAAGTAAAACGAGTCTTGATAGACAATGGGGCTTCTGTGGATATTTTATTTCATGATGCATTTGTAAAGATGGGTTACAACGACTCTCAACTGACTCCTACAAACATGCCTATATATGGGTTTAACGGAGTGGAGTCCAACGTTGAAGGGACTATTCAGCTACCCGTGACTATTGGGCAGGAGCCTAAAGAGGCGACTCAGATGTTGAATTTCTTGGTGATCAAGGTAGCATCAACATACAACGCAATCCTTGGAAGGACTGGACTTCATGCGTTTAAGGCTGTGGCCTCTTCCTATCATATGAAAATTAAGTTTCCGACACGGAATGGTGTCGGAGAACAAAAGGGTGATCAGAAGATGGCAAGAAGTTGCTATGTGGCCGCACTGAGGGCCGATGGAGCCGGGGGGCAGGTCCTTCCGATTGAAGACATGGATGTCCGTGATGATGAAGAGCATAGAGGGAAGCCAGCAGAGGATTTGATTCCCATACCTCTAGAACCTAATGATCCTGAAAAAGTTACTTATGTTGGAGCATCTTTGAAAGAACCCCTGAAGGGCAAGTTAATAGAATTCTTACAGAAGAATAGCGACGTGTTCGCTTGGACAGCAGCTGATATGCCAGGGATTGACCCCCAACTCATAACTCATAGGTTAAATGTTGATCCCAAAAGAAAGACAATAAAGCAGAAGAAGAGGAACTTTGCTCCGGAGAGGCAAGAGGCCATTAAGCAAGAAGTGAATAAGCTCTTGGAAGCTGGTTTTATTGAAGAGATTCAGTTTCCTGAATGGTTAGCGAACCCAGTCATGGTCAAGAAAGCAAATGGGAAGTGGAGAATGTGTATAGACTTCACTGACCTGAATGATGCATGCCCAAAAGATTGTTTTCCCCTGCCGAGGATTGATATGTTGATCGATGCTACAGCTGGACATGAGATGTTAAGCTTCATGGATGGATTCAGCGGCTATAATCAGATTAAGATGCACAAGGATGACATACCTAAGGTATCTTTCATAACTGACTTTGGTGTCTTTTGTTATCTTGTCATGGCTTTTGGTCTAAAGAATGCAGGAGCTACTTACCAACGATTGGTGAATAAGATATTCGCCCATCTGATTGGAAGAACCATGGAGGTATATGTTGATGACATGTTAGTCAAGAGCCTACTTAAGGCTGATCATATCAAGCACCTCGGAGAGGCATTTGAAGTGCTGAGGCACCACAAGATGATGTTGAATCCCGCCAAGTGTGCTTTTGGCGTTGGATCGGGGAAGTTTTTAGGGCTGATGGTTTCAAAAAGAGGCATTGAGGCCAATCCTGACAAGATCAAGGCGATTTTAGACATGGAGCCTCCACGCTCTATAAGAGATGTGCAAAGGTTGACAGGTCGAGTTGCAGCCTTAGGAAGATTCATCTCCAAGTCTGGAGACAAATGCTTGCCGTTCTTCCAAGCGTTAAAAAAGGTGAAAAATTTTGAATGGACACCTGAAAGCCAAGAGGCCTTTGAGCAACTGAAGAAGTACATGGTTGAAGCCCCGTTGTTGACTAAACCAAGTCCTGGGGAGATTCTTCATTTATACCTGGCGGTATCCGAACAAGCCCTGAGTGCCGTCCTTATTCGGGAGGAGGAGAAGGTCCAGAAACCTATCTACTATGTGAGTAAAGTGTTGCATGGGGCCGAGTTAAATTACTCGCCCATAGAAAAGTTTGCTTTGGCATTAGTAACTGCCTCAAGAAAGCTGCGGCCTTACTTTCAGGCACATAAGATTCAAGTTCTGACAAACCAGCAATTGAGGAACATATTGCATAGCCCTAAGGCCAGTGGAAGGCTAATCAAATGGGCGATTGAGTTAGGAGAGTTTGACATCACATACAAGCCTCGGACAGCTATCAAAGCTCAGGCATTAGCTGACTTCGTGGTTGAATGTACTATTAACAACCAAGAAGTCGGGGGGCAAGAGATAATGACTACCCCTGGGCAAGAGGATAAAGAAGAGAAACTCACACCCGATCTGAAGGAATATTGGGTGCTCTATTTTGATGGAGCATCAAAAACAAAATCTAGTGGTGCAGGTTTGGTTTTGCAAAGCCCCGATGGGTTTACAGTTGAGTACGCTTTAAAGTTGGATTTCCCTACTACCAACAACGAGGCAGAATATGAGGCATTGATAGCTGGTTTGGGCTTGGCCAGAATTATGAGGGTCAAGAATCTCAAAGTTTGTGGAGATTCAAGGCTTGTGGTAGCACAAGTAAATGGTGAATTCGAGGCTAAGGATGAGACTATGGCAAAATACTTGAGAGTAGTAAAGGCTGTTATGTCCCAGTTTGAGGAGTGCTATGTTGAGCACATTCCAAGAGAGGAAAACATTAAGGCCGATGCCCTATCTAAATTTGCTTCTTCCGAGATAGAGAATTATGCTGGGAGTGTCTATTTTCAGGTCTTGAAGGCCCCGACCGTTAATTCAAAGTTATTGGCACCAATCGATATAGGAGGCTCTTGGATAGACCCTATCAAGGCACACCTTGAGACCGGATGGCTCCCAGACAATGCCTTGGAGGCACGAAAACTTTCAGTAAGAGCATTAAGATACACTTTGATCGAAGGCATCTTGTATAAGAGGTCGTTTGTCATTCCATACTTGAAATGTTTAAGGCCTCAAGAGGCAAAAGAAGCATTGGAAGAAGTTCATGAAGGGATCTGTGGGCAACACTTGGGGGGCAGAGCCCTAGCTCACAAGATAATTCGTTTAGGGTTTTATTGGCCGGAGATGTTGGCTGATGCACAAAACTATGTTAAGAGATGTGAGAGATGCCAGAGGCATGCCCCAATTGTGAGGCAACCGCCTGAGATGTTGACCTCGATTAACTCTCCCATTCCATTTGCAATGTGGGGGATGGATATACTTGGACCCTTTCCCATGGCTTCAGCACAGAGGAAATTCCTAATAGTAGCAATTGATTATTTCACTAAGTGGATTGAGGCTAAACCCCTGGCCAAGATAACCACCAAGCAAGTTTCCCAGTTCTTTTGGGAGAACATCATCTGCAGATACGGAATCCCACGAATCCTTGTGACAGACAATGGGACACAATTCAACAATGAGGAGTTTAAGAAGTATTGTGAAGAGAATGCAATTGAGCTCCGTTTTACCTCGGTGGCACACCCTCAGGCCAATGGGCAAGCTGAGGTAGCTAATCGAATTATCCTTGATGGACTGAAAAAGAGGGTCGAACGCTCTAGGAATACATGGGTAGATGAGTTGTTGCCCATACTTTGGGCATATCGTACCACTTGTAAGGTAACGACTGGAGCAACCCCATTTTTGCTGGCTTACGGAGCCGAGGCAGTTGTGCCTTTAGAGATCATGCAAGCATCACCTCGAGTTGAGGCATATGAGCCAGAAACTAATGACGAAGGAATGAGACTCGCCCTTGACTTAATTGATGAGGTTAGAGATGGAGCTAATGCGAAGAATGCTGAATATCAGAAGAGAGCATCTTTTCACTACAACCAGAGAGTTAAAGAAAGATTCTTTCGACAAGGTGACATGGTTTTAAGGAAGATTGAAGCCTCAGGAGTTGGCCAGAAAGGAAAGTTAGCACCAAACTGGGAAGGACCATATCTAGTCAGAAAGGTGTTAGGGCAAGGATCCTACAAGTTAGAAACCTTGGATGGGATTGAGGTGCCCCGAACTTGGCATGCTGTGAACCTCAAAGTTTATTATATCTAAGTTCTTTTGACAAAGGCTTGGACTTTTATCTATTTATTAGGAATAAGGTTCGAATGAAACCATTTTAGAGCATGTTGCTCCCAATAGAAGATAGAGTATTTATGTAAGGGTTGAACCCATTCTATTGATATCCATTGACAGCATAATGGAATTTACATTGTTTTCTTTATGAGTTACTTCTCTTTGTTAAAATAAACACGAAAGGCAAACGTTGAACTAACTTGTGAGTTTAGTACCAGCCAGGAGGCCAAGTACTTGAGAAATTCTAGAGTTTAACGAGCAATAAGCAAAAAATAAGAACATGGAAACAAAGGAACTACTGCATAAATAGAGTTAAGTCATAAGCCCCGAAGGGCAAAAGTTCAGAATAAATAAAGATAAACAGAAATAAGCCACGCAGGGCCATCTACTCCTCTAAATCCTCAATAACTACATCTCCCTGAGTGGAAGAAGGATCTGCTGTCTCTACCCCAGGAGAAGAAGGTGGATCCTGAGTGGGCTGAGAGTCCCCATCCACTGCTGTCTCTGTAGCAATCTCCAAAGCATCTGTCAATCCAGGGATAGCAGGGACTGGGAACTTCTCCAGGGATACCCCCTCGATCTTCCCACTCAGCTCCTCGATGATCCCTTCCCAACACTCCTTGAAGGTGCCAGGAAAGTTTGCATCATACTCAGCATTCAGGACATCTTGAAAGTCCTTAGAAGCCTTGTAGTCAGCAATAATGTGTTCCCTGTTCTGCTGCACCTCCAGCTGAAGCTTCCTGTTCTTCTCCTTCTCAGCAGCCAGCTCCTTCTCCACCTCCCTAAAACGAGCAAAGTTTGCCTCGGAGGCATCAAAGTATCTGTCTCTATCCCTCTCAGCTATGGTCTTTTCAGCACGCACCTCCTTCAGGTTATGAACAGCGGCCTGAAGGTAGGCGTTCATCTGCAAAGGAAACAAGTAAATAAGGGAAAAGTAAATGCAATTAAATTAAAGAAGTTGAATAAGAAATTACCGAAGCAACAGCTTGAGCCCCGAGAAGCTCAATCTGCAAGTCATCAGAGGACTCCACAATGTGGACCCTGTCCCGTGGAGTAACCACGCTCCTGGACCACTCAGCTGCAGCCCTGGAGTCACCTACAGCTGTGTCCCTGTTGCATAAACCCCATCCCACTGTAAAGGGAGTGAGGTCTTCCTCAATAGGAACTGGTTTTTCTTGAAGAAAACCAGGAACACGCTCCACCGCGGGAGTAGCCTCATCTGTCCTGGCCCTTTTGGCCCTAGGGTTCTCTGTTACCACCCTAGCAGTGGCAGCAGTCTCCCTCTGCTTAAAAATTGCTCCCAGAGCAGTTTTGGCTGCAAAATGATTACAAGAGAGTTAGATAATTATATCTAGCATGAAATATTAACAAAGCAAGAGGTGAGAATTACCCTCAGGGCCCAAATCGCTTAGCCCATAGGCCTGCAACGAATCTTCAGAAATCAAATTTGCACATTGATGCAAATTATCCGATGTTAATAAATTTATGGCGGCCTCTTCTTCCACGCCCAATTTTAAACTCCTAACAGGCCCATCAACGGCTCTGCAGAAGGTGGGCCGAAAATAGTTGTCCCAGTCATCCCCATCCAAAAAGATATAAAACCATTCCCTTTTCCAATTAGGAAGGGAATCAGGAGCGGAATCCGAAACAAAACAAGAACGGGCCAAGGAACGGTGTTGGATTTTGACCCAGCCCGAATTATCAGAAGAATTAACAAATTTGAATAGATATCGAAAAACAGAGATGCTGGGCTCAAGCCCATGTTTCTTACATTGGACCAAGAAACAGTAGATAAAACGCCATGCATTTGGCATAAGTTGGGTTGGACAAACCCGGGCTTCGGCCAAAAGGCGATAAACAAAAGGAGGAGGAGGTAGGCGAAAACCAGCATAAAAAGTTTCTTTGTAAATCCTAATGGCCCCAGGCTTTGGGTGACAAGCCCTTTCGTTTGAGGCCGGAGCAACGGCCCTATAAGGCCCATTAATATGAAAAAGTTGGGCTAAAATGTCTACCCTATGTTGTTTATATTTCGATTTATATTCATAAGCATCTAAATGAAGCATGTTTGGAAAAGCTTGGCCAAATTCATTTAAAAGATCCCTAAGGGAAAAAACACTGGCATGGACAAGAGATGTTTTAGGGTTCTTACCCCTTGAAAGCCGTGGAGCGGTGGTGGAAGTGTTAGCGAGCTGTGACTGGCCTGAAGAGCTAGAATCCTCCATTAGTATGCTTCCCTTGAAGGCTTGAAACCCAGAAAAGTTGAAAAAAGAGGTTGAAGAAGATGAAGATTCAACGATCTTCAAACGGAAACTGGAAAGTAGGGCGGAGTAAAAACGCCGGAAATCGCCTCACGACAGAACCCTAGCAGAGCTTTTTTGAAAAATATTTGTGATAAGGGAATGATAGTTTTTGCTGAATAGTGAAATGAGAAATGAGGGATGCACACTACTCTTTTATAGAGTTCATGGTTGGTCATTCAACCGGTTATATCCAGTAAATGGGCTGCCAACAGGTGACTGGGCCTTTGAATAGGCGGGAAGCCCATGAAATTCAAATTTTGAAATAATTCTAGAAAGTTCTACGACATTTTTAGAAAATAGGATAAAATCCCGTTAGAATTTAAAGGCAGGAAGCCCAATTAAAAGGGTATACCCACGCCCAGGAGACCAAACCTCCTAGGCGTGCCTAAGGAAGGTGTCTCCTTGGCGGGGGTACCCACGCCTAGCTTGATTTTCTCTAAAGAAGGGTATACCCACGCCCAGGAGACCAAACCTCCTAGGCGTGCCTAAGGAAGGTGTCTCCTTGGCGGGGGTACCCACGCCTAGCTTGATTTTCTCTAAAGAAGGGTATACCCACGCCCAGGAGACCAAACCTCCTAGGCGTGCCTAAGGAAGGTGTCTCCTTGGCGGGGGTACCCACGCCTAGCTTGATTTTCTCTAAAGAAGGGTATACCCACGCCCAGGAGACCAAACCTCCTAGGCGTGCCTAAGGAAGGTGTCTCCTTGGCGGGGGTACCCACGCCTAGCTTGATTTTCTCTAAAGAAGGGTATACCCACGCCCAGGAGACCAAACCTCCTAGGCGTGCCTAAGGAAGGTGTCTCCTTGGCGGGGGTACCCACGCCTAGCTTGATTTTCTCTAAAGAAGGGTATACCCACGCCCAGGAGACCAAACCTCCTAGGCGTGCCTAAGGAAGGTGTCTCCTTGGCGGGGGTACCCACGCCTAGCTTGATTTTTTCTAAAGAAGGGTATACCCACGCCCAGGAGACCAAACCTCCTAGGCGTGCCTAAGGAAGGTGTCTCCTTGGCGGGGGTACCCACGCCTAGCTCGTTTTTCTCTAAAGGAGGCTGTACCCACGCCCAGGAGACCAAACCCCCTAGGCGTGCCTAAGGAGGGTGTCTCCTTGGCGGGGGTACCCACGCCCAGGAAGCATTTCCAGGGACAAAGGTCACCCACGCCCAGGAGACCAAACCCCCTAGGCGTGCCTAAGGAGGGTGTCTCCTTGGCGGGGGTACCCACGCCCAGGAGGCATTTCTTGCCAAGGTGACTTTTTTAAAAGTTAATACTTTAAAAATTTTAAAATAATGTTGGGAAATTAAAAAATAATTCCCAAAAAATACCTGTTGGTACATGAAAATTCCTAAATTATTAGGAAAAATTACAAAAAATACCTGTTGGTACATGAAAATTCCTAAATTATTAGGAAAAAATACAAAAAATACCTGTTGGTACATAAAAATTCCTAAAATATTAGGAAAAGTACAGAAAAATACGAGGAAAATTATAGAAATATTTTCTTGACAAGTTGAGCAATAATATATGCTCTATGAAAGTGCCGAAATTGCTAAAAGCAAGCACAAATTAAAGCCTCGAATAAGGCAAATCGTCGTAAATGTGTAGGTCGCTCCACACTTTACAAGCAAGACGATACTCGTGAAACACTAGTGTAAACCAAAACTCCCATATAAGGGTAGGAAAATTAAGAAGTCCCAGGTAAGGGATAAAAACGACCCCGAGTCTCGATTAAGGCAAATATAACTTCTACGAAAACCTGATCAGTTTTCCTAAGAAGTTGGGGGGCAAATGATATGGGCTGAAAATAAGCCCTAAAGACACATTTAATGTGGCATTAATTGAGCCGAGAATAGTCCAAACGTGGGGCCCACCAGCTGGGCCCAAAACCCTAAATATAATATTAATTTCGTAATTAATATTAAGGGTAATAAACAGCTCAGCAAATAAGAGTTGGATAAGGATAATATCCCTTTCAAACTAATCCGATAAGGCATCCAATTCAATATGGAAACTGATTCCTACAAGGAATAGATCTAGAACATTCCTCAAAGACTTGCCCACCAAGTCTCCAAATCCTACCATAATTCTAAGGCTTCTCAGCCTATATAAAGGGCCTGACCCCTCATTCTCAGAACTACGTTTTCTTGGCTTGATTCTCTAATTTACAGAGATACGTAGGCATTCTGTGAGGACCGTTTAAGTCTCGAACGCAGAAGCAGCCATTAAAGCACGAAGCTCACGAACCCTAGCATTAAATATACAAACCCTAGCCGCAATATTTTCAACCTAGTTTTTATTCCACAACAGTGAGTCAATTAATTTCATCACAAAGAAATCTTTTTTCTTTTTTTTTTGCTAAAAGATATATATATTAGAAAAAAAAAGGGATTCACCCTATGGTCCCAGCAAGAGCTAGGAAAGAACTAAAACAACCGAATGAGGCTACCAGCTAAAAGGAAGAAAACCTAGAAAAAAACTAAGTCAAATGGAAATCCATCTGTAATGAGCTAGGTCTGCAATTTTTTGGAACCACGAAGAATGCCTAAGCTTGGTCTTCAAGTCGGCCATGATAGAAGCTAAAAGCTGCGATGGGTTGAGAATTCCCTTGTTGTGCAAACGAGCATTACGCTCCCTCCATAGGTGATGCGCAAAGATCTGCGCTGCTAACAAAAGAACCAATCTGTGAACAGCGTCCGTGTGCAACCCCCAGGTAGAGATAAGTTCATGCCAAGTGTCCCCATCCACATCGACACCTAAGATACCAGCCATTTTAGAAAGGATGAATCTGCCGTAATTACAAGTGACGAAAATGTGGGAGTCATTCTCAAGACCTCCTATGCACAGAAAGCAATTAGGCTGGACATCCAAACCAAAAGAAATAAGTCTGTGAGAAGTTGGAAGACGACCCAAGCAGAGAAGCCATTCCAAGTGTGCGAATCTTTGAATTTTAAGTTTGTGCTAGACAAGAGGAGACCAAGACACCTGGGCCTTAGGAACCCTAATAGAGTTCCAAATATCTCCCGTTTTCAACCTTTTCAACGGAATACCTTCCCAACAAATTACATCATTTTTTTGAAGGTTAAAATTTGGAAAGGAGAAATTTTGGATCCATGAAATTAGACCAGGATCAACATGGCGGATTCGAGGAAGAGGGGTAGGCAATGTCCAGTGGCCGGTTTGGATAATACAATTTACCAACGCCCCATGGCCTAGACCAGAATGTGCAATGATATGGTCATTTTCAGACTTAGCTAAACAATGAGAATCCCACCATGGTTCAAACCAAAGCGACGTGTCGAGACCATTGCCCAAGTTAAACGAGAGGAAATGGCAAGCCACTGTTCAAAGTTTCAGGACATTTCTGAGAATCCAGGAGCAGTCCACCGGCATGGGCATCGTCCAGAAATGCTTTCGTTTTAAAGCTGTAGTGTTAACCCAGGATGGCCAGAGAGAAGATTTTTTCGACACAATCTTACAGAGGTGAATAATCATTTGAGATTTATTCCATTCCTCAGTTTTTTTGAGACCCAAACCTCCCTCATGAATAGGACTGCAGACCCTATCCCAACTCACTTTTGCTCCACCTTTGGAGTTTGCATCTCCTTTCCAAAGGAAACTAGTGAGGATAGATTGGATTCGACTATGAACTGAGACCGGCAGAATAAAATTGTTTGTCCAGAAAGCTTGGATTGCAAATAACACAGAACGAATCAACTGAACACGACCCGCTAATGAGAGAAACAGATTCGTCCAGCAAGTGATCTTTGAAGAAATTCTGTTGAGTAGAGGAATGCAGTCATTATGGCTTAGTCTAGAAGAAATTAATGGAACCCCCAAGAATTTTACAGGCAGGACACCATGAGTTATAGCAAAAGTCGAATCAAACCAGTGCGTTAAAGTACTAGAACAATTATCGAAGAAGACCGTGCTTTTAGCCATATTTGGGCGAAGACCACTAACCTCCGAGAAAGTGGCCATGCAATGCATTAGGTGAGATACCGATGGATTATCACCTCTAGAGAAAAGTAACACGTCATCCGCATAGAAGAGGTGTGTAAGTTTTAGGTCCTTACATTGCCAATGATATTTGAAGTTATCGGGCACTTTAGCTAGCAAAGTTGACAAAACGTTCATAGCTATGGAGAACAAATATGGAGAGATTGGATCCCCTTGACGGATACCCTTCCTACCATCAAACGAGCCACACAGAGACCCATTAATCTTGACAGAGTAGTTTGTGGTTGAAATGCACATGTAAATCCATGTAATGAATGTATCCGGGAATTTATGCATTTTAAGAGCTTGGACGATAAAATTCCAAGAAATTGAGTCGAAAGCCTTATGGAGGTCCAATTTTAAAGCACATTTTGGCGCCCCACTATCCCGTTGATAACCCCTGAACAATTCTTGGGCCATCAAAATATTATCTGAAATTGTACGGCCAGGAAGAAAAGCAGACTGCGAAGCATTTATAATATTCGGCATGACTAGCTTGATAAGAGTAGCAATAATCTTCGCAATACATTTGTACTGAATAGTGCAGAGGGAGATAGGTCTGAAGTCTTTCATTGAAGTAGGGTTTTTAACCTTTGGAACTAGAGCAATAGTAGTGTCATTCGTTGATCTGTGTAAGGAAGAAGTAGCAAAGAAATGCTTAATTGCTTTGCAGAAATCAGTTCCGACAATGGTCCAGGTAGATAAGAAGAAATCGACAGTGAAACTATCTGGGCCTGGTGCCTTATTTTTCCCCATTGTTTTTAGAGTTTTCAGGATAAGATCATCTGTTACTGGTGCCTCCAACGAACAAGATTGATTCGGTGAAATGTGCGCACATGGAAGATCATCCAACGTGCTTTCACGAAGCTGTTGAGACGCACCTAAAGTGGTTGAGAAATAATCTGTGGCCACTTTCGAAATATTTTTGTGCCCTGAAACAAGAACCCCAGCATCATTTTCTAGGGCCATGATCTTATTCGTGTTCCAATTAGACTTCGTTTGATTGAAGAAGAATTTATTATTACCGTCTCCCACTGTAAGCCATTTTATTCGGGATTCTTGATGAAGAAGCTGCTCCTCTTCGTCTAGAGCCTTTTGTAGCGTAGCAATGGCCTGACTTTCCAGATGAAGAAGTGCCACATTTTCACAATCAGAGATGAGCAAATCCTGGACCTCTTTGAGGGCATCCCGTCTTTGAGAGACGGTATTATGCACATTTCCATGAGAATGATTCAGGGCAATAATAGCTCGTTGAACTTCTTTCAATTTCTGATTTAATATTGCCATAGGGTCGCCATACCACTGAGAAGACCATGCCTTTTGTACTGTTTCCTGAAAACCATCAACCCCTGTAAGGAAGTTATTGAATTGGAACGCTTTCTTTATTTTTTCCAGGTGTGATGGTAGAGAACAAATTAATGGACAATGATCCATAATGCCTTTGTTCTTAACCATTACAAAAGCTTCTGAAAGAATGGTGAACCAATCTTTATTCCCTAGCATATGATCTAGGCGCTTGTGAATTAGCAAAGTTTGCTTGTTATTCCAGGTGTACAGAGAACCAACTGTTCTGATGTTTCCTAGGCCTGATTTGTTTACACAGTTTGAGAAATCTTGCATTGCCGTAGTCCAGTAATCGCGTCCCCCTCTAGCCTCGGTAAGAGACAAAATTGAGTTAAAATCTCCATTTACACACCATGGCATGGTAATATTGTGACTTAAGTTTTCAATTTCCTGCCACAAAGAAACACGTTGATGAGGTTTATTAAAAGCGTAGACAAAGGTAACACAAAAGGTAAGTTTCGTTTCCAAGAAAGTGACGAAACAGGTTATCTGTTGAGCCGATTTGACATGAGCTCGAACTGTCCAGATTTTTGGATCCCACACTACCCAAACACGTCCGTAATCATGAGCCTCATAATTAAACATCCAATTCCAATTCCTGTTAATGCTTCTTGAAATAGAAAGAGAGTTTTCCATTCGAACTTTAGTTTCAACTAAACCCATTAAAGAAACCTTATTGACTGAAAGAAAATTTATGACCTCCCTCTGATGTGGGCCTTTATTGAGACCTCGGACATTCCAAATTGAGAAATTCATCATAACTGTTTAGGTGGTGTTCCCAATCCTGCTAGTCTAGAGCTTTTCTTGTAGGAAACCTTAGTGAAACCAGTCGTATCCACAACATTTTCACTGTTCGCCGGTTTAGGAATGTTAAGAACAACCTCCAGGAGATTATTCTTCACAGGTGATTTTCCGTTTTTGCGCTTTCTTCCTGGCGAAATTGTGAAATCTGGTTCCTCCGATAAATTCGACAAAGCTGCAAAACCATTTTCCACAGCAATTGGTATAGCGTCAGTGAGCAATAGATTCTCATCCAATTGCATTTTTTCGTGTTCATCACAATGATTTGTTGAAACTGATGGGAGAGTATCAAATTCCTCCAAGTCATTAGCATTTTCAATTTCTTTTAAAATATCATCGTCATCCATCACAACTTTGCAGCCACAAAATTCACCTACAACGTACGGAACCATTTCCATATTCCTTAGGTGCGCCTCCTTGAGTGAGGTTTGAAAATCTTTTGTGTTTGACATTGATGCCGAGGCACCACTAGTAGGCTGAGTTCTAGCTTTTTTGTGGACTCTCTCCGGGTTATTTACACAGCGTGCAAGAGAGTGACCAAAACATTTGCAAAGGCTACATGAATAAGGAAGTTGAGGGTATTGAATTTCTATCTTTTCTTGCTCTTCTACTCCTTCCACATTCAAGACATTAACCCAAACAAAATCTGGCCTAGGGGATGTATAAGCCAGATCGACTTGAACATTAGCATATTTGAGAGGCTCGAACCTTGACGTGGCAGTGTCGAATTTGAGTGGTTTTCCTACCGCCTTTGCAATTGCTGACAAACTTTCTTTCGACCATAGTGAGTAAGGGACATCAACCAAACGTATCCAACATGGAACTTTGTCAACTACATTCCTTTTAAATTTTGAACCCTCCATCCATGGCAACAAATAAAGAGTCCTTCCACCCATTTGAGCCGTGTTTAAATTTAAAGCATCATTCCTTGCCGCCAAGCTGTCAAAACGGAAAGTGTAGTATCCTTTCAAACTGTAATACACACCAGTTAAGCCCTTGTTTTGCCACAATTTGTGCGCCTGCTCTCGAACAAATTTGAATGAAAAATTTCCCCCAATAAAATGCCCAATTATACTAGTTTCCCATTGTTTTTTAGCACGAACCAAATATTCTTTCGAGAAATTTACTGAAGCCGTTCCATCATCATTATATGTAATTGCAGCCTCATTATTTTCTTGAGCACATGGGGTTGGTTCCATAACATTTTTTGAAACAACTTTACTCCAACTGACAGTTTTTTTCACAACATTCACTGTTTCCCCATTAGTCATCCTTGAAGGTTCAATTACATCTAGATTTTTTGCCTGCTCTAAAGCATTTAGAGAGGGAGGGTGAGAAGCATTACCAGAGGTGTGATTTCCTGGCAAAGAGGTCACTTCATGTGGCGAATGAGCTTTAGTCTCTAACCCTCCATGAGATCCCCTGGATGAGATCTCAGCTGAAGGTCCAGTTTGCGGCTGGACAGACCCCTCATTAATAATCAAGTTGATTTGTTCTCTCATCCTAGCTTGGGTTTCAGGGGAAAGAGGCTCTCCCATTACTTCATTTGCTTGCAGCTGTGAGTGATATGTAGTAGCAGAGATACCATAGTTTTGACCAACAAAAGCAACAAACTCCTCCGAGTTCATGGACCCTGAATTTTCTGAGTTCCTAGAGCCCATCAGAGTTCACAGATCTGAGCTAAAAGTGGTATAGATGAGAAGAGGAGAATGAGAGGGTAGAGAAAAGAAAGAGCGTGGCAAACGTGCGATGATAAAATGTAAAGGAGAGGTGGTCAATTAAAGGTGAAAAGAGTTTTCCGATGGGATCTTAGAGAGAAAAGCATTGTTTCGTCACATTTAGTCGCCTTTTCCAAATCAAGAAAAATAATGTAAGTCGGAGCAGATCACAAAGAAATCTTGAGTTCTTGTGTAATTAAAATGAACGAAAACAAAAGTTGGAGGTTAAATAGTAAATTGAGTAGCTTATTTATCACTTTCCTAGTTATACTCGTATATATAATAAACGTAAAAAGAAGGATCTTTTCTAAGAATTTGATAGTCAGAACGTACGGCCAAATAAATAAATAGATGAAAATCGTTGGATCAAACATAAAAGAATATTCTATATTTTAATATATAAAATAAATATTGTATTTATATTAAAATACAAAAAAATATATGTCAATGATTTAAATCAAGTATAATCGGATTTTTATATCGAATATGATTATTAATGTAGGTTTTCTACATTAAATAGTACTATCAATGTAAAAATTCGTAATTGGATTTTTTTCTTTATATCTTGAGTGTTTTCTTCGGAAAATTACTAAAATAATCATATTTGAGCATGTCTGGCCCTATTTACCGATCTAATACGGCGTTTCGTGTGAAGTATCAGTGGCTAATACGACGTTTCGTGTGCCGTATCAGCAGCTATTACGGCGTTTGGTGTGCCGTATCAGCAGCTAATACGGCGTTTGGTGTGCCGTATCAGCGTCGATACTTCACACGAAACGCCGTATCAATACTGATACTCTTACAGGCCCCGCCAGGGGTACAAAACTTTTAACCTAATACGTTACACCAAACGCCGTATCTCGATATTGCGGCACATGAAACACTGTATCAGATGATGATACGGCACACGAAACGCCGTATTTGAAGGATACGGTGCACGCAATACCATATCCCATCGGTATTTAGGATCAACTTTTCCAGAATCAGTAATTTGGGCTAATTTTCCCAAAAATAATTATTTTGGGCCTTCACCCTGTTTTCGTATGGATAATAATTGTTGAATTAGAGTTTCACATGAGTTGTAAAATCATCCAAATCTGATTTCTAGATCCCAAGATAAAGTCCAAATAGTAAATATGAATTTTTTTTATCCAAATCTTTTTAAATTATTTTCACGAAATAATTTTACTGACACATTTTAACGACGTTATATAATTTTTAAAATCAATATTTGAATCACTAATTAAATATTTAAATGATGTTTAAAAAAAATTAAATATTTAAAGGATTTATATACAATTTCCAAAAAAATTCATTGAGATTCAAAAAAAAATTCACAAAATTTATGAGATTCAAAAACAGATTCTTGAAATTTATCATAATTGTTTTATAGTTTCAGACAAATTGTTGTTTGCAATTGATTTTTTGAAATGACGAAGTAATATAAAAAAAATATTTGAAAAAATTTTCAATTTTGAAATTAATATTTTAAAGTAGTTCCATCGGTTCTCGGTATAATTTGTAGTTTGCTTAACCCCTTTTTGGTTATACTCTACTTTTGGTTATCCGTCATTCACAACCATTAGATCTTCAACTCAAATAGATCATCATGACTGTTAGATACAATAATACTAAAACTTGTTATATATAGAGGTCTAAGTTTCGATTTCCGCCAATAAAATATTAATATAAATTTAATACTAAAAAATTATTATATACGAAGATGTAAAGTGTTAGGTCCGTTAAGATTGTAGAAGGGGGTTGAATACAATCTATACATTTTATCAAAATTTGTCCGGTAGAATAAAATTTAATTAATATAAATTATTGTGGAATTAATTGAAACAAATTCAAGTTAAATATAACGATATATTAAATATGAGGGTTGTTACAAAATTAGTAGAGTGTTATCAAGTTAATAAAAACCAATTAGAAAATCCGACATGAACTTTTCTAATTTAGTTAATAAAAAACAAGATTTGAACTAGGAAAATTAATTCGCTAGTAGTAAGAGGGTCACAAATAATTAAGTTCTAATGGATACAATCTTTGAAACAAAGAACTCAAGAATTTATTGCAATTTAAGTCTCCTTGAATGAGCTTTAAAGATGAGAGAGATATGATTCTGTGTGTAAGTCTTTTTCTTTTGTCTGTGTTGATATTTCTGGTCTGGCCGCCAACAACTATTTATATAGACAAGTGAACAAGACCTTCTGTCTATTTCTTGAACGAACTGCTTCGGTATGACTAAGTTAGTCATATTTAAAACTCGGTATGACTAGCTGTATTCTTGTATGACTAAGAAGCCTTATTGTATGACTAAGCAGCCTCCTTGTATGACTAGTTGTTCTCTTGTATGACTAGCAGTCTCCTTGTATGACTAGTTGTTCTCTTGTATGACTAGTCAGTCATATAAGCTTAAATGCTTTAGCATGACTAACTAATTATTTTAACTAACATGACTAACAAATGTCTTGAATAACTAATAATTAATTAAACATTTAAACATTTACTAACAATATGATTAATACATTAATTCTAATTTAATTCATATGATAATTAGTTTAATAAATAAATTAATTCTGATAGAATTAATTTATCAAATAAATCAATTAAATGATATTATAAATTAAAGGAGAATTAACCTAAAATCATTTAACAACCAATATCAATTGTGAAAAGCAATAAAAATAATGAAGAGCTTTCACCAAATTTTCTGTTGACACTCGATGTACTATCGGGTTCATGAGCGACTAACTTCAATGATTGTTCTTCATTTTTGACTGTATAATGTGGTTCTTTCTCTTTTCTCATCTTTGTTCACTCTTCTGTACTCTATATGATCTTCATCTATCACTTGAAAAATCTCTATCACTTTAAATGAATCGGCTTGCTCCAATGCAGAGTAAGTGAATCTTCTTCCAGTGTAAAACATCAAAACTATAAATTGGCTTTCTTCTTTCTTCTGACAGATAATACTTTTATGAGATTCCTGTGACAGTTCATATGATTATTTACTGTTACAAACTAATTTAAGTTGAGTTGGATCCTCGAACTACAAACAGGTTGTGTCATATGCCTTTCAATCTCCCCCTATTTGTTTGTTAGACAATAACAAACAAATACCTAGAGGCTAACTCAACTAACTCAACTTAAACAAGTGAAAGATAAAACATTAAGTGCAAGTAAATAATGAAAGAGTTATGGTTTATATTTAACATTTTCCAGATTCAAACATAAAGATAAATACAAGATAGATGATCCTCTAGACTGGTCATATAAGACAATTAACCTATCTTGTTCTATTTAGGCTCTAAAGATATAACATGTAGAGCAATTCTTCAATTTGATGTGCCTTGATCACTTAACTCTCATTCTTCTGGTTCTTCTATGACTGACAGCAACTTTTGCATTTCAGAGTCGTAGAGACGCTCTCTTTCAGATGTTATGGCTTTAGGAAAGATAGGTTGAAGTCCAAGTTTCTTTCTCAGTTCACCTTGGAATCTTTTATAATCATCAATGTTTGTCTGTGCATAAGATTTAATATGATCTGCAGCTTCTCTCTTTGCTTGAGATGGAAACCCATGAGTTTTGAGAATATGCTCAATGTATACCAAGTGCTTGGCAGTATATAGATACAATGCCTCTGTATTAAGGTGACATGTCTGGAGTATGTTACCTGTGAGAAACTTTACTTGACTAGGCTCCTCTATTACTTCTGGACCAGCCCTTTCAGCAAATTCTTTAAGTTTCTCTTTTAGCAATATACCCAGTTCAAAAGATGTTCTCACCTTTGGCCTAAGAACCCAAAGCTCTGTCAACGATCTATCATAAAAGAACTGAAGAGATACTCTAAATGTTCCAACTCTTTGATAATCAACAAAAATCATCAACTCGTCAATTCTGATGTCAACCTTAGCAGATATCCTGAGAATTTCTCTATTCAAAGCATCTATGTACAATTGATTGGTTGAATTAACCTCTTTGAACTTATCAAATATAGCAATTAGATCACGATTATCATATTCAGCAATTTGAGGTGTGTCTATTATTCTTTTAGCGTAATCCCATTTGTCACCAAGTTTATACTTAATATACCTTTTTCATTTTTGTACCTCAAGAGCATGTTGACGTTGCAATGCTTCCTCTTCTGCTTTCTGAATCTCTAAATTGTGTTCAATCATCTCAGTTGTCTTCTGAAGCTTGTCTTCTCTCATTAACAAATTAGCTTGCTGCTTTTCAAGTGATGCTTTAAATTCAGGATCCACTGGTGCTTATTCTTCCCAGTGACCAAGATCTTGTCAGGTTCCTCTTCACACTCACCAGGGAACTTCAAATCAGCAATATTAGCGAAAACATCAAAGTCATCTGGTTCACCTGTGTAGTAATCTTGAGTTTCTTCCTCTTGAAAGGCTTCAACTACTTTCTTCTTCCCCTTATCACTCATATTCCCCTTATCACTCCTAGATTTATCCACTCCTCCTCCTCTTGGTTTCTCCCCCTTAGTTGAGGGATCCTCTACTATTTTATCAGTTGCACCAACTTCAGGGTCTCGATCATCACCATCTCTACCTGTTCTTGCAAAGAATTCCTGCTCTTCTTCTGTGGGGGTGTGAATTCTACTGATGATATTATACAAGTGCTTCAGCCCCTTACCTTGATGTACATTCTGCCTTTCAATCTGATCAAGATGATGTTCAGTGGATATCTGATTCTTATGTACTTTAGTCTAAAGGTCTTCAACTTTGTTAGAGATATCAGTGATAAGTTGATCTTGTGCAATTGTAACATCTCCAGAATAGAAACTGCTTGTTGTTGAGAGAGTTTGAGAGTGTTAATCTTGGTGTTGAATACTGTCTTCATGTTCTCAATGTCATTCTTTATCATTACAAGCTGATTATTGACAGAGGTGGATGAAGAAGACCGTTCACCCACTTGTGCTCAAAGTGATCGTGTTTCAACTTTGATTTCTTCAAGTTCCTTTTCTAGAGCTGCTATTTTTTCAAGTAATGAGAGAGTGTATGTGTCAGTGTGTGCTCTCACTTGAATTTCACTCTGTGTTTCGCTCACCTGACGTGTATGTGTTTCACTCAGTTTTGAGGTGGTCCTTACATCACTCCTCACAATTTCCTTAGCTGCTCCAGAAGTTGTACCTACATGTAAAATCACCCTAGCCTCCTCTGGGAAGGTCAGTGGTGGTGCAATGGGAGTTTGCAAATCCCGATCCTCAGTCATTTCTATAATCTCATTTGGATTTGATGTCTGAATTGCTTCAGTGATAGAAAGACCAAGTTGCCTTCCACTTTCTCCACTCGAAACTGCGAGTGGAAACTCCCTTAAGGGATCCAGGTATGTTCCACCTGAGAGGGGAGATGATGATTCTATTATAGGTGGCAAAGAATCAAGATTTCCCTCATAGACCTGTGAAGGCCCCTCTACCGTAACTATGCAGGCACTGTATCCAACCTATTGTGCTCTCCTTGCATTGTGTCCTCATCTTCATCTAAAGTTAAGTTTCCCCCATTGTGAGTAACAGGGGTGTGCTTGACTCTATACAAGGTGCCACGGCCCTATGGCAAATTTCAATAGTTTCATCCTGTTGAGAGGAAGAAACCAGTAACTGTTTATCGGACATATCAATGTCCAAATTCTGTTGGGAGGAAATGGATAGGCTTATAGATGCCTCAGTTTCAGTTCTACGTTTCTTTAGTAAAGGCAGAGCTATGGGTTCACATATATCAACACTACTACACTTACTTCTTTTGGCTAGAAATTTCTTTCTGACTTGATAGTATTTACTAAATCTAGACTTTTTGTTTTGCTCTTTGACTTGGGTTAGAGGTTGTGGTTCTACAACCTCTTGGTCAGCTCTATCAACCACTTGGGTTTCAGAAGTAAATTGAGATTGAGAAGTAGTTTCAGGGTTAGAAAGCAATACCTGATCATCAGTATCTGTAGTAGTCTCGATAGGAGTGGATTGTTCCACTTGAGGTTGAAGTTCAACAACAGGTGCAGGTACAGGTTGCTTTTCTTGTTGCTTTTCTGATTGTTGTTCAGGTATGACTAGAAAGTTTATGAAATTGGACATATACTGAGTAATGACCACTGGAACATTTGGAAACTTTCTAGACTTGTCTAACCTAACAAACAAATCTTCGTCTTCGATCTCTCTTCGCAATGCAATAAAGAAGTCTAACAGTTTCTCTCGACATCTGTCTTTTCTTTAAAGAAATCTAGTGGTTGTGGTACCTGACACCTCAGAACGACTATTAAGAAAAGGACCGTGTAGCTCAATAAGAACAAGATGATTAGAGATAAGAGTCAGGAAACGAGGATAAAAACACACAACCTTATTACCCTTATCATGATCATTTTTAGCTGACACTAGCCTTCTTATCATGACATTCCAAAGTAAATTGCCAATATTGATTCTCCGATTGTGAGCAACTGCAAAACCAATATAATGTACAAGAGAGGTAAGAATACTGAAATTGCTTTTTGTAGAATTGACAAATACCTTGGAAACGGTGTCAAAGAAGTAGTCCCATTCTTGAACCAAGTTCCCTTTTTTTAATCTAGATAGGTCTATCTCCCCTTGATGATTGATATTAATGAAAAAGTTTGTCAATTCAGCATTAGAGGGTACACCTACAAAGTCTTCAGTTGGAAAGTTGAGAACGGTATTTAGTACTGATTCATCCACTGTGTATTGATTGTCACCAACAGTAAAGGTGAAAGATGATAAATCATTGGATATGACAGCAATGGACCACATCAAACGCAAAGGATCAATTCTCAAGGGAGCATTAGCAGTGATCGCAGTACTAATAATAGAATGCTCATTCAAAAATTGAATCCACGGCCTAAAACGTTCAATCGTACAACTTTCGGTATCAAAATACCCGATTAGATTGTGCTTAGCAAGCTCAATATTGTCATCAACATTGTCACTAACATTATCAGCCATTTTACACAATTTTTATCCTTCAAAATCAACAGATTTCAACCAATTTAACTAATTAATCCAAATTTTTCAAAATTAAAATTATTTAACAATTAATTAAAAATTCGAAAAATTCCAAAGTTCTTAGATAAATCTGAAAAATTCAAGGAAGGATCTATATACTCACACAAACACACAGTCATTTTCGTAGTTCAAGAATCGAAGCCAATGTTCGATTGTTTCAGATTTTACGAAATGGGTTTTGAAAACTCTAAGTGCTCAAAACTCAACCAAATCGCATGATTCAACAGCTAAAACATAGATAATCACTCAAGTAATCGATCTCAGTTACCAATTTTGTGTTTAGTTATGAAAATCGAAGAAAAAAATGGGTATCAATTTGACTTGGGAGGTTGTGTATATTGTATGTATATATTGCTTGTAAAGCTTCTCAGACTTAACTCGAGAAGTGAAATTTTGTTATGACTAAGAAATATTACTAAGTAGTTATCTAATATATGACTAACATTTATTCTAATATGACTAAGATTAAATCATATATGACTAAAGAAAATTCGGTATGACTAATGGGTTAGTCATACGAGAGTAAGGGCTAGTCATACTAGAGTAAATATACTAATATGACTCAACATATATGACTAATATTATGTACTAATATGACTTAACAGGTATGACTAATTTTTGTACTAATATGATTAGAGACAAAATCGATATGACTAATATTCAAAAGTGCTTTTAAAATAATGAAATTTTCAATAAAAATAGATCTCTCACAACTTTCAACTAGTAAAATTTGAGTAAAATATTTTTAGAGAAAATAAATTATTCTAAAATATAAGAAGTATGTAGAGAAATATTAAGAAGATTATGGCAATAATTTGAGAATTTACAAGCAAGAAATTAAGTTGATAAAATAATTATACAAGTGATTTTCATAATAATTCCTAACAAAATAATCACTCATAAATTATTAAAGAGCAACCGTCAGATATTAACTAAGTTAATTATTAGGACTATTCAACATACCCAATTCACCAACAATTCTGGTGAATGTGGATTCATCAAGAGACTTAGTAAAAATATCTGTTGTTTGTTCTTCCGTGGGTATAAAATGTAACTCTGCAGTACCATTCATGACATGCTCTCTAATAAAGTGATACCTGATGTCGATGTGCTTGGTCCTCGTATGCTGCACAGGATTGTTGGAGATAGCTATGACACTTGTATTATCACAAAAAATTGGAATCTTGTCTAATACAAATCCATAGTCACGTAATTGATTCCTAATCCACAAAATCTGAGCACAGCAGCTTCCAACAGCGATGTATTCAGCTTCGGCTGTTTAGTTGGAAATCGTTTTCTATTTCTTGCTGTACCAGGAAACCAATCTTCCACCTAGGAATTGATAACTCCTAGAGGTGCTTTTCCTATCTACAACACTTCCTGCATAATCTGAATCTGTATATCCAACAAGGTTAAAATAAGATTCTTTAGGGTACCAGATACCTAAGTTAGGGGTACCCTTAAGATATCTCAAGATTCATTTAACAGCCACGAGTTGCACATCTCTAGGATCCGCTTGGAATCTTGCACACAAGCATGTAGCATACATAATATCTGGTCTACTTGCAGTGAGATAAAGTAATGAACCTATCATACCTCTGTAGCTTGTGACATCTACCTTTGTAGAATTTTCACATGCTCCAAATTTAACAGCTATAGATGATGGTGTTCTTGCTGAAGATAAGTCCTCCATTTGATATTTCTTGAGGAACTCTTTGACATACTTGGATTGACAAATAAGAATTACGTCTGATCTTTGACTTACTTGTAATCCAAGAAAGAACTTCAGCTCACCCATCAGGCTCATCTCAAATTTACTCTGCATTAGATTAACAAATTTCTTGCACAAGAGATCATTAGTAGACCCAAATATTATATCGTCCACATATATAGACTTGGACTAGTATAGTATCATTCTTATATTTCTTTGTAAAGAGATTTTTGTCTATGACACCTCTAACAAAACCATTTTCAAGTAAGAATTCAGAAAGAGTGTCATACCATTTTCTTGGCGCTTGCTTAAGACCATAGATAGCCTTGAAGAGAAATTAGACATAGTCCAGAAGATCTAGATCCTCAAAGCCAGGGGTTGTTCCACATAAACCTCTTCATCCAGCTTACCATTTAAAAAAGCACTCTTGACATCCATTTGATAAACCTTAAAGTTTGAGAATGCTGCAAATGCCAAGAATATTCTGATATCCTCAAGTCTAGCCACTGGTGCATAGGTTTCATCATAATCAATTCCTTTAGCTTGGGAATAACCATAAGCAACCAGTCTTGCTTTGTTTCTAGTCACAGTGCCATCTTCATCCAGTTTATTTTTGAATACCCACCTAGTATCAACCACTTTCTTGTCCTTAGGTCTGGGTACCAGCTTCCACACTTCTTATTGTTTAAATTGATTGAGTTCATCTTGCATAGCAAGCACCCAGTCGGGATCAGAAAGAGCTTCCTCAGTTTTCTTAGGTTCCATTTCAGACAGAAACCCTGAATAATTACATTGATTTTGTTAAGCTCTTCTAGTTCTAACACCAACATCTGGATCACCAAGTATTAGCTCAAAGGGGTGAGCTCTATTCCAAACAGTCTATCTGGGAAGATTAGATCTTGATGATTAAGCCTTATTCTTCATTGTGATGTTGAGTATGACCAGTTGATTCTTCATTATCTCCCCCTGAGTTGTTGCCAGGTTGACTTGATGATTATTTAGGAGTGTCAGTGTTAACTCGAATAACTTGTAGAAGGGGGGGTTGAATACAAGTTATATAATCGTGTCTGATTTTTGCTTGATTAGATGAACAAGAACAAATGAATGAATTAAACTTTGTTTGTATTAAATAAATCAAATACAAACTCTACCAAAGGTGTACAATACCTTTAGCAGCTGCTGACAATACAAATCTCTCTCTCTCGAATACAAACCTTATGAACTTACTCGTATTCGTTCTTTTTACAATGATATATAGAGAGTATTTATAATGCTACCTATCAACTAATAACATAATTATAATCTATCTATGACAATGTTCTGCCGTCAAATTGATAGTTTCCATCAGTAGAGAATTCGTTTCCTTCAAGATATCTTCTTGCTTGTTCTCCAAAACAAAGATCCTGTTTTATAGCACTTGCCAGTTTTTGTAGCATCCATAATGACATCATCAGTAACACGACTGATATCAGGATTTCCCATTGCATCAGGATCTGATCATCCCATCAGTATTTGATCAGGATCTGACTTGATGTATCAGGATCTGCTCTTAGTTCCTTAAATGTAGTCTTCGACGCACTGTTCCTGACTAAACTCTACAGATTACTGTCTAACACATATATCCTATACAAAGTGTTAAATCCTTTATAAGATCAGGATATACAAGAAGTATTATCAAATTCTATTCTTAACATCACAACTCATGAATTATTCCTAACAATCTCCCCCTATTTATGCATTAGAATCTGAAGCATAAATCTAAGTTGTAGATGTCAAAACATATAACAATACAACCAGAATAGAATTTATTTATGAATTTAAGATCATGAAGTTAAGTACCTCCTTCTTCTGATGTAGACACATGTATCTAGTACTAAGAAGAAAGAATTCAACTATTTGATGCTTCTTTTACTTTACCACTTCCATGATGAAATTTACCAACTATGTCACCCTTAGTTCTGCTCCCAGTCTGTTTATCTCCCCCAGTCTGTTGTTGTTGTCTCTGAATTGTTTTTATCTCCCTCTTTTTGACATCAGCAACATTAATTCCAAGAGATTCATTAACAAAACAAATGAGATTCATCAGAACTGCTTGATTGTCCATAATAGTGACTTGGATATCTTCAAGAATCTAAAGTCTCGATTGAATATCAATTTAAGATTTCTGAATGTTCCATAGAATTTCAGAATTGACTTCAATGTTGGAAGTGCTTGTTGTATCTTCAGACTTAGATTAAGAAATAACCTTATCTTCAATCCTTGTAGAAGAAGTTGCCTGTATAGAATGATATTCAAGTAATAATACTTGAGTATAAGTACAAACATTTTCATCTTTCTGATCTGAAGCTGAAGTATGATCATCATGTCCTTCACCAGTATTCTGTGCACTAACATCTACAAATCCTGACTCCTCCTTAGATTGATCAGATACTGTTGATGTCTCAATTCTAACTGATATTGGAAGTACATAAAAAGGAATACTAGGATCATTTGGAATATCTTCTGGTACTGGTTGAGTAGAAGTTTGTCTTAGCCTTTCACCTCTTCTGTTGATGATTCCTGCAAGCCTTTCTTTTTGTTTCTGAGCTTTAACTTCTGGCTTTGCATTGTGATGTGCTAAGTCATTCTTCTCATACATCTTGACAAAAGAATAAGTACCAGCATCCATACCAAGATTTTCAGACCAAGATTCAGGAAAAACCTAATCCCAGAAATCAAACGAGGGTGGTTTCCTAATTTTATCTCCCTCACTATGGAGTTGATCATCCATACCCTCATTATAACAACCCGAATATTTTTGAATAAATTATTATTATTTATTATTATTATTTTGCGTTGACGATAGATTTGACGAGCGAAGAAATATTCGCATATTATTTTATTATATTTGGAATGTGATTTATTTAAATTTATGGATGTGTTTAAAATTTTTGTGGATTTAATTAATGTGATTTAAATTGCTACGTGATTATGTGAAATTGTGTATATGTGCTTTCGTGATGATTTGTGTAAGCTGTGGAGGTCGATGCATTTTCATTTGTATTTGTAGGATTTAAATATGTTTAAACCCTGCATTATTGGTCTTCTAAAATTTTTATAAAATCATCAGGGTTGTTAAAAATCCCAAAATCTTTTGTGATATTATCTTTATAATATTATTTAGTTTTTAAAATGGTTGGGTGAATTAATTTGGGTGTTTCGGTATTTTAAAATGATTTTAAGAGTTTTATTGTATTTAAAGGATCAAAACTTGTAAAATTCATATTTAATTCATTTTTGATCCGAAAAATATTTTAAAAATATGTGCGTGCTCGTAATTTTATATTCTTTATCTTAAAAATGAAAAGTGTAAATTTTATGGAAGGTCTTATTTAAGTATGATTTATAGAAGTCGTTTTATTAGTGTGTATTGGGCCGAGAGGATTGCTAGTAGTATAATTGTATTGGGCCAAGCCCACTATCACCAAAAAACAAACACAACCATTGAGAGAACTCTAGAACAGGGGGAGAGAATTCGGGAAAGAATAGAAGAGAGATTGGGAGAGAAATGGAGAGAGATTTAAGAGAAGAGATTGGGGGAAGAGAAATTAGAGTAAATTAGCTTATATACATATATATATATATATATATAAGTGTGTGTGTGTGTGTGTGTGTGTGTGTGAGCGTGCGTGGACAGCATGACAGCAGTTGGGCGTCGGCGGTGATGTGGTATGTGTGTGTTTATGCTAATTGTGTGTATATATGTGTTATATATATCTATAGTTATAAAACTGCTACTGTAAACTGATCATTACAGACTCGTTTCTTGTCGGATTTTAAATCCAATTACATATTTGGATTCCTTGCGAAAAAATAGGTGGAATAGGCTCTTGAATCATGTCAATCGGATTAAAAACGAAGGAATTATGGGCGGTCAAAGTTGCGCCATTATAGTTGACCTCGAGGAGAGAGATTTTTCTGGTGAAGATGGTGGCGCTGCGGTGTTCCAGCGGTGGCCGGTGGCGAACCGATTTCGCCTGTATCCGTATCCGTATCCTTGTTTCATTATTTTATTTCCGTAAATTTATTTCGGAAATTATTTATGAATGGTATTTAATTTCCGTAGTTTAATTTTCGAGGAATTTTAAATATACATTATATGCGGGATTGATAAATAGTATAGTGATAAGTATTGGAGTCTGAGTTTTGAGGAATTGAGGATTATTGTAGTTTAAACGATTTTAAAAGTTGTCAATTGTTATTGATGATTCGTACTTGGGTTTAAGTTTTGTAAGTCGAGATATAATTTTTTGTGGAAGTTTAGGATATTGGTTATATTTTGAGTTGAATTGGACTTGTAGGGGCTGAGACCACGTATTTGGGATTGCTTTGTGATTTGTTGAGGGGCTATGACCCCGGGATAGTCCTATTTACGAATACTACATGCCGAAATTTTTCTAAAAATTCCCGATATCTAAAATCTATTTAACTTATCTGAATTGTTATTAATTGAGTAATTAGATTATTGGTTTGCGTAATGATTTAGCTATTTACATAGTATGTAAAAATGAGTTTAAAATTATAAATTGATTTACAGTTTTAAAAGATAGTTATTAATCTATTAATTATTTTAGTTATATTCGAGAATTTGTTTATAGTAGAGTTATTATCTCAGGAATTTATGAATTTTAGCTATAACTTTGAGAAATGCGATGATTGATAGAATTGTGATTTCCGTAGTTTGACTCGTGGGATTTTGACGAATATTTGTAGTTAATTAATTTCTAGAGTCGTAAATGGTTATAGGGTTTGTATTACCCATTTTATAATTATATGTTAATTTCTTACGTGTTTTAATTGAGTCAATGAGCTTAGTTGATTAAGTGATATTCGAGTTTGCTTATGTGATTAATATTAAAATGCCATCAGTATATGTATAATTTCTTATGTGTTTATCTGCGAGGAGTTGAAATGAGATCACGAGTCTTAAATGTCAATATTTAAGTACTTCTGTAATTCTCTTCAACTAGTTCCTCGGGCTTACGAATATCAATGATCAATTGTCACGAGTATAATTAATTTGCTTAGGTGACGTGATCACTGATGTAGCATAAGTAATAGTTAATGCTGGGAGTTGTTTCCTAGGGCTTACGAATAGCAATGATTAGTCGTCACGTGTATCATTAAAATGCGTGAATGATATGGTCATTGTTATAGCGTAAGTAGTAGTTAATGGTAAATGTAAATGATTATGTGTATATGTGTTTACTGCATGTCGAGGCAGAATTTCTTATGTGGTAGTATAGCTGCAAGTCAGGGCAGCATTATTTATTCTTTTATATTGTTTGGAATGTTGATTGGTTGAATTGGGAAAACAGGTGGTTAGTCCATATTACGAACGGGTCATGCCCGATTTTTGGTAGAATTATAGTCGTTTAAGTGTTTATATATATATATATATATATATATATATATATATATATATATGGTATTTCAAGGATTTAAATGTTCTTTACGCTTAACCACCAAACACGCGTGAACTCAATCGGGGAGAATCAAATTCATATATGGCAACTGCAAGTGCATCGGACAAAGAAAGATTAATCAATGATCGAATATCGTGGGACGGACGAAGGAAGGATATTCCTTGTCGCCGAGCGTACTTACTAGCTAGGACCTAAGGCAAGTTATTTAACCATATTTTTTTTTGTTCAGAGTATGCATGTTTTTAAAACATCTATGTTGGTTGCTGGTATATAATATTTAGATTTTTCTTAAAAATGAAAAATCCTGTTTATTATAAATGTTTCCCCAAGATGTTTATTCTATGTTAAAGGTTTTAATATTGATTTTTTTTATATATTGAAGTTTTGTAATTCCTTATATCAAATGCTTTCCTGATCCATTAAATATTTTATTGTCGCTCATTAAAATGATTTGATTTATTAAAGATGAATATTTTTAGAAAAAATTCCTTATACAGGGCTGATCTGTTATCAGTGAGTATAAAGGACTTAAAAATTGAAATGTTTTAATTGTTAATAAATTGATTATAGAGTGGATAAGCATAAGAGGCTATGGGTGGTTCCCCTAGTCTAGCACTTTTTATCAAGCGTAAGAGGCTAGGTTGGTCCTAGTCCAGCACTTTTATTTAGTGTAAGAGGCTAGGGTGGTCCTAGTCCAGCATTAAAGGCCAATGTGTTGCCTCAATGGGAACCCAATTTCAAAGGAATGAGGACTTTATATGGCTGATCACCCGTATTGTCCGTAATTAGGAGATAATAAAAATCAACTTAAATGATTTAATTTCTTTTTAAAAAGGTTTTGTGAAAAGTATTGTTTCAAGATGGTAGAGTTTTATAGAAAGGAATATTGTGGATATTTGAGTTAGTTATTTTCTATATGATAAGATTTGAAAACTCTGTAAAATAATAAGATTAAGGGTGGATAGGAGTTTTTCCCAGTTATTCCCTCCGCAAGTAACATTGTACGTGAAAGTGGAGTAAGAATGATTGGGGGACTTCATGATATTCTTTTTCTCAAAGTTTTATCTGAGATAGTGATGTTTTGTAGTAAATAGAAAAGTGTTATGTGAGGATATAAAAGGGTCTGTTTATGTTAGGAAAAAAGGGTATGAGTAAAGTAGATATATAATGTTATTTTATAAGAGTAGTTGAATATTTTCGCTCACTGTGAATCAAACATCAAATATTTTTGTTGACTGATTTTAAACTAATTCGAGATTTATATTGTCACTGAAGCACTTGTTGCACAGTGACAGTAGAATCGAGAATGAATCAAGATCTTCTTACTGTTCTCTTTTCACCATTGTCAGGCCGGTTTGGCAGCTAAGCATACGAGTGCTTAGCCGACAATAGTGAAATTGTGAATAATTGAGAATTTCTTACAATTGTTTTGGATTTCTAAAAATATTGTTTCCTAGTAGCTGAAGCATCTGTTGCTCAGTGAACGAGGGTTTTTATCAAAGGTTAGTGAAAGCTTCTAAAGTGTAATTCCATAAATTATCCCTTTATCAAAGAATTTTCGTAATAAGGGTTTTATAATGACATCATCCATTCATTGGATTTGAAAACTTCAAAATTATTTTAATAAAGAGGTATACTCTATTATACTTGCTGAGCGCCTTTTTCGCTCATTCTTGCTTTTGTTTTAAATTTAATTTTTCAGAGATATAATAGTGAAGCAGTTGAATTATTTAGCTCGAAGCAGGGCATCTCCATGGACGCAGTGTTGGCGCAGAGGAATATTGGAATAGTCTACTGGACGTATAGTTAGAATGGTATGATTGTATATTATTTGTTGTAATAATTGTTGTATTAGTTATTGTGGCTGTTGTATACCTTATATCAGTGTGATACAAATGGCATAGGTTTTATATAGGGATTGTTGTAATTAGAATTTTGAATTGTAATAAAAGAAGATGTATTAATATTTTGGATTCTTGTTCCTAGTCTATAACCTGAAAAGATTCTTAGGTAAGTTTGGGGTCGGATGTAATGTTTTAGATTTATCTATTTGTAGTGATTATTTATTATTAAGGTTTTTCGCGGTAGTGACCCATTTCCGTTGACCCCCGGATTTGGGGGCGTTACAGGTTGGTATCAGAGCTACAGGTTACAGAAACTAGAAACTAGAAACAAGAGAGAGCGTAGGATTTTATATATATATATATATATATATATATATATATATATATATATATATATATATATATATATATAGTTATGTGAGGGTGTCTAAGCTCACATAGAGTTTGTTTTGGACTATAGGATATAGTACCAATAGGTGGTGAGTCTTTAGAAACTACTATGAGTTATTATCGGGGTAGGGTATCGTGTATCTTAAGACGTTGAGAAGCGATTTTAAGATTAATCGATCGTGCGTTAGAATAGCTAGCGGAGAATGCATAGGTGGAGATCGGGATATTCTTTCTTTTTCATCTATGATTTAATTGATTCTCTTTCAATTGAAAATTTCGTTAGAAGATATATTTCGTCTTCTAAGTTATAATTGTTTTAAAACTTTTGTGTTCACCCAAATGTTGGGTTTCGATTGTGTTAAAGGCTTTCATGATACCTATTTTTCAGGTTTTCCTGAGGCCCTGTCAAGTTTGTTCAAATCAAACTTCCGCCTTTATTTTTCTATTGGTGGATAAAAAAAATTTATTCGTGGTACAGCACTGCTTGCTCGTTATGTGCTAGTATCCTTTTCCCCGTAAATCTTTCTTTCGGGATTAACACCTTTGGAATTTGCTTAGTTTCATCCAAGGTGTGCGTTGGAAAAATCTCTTGTTGTAAGTTGATATTACTTGTTTAACTATAAATTTCTTTTCAAAATTCTTTACTCTGACTGAGTGGAACAACCCTATTATATAGGGGACACAAGGATTATCTGTCTGTGTGATAGAAGTCGGATGGGACGCCATCACTTTTGTGTTGTGCAATACAAGAAGGCTGATTACCTTTAGTATGTCTTATGTAAGACACGTAACATCGGTTCATAAGATCATATTGATCTCTCAGTTATTCTTTTCTAATCTTTAATGATTGCATAACAGCTTTTACTCATGATCACATTGTGTGACATTCGGATTTGTAAGGAATCTATTTTGTTCCAAGATTCCATCGTTTCAGTTGTTTTCAAATCTTTTCTTTGTGACATAACGAATGGCGATATGGTGTCGGTGTTCAGAATTGTTGCTCGGTAAACAGTTGATTAAAGAATAAATCGAGATTTTCTGATTGTTAAGTTCCTCGATCGACATTGCACGTTGAAAGTGGAGTCTGAACAATTTGGGATTTCTTGAGATTCTTTACAATGTTTAATCCGAGACATTATGGATATGGAAGAGTTGAGATTGGATGCGAATCGTTTTAGAACCATGTTCCTTCTTCTGTTGATTCCGAGGACGGAATCCTATTAAGGATGGAAGACTATAACAACCCGAATATTTTTGAATAAATTATTATTTATTATTTTTATTTTGCGTTGACGATAGATTTGACGAGCGAAGAAATATTCGCATATTATTTTATTATATTTGGAATGTGATTTATTAAATTTATAGATGTGTTTAAAATTTTTGTGGATTTAATTAATGTGATTTAAATTGCTACGTGATTATGTGAAATTGTGTTTATGTGCTTTCGTGATGATTTGTATAAGATATGGAGGTCGGTGTATTTTTATTTGTATTTTTAGGATTTGAATATGTTTAAACCCTGCATTATTGGTCATCTAAAATTTTTATAAAATCATCGGGGTTGTTAAAAATCCCAAAATCTTTTGTGATATTATCTTTATAATATTATTTAGTTTTTAAAATGGTTGGGTGAATTAATTTGGGTGTTTCGGTATTTTAAAATGATTTTAAGAGTTTTATTTTATTTAAAGGATCAAAACTTGTAAAATTCATATTTAATTCATTTTTGATCCGAAAAATATTTTAAAAATATGTGCGTGCTCGTAATTTTATATTCTTTATCTTAAAAATGAAAAGTGTAAATTTTATGGAAGGTCTTATTTAAGTATGATTTATAGAAGTCGTTTTATTAGTGTGTATTGGGCCGAGAGGATTGCTAGTAGTATAATTGTATTGGGCCAAGCCCACTATCACCAAAAAAAAACACAACCATCGAGAGAACTCTAGAACAGGGGGGAGAGAATTCGGGAAAGAAGAGAAGAGAGATTGGGAGAGAAATGGAGAGAGATTTAAGAGAAGAGATTGGGGGAAGAGAAATTAGAGTAAATTAGCTTATATACATATATATATATATATATATAAGTGTGTGTGTGTGTGAGCGTGCGTGGACAGCATGACAGCAGTTGGGCGGCGGCGGTGATGTGGTATGTGTGTGTTTATGCTAATTGTGTGTATATATGTGTTATATATATCTATAGTTATAAAACTGCTACTGTAAACTGATCATTACAGACTCGTTTCTTGTCGGATTTTAAATCCAATTACATATTTGGATTCCTTGCGAAAAATTAGGTGGAATAGGCTCTTGAATCATGTCAATCGGATTAAAAACGAAGGAATTATGGGTGGTCAAAGTTGCGCCATTATAGTTGACCTCGAGGAGAGAGATTTTTCCGGTGAAGATGGTGGCGCTGCGGTGTTCCAGCGGCGGCCGGTGGCGAACCGATTTCGCCCGTATCCGTATCCTTGTTTCATTATTTTATTTCCGTAAATTTATTTCGGAAATTATTTATGAATGGTATTTAATTTCCGTAGTTTAATTTTCGAGGAGTTTTAAATATACATTATATGCGGGATTGATAAATAGTATAGTGATAAGTATTGGAGTCTGAGTTTTGAGGAATTGAGGATTATTGTAGTTTAAACGATTTTAAAAGTTGTCAATTGTTATTGATGATTCGTACTTGGGTTTAAGTTTTGTAAGTCGAGATATAATTTTTGGTGGAAGTTTAGGATATTGGTTATATTTTGAGTTGAATTGGACTTGTAGGGGCTGAGACCTCGTATTTGGGATTGCTTTGTGATTTGTTGAGGGGCTATGATCCCGGGATAGTCCTATTTACGAATACTACATGCCGAAATTTTTCTAAAAATTCCCGATATCTAAAATCTATTTAACTTATCTGAATTGTTATTAATTGAGTAATTAGATTATTGGTTTGCGTAATGATTTAGCTATTTACATAGTATGTAAAAATGAGTTTAAAATTATAAATTGATTTACAGTTTTAAAAGATAGTTATTAATCTATTAATTATTTTAGTTATATTCGGGAATTTGTTTATAGTAGAGTTATTATCTCATGAATTTATAAATTTTAGCTATAACTTTGAGAAATGCGATGATTGATAGAATTGTGATTTCCGTAGTTTGACTCGTGGGATTTTGACGAATATTTGTAGTTAATTAATTTCTAGAGTCGTAAATGGTTATAGGGTTTGTATTACCCATTTTATAATTATATGTTAATTTCTTACGTGTTTTAATTGAGTCAATGAGCTTAGTTGATTAAGTGATATTCGAGTTTGCTTATGTGATTAATATTAAAATGCCATCAGTATATGTATAATTTCTTATGTGTTTATCTGCGAGGAGTTGAAATGAGATCACGAGTCTTAAATGTCAATATTTAAGTACTTCTGTAATTCTCTTCAACTAGTTCCTCGGGCTTACGAATATCAATGATCAATTGTCACGAGTATAATTAATTTGCTTAGGTGACGTGATCACTGATGTAGCATAAGTAATAGTTAATGCTGGGAGTTGTTTCCTAGGGCTTACGAATAGCAATGATTAGTCGTCACGTGTATCATTAAAATGCGTGAATGATATGGTCATTGTTATAGCGTAAGTAGTAGTTAATGGTAAATGTAAATGATTATGTGTATATGTGTTTACTGCATGTCGAGGCAGAATTTCTTATGTGGTAGTATAGCTGCAAGTCAGGGCAGCATTATTTGTTCTTTTATATTGTTTGGAATGTTGATTGGTTGAATGGGGAAAACAGGTGGTTAGTCCATATTACGAACGGGTCATGCCCGATTTTTGGTAGAATTATAGTCGTTTAAGTGTTTAAATATATATATATATATATATATATATATATATATATATATATTTTATTTCAAGGATTTAAATGTTCTTTACGCTTAACCACCAAACACGCGTGAACTCAATCGGGGAGAATCAAATTCATATATGGCAACTGCAAGTGCATCGGACAAAGAAAGATCAATCAATGATCGAATATCGTGGGACGGACGAAGGAAGGATATTCCTTGTCGCCGAGCGTACTTACTAGCTAGGACCTAAGGCAAGTTATTTAACCATATTTTTTTTTGCTCAGAGTATGCATGTTTTTAAAACATCTATGTTGGTTGCTGGTATATAATATTTAGATTTTTCTTAAAAATGAAAATTCCTGTTTATTATAAATGTTTCCCCAAGATGTTTATTTTATGTTAAAGGTTTTAATATTGATTTTTTTATATATTGAAGTTTTGTAATTCCTTATATCAAATGCTTTCCTGATCCCTTAAATATTTTATTGTCGCTCATTAAAATGATTTGATTTATTAAAGATGAATATTTTTAGAAAAAATTCCTTATACAGGGCTGATCTGTTATCAGTGAGTATAAAGGACTTAAAAATTGAAATGTTTTAATTGTTAATAAATTGATTATAGAGTGGATAAGCATAAGAGGCTATGGGTGGTTCCCCTAGTGTAGCACTTTTTATCAAGCGTAAGAGGCTAGGTTGGTCCTAGTCCAGCACTTTTATTTACTGTAAGAGGCTAGGGTTGTCCTAGTCCAGCATTAAAGGCCAATGTGTTGCCTCAATGGGAACCCAATTTCAAAGGAATGAGGACTTTATATGGCTGATCACCCGTATTGTCCGTAATCAGGAGATAATAAAAATCAACTTAAATGATTTAATTTCTTTTTAAAAAGGTTTTCTGAAAAGTATTGTTTCAAGATGGTAGAGTTTTATAGAAAGGAATATTATGGATATTTGAGTTAGTTATTTTCTATATGATAAGATTTGAAAACTCTGTAAAATAATAAGATTAAGGGTGGATAGGAGTTTTTCCCAGTTATTCCCTCCGCAAGTATCATTGTACGTGAAAGTGGAGTAAGAATGATTGGGGGACTTCATGATATTCTTTTTCTCAAAGTTTTATCTGAGATAGTGATGTTTTGTAGTAAATAGAAAAGTGTTATGTGAGGATATAAAAGGGTGTGTTTATGTTAGGAAAAAAGGGTATGATTAAAGTAGATATATAATGTTATTTTATAAGAGTAGTTGAATATTTTCGCTCACTGTGAATCAAACATCAAATATTTTTGTTGACTGATTTTAAACTAATTCGAGATTTATATTGTCACTGAAGCACTTGTTGCACAGTGACAGTAGAATCGAGAATGAATCAAGATCTTCTTACTGTTCTCTTTTCACCATTGTCAGGCCGGTTTGGCAGCTAAGCATACGAGTGCTTAGCCGACAATAGTGAAATTGTGAATAATTGAGAATTTCTTGCAATTGTTTTGGATTTCTAAAAATATTGTTTCCTAGTAGCTGAAGCATCTGTTGCTCAGTGAACGAGGGTTTTTATCAAAGGTTAGTGAAAGCTTCTAAAGTGTAATTCCATAAATTATCCCTTTATCAAAGAATTTTCGTAAAAAGGGTTTTATAATGACATCATCCATTCATTGGATTTGAAAACTTCAAAATTATTTTAATAAAGTGGTATACTCTATTATACTTGCTGAGCGCCTTTTTCGCTCATTCTTGCTTTTGTTTTAAATTTAATTTTTTAGAGATATAATAGTGAAGCAGTTGAATTATTTAGCTCGAAGCAGGGCATCTCCATGGACGCAGTGTTGGCACAGAGGAATATTGGAATAGTCTACTAGACGTATAGTTAGAATGGTATGATTGTATATTATTTGTTGTAATAATTGTTGTATTAGTTATTGTGGCTGTTGTATACCTTATATCAGGGTGATACAAATGGCATAGGTTTTATATAGGGATTGTTGTAATTGGAATTTTGAATTGTAATAAAAGAAGATGTATTAATATTTTGGATTCTTGTTCCTAGTCTATAACCTGAAAAGATTCTTAGGTAAGTTTGGGGTCGGATGTAATGTTTTAGATTTATCTATTTGCAGTGATTATTTATTATTAAGGTTTTTCGCGGTAGTGACCCATTTCCGTTGACCCCGGATTTGGGGGCGTTACAGGTTGGTATCAGAGCTACAGGTTACAGAAACTAGAAACAAGAGAGAGCGTAGGATTATATATATATATATATATATATATATATATATATATATATATATATACATATATATATATATATATATATATATATAGTTATGTGAGGGTGTCTAAGCTCACATAGAGTTTGTTTTGGACTATAGGATATAGTACCAATAGGTGGTGAGTCTTTAGAGACTACTATGAGTTATTATCGGGGTAGGGTATCGTGTATCTTAAGATGTTGAGAAGCGATTTTAAGATTAATCGATCGTGCGTTAGAATAGCTAGCGGAGAATGCATAGGTGGAGATCGGGATATTCTTTCTTTTTCATCTATGATTTAATTGATTCTCTTTCAATTGAAAATTTCGTTAGAAGATATATTTCGTCTTCTAAGTTATAATTGTTTTAAAACTTTTGTGTTCACCCAAATGTTGGGTTTCGATTGTGTTAGAGGCTTTCATGATACCTATTTTTCAGGTTTTCCTGAGGCCCTGTCAAGTTTGTTCAAATCAAACTTCCGCCTTTATTTTTCTATTGGTGGATAAAAAAAAATTATTCGTGGTACAGCACTGCTTGCTCGTTATGTGCTAGTATCCTTTTCCCCGTAAATCTTTCTTTCGGGATTAACACCTTTGGAATTTGCTTAGTTTCATCCAAGGTGTGCGTTGGAAAAATCTCTTGTTGTAAGTTGATATTACTTGTTTAACTATAAATTTCTTTTCAAAATTCTTTACTCTGACTGAGTGGAACAACCCTATTATATAGGGGACACAAGGATTATCTGTCTGTGTGATAGAAGTCAGATGGGACGCCATCACTTTTGTGTTGTGCAATACAAGAAGGCTGATTACCTTTAGTATGTCTTATGTAAGACACGTAACATCGGTTCATAAGATCATATTGATCTCTCAGTTATTCTTTTCTAATCTTTAATGATTGCATAACAGCTTTTACTCATGATCACATTGTGTGACATTCGGATTTGTAAGGAATCTATTTTGTTCCAAGAGTCCATCGTTTCAGTTGTTTTCAAATCTTTTCTTTGTGACATAACGAATGGCGATATGGTGTCGGTGTTCAGAATTGTTGCTCGGTAAACAGTTGATTAAAGAATAAATCGAGATTTTCTGATTGTTAAGTTCCTCGATCGACATTGCACGTTGAAAGTGGAGTCTGAACAATTTGGGATTTCTTGAGATTCTTTACAATGTTTAATCCGAGACATTATGGATATGGAAGAGTTGAGATTGGGTGCGAATCGTTTTAGAACCATGTTCCTTCTTCTGTTGATTCCGAGGACGGAATCCTATTAAGGATGGAAGACTATAACAACCCGAATATTTTTGAATAAATTATTATTTATTATTTTTATTTTGCGTTGACGATAGATTTGACGAGCGAAGAAATATTCGCATATTATTTTATTATATTTGGAATGTGATTTATTAAATTTATGGATGTGTTTAAAATTTTTGTGGATTTAATTAATGTGATTTAAATTGCTACGTGATTATGTGAAATTGTGTTTATGTGCTTTCGTGATGATTTGTATAAGATATGGAGGTCGGTGTATTTTTATTTGTTTTTTTAGGATTTGAATATGTTTAAACCCTGCATTATTGGTCTTCTAAAATTTTTATAAAATCATCGGGGTTGTTAAAAATCCCAAAATCTTTTGTGATATTATCTTTATAATATTATTTAGTTTTTAAAATGGTTGGGTGAATTAATTTGGGTGTTTCGGTATTTTAAAATGATTTTAAGAGTTTTATTTTATTTAAAGGATCAAAACTTGTAAAATTCATATTTAATTCATTTTTGATCCGAAAAATATTTTAAAAATATGTGCGTGCTCGTAATTTTATATTCTTTATCTTAAAAATGAAAAGTGTAAATTTTATGGAAGATCTTATTTAAGTATGATTTATAGAAGTCGTTTTATTAGTGTGTATTGGGCCGAGAGGATTGCTAGTAGTATAATTGTATTGGGCCAAGCCCACTATCACCAAAAAAAAAACACAACCATCGAGAGAACTCTAGAACAGGGGGGAGAGAATTCGGGAAAGAAGAGAAGAGAGATTGGGAGAGAAATGGAGAGAGATTTAAGAGAAGAGATTGGGGGAAGAGAAATTAGAGTAAATTAGCTTATATACATATATATATATATATATATATATATATATAAGTGTGTGTGTGTGTGTGTGAGCGTGCGTGGACAGCATGACAGCAGTTGGGCGGCGGCGGTGATGTGGTATGTGTGTGTTTATGCTAATTGTGTGTATATATGTGTTATATATATCTATAGTTATAAAACTGCTACTGTAAACTGATCATTACAGACTCGTTTCTTGTCGGAGTTTAAATCCAATTACATATTTGGATTCCTTGCGAAAAATTAGGTGGAATAGGCTCTTGAATCATGTCAATCGGATTAAAAACGAAGGAATTATGGGTGGTCAAAGTTGCGCCATTATAGTTGACCTCGAGGAGAGAGATTTTTCCGGTGAAGATGGTGGCGCTGCGGTGTTCCAGCGGCGGCCGGTGGCGAACCGATTTCGCCCGTATCCGTATCCTTGTTTCATTATTTTATTTCCGTAAATTTATTTCGGAAATTATTTATGAATGGTATTTAATTTCCGTAGTTTAATTTTCGAGGAATTTTAAATATACATTATATGCGGGATTGATAAATAGTATAGTGATAAGTATTGGAGTCTGAGTTTTGAGGAATTGAGGATTATTGTAGTTTAAACGATTTTAAAAGTTGTCAATTGTTATTGATGATTCGTACTTGGGTTTAAGTTTTGTAAGTCGAGATATAATTTTTGGTGGAAGTTTAGGATATTGGTTATATTTTGAGTTGAATTGGACTTGTAGGGGCTGAGACCTCGTATTTGGGATTGCTTTGTGATTTGTTGAGGGGCTATGATCCCGGGATAGTCCTATTTACGAATACTACATGCCGAAATTTTTCTAAAAATTCCCGATATCTAAAATCTATTTAACTTATCTGAATTGTTATTAATTGAGTAATTAGATTATTGGTTTGCGTAATGATTTAGCTATTTACATAGTATGTAAAAATGAGTTTAAAATTATAAATTGATTTACAGTTTTAAAAGATAGTTATTAATCTATTAATTATTTTAGTTATATTCGGGAATTTGTTTATAGTAGAGTTATTATCTCATGAATTTATAAATTTTAGCTATAACTTTGAGAAATGCGATGATTGATAGAATTGTGATTTCCGTAGTTTGACTCGTGGGATTTTGACGAATATTTGTAGTTAATTAATTTCTAGAGTCGTAAATGGTTATAGGGTTTGTATTACCCATTTTATAATTATATGTTAATTTCTTACGTGTTTTAATTGAGTCAATGAGCTTAGTTGATTAAGTGATATTCGAGTTTGCTTATGTGATTAATATTAAAATGCCATCAGTATATGTATAATTTCTTATGTGTTTATCTGCGAGGAGTTGAAATGAGATCACGAGTCTTAAATGTCAATATTTAAGTACTTCTGTAATTCTCTTCAACTAGTTCCTCGGGCTTACGAATATCAATGATCAATTGTCACGAGTATAATTAATTTGCTTAGGTGACGTGATCACTGATGTAGCATAAGTAATAGTTAATGCTGGGAGTTGTTTCCTAGGGCTTACGAATAGCAATGATTAGTCGTCACGTGTATCATTAAAATGCGTGAATGATATGGTCATTGTTATAGCGTAAGTAGTAGTTAATGGTAAATGTAAATGATTATGTGTATATGTGTTTACTGCATGTCGAGGCAGAATTTCTTATGTGGTAGTATAGCTGCAAGTCAGGGCAGCATTATTTGTTCTTTTATATTGTTTGGAATGTTGATTGGTTGAATTGGGAAAACAGGTGGTTAGTCCATATTACGAACGGGTCATGCCCGATTTTTGGTAGAATTATAGTCGTTTAAGTGTTTAAATATATATATATATATATATATATATATATATATATATATGGTATTTCAAGGATTTAAATGTTCTTTACGCTTAACCACCAAACACGCGTGAACTCAATCGGGGAGAATCAAATTCATATATGGCAACTGCAAGTGCATCGGACAAAGAAAGATCAATCAATGATCGAATATCGTGGGACGGACGAAGGAAGGATATTCCTTGTCGCCGAGCGTACTTACTAGCTAGGACCTAAGGCAAGTTATTTAACCATATTTTTTTTTTGCTCAGAGTATGCATGTTTTTAAAACATCTATGTTGGTTGCTGGTATATAATATTTAGATTTTTCTTAAAAATGAAAATTCCTGTTTATTATAAATGTTTCCCCAAGATGTTTATTTTATGTTAAAGGTTTTAATATTGATTTTTTTATATATTGAAGTTTTGTAATTCCTTATATCAAATGCTTTCCTGATCCCTTAAATATTTTATTGTCGCTCATTAAAATGATTTGATTTATTAAAGATGAATATTTTTAGAAAAAATTCCTTATACAGGGCTGATCTGTTATTAGTGAGTATAAAGGACTTAAAAATTGAAATGTTTTAATTGTTAATAAATTGATTATAGAGTGGATAAGCATAAGAGGCTATGGGTGGTTCCCCTAGTGTAGCACTTTTTATCAAGCGTAAGAGGCTAGGTTGGTCCTAGTCCAGCACTTTTATTTACTGTAAGAGGCTAGGGTTGTCCTAGTCCAGCATTAAAGGCCAATGTGTTGCCTCAATGGGAACCCAATTTCAAAGGAATGAGGACTTTATATGGCTGATCACCCGTATTGTCCGTAATCAGGAGATAATAAAAATCAACTTAAATGATTTAATTTCTTTTTAAAAAGGTTTTCTGAAAAGTATTGTTTCAAGATGGTAGAGTTTTATAGAAAGGAATATTATGGATATTTGAGTTAGTTATTTTCTATATGATAAGATTTGAAAACTCTGTAAAATAATAAGATTAAGGGTGGATAGGAGTTTTTCCCAGTTATTCCCTCCGCAAGTAACATTGTACGTGAAAGTGGAGTAAGAATGATTGGGGGACTTCATGATATTCTTTTTCTCAAAGTTTTATCTGAGATAGTGATGTTTTGTAGTAAATAGAAAAGTGTTATGTGAGGATATAAAAGGGTGTGTTTATGTTAGGAAAAAAGGGTATGATTAAAGTAGATATATAATGTTATTTTATAAGAGTAGTTGAATATTTTCGCTCACTGTGAATCAAACATCAAATATTTTTGTTGACTGATTTTAAACTAATTCGAGATTTATATTGTCACTGAAGCACTTGTTGCACAGTGACAGTAGAATCGAGAATGAATCAAGATCTTCTTACTGTTCTCTTTTCACCATTGTCAGGCCGGTTTGGCAGCTAAGCATACGAGTGCTTAGCCGACAATAGTGAAATTGTGAATAATTGAGAATTTCTTGCAATTGTTTTGGATTTCTAAAAATATTGTTTCCTAGTAGCTGAAGCATCTGTTGCTCAGTGAACGAGGGTTTTTATCAAAGGTTAGTGAAAGCTTCTAAAGTGTAATTCCATAAATTATCCCTTTATCAAAGAATTTTCGTAAAAAGGGTTTTATAATGACATCATCCATTCATTGGATTTGAAAACTTCAAAATTATTTTAATAAAGTGGTATACTCTATTATACTTGCTGAGCGCCTTTTTCGCTCATTCTTGCTTTTGTTTTAAATTTAATTTTTTAGAGATATAATAGTGAAGCAGTTGAATTATTTAGCTCGAAGCAGGGCATCTCCATGGACGCAGTGTTGGCACAGAGGAATATTGGAATAGTCTACTAGACGTATAGTTAGAATGGTATGATTGTATATTATTTGTTGTAATAATTGTTGTATTAGTTATTGTGGCTGTTGTATACCTTATATCAGGGTGATACAAATGGCATAGGTTTTATATAGGGATTGTTGTAATTAGAATTTTGAATTGTAATAAAAGAAGATGTATTAATATTTTGGATTCTTGTTCCTAGTCTATAACCTGAAAAGATTCTTAGGTAAGTTTGGGGTCGGATGTAATGTTTTAGATTTATCTATTTGCAGTGATTATTTATTATTAAGGTTTTTCGCGGTAGTGACCCATTTCCGTTGACCCCGGATTTGGGGGCGTTACAGGTTGGTATCAGAGCTACAGGTTACAGAAACTAGAAACAAGAGAGAGCGTAGGATTATATATATATATATATATATATATATATATATATATATATATATAGTTATGTGAGGGTGTCTAAGCTCACATAGAGTTTGTTTTGGACTATAGGATATAGTACCAATAGGTGGTGAGTCTTTAGAGACTACTATGAGTTATTATCGGGGTAGGGTATCGTGTATCTTAAGACGTTGAGAAGCGATTTTAAGATTAATCGATCGTGCGTTAGAATAGCTAGCGGAGAATGCATAGGTGGAGATCGGGATATTCTTTCTTTTTCATCTATGATTTAATTGATTCTCTTTCAATTGAAAATTTCGTTAGAAGATATATTTCGTCTTCTAAGTTATAATTGTTTTAAAACTTTTGTGTTCACCCAAATGTTGGGTTTCGATTGTGTTAGAGGCTTTCATGATACCTATTTTTCAGGTTTTCCTGAGGCCCTGTCAAGTTTGTTCAAATCAAACTTCCGCCTTTATTTTTCTATTGGTGGATAAAAAAAAATTATTCGTGGTACAGCACTGCTTGCTCGTTATGTGCTAGTATCCTTTTCCCCGTAAATCTTTCTTTCGGGATTAACACCTTTGGAATTTGCTTAGTTTCATCCAAGGTGTGCGTTGGAAAAATCTCTTGTTGTAAGTTGATATTACTTGTTTAACTATAAATTTCTTTTCAAAATTCTTTACTCTGACTGAGTGGAACAACCCTATTATATAGGGGACACAAGGATTATCTGTCTGTGTGATAGAAGTCGGATGGGACGCCATCACTTTTGTGTTGTGCAATACAAGAAGGCTGATTACCTTTAGTATGTCTTATGTAAGACACGTAACATCGGTTCATAAGATCATATTGATCTCTCAGTTATTCTTTTCTAATCTTTAATGATTGCATAACAGCTTTTACTCATGATCACATTGTGTGACATTCGGATTTGTAAGGAATCTATTTTGTTCCAAGATTCCATCGTTTCAGTTGTTTTCAAATCTTTTCTTTGTGACATAACGAATGGCGATATGGTGTCGGTGTTCAGAATTGTTGCTCGGTAAACAGTTGATTAAAGAATAAATCGAGATTTTCTGATTGTTAAGTTCCTCGATCGACATTGCACGTTGAAAGTGGAGTCTGAACAATTTGGGATTTCTTGAGATTCTTTACAATGTTTAATCCGAGACATTATGGATATGGAAGAGTTGAGATTGGATGCGAATCGTTTTAGAACCATGTTCCTTCTTCTGTTGATTCCGAGGACGGAATCCTATTAAGGATGGAAGACTATAACAACCCGAATATTTTTGAATAAATTATTATTTATTATTTTTATTTTGCGTTGACGATAGATTTGACGAGCGAAGAAATATTCGCATATTATTTTATTATATTTGGAATGTGATTTATTAAATTTATGGATGTGTTTAAAATTTTTGTGGATTTAATTAATGTGATTTAAATTGCTACGTGATTATGTGAAATTGTGTTTATGTGCTTTCGTGATGATTTGTATAAGATATGGAGGTCGGTGTATTTTTATTTGTATTTTTAGGATTTGAATATGTTTAAACCCTGCATTATTGGTCTTCTAAAATTTTTATAAAATCATCGGGGTTGTTAAAAATCCCAAAATCTTTTGTGATATTATCTTTATAATATTATTTAGTTTTTAAAATGGTTGGGTGAATTAATTTGGGTGTTTCGGTATTTTAAAATGATTTTAAGAGTTTTATTTTATTTAAAGGATCAAAACTTGTAAAATTCATATTTAATTCATTTTTGATCCGAAAAATATTTTAAAAATATGTGCGTGCTCGTAATTTTATATTCTTTATCTTAAAAATGAAAAGTGTAAATTTTATGGAAGGTCTTATTTAAGTATGATTTATAGAAGTCGTTTTATTAGTGTGTATTGGGCCGAGAGGATTGCTAGTAGTATAATTGTATTGGGCCAAGCCCACTATCACCAAAAAAAAACACAAACATCGAGAGAACTCTAGAACAGGGGGGAGAGAATTCGGGAAAGAAGAGAAGAGAGATTGGGAGAGAAATGGAGAGAGATTTAAGAGAAGAGATTGGGGGAAGAGAAATTAGAGTAAATTAGCTTATATACATATATATATATATATATATGTATGTAAGTGTGTGTGTGTGTGTGTGAGCGTGCGTGGACAGCATGACAGCAGTTGGGCGGCGGCGGTGATGTGGTATGTGTGTGTTTATGCTAATTGTGTGTATATATGTGTTATATATATCTATAGTTATAAAACTGCTACTGTAAACTGATCATTACAGACTCGTTTCTTGTCGGATTTTAAATCCAATTACATATTTGGATTCCTTGCGAAAAATTAGGTGGAATAGGCTCTTGAATCATGTCAATCGGATTAAAAACGAAGGAATTATGGGTGGTCAAAGTTGCGCCATTATAGTTGACCTCGAGGAGAGAGATTTTTCCGGTGAAGATGGTGGCGCTGCGGTGTTCCAGCGGCGGCCGGTGGCGAACCGATTTCGCCCGTATCCGTATCCTTGTTTCATTATTTTATTTCCGTAAATTTATTTCGGAAATTATTTATGAATGGTATTTAATTTCCGTAGTTTAATTTTCGAGGAATTTTAAATATACATTATATGCGGGATTGATAAATAGTATAGTGATAAGTATTGGAGTCTGAGTTTTGAGGAATTGAGGATTATTGTAGTTTAAACGATTTTAAAAGTTGTCAATTGTTATTGATGATTCGTACTTGGGTTTAAGTTTTGTAAGTCGAGATATAATTTTTGGTGGAAGTTTAGGATATTGGTTATATTTTGAGTTGAATTGGACTTGTAGGGGCTGAGACCTCGTATTTGGGATTGCTTTGTGATTTGTTGAGGGGCTATGATCCCGGGATAGTCCTATTTACGAATACTACATGCCGAAATTTTTCTAAAAATTCCCGATATCTAAAATCTATTTAACTTATCTGAATTGTTATTAATTGAGTAATTAGATTATTGGTTTGCGTAATGATTTAGCTATTTACATAGTATGTAAAAATGAGTTTAAAATTATAAATTGATTTACAGTTTTAAAAGATAGTTATTAATCTATTAATTATTTTAGTTATATTCGGGAATTTGTTTATAGTAGAGTTATTATCTCATGAATTTATAAATTTTAGCTATAACTTTGAGAAATGCGATGATTGATAGAATTGTGATTTCCGTAGTTTGACTCGTGGGATTTTGACGAATATTTGTAGTTAATTAATTTCTAGAGTCGTAAATGGTTATAGGGTTTGTATTACCCATTTTATAATTATATGTTAATTTCTTACGTGTTTTAATTGAGTCAATGAGCTTAGTTGATTAAGTGATATTCGAGTTTGCTTATGTGATTAATATTAAAATGCCATCAGTATATGTATAATTTCTTATGTGTTTATCTGCGAGGAGTTGAAATGAGATCACGAGTCTTAAATGTCAATATTTAAGTACTTCTGTAATTCTCTTCAACTAGTTCCTCGGGCTTACAAATATCAATGATCAATTGTCACGAGTATAATTAATTTGCTTAGGTGACGTGATCACTGATGTAGCATAAGTAATAGTTAATGCTGGGAGTTGTTTCCTAGGGCTTACGAATAGCAATGATTAGTCGTCACGTGTATCATTAAAATGCGTGAATGATATGGTCATTGTTATAGCGTAAGTAGTAGTTAATGGTAAATGTAAATGATTATGTGTATATGTGTTTACTGCATGTCGAGGCAGAATTTCTTATGTGGTAGTATAGCTGCAAGTCAGGGCAGCATTATTTGTTCTTTTATATTGTTTGGAATGTTGATTGGTTGAATTGGGAAAACAGGTGGTTAGTCCATATTACGAACGGGTCATGCCCGATTTTTGGTAGAATTATAGTCGTTTAAGTGTTTAAATATATATATATATATATATATATATATATATATATATATATATATATATATATATATATATATATATATATATATATGGTATTTCAAGGATTTAAATGTTCTTTACGCTTAACCACCAAACACGCGTGAACTCAATCGGGGAGAATCAAATTCATATATGGCAACTGCAAGTGCATCGGACAAAGAAAGATCAATCAATGATCGAATATCGTGGGACGGACGAAGGAAGGATATTCCTTGTCGCCGAGCGTACTTACTAGCTAGGACCTAAGGCAAGTTATTTAACCATATTTTTTTTTGCTCAGAGTATGCATGTTTTTAAAACATCTATGTTGGTTGCTGGTATATAATATTTAGATTTTTCTTAAAAATGAAAATTCCTGTTTATTATAAATGTTTCCCCAAGATGTTTATTTTATGTTAAAGGTTTTAATATTGATTTTTTTATATATTGAAGTTTTGTAATTCCTTATATCAAATGCTTTCCTGATCCCTTAAATATTTTATTGTCGCTCATTAAAATGATTTGATTTATTAAAGATGAATATTTTTAGAAAAAATTCCTTATACAGGGCTGATCTGTTATCAGTGAGTATAAAGGACTTAAAAATTGAAATGTTTTAATTGTTAATAAATTGATTATAGAGTGGATAAGCATAAGAGGCTATGGGTGGTTCCCCTAGTGTAGCACTTTTTATCAAGCGTAAGAGGCTAGGTTGGTCCTAGTCCAGCACTTTTATTTAGTGTAAGAGGCTAGGGTTGTCCTAGTCCAGCATTAAAGGCCAATGTGTTGCCTCAATGGGAACCCAATTTCAAAGGAATGAGGACTTTATATGGCTGATCACCCGTATTGTCCGTAATCAGGAGATAATAAAAATCAACTTAAATGATTTAATTTCTTTTTAAAAAGGTTTTCTGAAAAGTATTGTTTCAAGATGGTAGAGTTTTATAGAAAGGAATATTATGGATATTTGAGTTAGTTATTTTCTATATGATAAGATTTGAAAACTCTGTAAAATAATAAGATTAAGGGTGGATAGGAGTTTTTCCCAGTTATTCCCTCCGCAAGTAACATTGTACGTGAAAGTGGAGTAAGAATGATTGGGGGACTTCATGATATTCTTTTTCTCAAAGTTTTATCTGAGATAGTGATGTTTTGTAGTAAATAGAAAAGTGTTATGTGAGGATATAAAAGGGTGTGTTTATGTTAGGAAAAAAGGGTATGATTAAAGTAGATATATAATGTTATTTTATAAGAGTAGTTGAATATTTTCGCTCACTGTGAATCAAACATCAAATATTTTTGTTGACTGATTTTAAACTAATTCGAGATTTATATTGTCACTGAAGCACTTGTTGCACAGTGACAGTAGAATCGAGAATGAATCAAGATCTTCTTACTGTTCTCTTTTCACCATTGTCAGGCCGGTTTGGTAGCTAAGCATACGAGTGCTTAGCCGACAATAGTGAAATTGTGAATAATTGAGAATTTCTTGCAATTGTTTTGGATTTCTAAAAATATTGTTTCCTAGTAGCTGAAGCATCTGTTGCTCAGTGAACGAGGGTTTTTATCAAAGGTTAGTGAAAGCTTCTAAAGTGTAATTCCATAAATTATCCCTTTATCAAAGAATTTTCGTAAAAAGGGTTTTATAATGACATCATCCATTCATTGGATTTGAAAACTTCAAAATTATTTTAATAAAGTGGTATACTCTATTATACTTGCTGAGCGCCTTTTTCGCTCATTCTTGCTTTTGTTTTAAATTTAATTTTTTAGAGATATAATAGTGAAGCAGTTGAATTATTTAGCTCGAAGCAGGGCATCTCCATGGACGCAGTGTTGGCACAGAGGAATATTGGAATAGTCTACTAGACGTATAGTTAGAATGGTATGATTGTATATTATTTGTTGTAATAATTGTTGTATTAGTTATTGTGGCTGTTGTATACCTTATATCAGGGTGATACAAATGGCATAGGTTTTATATAGGGATTGTTGTAATTAGAATTTTGAATTGTAATAAAAGAAGATGTATTAATATTTTGGATTCTTGTTCCTAGTCTATAACCTGAAAAGATTCTTAGGTAAGTTTGGGGTCGGATGTAATGTTTTAGATTTATCTATTTGCAGTGATTATTTATTATTAAGGTTTTTCGCGGTAGTGACCCATTTCCGTTGACCCCGGATTTGGGGGCGTTACAGGTTGGTATCAGAGCTACAGGTTACAGAAACTAGAAACAAGAGAGAGCGTAGGATTATATATATATATATAGTTATGTGAGGGTGTCTAAGCTCACATAGAGTTTGTTTTGGACTATAGGATATAGTACCAATAGGTGGTGAGTCTTTAGAGACTACTATGAGTTATTATCGGGGTAGGGTATCGTGTATCTTAAGACGTTGAGAAGCGATTTTAAGATTAATCGATCGTGCGTTAGAATAGCTAGCGGAGAATGCATAGGTGGAGATCGGGATATTCTTTCTTTTTCATCTATGATTTAATTGATTCTCTTTCAATTGAAAATTTCGTTAGAAGATATATTTCGTCTTCTAAGTTATAATTGTTTTAAAACTTTTGTGTTCACCCAAATGTTGGGTTTCGATTGTGTTAGAGGCTTTCATGATACCTATTTTTCAGGTTTTCCTGAGGCCCTGTCAAGTTTGTTCAAATCAAACTTCCGCCTTTATTTTTCTATTGGTGGATAAAAAAAATTTATTCGTGGTACAGCACTGCTTGCTCGTTATGTGCTAGTATCCTTTTCCCCGTAAATCTTTCTTTCGGGATTAACACCTTTGGAATTTGCTTAGTTTCATCCAAGGTGTGCGTTGGAAAAATCTCTTGTTGTAAGTTGATATTACTTGTTTAACTATAAATTTCTTTTCAAAATTCTTTACTCTGACTGAGTGGAACAACCCTATTATATAGGGGACACAAGGATTATCTGTCTGTGTGATAGAAGTCGGATGGGACGCCATCACTTTTGTGTTGTGCAATACAAGAAGGCTGATTACCTTTAGTATGTCTTATGTAAGACACGTAACATCGGTTCATAAGATCATATTGATCTCTCAGTTATTCTTTTCTAATCTTTAATGATTGCATAACAGCTTTTACTCATGATCACATTGTGTGACATTCGGATTTGTAAGGAATCTATTTTGTTCCAAGATTCCATCGTTTCAGTTGTTTTCAAATCTTTTCTTTGTGACATAACGAATGGCGATATGGTGTCGGTGTTCAGAATTGTTGCTCGGTAAACAGTTGATTAAAGAATAAATCGAGATTTTCTGATTGTTAAGTTCCTCGATCGACATTGCACGTTGAAAGTGGAGTCTGAACAATTTGGGATTTCTTGAGATTCTTTACAATGTTTAATCCGAGACATTATGGATATGGAAGAGTTGAGATTGGATGCGAATCGTTTTAGAACCATGTTCCTTCTTCTGTTGATTCCGAGGACGGAATCCTATTAAGGATGGAAGACTATAACAACCCGAATATTTTTGAATAAATTATTATTTATTATTTTTATTTTGCGTTGACGATAGATTTGACGAGCGAAGAAATATTCGCATATTATTTTATTATATTTGGAATGTGATTTATTAAATTTATAGATGTGTTTAAAATTTTTGTGGATTTAATTAATGTGATTTAAATTGCTACGTGATTATGTGAAATTGTGTTTATGTGCTTTCGTGATGATTTGTATAAGATATGGAGGTCGGTGTATTTTTATTTGTATTTTTAGGATTTGAATATGTTTAAACCCTGCATTATTGGTCATCTAAAATTTTTATAAAATCATCGGGGTTGTTAAAAATCCCAAAATCTTTTGTGATATTATCTTTATAATATTATTTAGTTTTTAAAATGGTTGGGTGAATTAATTTGGGTGTTTCGGTATTTTAAAATGATTTTAAGAGTTTTATTTTATTTAAAGGATCAAAACTTGTAAAATTCATATTTAATTCATTTTTGATCCGAAAAATATTTTAAAAATATGTGCGTGCTCGTAATTTTATATTCTTTATCTTAAAAATGAAAAGTGTAAATTTTATGGAAGGTCTTATTTAAGTATGATTTATAGAAGTCGTTTTATTAGTGTGTATTGGGCCGAGAGGATTGCTAGTAGTATAATTGTATTGGGCCAAGCCCACTATCACCAAAAAAAAACACAACCATCGAGAGAACTCTAGAACAGGGGGGAGAGAATTCGGGAAAGAAGAGAAGAGAGATTGGGAGAGAAATGGAGAGAGATTTAAGAGAAGAGATTGGGGGAAGAGAAATTAGAGTAAATTAGCTTATATACATATATATATATATATATATAAGTGTGTGTGTGTGTGAGCGTGCGTGGACAGCATGACAGCAGTTGGGCGGCGGCGGTGATGTGGTATGTGTGTGTTTATGCTAATTGTGTGTATATATGTGTTATATATATCTATAGTTATAAAACTGCTACTGTAAACTGATCATTACAGACTCGTTTCTTGTCGGATTTTAAATCCAATTACATATTTGGATTCCTTGCGAAAAATTAGGTGGAATAGGCTCTTGAATCATGTCAATCGGATTAAAAACGAAGGAATTATGGGTGGTCAAAGTTGCGCCATTATAGTTGACCTCGAGGAGAGAGATTTTTCCGGTGAAGATGGTGGCGCTGCGGTGTTCCAGCGGCGGCCGGTGGCGAACCGATTTCGCCCGTATCCGTATCCTTGTTTCATTATTTTATTTCCGTAAATTTATTTCGGAAATTATTTATGAATGGTATTTAATTTCCGTAGTTTAATTTTCGAGGAGTTTTAAATATACATTATATGCGGGATTGATAAATAGTATAGTGATAAGTATTGGAGTCTGAGTTTTGAGGAATTGAGGATTATTGTAGTTTAAACGATTTTAAAAGTTGTCAATTGTTATTGATGATTCGTACTTGGGTTTAAGTTTTGTAAGTCGAGATATAATTTTTGGTGGAAGTTTAGGATATTGGTTATATTTTGAGTTGAATTGGACTTGTAGGGGCTGAGACCTCGTATTTGGGATTGCTTTGTGATTTGTTGAGGGGCTATGATCCCGGGATAGTCCTATTTACGAATACTACATGCCGAAATTTTTCTAAAAATTCCCGATATCTAAAATCTATTTAACTTATCTGAATTGTTATTAATTGAGTAATTAGATTATTGGTTTGCGTAATGATTTAGCTATTTACATAGTATGTAAAAATGAGTTTAAAATTATAAATTGATTTACAGTTTTAAAAGATAGTTATTAATCTATTAATTATTTTAGTTATATTCGGGAATTTGTTTATAGTAGAGTTATTATCTCATGAATTTATAAATTTTAGCTATAACTTTGAGAAATGCGATGATTGATAGAATTGTGATTTCCGTAGTTTGACTCGTGGGATTTTGACGAATATTTGTAGTTAATTAATTTCTAGAGTCGTAAATGGTTATAGGGTTTGTATTACCCATTTTATAATTATATGTTAATTTCTTACGTGTTTTAATTGAGTCAATGAGCTTAGTTGATTAAGTGATATTCGAGTTTGCTTATGTGATTAATATTAAAATGCCATCAGTATATGTATAATTTCTTATGTGTTTATCTGCGAGGAGTTGAAATGAGATCACGAGTCTTAAATGTCAATATTTAAGTACTTCTGTAATTCTCTTCAACTAGTTCCTCGGGCTTACGAATATCAATGATCAATTGTCACGAGTATAATTAATTTGCTTAGGTGACGTGATCACTGATGTAGCATAAGTAATAGTTAATGCTGGGAGTTGTTTCCTAGGGCTTACGAATAGCAATGATTAGTCGTCACGTGTATCATTAAAATGCGTGAATGATATGGTCATTGTTATAGCGTAAGTAGTAGTTAATGGTAAATGTAAATGATTATGTGTATATGTGTTTACTGCATGTCGAGGCAGAATTTCTTATGTGGTAGTATAGCTGCAAGTCAGGGCAGCATTATTTGTTCTTTTATATTGTTTGGAATGTTGATTGGTTGAATGGGGAAAACAGGTGGTTAGTCCATATTACGAACGGGTCATGCCCGATTTTTGGTAGAATTATAGTCGTTTAAGTGTTTAAATATATATATATATATATATATATATATATTTTATTTCAAGGATTTAAATGTTCTTTACGCTTAACCACCAAACACGCGTGAACTCAATCGGGGAGAATCAAATTCATATATGGCAACTGCAAGTGCATCGGACAAAGAAAGATCAATCAATGATCGAATATCGTGGGACGGACGAAGGAAGGATATTCCTTGTCGCCGAGCGTACTTACTAGCTAGGACCTAAGGCAAGTTATTTAACCATATTTTTTTTTGCTCAGAGTATGCATGTTTTTAAAACATCTATGTTGGTTGCTGGTATATAATATTTAGATTTTTCTTAAAAATGAAAATTCCTGTTTATTATAAATGTTTCCCCAAGATGTTTATTTTATGTTAAAGGTTTTAATATTGATTTTTTTATATATTGAAGTTTTGTAATTCCTTATATCAAATGCTTTCCTGATCCCTTAAATATTTTATTGTCGCTCATTAAAATGATTTGATTTATTAAAGATGAATATTTTTAGAAAAAATTCCTTATACAGGGCTGATCTGTTATCAGTGAGTATAAAGGACTTAAAAATTGAAATGTTTTAATTGTTAATAAATTGATTATAGAGTGGATAAGCATAAGAGGCTATGGGTGGTTCCCCTAGTGTAGCACTTTTTATCAAGCGTAAGAGGCTAGGTTGGTCCTAGTCCAGCACTTTTATTTACTGTAAGAGGCTAGGGTTGTCCTAGTCCAGCATTAAAGGCCAATGTGTTGCCTCAATGGGAACCCAATTTCAAAGGAATGAGGACTTTATATGGCTGATCACCCGTATTGTCCGTAATCAGGAGATAATAAAAATCAACTTAAATGATTTAATTTCTTTTTAAAAAGGTTTTCTGAAAAGTATTGTTTCAAGATGGTAGAGTTTTATAGAAAGGAATATTATGGATATTTGAGTTAGTTATTTTCTATATGATAAGATTTGAAAACTCTGTAAAATAATAAGATTAAGGGTGGATAGGAGTTTTTCCCAGTTATTCCCTCCGCAAGTATCATTGTACGTGAAAGTGGAGTAAGAATGATTGGGGGACTTCATGATATTCTTTTTCTCAAAGTTTTATCTGAGATAGTGATGTTTTGTAGTAAATAGAAAAGTGTTATGTGAGGATATAAAAGGGTGTGTTTATGTTAGGAAAAAAGGGTATGATTAAAGTAGATATATAATGTTATTTTATAAGAGTAGTTGAATATTTTCGCTCACTGTGAATCAAACATCAAATATTTTTGTTGACTGATTTTAAACTAATTCGAGATTTATATTGTCACTGAAGCACTTGTTGCACAGTGACAGTAGAATCGAGAATGAATCAAGATCTTCTTACTGTTCTCTTTTCACCATTGTCAGGCCGGTTTGGCAGCTAAGCATACGAGTGCTTAGCCGACAATAGTGAAATTGTGAATAATTGAGAATTTCTTGCAATTGTTTTGGATTTCTAAAAATATTGTTTCCTAGTAGCTGAAGCATCTGTTGCTCAGTGAACGAGGGTTTTTATCAAAGGTTAGTGAAAGCTTCTAAAGTGTAATTCCATAAATTATCCCTTTATCAAAGAATTTTCGTAAAAAGGGTTTTATAATGACATCATCCATTCATTGGATTTGAAAACTTCAAAATTATTTTAATAAAGTGGTATACTCTATTATACTTGCTGAGCGCCTTTTTCGCTCATTCTTGCTTTTGTTTTAAATTTAATTTTTTAGAGATATAATAGTGAAGCAGTTGAATTATTTAGCTCGAAGCAGGGCATCTCCATGGACGCAGTGTTGGCACAGAGGAATATTGGAATAGTCTACTAGACGTATAGTTAGAATGGTATGATTGTATATTATTTGTTGTAATAATTGTTGTATTAGTTATTGTGGCTGTTGTATACCTTATATCAGGGTGATACAAATGGCATAGGTTTTATATAGGGATTGTTGTAATTGGAATTTTGAATTGTAATAAAAGAAGATGTATTAATATTTTGGATTCTTGTTCCTAGTCTATAACCTGAAAAGATTCTTAGGTAAGTTTGGGGTCGGATGTAATGTTTTAGATTTATCTATTTGCAGTGATTATTTATTATTAAGGTTTTTCGCGGTAGTGACCCATTTCCGTTGACCCCGGATTTGGGGGCGTTACAGGTTGGTATCAGAGCTACAGGTTACAGAAACTAGAAACAAGAGAGAGCGTAGGATTATATATATATATATATATATATATATATATATATATATATATATACATATATATATATATATATATAGTTATGTGAGGGTGTCTAAGCTCACATAGAGTTTGTTTTGGACTATAGGATATAGTACCAATAGGTGGTGAGTCTTTAGAGACTACTATGAGTTATTATCGGGGTAGGGTATCGTGTATCTTAAGATGTTGAGAAGCGATTTTAAGATTAATCGATCGTGCGTTAGAATAGCTAGCGGAGAATGCATAGGTGGAGATCGGGATATTCTTTCTTTTTCATCTATGATTTAATTGATTCTCTTTCAATTGAAAATTTCGTTAGAAGATATATTTCGTCTTCTAAGTTATAATTGTTTTAAAACTTTTGTGTTCACCCAAATGTTGGGTTTCGATTGTGTTAGAGGCTTTCATGATACCTATTTTTCAGGTTTTCCTGAGGCCCTGTCAAGTTTGTTCAAATCAAACTTCCGCCTTTATTTTTCTATTGGTGGATAAAAAAAAATTATTCGTGGTACAGCACTGCTTGCTCGTTATGTGCTAGTATCCTTTTCCCCGTAAATCTTTCTTTCGGGATTAACACCTTTGGAATTTGCTTAGTTTCATCCAAGGTGTGCGTTGGAAAAATCTCTTGTTGTAAGTTGATATTACTTGTTTAACTATAAATTTCTTTTCAAAATTCTTTACTCTGACTGAGTGGAACAACCCTATTATATAGGGGACACAAGGATTATCTGTCTGTGTGATAGAAGTCAGATGGGACGCCATCACTTTTGTGTTGTGCAATACAAGAAGGCTGATTACCTTTAGTATGTCTTATGTAAGACACGTAACATCGGTTCATAAGATCATATTGATCTCTCAGTTATTCTTTTCTAATCTTTAATGATTGCATAACAGCTTTTACTCATGATCACATTGTGTGACATTCGGATTTGTAAGGAATCTATTTTGTTCCAAGAGTCCATCGTTTCAGTTGTTTTCAAATCTTTTCTTTGTGACATAACGAATGGCGATATGGTGTCGGTGTTCAGAATTGTTGCTCGGTAAACAGTTGATTAAAGAATAAATCGAGATTTTCTGATTGTTAAGTTCCTCGATCGACATTGCACGTTGAAAGTGGAGTCTGAACAATTTGGGATTTCTTGAGATTCTTTACAATGTTTAATCCGAGACATTATGGATATGGAAGAGTTGAGATTGGGTGCGAATCGTTTTAGAACCATGTTCCTTCTTCTGTTGATTCCGAGGACGGAATCCTATTAAGGATGGAAGACTATAACAACCCGAATATTTTTGAATAAATTATTATTTATTATTTTTATTTTGCGTTGACGATAGATTTGACGAGCGAAGAAATATTCGCATATTATTTTATTATATTTGGAATGTGATTTATTAAATTTATGGATGTGTTTAAAATTTTTGTGGATTTAATTAATGTGATTTAAATTGCTACGTGATTATGTGAAATTGTGTTTATGTGCTTTCGTGATGATTTGTATAAGATATGGAGGTCGGTGTATTTTTATTTGTTTTTTTAGGATTTGAATATGTTTAAACCCTGCATTATTGGTCTTCTAAAATTTTTATAAAATCATCGGGGTTGTTAAAAATCCCAAAATCTTTTGTGATATTATCTTTATAATATTATTTAGTTTTTAAAATGGTTGGGTGAATTAATTTGGGTGTTTCGGTATTTTAAAATGATTTTAAGAGTTTTATTTTATTTAAAGGATCAAAACTTGTAAAATTCATATTTAATTCATTTTTGATCCGAAAAATATTTTAAAAATATGTGCGTGCTCGTAATTTTATATTCTTTATCTTAAAAATGAAAAGTGTAAATTTTATGGAAGATCTTATTTAAGTATGATTTATAGAAGTCGTTTTATTAGTGTGTATTGGGCCGAGAGGATTGCTAGTAGTATAATTGTATTGGGCCAAGCCCACTATCACCAAAAAAAAAACACAACCATCGAGAGAACTCTAGAACAGGGGGGAGAGAATTCGGGAAAGAAGAGAAGAGAGATTGGGAGAGAAATGGAGAGAGATTTAAGAGAAGAGATTGGGGGAAGAGAAATTAGAGTAAATTAGCTTATATACATATATATATATATATATATATATATATATATAAGTGTGTGTGTGTGTGTGTGAGCGTGCGTGGACAGCATGACAGCAGTTGGGCGGCGGCGGTGATGTGGTATGTGTGTGTTTATGCTAATTGTGTGTATATATGTGTTATATATATCTATAGTTATAAAACTGCTACTGTAAACTGATCATTACAGACTCGTTTCTTGTCGGAGTTTAAATCCAATTACATATTTGGATTCCTTGCGAAAAATTAGGTGGAATAGGCTCTTGAATCATGTCAATCGGATTAAAAACGAAGGAATTATGGGTGGTCAAAGTTGCGCCATTATAGTTGACCTCGAGGAGAGAGATTTTTCCGGTGAAGATGGTGGCGCTGCGGTGTTCCAGCGGCGGCCGGTGGCGAACCGATTTCGCCCGTATCCGTATCCTTGTTTCATTATTTTATTTCCGTAAATTTATTTCGGAAATTATTTATGAATGGTATTTAATTTCCGTAGTTTAATTTTTGAGGAATTTTAAATATACATTATATGCGGGATTGATAAATAGTATAGTGATAAGTATTGGAGTCTGAGTTTTGAGGAATTGAGGATTATTGTAGTTTAAACGATTTTAAAAGTTGTCAATTGTTATTGATGATTCGTACTTGGGTTTAAGTTTTGTAAGTCGAGATATAATTTTTGGTGGAAGTTTAGGATATTGGTTATATTTTGAGTTGAATTGGACTTGTAGGGGCTGAGACCTCGTATTTGGGATTGCTTTGTGATTTGTTGAGGGGCTATGATCCCGGGATAGTCCTATTTACGAATACTACATGCCGAAATTTTTCTAAAAATTCCCGATATCTAAAATCTATTTAACTTATCTGAATTGTTATTAATTGAGTAATTAGATTATTGGTTTGCGTAATGATTTAGCTATTTACATAGTATGTAAAAATGAGTTTAAAATTATAAATTGATTTACAGTTTTAAAAGATAGTTATTAATCTATTAATTATTTTAGTTATATTCGGGAATTTGTTTATAGTAGAGTTATTATCTCATGAATTTATAAATTTTAGCTATAACTTTGAGAAATGCGATGATTGATAGAATTGTGATTTCCGTAGTTTGACTCGTGGGATTTTGACGAATATTTGTAGTTAATTAATTTCTAGAGTCGTAAATGGTTATAGGGTTTGTATTACCCATTTTATAATTATATGTTAATTTCTTACGTGTTTTAATTGAGTCAATGAGCTTAGTTGATTAAGTGATATTCGAGTTTGCTTATGTGATTAATATTAAAATGCCATCAGTATATGTATAATTTCTTATGTGTTTATCTGCGAGGAGTTGAAATGAGATCACGAGTCTTAAATGTCAATATTTAAGTACTTCTGTAATTCTCTTCAACTAGTTCCTCGGGCTTACGAATATCAATGATCAATTGTCACGAGTATAATTAATTTGCTTAGGTGACGTGATCACTGATGTAGCATAAGTAATAGTTAATGCTGGGAGTTGTTTCCTAGGGCTTACGAATAGCAATGATTAGTCGTCACGTGTATCATTAAAATGCGTGAATGATATGGTCATTGTTATAGCGTAAGTAGTAGTTAATGGTAAATGTAAATGATTATGTGTATATGTGTTTACTGCATGTCGAGGCAGAATTTCTTATGTGGTAGTATAGCTGCAAGTCAGGGCAGCATTATTTGTTCTTTTATATTGTTTGGAATGTTGATTGGTTGAATTGGGAAAACAGGTGGTTAGTCCATATTACGAACGGGTCATGCCCGATTTTTGGTAGAATTATAGTCGTTTAAGTGTTTAAATATATATATATATATATATATATATATATATATATATATGGTATTTCAAGGATTTAAATGTTCTTTACGCTTAACCACCAAACACGCGTGAACTCAATCGGGGAGAATCAAATTCATATATGGCAACTGCAAGTGCATCGGACAAAGAAAGATCAATCAATGATCGAATATCGTGGGACGGACGAAGGAAGGATATTCCTTGTCGCCGAGCGTACTTACTAGCTAGGACCTAGGCAAGTTATTTAACCATATTTTTTTTTTGCTCAGAGTATGCATGTTTTTAAAACATCTATGTTGGTTGCTGGTATATAATATTTAGATTTTTCTTAAAAATGAAAATTCCTGTTTATTATAAATGTTTCCCCAAGATGTTTATTTTATGTTAAAGGTTTTAATATTGATTTTTTTATATATTGAAGTTTTGTAATTCCTTATATCAAATGCTTTCCTGATCCCTTAAATATTTTATTGTCGCTCATTAAAATGATTTGATTTATTAAAGATGAATATTTTTAGAAAAAATTCCTTATACAGGGCTGATCTGTTATTAGTGAGTATAAAGGACTTAAAAATTGAAATGTTTTAATTGTTAATAAATTGATTATAGAGTGGATAAGCATAAGAGGCTATGGGTGGTTCCCCTAGTGTAGCACTTTTTATCAAGCGTAAGAGGCTAGGTTGGTCCTAGTCCAGCACTTTTATTTACTGTAAGAGGCTAGGGTTGTCCTAGTCCAGCATTAAAGGCCAATGTGTTGCCTCAATGGGAACCCAATTTCAAAGGAATGAGGACTTTATATGGCTGATCACCCGTATTGTCCGTAATCAGGAGATAATAAAAATCAACTTAAATGATTTAATTTCTTTTTAAAAAGGTTTTCTGAAAAGTATTGTTTCAAGATGGTAGAGTTTTATAGAAAGGAATATTATGGATATTTGAGTTAGTTATTTTCTATATGATAAGATTTGAAAATTCTGTAAAATAATAAGATTAAGGGTGGATAGGAGTTTTTCCCAGTTATTCCCTCCGCAAGTAACATTGTACGTGAAAGTGGAGTAAGAATGATTGGGGGACTTCATGATATTCTTTTTCTCAAAGTTTTATCTGAGATAGTGATGTTTTGTAGTAAATAGAAAAGTGTTATGTGAGGATATAAAAGGGTGTGTTTATGTTAGGAAAAAAGGGTATGATTAAAGTAGATATATAATGTTATTTTATAAGAGTAGTTGAATATTTTCGCTCACTGTGAATCAAACATCAAATATTTTTGTTGACTGATTTTAAACTAATTCGAGATTTATATTGTCACTGAAGCACTTGTTGCACAGTGACAGTAGAATCGAGAATGAATCAAGATCTTCTTACTGTTCTCTTTTCACCATTGTCAGGCCGGTTTGGCAGCTAAGCATACGAGTGCTTAGCCGACAATAGTGAAATTGTGAATAATTGAGAATTTCTTGCAATTGTTTTGGATTTCTAAAAATATTGTTTCCTAGTAGCTGAAGCATCTGTTGCTCAGTGAACGAGGGTTTTTATCAAAGGTTAGTGAAAGCTTCTAAAGTGTAATTCCATAAATTATCCCTTTATCAAAGAATTTTCGTAAAAAGGGTTTTATAATGACATCATCCATTCATTGGATTTGAAAACTTCAAAATTATTTTAATAAAGTGGTATACTCTATTATACTTGCTGAGCGCCTTTTTCGCTCATTCTTGCTTTTGTTTTAAATTTAATTTTTTAGAGATATAATAGTGAAGCAGTTGAATTATTTAGCTCGAAGCAGGGCATCTCCATGGACGCAGTGTTGGCACAGAGGAATATTGGAATAGTCTACTAGACGTATAGTTAGAATGGTATGATTGTATATTATTTGTTGTAATAATTGTTGTATTAGTTATTGTGGCTGTTGTATACCTTATATCAGGGTGATACAAATGGCATAGGTTTTATATAGGGATTGTTGTAATTAGAATTTTGAATTGTAATAAAAGAAGATGTATTAATATTTTGGATTCTTGTTCCTAGTCTATAACCTGAAAAGATTCTTAGGTAAGTTTGGGGTCGGATGTAATGTTTTAGATTTATCTATTTGCAGTGATTATTTATTATTAAGGTTTTTCGCGGTAGTGACCCATTTCCGTTGACCCCGGATTTGGGGGCGTTACAGGTTGGTATCAGAGCTACAGGTTACAGAAACTAGAAACAAGAGAGAGCGTAGGATTATATATATATATATATATATATATATATATATATATATATATATATATATAGTTATGTGAGGGTGTCTAAGCTCACATAGAGTTTGTTTTGGACTATAGGATATAGTACCAATAGGTGGTGAGTCTTTAGAGACTACTATGAGTTATTATCGGGGTAGGGTATCGTGTATCTTAAGACGTTGAGAAGCGATTTTAAGATTAATCGATCGTGCGTTAGAATAGCTAGCGGAGAATGCATAGGTGGAGATCGGGATATTCTTTCTTTTTCATCTATGATTTAATTGATTCTCTTTCAATTGAAAATTTCGTTAGAAGATATATTTCGTCTTCTAAGTTATAATTGTTTTAAAACTTTTGTGTTCACCCAAATGTTGGGTTTCGATTGTGTTAGAGGCTTTCATGATACCTATTTTTCAGGTTTTCCTGAGGCCCTGTCAAGTTTGTTCAAATCAAACTTCCGCCTTTATTTTTCTATTGGTGGATAAAAAAAAATTATTCGTGGTACAGCACTGCTTGCTCGTTATGTGCTAGTATCCTTTTCCCCGTAAATCTTTCTTTCGGGATTAACACCTTTGGAATTTGCTTAGTTTCATCCAAGGTGTGCGTTGGAAAAATCTCTTGTTGTAAGTTGATATTACTTGTTTAACTATAAATTTCTTTTCAAAATTCTTTACTCTGACTGAGTGGAACAACCCTATTATATAGGGGACACAAGGATTATCTGTCTGTGTGATAGAAGTCGGATGGGACGCCATCACTTTTGTGTTGTGCAATACAAGAAGGCTGATTACCTTTAGTATGTCTTATGTAAGACACGTAACATCGGTTCATAAGATCATATTGATCTCTCAGTTATTCTTTTCTAATCTTTAATGATTGCATAACAGCTTTTACTCATGATCACATTGTGTGACATTCGGATTTGTAAGGAATCTATTTTGTTCCAAGATTCCATCGTTTCAGTTGTTTTCAAATCTTTTCTTTGTGACATAACGAATGGCGATATGGTGTCGGTGTTCAGAATTGTTGCTCGGTAAACAGTTGATTAAAGAATAAATCGAGATTTTCTGATTGTTAAGTTCCTCGATCGACATTGCACGTTGAAAGTGGAGTCTGAACAATTTGGGATTTCTTGAGATTCTTTACAATGTTTAATCCGAGACATTATGGATATGGAAGAGTTGAGATTGGATGCGAATCGTTTTAGAACCATGTTCCTTCTTCTGTTGATTCCGAGGACGGAATCCTATTAAGGATGGAAGACTATAACAACCCGAATATTTTTGAATAAATTATTATTTATTATTTTTATTTTGCGTTGACGATAGATTTGACGAGCGAAGAAATATTCGCATATTATTTTATTATATTTGGAATGTGATTTATTAAATTTATGGATGTGTTTAAAATTTTTGTGGATTTAATTAATGTGATTTAAATTGCTACGTGATTATGTGAAATTGTGTTTATGTGCTTTCGTGATGATTTGTATAAGATATGGAGGTCGGTGTATTTTTATTTGTATTTTTAGGATTTGAATATGTTTAAACCCTGCATTATTGGTCTTCTAAAATTTTTATAAAATCATCGGGGTTGTTAAAAATCCCAAAATCTTTTGTGATATTATCTTTATAATATTATTTAGTTTTTAAAATGGTTGGGTGAATTAATTTGGGTGTTTCGGTATTTTAAAATGATTTTAAGAGTTTTATTTTATTTAAAGGATCAAAACTTGTAAAATTCATATTTAATTCATTTTTGATCCGAAAAATATTTTAAAAATATGTGCGTGCTCGTAATTTTATATTCTTTATCTTAAAAATGAAAAGTGTAAATTTTATGGAAGGTCTTATTTAAGTATGATTTATAGAAGTCGTTTTATTAGTGTGTATTGGGCCGAGAGGATTGCTAGTAGTATAATTGTATTGGGCCAAGCCCACTATCACCAAAAAAAAACACAAACATCGAGAGAACTCTAGAACAGGGGGGAGAGAATTCGGGAAAGAAGAGAAGAGAGATTGGGAGAGAAATGGAGAGAGATTTAAGAGAAGAGATTGGGGGAAGAGAAATTAGAGTAAATTAGCTTATATACATATATATATATATATATATATATATATATATATATATATATATGTATGTAAGTGTGTGTGTGTGTGTGTGAGCGTGCGTGGACAGCATGACAGCAGTTGGGCGGCGGCGGTGATGTGGTATGTGTGTGTTTATGCTAATTGTGTGTATATATGTGTTATATATATCTATAGTTATAAAACTGCTACTGTAAACTGATCATTACAGACTCGTTTCTTGTCGGATTTTAAATCCAATTACATATTTGGATTCCTTGCGAAAAATTAGGTGGAATAGGCTCTTGAATCATGTCAATCGGATTAAAAACGAAGGAATTATGGGTGGTCAAAGTTGCGCCATTATAGTTGACCTCGAGGAGAGAGATTTTTCCGGTGAAGATGGTGGCGCTGCGGTGTTCCAGCGGCGGCCGGTGGCGAACCGATTTCGCCCGTATCCGTATCCTTGTTTCATTATTTTATTTCCGTAAATTTATTTCGGAAATTATTTATGAATGGTATTTAATTTCCGTAGTTTAATTTTCGAGGAATTTTAAATATACATTATATGCGGGATTGATAAATAGTATAGTGATAAGTATTGGAGTCTGAGTTTTGAGGAATTGAGGATTATTGTAGTTTAAACGATTTTAAAAGTTGTCAATTGTTATTGATGATTCGTACTTGGGTTTAAGTTTTGTAAGTCGAGATATAATTTTTGGTGGAAGTTTAGGATATTGGTTATATTTTGAGTTGAATTGGACTTGTAGGGGCTGAGACCTCGTATTTGGGATTGCTTTGTGATTTGTTGAGGGGCTATGATCCCGGGATAGTCCTATTTACGAATACTACATGCCGAAATTTTTCTAAAAATTCCCGATATCTAAAATCTATTTAACTTATCTGAATTGTTATTAATTGAGTAATTAGATTATTGGTTTGCGTAATGATTTAGCTATTTACATAGTATGTAAAAATGAGTTTAAAATTATAAATTGATTTACAGTTTTAAAAGATAGTTATTAATCTATTAATTATTTTAGTTATATTCGGGAATTTGTTTATAGTAGAGTTATTATCTCATGAATTTATAAATTTTAGCTATAACTTTGAGAAATGCGATGATTGATAGAATTGTGATTTCCGTAGTTTGACTCGTGGGATTTTGACGAATATTTGTAGTTAATTAATTTCTAGAGTCGTAAATGGTTATAGGGTTTGTATTACCCATTTTATAATTATATGTTAATTTCTTACGTGTTTTAATTGAGTCAATGAGCTTAGTTGATTAAGTGATATTCGAGTTTGCTTATGTGATTAATATTAAAATGCCATCAGTATATGTATAATTTCTTATGTGTTTATCTGCGAGGAGTTGAAATGAGATCACGAGTCTTAAATGTCAATATTTAAGTACTTCTGTAATTCTCTTCAACTAGTTCCTCGGGCTTACAAATATCAATGATCAATTGTCACGAGTATAATTAATTTGCTTAGGTGACGTGATCACTGATGTAGCATAAGTAATAGTTAATGCTGGGAGTTGTTTCCTAGGGCTTACGAATAGCAATGATTAGTCGTCACGTGTATCATTAAAATGCGTGAATGATATGGTCATTGTTATAGCGTAAGTAGTAGTTAATGGTAAATGTAAATGATTATGTGTATATGTGTTTACTGCATGTCGAGGCAGAATTTCTTATGTGGTAGTATAGCTGCAAGTCAGGGCAGCATTATTTGTTCTTTTATATTGTTTGGAATGTTGATTGGTTGAATTGGGAAAACAGGTGGTTAGTCCATATTACGAACGGGTCATGCCCGATTTTTGGTAGAATTATAGTCGTTTAAGTGTTTAAATATATATATATATATATATATATATATGGTATTTCAAGGATTTAAATGTTCTTTACGCTTAACCACCAAACACGCGTGAACTCAATCGGGGAGAATCAAATTCATATATGGCAACTGCAAGTGCATCGGACAAAGAAAGATCAATCAATGATCGAATATCGTGGGACGGACGAAGGAAGGATATTCCTTGTCGCCGAGCGTACTTACTAGCTAGGACCTAAGGCAAGTTATTTAACCATATTTTTTTTTGCTCAGAGTATGCATGTTTTTAAAACATCTATGTTGGTTGCTGGTATATAATATTTAGATTTTTCTTAAAAATGAAAATTCCTGTTTATTATAAATGTTTCCCCAAGATGTTTATTTTATGTTAAAGGTTTTAATATTGATTTTTTTATATATTGAAGTTTTGTAATTCCTTATATCAAATGCTTTCCTGATCCCTTAAATATTTTATTGTCGCTCATTAAAATGATTTGATTTATTAAAGATGAATATTTTTAGAAAAAATTCCTTATACAGGGCTGATCTGTTATCAGTGAGTATAAAGGACTTAAAAATTGAAATGTTTTAATTGTTAATAAATTGATTATAGAGTGGATAAGCATAAGAGGCTATGGGTGGTTCCCCTAGTGTAGCACTTTTTATCAAGCGTAAGAGGCTAGGTTGGTCCTAGTCCAGCACTTTTATTTAGTGTAAGAGGCTAGGGTTGTCCTAGTCCAGCATTAAAGGCCAATGTGTTGCCTCAATGGGAACCCAATTTCAAAGGAATGAGGACTTTATATGGCTGATCACCCGTATTGTCCGTAATCAGGAGATAATAAAAATCAACTTAAATGATTTAATTTCTTTTTAAAAAGGTTTTCTGAAAAGTATTGTTTCAAGATGGTAGAGTTTTATAGAAAGGAATATTATGGATATTTGAGTTAGTTATTTTCTATATGATAAGATTTGAAAACTCTGTAAAATAATAAGATTAAGGGTGGATAGGAGTTTTTCCCAGTTATTCCCTCCGCAAGTAACATTGTACGTGAAAGTGGAGTAAGAATGATTGGGGGACTTCATGATATTCTTTTTCTCAAAGTTTTATCTGAGATAGTGATGTTTTGTAGTAAATAGAAAAGTGTTATGTGAGGATATAAAAGGGTGTGTTTATGTTAGGAAAAAAGGGTATGATTAAAGTAGATATATAATGTTATTTTATAAGAGTAGTTGAATATTTTCGCTCACTGTGAATCAAACATCAAATATTTTTGTTGACTGATTTTAAACTAATTCGAGATTTATATTGTCACTGAAGCACTTGTTGCACAGTGACAGTAGAATCGAGAATGAATCAAGATCTTCTTACTGTTCTCTTTTCACCATTGTCAGGCCGGTTTGGTAGCTAAGCATACGAGTGCTTAGCCGACAATAGTAAAATTGTGAATAATTGAGAATTTCTTGCAATTGTTTTGGATTTCTAAAAATATTGTTTCCTAGTAGCTGAAGCATCTGTTGCTCAGTGAACGAGGGTTTTTATCAAAGGTTAGTGAAAGCTTCTAAAGTGTAATTCCATAAATTATCCCTTTATCAAAGAATTTTCGTAAAAAGGGTTTTATAATGACATCATCCATTCATTGGATTTGAAAACTTCAAAATTATTTTAATAAAGTGGTATACTCTATTATACTTGCTGAGCGCCTTTTTCGCTCATTCTTGCTTTTGTTTTAAATTTAATTTTTTAGAGATATAATAGTGAAGCAGTTGAATTATTTAGCTCGAAGCAGGGCATCTCCATGGACGCAGTGTTGGCACAGAGGAATATTGGAATAGTCTACTAGACGTATAGTTAGAATGGTATGATTGTATATTATTTGTTGTAATAATTGTTGTATTAGTTATTGTGGCTGTTGTATACCTTATATCAGGGTGATACAAATGGCATAGGTTTTATATAGGGATTGTTGTAATTAGAATTTTGAATTGTAATAAAAGAAGATGTATTAATATTTTGGATTCTTGTTCCTAGTCTATAACCTGAAAAGATTCTTAGGTAAGTTTGGGGTCGGATGTAATGTTTTAGATTTATCTATTTGCAGTGATTATTTATTATTAAGGTTTTTCGCGGTAGTGACCCATTTCCGTTGACCCCGGATTTGGGGGCGTTACAGGTTGGTATCAGAGCTACAGGTTACAGAAACTAGAAACAAGAGAGAGCGTAGGATTATATATATATATATAGTTATGTGAGGGTGTCTAAGCTCACATAGAGTTTGTTTTGGACTATAGGATATAGTACCAATAGGTGGTGAGTCTTTAGAGACTACTATGAGTTATTATCGGGGTAGGGTATCGTGTATCTTAAGACGTTGAGAAGCGATTTTAAGATTAATCGATCGTGCGTTAGAATAGCTAGCGGAGAATGCATAGGTGGAGATCGGGATATTCTTTCTTTTTCATCTATGATTTAATTGATTCTCTTTCAATTGAAAATTTCGTTAGAAGATATATTTCGTCTTCTAAGTTATAATTGTTTTAAAACTTTTGTGTTCACCCAAATGTTGGGTTTCGATTGTGTTAGAGGCTTTCATGATACCTATTTTTCAGGTTTTCCTGAGGCCCTGTCAAGTTTGTTCAAATCAAACTTCCGCCTTTATTTTTCTATTGGTGGATAAAAAAAAATTATTCGTGGTACAGCACTGCTTGCTCGTTATGTGCTAGTATCCTTTTCCCCATAAATCTTTCTTTCGGGATTAACACCTTTGGAATTTGCTTAGTTTCATCCAAGGTGTGCGTTGGAAAAATCTCTTGTTGTAAGTTGATTTTACTTGTTTAACTATAAATTTCTTTTCAAAATTCTTTACTCTGACTGAGTGGAACAACCCTATTATATAGGGGACACAAGGATTATCTGTCTGTGTGATAGAAGTCGGATGGGACGCCATCACTTTTGTGTTGTGAAATACAAGAAGGCTGATTACCTTTAGTATGTCTTATGTAAGACACGCAACATCGGTTCATAAGATCATATTGATCTCTCAGTTATTCTTTTCTAACCTTTAATGATTGCATAACAGCTTTTACTCATGATCACATTGTGTGACATTCGGATTTGTAAGGAATCTATTTTGTTCCAAGATTCCATCGTTTCAGTTGTTTTCAAATCTTTTCTTTGTGACATAACGAATGGCGATATGGTGTCGGTGTTCAGAATTGTTGCTCGGTAAACAGTTGATTAAAGAATAAATTGAGATTTTCTGATTGTTAAGTTCCTCGATCGACATTGCACGTTGAAAGTGGAGTCTGAACAATTTGGGATTTCTTGAGATTCTTTACAATGTTTAATCCGAGGCATTATGGATATGGAAGAGTTGAGATTGGGTGCGAATCGTTTTAGAACCATGTTCCTTCTTCTGTTGATTCCGAGGACGGAATCCTATTAAGGATGGAAGACTATAACAACCCGAATATTTTTGAATAAATTATTATTTATTATTATTATTTTGCGTTGACGATAGATTTGACGAGCGAAGAAATATTCGCATATTATTTTATTATATTTGGAATGTGATTTATTAAATTTATGGATGTGTTTAAAATTTTTGTGGATTTAATTAATGTGATTTAAATTGCTACGTGATTATGTGAAATTGTGTTTATGTGCTTTCGTGATGATTTGTATAAGATATGGAGGTCGGTGTATTTTTATTTGTATTTTTAGGATTTGAATAAGTTTAAACCCTGCATTATTGGTCTTCTAAAATTTTTATAAAATCATCGGGGTTGTTAAAAATCCCAAAATCTTTTGTGATATTATCTTTATAATATTATTTAGTTTTTAAAATGGTTGGGTGAATTAATTTGGGTGTTTCGGTATTTTAAAATGATTTTAAGAGTTTTATTGTATTTAAAGGATCAAAACTTGTAAAATTCATATTTAATTCATTTTTGATCCGAAAAATATTTTAAAAATATGTGCGTGCTCGTAATTTTATATTCTTTATCTTAAAAATGAAAAGTGTAAATTTTATGGAAGGTCTTATTTAAGTATGATTTATAGAAGTCGTTTTATAAGTGTGTATTGGGCCGAGAGGATTGCTAGTAGTATAATTGTATTGGGCCAAGCCCACTATCACCAAAAACAAACACAACCATCGAGAGAACTCTAGAACAGGGGGGAGAGAATTCGGGAAAGAAGAGAAGAGAGATTGGGAGAGAAATGGAGAGAGATTTAAGAGAAGAGATTGGGGGAAGAGAAATTAGAGTAAATTAGCTTACATACATATATATATATATATATATATATATATATATAAGTGTGTGTGTGTGTGTGTGTGTGAGCGTGCTTGGACAGCATGACAGCAGTTGGGCGGCGGCGGTGATGTGGTATGTGTGTGTTTATGCTAATTGTGTGTATATATGTGTTATAGATATCTATAGTTATAAAACTGCTACTGTAAACTGATCATTACAGACTCGTTTCTTGTCGGATTTTAAATCCAATTACATATTGGGATTCCTTGCGAAAAATTAGGTGGAATAGGCTCTTGAATCATGTCAATCGGATTAAAAACGAAGGAATTATGGGCGGTCAAAGTTGCGCCATTATAGTTGACCTCGAGGAGAGAGATTTTTCCGGTGAAGATGGTGGCGCTGCGGTGTTCCAGTGGCGGCCGGTGGCGAACCTATTTCGCCCGTATCCGTATCTGTATCCTTGTTTCATTATTTTATTTCCGTAAATTTATTTCGGGAATTATTTATGAATGGTATTTAATTTCCGTAGTTTAATTTTTGAGGAATTTTAGATATACATTATATGCGGGATTGATAAATAGTATAGTGATAAGTATTGGAGTCTGAGTTTTGAGGAATTGAGAAGTATTGTAGTTTAAACGATTTTAAAAGTTGTCAATTGTTATTGATGATTTGTACTTGGGTTTAAGTTTTGTAAGTCGAGATATAATTTTTGGTGGAAGTTTAGGATATTGGTTATATTTTGAGTTGAATTGGACTTGTAGGGGCTGAGACCTCGTATTTGGGATTGCTTTGTGATTTGTTGAGGGGCTATGACCCCGGGATAGTCCTATTTACGAATACTACATGCCGAAATTTTTCTAAAAATTCCCTATATCTAAAATCTATTTAACTTATCTGAATTGTTATTAATTGAGTAATTAGATTATTGGTTTGCGTAATGATTTTAGCTATTTACATAGTATGTAAAAATGAGTTTAAAATTATAAATTGATTTACAGTTTTAAAAGATAGTTATTAATCGATTAATTATTTTAGTTATATTCGGGAATTTGTTTATAGTAGAGTTATTATCTCAGGAATTTATAAATTTTAGCTATAACTTTGAGAAATGCGATGATTGATAGAATTGTGATTTCCATAGTTTGACTCGTGGGATTTTGACAAATATTTGTAGTTAATTAATTTCTAGAGTCGTAAATGGTTATAGGGTTTATATTACCCGTTTTATAATTATATGTTAATTTCTTACGTGTTTTAATTGAGTCAATGAGCTTAGTTGATTAAGTGATATTCGAGTTTGCTTATGTGATTAATATTAAAATGTCATCAGTATATGTATAATTTATTATGTGTTTATCTGCGAGGAGTTGAAATGAGATCATGAGTCTTAAATGTCAATATTTAAGTAATTGTGTAATTATCTTCAACTAGTTCCTCGGGCTTACGAATATCAATGATCAATTGTCACTAGTATAATTAATATGCTTAGGTGACGTGATCACTGATGTAGCGTAAGTAATAGTTAATGCTGGAAGTTGTTTCCTAGGGCTTACGAATAGCAATGATTAGTCGTCACGTGTATCATTAAAATGCGTGAATGATATGGTCATTGTTATAGCGTAAGTAGTAGTTAATGCTAAATGTAAATGATTATGTGTATATGTGTTTACTGCATGTCGAGGCAGAATTTCTTATGTGGTAGTATAGCGGCAAGTCAGGGCAGCATTATTTATTCTTTTATATTGTTTGGAATGTTGACTGGTTGAATTGGGAAAACAGGTGGTTAGTCCATATTACGAACGGGTCATGCCCGATTTTTGGTAGAATTATAGTCGTTTAAGTATTTAAATATATATATATATATATATATATATATATATATATATATATATATATATATATATATATATATATATATATATATATATATATATATATAGTCCTACTCTACTACAAACTAAAATTAACTACAAACTAAAAACCAAACCTTAATCTAACATTTCAAGCTAATCTAATAACCAAACTAGGGGTACCCCAATACAAAAAAGTCTTATAATTCTACCATCTATCTATTCATTGAAAAAAAAAATTAAATTTTTTTTTAAAAAAAAAAAATGATGACGTGGCAGCAGGTTTTTTTTTATTTTTTTTATTTTTTTTATTTTCTTTTTGATGAATGGATAAAGGGTAGAATTATAAGACTTTTTTGTAAAGGTGCCCCTGGCGGGGCCCTTAGAATAAATGAAATATAAGAGATTTTGTATTAGTTTGTAGTTTGTATTTACGGATTGGTTTGTATTCGAGCAAATGCCTATATATATATATATATATATATATATATGGATGGTATTTCAAGGATTTAAATGTTGTTTACGCTTAACTACCAAACACCCGTGGACTCAATCGGGCAGAATCAAAATCATGGCAACTGCAAGTGCATCGGACAAAGAAGGATAAATCAATGATCGAATATCGTGGGACGGACGAAGGAAGGATATTCCTTGTCGCCGAGCGTACTTACTAGCTAGGACCTAATGCAAGTTATTTAACCATATTTTTTTTGTTCAGAGTATGCATGTTTTTAAAACATCTATGTTGGTTGCTGGAATATAATATTTAGATTTTTCTTAAAAATGAAAAATCCTGTTTATTATAAATGTTTCCCCAAGATGTTTATTCTATGTTAAAGGTTTTAATATTGATTTTTTTATATATTGAAGTTTTGTAATTCCTTATATCAAATGCTTTCTTGATCCCTTAAATATTTTATTGTCGCTCATTAAAATGATTTGATTTATTAAAGATGAATATTTTTAGAAAAAATTCCTTATACTGGGCTGATCTGTTATCAGTGAGTATAAAGGATTTAAAAATTGAAATGTTTTAATTGTTAATAAATTGATTATAGAGTAGATAAGCATAAGAGGCTAGGGGTGGTTCCCCTAGTCCAGCTCTTTTTATCAAGCGTAAGAGGCTAGGGTGGTCCTAGTCCAGCACTTTTATTTAGCGTAAGAGGCTAGGGTGGTCCTAGTCCAGCATTAAAGGCCAATGTGTTGCCTCAATGGGAACCCAATTTCAAAGGAATGGGGACTTTATGTGGCTGATCACCCGTATTGTCCGTAATAAGGAGATAATAAAAATCAACTTAAATGATTTAATTTCTTTATAAAAAGGTTTTGTGAAAAGTATTGTTTCAAGATGGTAGAGTTTTATAGAAAGGAATATTGTGGATATTTGAGTTAGTTATTTTCTATATGATAAGATTTGAAAACTCAATAAAATAATGAGATTAAGGCTGGATATGAGTTTTTCCCAGTTATTCCCTCCGCAAGTAACATTGTACGTGAAAGTGGAGTAAGAATGATTGGGGGACTTCTTGATATTCTTTTTCTCAAAGTTTTATCTGAGATAGTGATGTTTTGTAGTAAATAGAAAAGTGTTATGTGAGGATATAAAAGGGTGTGTTTATGTTAGGAAAAAAAGGGTATGAGTAAAGTAGACATATAATGTTATTTTATAAGAGTAGTTGAATATTTTCGCTCACTGTGAATCAAACATCAAATATTTTTGTTGACTGATTTTAAACTAATTCGAGATTTATATTGTCACTGAAGCACTTGTTGCACAGTGACAATAGAATCGAGAATGAATCAAGATCTTCTTACTGTTCTCTTTTCACCATTGTCAGGCCGGTTTGGCAGCTAAGCATACGAGTGCTTAGCCGACAATAGTGAAATTGTGAATAGTTGAGAATTTCTTGCAATTGTTTTGGATTTCTAAAAATATTGATTCCTAGTAGCTAAAGCATCTGTTGCTCAGTGAACGAGGGTTTTTATCAAAGGTTAGTGAAATCTTCTAAAGTGTAATTCCATAAATTATCCCTTTATCAAAGAATTTTCGTAATAAGGGTTTTATAATGATATCATCCATTCATTGGATTTGAAAACTTCAAAATTATTTTAATAAAGTGGTATACTCTATTATACTTGCTGAGTGCCTTTTTCGCTCATTCTTGCTTTTGTTTTAAATCTTATTTTTCAGATATATAATAGTGAAGCAGTTGAATTAGTTAGCTCGAAGCAGGGCATCTCCATGGACGCAGTGTTGGAGCAGAGGAATATTGGAATAGTCTACTAGACGTATAGTTAGAATGGTATGATTGTATATTATTTGTTGTAATAATTGTTGTATTAGTTATTGTGGCTGTTGTATACCTTATATCAGGGTGATACAAATGGCATAGGTTTTATATAGGGATTGTTGTAATTAGAATTTTGAATTGTAATAAAAGAAGTTGTATTAATATTTTGGATTCTTGTTCCTAGTCTATAGCCTGAAAAGATTCTTAGGTAAGTTTGGGGTCGGATGTAATGTTTTAGATTTATCTATTTGCAGTGATTATTTATTATTAAGGTTTTTCGCGGTAGCGACCCATTTCTGTTGACCCCCGGATTTGGGGGTGTTACACTCATTCTCACTTAGACTATCTAATGTCAACACTCTTTTTACCTCTCCTTTTGCCTGGTCAGGAGCCAGCCTCTCTGTGTGTGGATCTATGTCCATCTTTTCAAGTGTATCACTCAAATTTGGATAAGTGCTCTCATGACCTACAGAAAAATAGGGGCTAGAAGAAGTTTTTATACCTGAACTCACATGGAGAGAGGGTTCCTCATATGGCATGGGGCTTGAGGTTTTCTCCAAGGAGTGAGCGGCTATAGTCTCTGAACCTTTAGAAACGTCTACTTTCTTTCCAGAAACTACAGGCTCTAGTATACCACATTCAGGTTTTACACTAGACTCTGATGTCTTCAATAATACTTCATTAGACACCATAGCTAGTATGTCACCGTCTTTAAGTGTTGGTTGCTGAGACACACCCTCAAGGTGGATAGACTCTGAAAGAACAATATTGGTTTGATTTCAGGAAAATCAATCAAAGTCATTCCTCCCATATCATAGGGTTTCTCACTTGCAATTTCAGTTATCACAGAAGACCTTCCAGCATCAGCCATCACAGTTCCTGAGTCATCCAACCTCTGACTAGATGGTTCTTGTGTTGCAGTGACTGTGATCTGATCTATCCTACTATTCACCACTGGTGCAATAGTATCTTCTGTTGACTGCTTCCCTCTATCAACTACCTCCTCTTGTTCACCTTGAGCTGAGGCATCTTCATCAATGACATCCTTGTCAAATAAATATGCATGAAGTGATTGAAGTGCAACATGCTTAGGAAGTCCAAATTTCTTGTGCAATTCCTTTCTGACTGATACATAGAAGTACATCTTCATTAAATCAAGTCCTTGATATAACAGTCCATGTTCTCCATGAAATGAAAGTTTGGGAACTCTTTCAATCAGAAAATCTAGAACAAGCCTGGAAAGATTCACTTTTAGAGAAATAAGTTCCATAGCCAGTCTATATTTCAATGTTGTTTCCCATGAAGAATCAAGATCCAGATCTCTCTTGTCAGATACTGACATGGATATAGCCTTATTTGTAGAGACCTGCATAATGTTAGTTGGACTAGACACTGTGTGTAGGTGACAAATGAATCTTTCTCCTTGTTCTCCTAGTATAGTGAGCAACAGATTTATCTTGAGAAGACTCAAGAGGTGTAGACATAGAAGTGATCTTGGGATGAGATCTTTTTCCAATAGACACAGTCTTTTGAGAGACAGTATCCAGTAACTGTTTTCCCTTTTTAAGAACTACAGCCTTTTGGGAGACTGCAGCCTGGCTGTGACTAGGTGTTCCATCTCTTTGTCCTAGCTTAGAAAGTTGAATTGCAGCCTTCAATTCTGCTCTCTCAGCAAGAGATATATTATCATCATCTTCACTAGAACTACTACTAGAAACAACAAATCTTCTCTTCTTTACAACTGATGTCTTCTGAAAAACACCAGAGGTTGGTTTCTTTGAAACAATAGGCTGTCGATCAAAATTTGGTTCTAGAATTGTTTCAGAGACTGTAATGTTTTTGGCTACTTGGGTAGACACAGGGGGGTTCTCCTCCAATTGAGATTCCTGAGTCATTTCACCACCAAAGAAAGAAGAATTATAGATAGTAGGAAGATGAGTTCTTAGAAGTACCTGAACATGATTTGGATAGTGTAATGCAGGTATTTCATCTAGATTCTTTTCACTGTCCTTCTTTGTAATGTCAGGGAAAATTCTCTTTTGCTGTACATAAGAAGAAACACAATATTCTCTACCAAATCTAGCTTCAACATCAGGAATGAAATGGTTAATAAACAGTTGCATGAATCTGTGATAATAAACCATATTCCTGTCATGATCTCTTGACCCAAGTTTAATACACATCTGACTTAAGATAATGTGACCAAAATTAATTACTCTGTTATAAAGCAAGCCATATGCAATATGTGATGTAACAGCAGTAATTTGTTGAAAAGAACTACATTTACCAGTAAAACATTTAGCAATCTGGTCAAAGAAGAAAGACCATTCTTTCCTAAGAAATGATCTATTTAACTGGCTCATGTTATCTAGAGGTCCATTATAACCTAATTCAGATAAGATAGTTCTAATATTATCATCAGATGATACATTCTCAAAATTCGTACTAACAGGTAAGTGAAGTACTGAATTAACAACAGATTCAGTAATATCAAATGAGTCTTGTCTTAAGTGTAGAACAATCTTACCTGATTGACTCTGAGTAGAATCAATTACCTCAGCATTCTCCCAAGCTTGTGAAACAGCGACTAGATTAATTTGTGGAGATGCTGTCAAGGCATTACTTAATGGTCCTTTCGCCATAAAGTCCATAATTGGGTGAAAATCAGTTGACACCCCTTCCTTGTTGGTGATAGTTGCAACATGATTGTTCATCATAAAATCAAAGTCACCAAACTTGAAAGCTACTGATTTGGGTAGTCTTCTTTGAGTTGCCATTTATTTTGATCTGAAAATAACTTGAAAAATCTTGAAATCGATTAGTGATTTTGAGAACTCGAGAGTGTTTTTGCTTTAGAGAATATGAATTTAGAGAAAGCAATTACACGATTAGAGTGTCAAAATTATTATATTTCAAAAATCCTTCAGACCCATTATCCCACGTTGACACGTAGGTTGACAGGTGTCAGTCCCTGAAAAATACAGTTACCCACGACTTTTGGAAAATAAAATCCAAAATTAATTTCAAGTAAATAAATCAAGGTAAAATCAAGATAAAAATCAATACTGATTAGCTTCCTTTTCCTGATGTGATCTTCTCATCAAGATAATCACACGATTCAATGTGATTTCTGAATAGAAAGAATTACTAATCCTGATGTGAACACACTTGTATTCTTGATCAATATCATCCTGATTCCAGAGACTAAATGGAGTTTCCACGTGGCATTTTCTTTTACCTGTAAAAGAAATAAATAAAATCTGAACAAAATCAATTGGTTAAATTCGTTCAATATTTCTTGAAAATACAAGAAATACAGTCACACATAATTATGACTGACTGCATTGATATCCCCCAAATGACTGTTCAGCTTCTCACGTCTTTCTATAAAAGAAACCGACGTTTTATGCCATTCTCCAAAACCTTTTCATTCTTTTCTCTTTTCATCATGGCTTTCAACCCAAATCTTCATATGAACCCTAGCTTTTGGTTCATTACCACTGAGAAGTTCTTTACTCTTGATGATCAGGAGCAAGTAAACAATCTCTTAGAAGAGATGACTTTTCTCATCGAGTCAGATATGGTTGGTCTTAACTAAAATGATTTCCACGAATCTCCTCTAAAACATCTACCAGTTGGATACAATTCTCATCTAATCTCTTCACACCTTGAGGATGAAGAATTTGGCGAAGAGTCTTAGGTTGATCTTGATGGAGATGATATTCGTTTTTTTCAATAAGCATGAAGATGAGTCAGCTGCTCTCATTCAAGTCGCTCAGATAAGGAATCTAATCTTGAGATGCTCCTTATCCTGAAATCGATCATTGAGGATTGAAGCAGCAACAACTTTAGAGAAGAATAGAATTGTCAGTAGTAGTTATACAAAAAGAAGAATTGTATTTCATTTCCATGTATGTAATGCTTTTGATTAATGAAAATACAAGTTTTCTTATTATCTACTTGTCTATCGTTGTTTATTGACTGATCTGAATAATGATATAAATTATCAGTATGCATGTGGTAAAACTTGCTAACATAGACTTTAACAAAACTCAAAATTGAACCAATGAATAACATGAACTTCAGAATTTGAAACAGTAAGACACACAAATTTCACAATCCTGATACTGATGATACAATCATGATGTCAATACTGATGACATCAGCATACTGATAGCAATCCTGATCATGATGTTTATCAACAAGTCTATCATACTGTAATTTATCAAAGTAAAGTGTTACAGCTTAAGCATTTAACAATCAAGTATAGATCCTGACAAATATATCAAGTCTATAAGCTGAAACAACATGCCTTGCTACTTGTGCAGATGTTAAAGATCTAAAAATTTAACATTCCTAACTCACTAACCAATCTAATGAATGTAGCCTCATCAAGTGGTTTAGTTAGAATATCTGCAAGCTGTTTGTCAGTAGGAACAAAATGAAGTTCCACAGTACCATTTTCAATATGTTCTCTAATAAATGATACCTAACATCAATGTGCTTAGTCCTTGAGTGTTGAACTGGATTTTCTGCAATTTTGGTAGCACTAGTATTATCACAACACATAGGAATATTACTAAGTGTCATACCATAATCCATCAACTGATTTCTTATCCAAAGGAGTTGAGCACAACAACTGCCTGTTGCAATGTATTCAGCTTCTGCAGTTGAGGTTGAAACTAATTGTTGCTTCTTGCTTGCCCAAGAAATCAATCTCTTTCCCAAGAATTGACATGTGCCTGTAGTGCTTTTCCTGTCTATTTTACACCCTGCATAATCAGAGTCTGAATAGCCAATTAGGGAGAAATCAGATTCTCTTGGATACCACAAACCAAGATTTGGAGTTCCCTTGAGATATCTAAAAATTCTCTTCACAGCAATTAAATGAGATTCCTTAGGATCACTTTGAAATCTAGTACATAAACAGGTAGAGAACATTATATCTGGTCTACTTGCAGTTAGATATAACAGTGAACCTATCATGCCTCTATAGCTAGTGTTATCAATACTCTTTCCCTTAGGATCAGAGTCTAGCTTAGTGGTTGTTGCCATGGGTGTCTTTCAAACTGTACAATTTTGAAAGTCAAACCTTTTTAAAAGATCTTTGATATACTTTGACTGATTAATGAAAAGACCAGTCTCAGTCTGTTTGATCTGCAAGCCTAAAAAGTAATTTAGTTCACCCATCATGCTCATCTGATACTTAGACTGCATAAGCTTGCTAAACTTAGCACATAACTTTTCATTAGTAGAACCAAATATAATATCATAAACTTGAACTAAAAGCAAATAACCTTTTATCTTTCTAAAGAATAAAGTTTTGTCAATTGTACCTCTTGTGAAGCCATTTTCAAGAAGAAATTTAGACAAAGTATCATACCATGCTCTTGGTGCCTGCTTCAGTCCATAGAGTGCCTTGTCAAGTTTGTAGACATGATTTGGAAACTTTGGATCAACAAAACCAGGTGGTTGCTCCATATACACTTCCTCATCAAGCTTGCCATTAAGAAAAGCACTCTTTACATCCATCTGGCATACCTTGAATTTTGAATGAGCTGCAAATGCAAGAAACATTCTGATTGCTTCCAATCTTGCTACAGGTACAAAGGTTTCATCATAATCAATTCCTTCTTCCTGAGAATAACCCTTGGCCACCAGTCTTGCTTTGTTTCTTACAATCATACCAGATTCATCTAGCTTGTTTCTGAAAACCCATTTAGCACCAACAATAGATCTATCTTTAGGTCTTGGTACCAGTTTCCAAACTTTGTTCCTCTCAAACTCATTCAATTCTTCCTGCATTGCTATTACCCAATCAGGATCCTGTAAGGCTTCTTCAACCTTCTTAGGTTCATTCTTTGAGAGAAAACAACTATACAAGCATTCATTTTGAATTGATCTTCTAGTTCGAACACCACTATTTGGATCACCAATAATCAAATCTTCAGTATGATCCCTTTCCATTTTCTAACAGGTGGTAGATTACTCCTGCTAGACTCTCCCCCTAAGTTAGTGGTATCTCTTGTAGAAGAGTGTTCATTTCCTTCAAAAGCTCCCCCTTGATCAGTAGAATCAGTGGATTCAATACTGCTGCTAGTTTCTGATCTTCCTTTATTAGACTCTGAAGGATCAGTTCCTGATGAAGTAGACTCTGAAAGACTAGTCTGATCCTGACCAGTACTGTGTTCTCCTTGATTGAATTGCTCCCCCTCAACAATAGCATTCCTTTGAGAAGCAACAGAGATTTCTTCTGGAGAACCTTCATCATCACTGGAGAAAATCTCAGAATTCTTAAGATTTTCAAATTCCAGATTGTCATGGCTTTCATCAGTTTGCAAAATTCCAAACTTCTTATCATCAAATGCAACATGAATTGATTCTATAACAATGTGAGTTCTGAGATTGTATACTTTGAAGGTCTTTGATGCTGAATATCCTAGAAAGATTGCTTCATCCGATTTGGCTTCAAATTTTCAAAGTTATTCTGGATGAACTTTCAGGACATAGCATTTGCATCCAAAGATGTGAAAGTATTTCACACTTGGTTTCTTTCCTTTGATCATCTCATAGGGAGTCTTACCATGAGCATTTACCAAGGTACAGTTTTGAGTGAAACATGCAGTGTTGATAGCTTCTGCCCAGAAATAGGTTGGAAGCTTTGCATCTGCAAGCATGGTTCTTGTTGCCTCTATAAGAGTTCTGTTCTTTCTTTCTACTACACCATTCTGCTGAGGTGTTCCAGGTGCAGAAAACTGTTGAGTAATTCCATTGTCTGCACAATACTCCTCCATTGTATAATTCTTAAATTCTGTACCATTGTCACTTCTGAGCACTTTGACCTTGTACTCAGAGCTATTTTGAATATTCTTGACAAGTTCAATGATTTGCTGAGGAGCTTCATCCTTGTTGTGTAGAAATAATACCATGTGAACCTTGTGTAATCATACACTATAACTAGAGCATATCTTTTCTTACTGATAGACATAATGTTTACTGGGCCAAATAAATCAAGATGCAGCATGTGAAATGGTTCAATAATTGAATTTTCTGTCTTGCTCTTGAAAGTGGTTCTTCTTTGTTTTCCAAGCTGACAAGCATCACAAAGTCCATCTTGCACATAATTTGCCTGAGGTAGGCCTCTCACCAGATGGTGCTTAACAAGTTGATTAAGCTTCTTGAAATTAAGATGTGAGAGCTTCTTGTGCCAGTTCCAGCTTTCATCATTTGATGCCTTGCTGTAAAGACATCTGATAGTTCCTTTAGATATGTCACTCAAGCTGGCTTCATATACGTTTCCATGTCTCTGACCAGTCAGAACAATGTCTCCATTCTTCATATTCAAGATTTTGCATCCTTCACTGTCAAAGATTGATTGGTTCCCTTATCACCCAGTTGACATATGTACTTTAAAAGTGTGTGTTTCAAGCCTTCAACCAGTGCTACGTTTTCTATGATGACATTCCCCAAAATAATTGAGCCATATCCCAGAGTTTCTCCTTTGTTGCCATCTCCAAAGGATATTACTGGGCCAGCTTTCCTCTCAAACTTTGTAAGTAGGGACTTCTTTCAAGTCATATGTCCAGAGCATCCACTGTCCAAGATAATTGAATGCTTCTTTCCAGTGCCCTGAAAACAAAAAGTAGCTAGTTATAATTTTTTAGCACCCAACTTTGATTGGATCCTTTCTTACTAACTTTTGAACCAACAAGCTTTGAAGATTTTGCTTTTGATTTACCTGTTGCAGAGTCAACCTTAGACTCTGATTTCACAAACTGTTTGTGACTAGGAGTTTCAGTTTTCAGAGAATAATAGTCATAATACAGTTCATGATATTCCTTTCACATATAAATGGAATGAAGTAAACTACCACAATGATAACAGGGTTCTTGTGGTTAGTATTGAATTCTCTGAGTCTTGGGGAATCTGGACTCAGTTTTCCAAGAAGGTTTTTGATTGCAGTCTAGGGCCAAATGATTATGATTTCCACATTTATAGCATTTCTTCCTAGGTGCATCAGGTACATTCTTGTAATTATTCTCTTTGTTAATACCTTCTTTTCCATTCATATTTCTTCTGATATTGCTAGACTTTGAAATACCTTCTAGTCTCTGTTTCAACTGAGACTTAGACAGAAAGCCTATGTTGACATTCTTAGGTTTTTCTAACACTCTCTCATCTGAATTGCTATTGTTAATTCTTTTGTGCACAACTGGGGTACCTTTAGAATCAACAAATTTAACATGTTTAGGTTCAGAAACTATCTTCTTACCTTCAGATTTGGATATGCTAGCTTCTTCTTTCCTATCATCCAAGACAATAGCTACATAATTTTCACTTTTATTCTTTCCAAAACCTAAGCCATAGACTTTACCAAAAATTTGATTGTCAATGATTTCTTGAGTCTTTTTACCAGAAGTGTTAATGGTTTTCGTCATATCTCTCTCTTCCTCTAGTCCTTTTCTGACATAGTCATAAGCCTCAAGGATAACACCATAATCATGCTTAGCTTTATCAGAACTTAACCTATATTCTTCCATTTGAATTAACTCAGATTCAAGAAAATTATTTCTACTAACTAATTCATGATTCTTAGCCTTAAGTTCATCTTTTTCACTAGCAAGAATTTTGAAATTAGTCATAAGATTCTTAAACTCAACATGAATAGATCTAATATTATCAGAATCTAAGCTATCAAATGAATCAAGAGAGTGAAGTGATACCTTAACAGAAATGAAGAAGTTTTCGTTGGAGATCCAGGCTTGTCTGAAGCACTTGCCATCAATGCAATGTTGTCATAATCCAATTCATCTTCAGAATCATTGGAGTCTGCCCAATCATTCTGTGTGACCATGAATGCATTACCCTTCCCTGAATTCCTAGGCTTCTTGCACTCACTAGCAAAGTGTCCAAGCTCACTGAAGTTAAAGCACTTGATTTTGGCCTTATCAAGCTTGATAATTGTACTTTTGCCTTTGTCACTCTTCTTCTCCTCTTTCTTCTGAAAAGATCCTTTGCTAAATCTTCTCCTGTTGAATCTTCCTTTCTTGAAAGCTTTAGCAAACATAGCAAAGAGTTCTTGCATCTCTGATTCAGATCATTATCTTCAGAGTCTATATCTGCAGTCTCTGACTCAGAAATTTCTCTGCTCTTCTTCTTCCTCAAGTCTCTTTCAGTAAATTCAGACTTTTCTTCTGGAAGCTTCTTTGATTCAGATTGAGCAGTGAGTGCAACAGTTTTCATCTTTCCTTCACTCCTGCTCTTTTTTTGCTGCCTGTCAAGTTCATAAGCTCTCAATTTTCCATAAAATGCTTCTAATGATATTTCATCCAGATCATTTGCTCCCTCAATTGCAGATATCTTCTCATTGTAGAAATCAGGAAGAGCTTTCATGAACTTAGTATTCATATCCTCCAAGTCATAATATTTACCATGCATGGCCATCTCATTAATGAGTTTAGTAAACCTATCAAAGGTGTCAGTAAGTGACTCACCAAACTTGGATTCAAAGTACTCATACTGTTGTATGAGAAGTGTCCTCATATTCTTCCTGATAGGTTTTGTTCCTTCACAGTGAACCTTTAGATTGTCCCATATCTCCTTAGCAGTTTTACAAGAGAAAACATAGTTAGTGAGAACAGAATCAAGACTGTTGAATAGTATGTTTCTCACTTTAGATCCTTAAGAACGTTCTCCTTTTCCTTATCTGTCCATTCAGATTTAGGCTTCTCTGTTGTATGTTCTGGAACAACTTTTCCTTCGATAGTTGCTTGAGGAACAAGCCTTGTTGGAATGAAAGGCCCATCTCTGATTCTGTCAAGATAATCAGGATCTGTTGCATCCAGGTGATGCAACATCTTCACTTCTCATAGAGTATATTCGTTTCTCTTGAGCATAGGGATTTTAGTATTATCATCCTTGTAACCAGACATGATTGCAGATCTTTATGATTATTCGAAATCAACCTGCTCTGATACCAATTATTAACTCGAATAACTTGTAGAAGGGGGGGTTGAATACAAGTTATATAATCGTGTCTGATTTTTGCTTGATTAGATGAACAAGAACAAACGAATGAATCAAACTTTGTTTGTATTAAATAAATCAAATACAAACTCTACCAAAGGTGTACAATACCTTTAGCAGCTGCTGACAATACAAATCTCTCTCTGTGTTTATTTCGAACTCTCGAATACAAACCTTATGAACTTACTCGCATTCGCTCTTTTTACAATGATATATAGAGAGTATTTATAATGCTACTTATCAACTAATAACAGAATTATAATCTATCTATGACAATGTTCTGCCGTCCAATTGATAGTTTCCATCAATAGAGAATTCATTTCCTTCACGATATCTTCTTGCTTATTCTCCAAAACAAAGATCCTGTTTTATAGCACTTTCCAGTTTCTGTAGCATCCATAATGACATCATCAGTAACACGACTGATATCAGGATTTCCCATTGCATCAGTATCTGATCATCCCATCAGTATTTGATCAGGATCTGACTTGTTGTATCAGGATCTGCTCTTAGTTTCTGAAATGTAGTCTTTGACGCACTGTTCCTGACTAAACTCTACAGATTACTGTCTAACACATATATCCTATACAAAGTGCTAAATCCTTTATAAGATCAGGATATACAAGAAGTATTAGCAAATTCTATTCTTAACATCACAACTCATGAATTATTCCTAACAGTCGGGGGTATATCCAATATTATCATTGTTTCCACCACCGCCACCCTGATCAACATCATTATTATTGTTATCATCATCAACAATATCAGGTGGATTGTCACCATCTGAATCTAACATGTCATCAAAAGTTAATTTCTCAGATGGATCTTCTGTTTGGATACTTGGGAGTTTAGTGTCATTAAATGTTACATTGACACTTTAAAGCATTTTCTGTTGATCAATTACATACACCTTATAAGCTCTTCTTGTATAACCAATGAAAATTTCTTCATGTGCTTTGGCCTCGAATTTTCCACCACGATCATCTCCTTCTTTAAGCACAAAACATTTTGCTCCAAATACATGAAAGTATTTGAGTGTTGGTTTCTTTTCATGCATTATTTCATAAGGTGTCTTCATTAAATATTTATTGATAAGAGTTCGATTCTGGGTATAACATGCAGTGTTGACAGCTTCAGCCCAAAAATATAAAGGAAGCCTTGATTCACTTAACATTGTACGTGCAGCTTCAATCAAGGTTCTATTCTTTCTTTCTACTACCCCATTTTGCTGAGGAGTTCTTGGAGTTGAATATTGTATTGTTATGCCCTTGTCAACAGGAAAGTCATTTAGAACTGCATTCTTGAATTCAGTTCCGTTGTCTAACCTTATTGCTCTTACTGGATTCTTTGAATCTAGCTCAATCAACTTGATGTGATCAATCACCAATTGTGGAGTTTCATCTTTGGAATTTAGAAAAAGAACCCAAGTGTATTTTGAGAAGTCATCAACAATCACGAGAGCATACCTTTTTTTTGACATAGACATCACATTAACTAGACCAAAAAGATCTATGCGTAGTAATTGCATAGGTTCAATTATTGATGATGTGTCAGTGCTCCTACGAGTTTTGATGATGTGTCAATGCTCTTGTGAGTTACTGTTTTCAATTTCCCTTTTTGACAAGCATCACAAAGTCCTTCCTGTGTAAATTCCATATAAGGCAAACCTCTCACCAATTCTCTTTTAACTAGAGAATTCATTGTCTTGAAATTAAGATGAGAAATTTTCTTATGCCATAACCAACTCTCATCTATAGATGCTTTAGAATAGAAACAAGTGATTTCATCAGTGCTTCCAGAATTCATGTTGGCTACATACAGATTTCCTTTTCTAACTCCAATCAGTGCAGGCTGTTCATGTCTCTTGTGAGAGATCAGACAATTCTTCTTGTTAAAGAAAACTTCATAACCCTTGTCACAAAATTGATTGATACTTAGCAGATTATGTTCAAGTCCTTTCACAAAAGACACTTCATCAATGATAACATTTCCAGCTTCCAATCTACCATATCCATCAGTTTTACCTTTGCTGTTATCTCCAAAGGTAACCACTGGGCCGGCTTTCTCCACCACATTTGTTAGCAGGGCTCTATCTCCGGTCATATGCCTTGAACATCCACTGTCCAAAATCCACATAACATGATCAACCTGTTCCACACCCTACATTGACAAATAGGTTAAACTTTCTTCGAAACCCAAATTTGATTGGGTCCAGAGTACTTGAAGAATTGGCCTTTATCAGGCAAAACAACATTCTTAATCTTAACAACAACATTTTCAACAAGGACTGGACACTTATCCCTGTAAACAGCTTTAACATTCTTTGGTTTCAGCTTGGGTATCCATGTCTTCACCATAACCTTAAGAGGACTTGAGGTCCTTGACCTAGGATTAGGTGGAGTAACAGTCCTGGGTCTAACATGCTTATTTCTACTCATATGTTATCGATGAGCAGCCTTATTAGAACATGCATGATTACTATTAAAGTAAGCAGACATAGCATTAAAAACACACGACATGCAATTCACAACACCACATAATTCATGAGAAGTATCAATATCAGAAATGGCAGGCATGGTAGACATGTTGTTATTGTTCACATTCTTACAACTTGATCTAGTCTTCAAAGAACTAGTTGCATTAACAACCTTGACTGGCACCTTAGGTATATCTTGTTTAGAATAGACATTTGCATTTGCAATGTCCTCAATTCTCAACTCTTCATGAATAATTAAAGAAGTTGTATCTAAAGGTTCTACAATAGACTTTTAAAGAGAGGGTTCTTGACACCCTTAAGTACATGTGGTATTCCCTTTTCTTTAGCACTAACAGGATCAGGGGAATTTATGCCTAACATTCCAACAGCCTCATTGTAACCAAACCAAATTCCTACGGTTTGATCAACAGCTTGTTTGTTTAAAATCTCTTTAGCCACTTTTCAAGAATTATAGTAAGCTCTAACCTTGGTTTCAAGTTCACTGATTTTAGCAAGTTGTTTAGACACTTCTTTAACTAATGACTTTTCCCTTTTATTAAGTAGTTCTATTTCCTCTTTTTGCTTATCCTAACACTTGTGCACATTTTGTAGTTCCAACACTTGATTTTCAAGATCAGTGTTTAACAAATTTATTCTTGCATTTTCTCTTTTAGCACAATCCAAAGTACTACCAAGAAGACGTATTATTTCAGCGTCAGTAAATATTACCTATGAGGTAGAACCATTGGAGTTGTCAGAATTTGCCATCAGCGCCAACTTCTTCATCTTCACTGTCTATGTCATCCCAGCTTTTACCAGCAACTATATAGGCTTTTCCAGTGTTTTTCTTTTCAGGAACATAATCCCTCCTTTGACTCTGTTTGGGTCTTTGACACTCAGTGGCAAATGTTCAAGTTCATTACAGTTGAAGCACCTAATCTTGCTTCTATCAATATTTCCACTTTTATAGCCACTCTTGCTACTGGAGGAAGAAGAACCTCCTTTCTGGAATCTATTGCTGTTAGATTTAAACCTGAACTTGGGATTCCTCCTGAATCTAAAGTTACTGAACTGTCACACCATCATAGCCATGGATTCATCCTCCAACTGATCCAATTCTTCTAAAGAATAAAACTTTCCACCATCCTGAGTAGCAGGTGTCTGACCAACTTTAACTTCAAACTGTTCCCTGTCAGTGCTGTAAGGTCGAACAACCTTAGCTTCCATTTCCCGTGGAGTCTCAACAACTAAAGCTGTAGATGTGTTTGCAACTCTACATTTACCATAAATCTCTTTCTGTTGAGCTTGCTCCAATTCATAGGTTTTCAGAACACCGAAGAGTCTTTCGAGGGTAATTTCATTCATATCCCTGGATTCCCTAATGGCAGTAATCCTATGTTCCAGATGAGTAGGCATTGACAGAAGGAACTTCCTGTTAATCTCTTTCTGTGTATAATACTTGTCATGCAGTTGAAGGTTGTTGATCAGTTTATTATACCTTTCAAACACTTCTTGAATACTTTCATTAGGGCCTGATCTGAAGTGTTCATACTCAGAGGTTAGGATCTCTAGTCTGTTCTCTCTAACTTCATCTGTTCCTTCATTGATAGTTTCAATAGTTTCCTACATGTGTTTAGCATTTTTACAATTAATCACATGACTGTACATTACTGAGTCCAGGGAATCTATTAAAATAAGTCTAATATTTATGTCAAGTGCAGAATCCTCTTTTTCATCAGGAGTGAAGGAAGCAGGATCTTTTTGATAAGCCCTTGCATGAGTAACAATAACTCCTTCCACAACAACTTGTTGTTCATAGACCATTGGTACTTTTGGTCCATTTTTCAAAACACCCATATATTTGGGATTTGCAACTTCAAGAAACATCAACATCTTGTTCTTCCACATATCATAATCATCCTTGTCATAGATAGGTATCTTCACGGTGCCAACTTTTGAAGAAATGATGAATTTTTAAGTGAGTTAAAAATTCGGGCTCGATTTTTAATTGAGTAAAAATAGGATCCTGATTTGTACTTCAATCAAACGGCTTTGATACCAATTGTTAGGTCCGTTAAAATTGTAGAAGGGGGGTTGAATACAATCTATACCTTTTTATCAAAATTTGTCCGGTAGAATAAAATTTAATTAAGGCAAATTATTGCGGAATTAATTGAAACAAGATTCAAGTTAAATATAACGATATATTAAACTTGAGGGTTGTTACAAAATCAGTACAGAGTGTTATCAAGTTAATAAAAACTAATTATAAAATTCGACATGAACTTTTCTAATTTAGTTAATAAAAAACAAGATTCGAACTAGGAAAATTAATTCACTAGTAATAAGAGGGTCACGAAATAATTAAGTTCTAATGGATACAATTTTTGAAACAAAGAACTCAAGAATTTATGGCAATTTAAGTCTCCTTGAATGAGCTTTAAAGATGAGAGAGATATGATTCTGTGTGTAAGTCTTTTTCTTCTGTCTGTGTTGATATTTCTGGTCTGGCCTCCAACAACTACTTATATAGACAAGTGAACAAGACCTTCTGTCTATTTCTTGAACGAACTACTTTGGTATGACTAAGTTAGTCGTATTTACAACTCGGTATGACTAGTTGTATTCTTGTATGACTAAGAAGCCTTCTTGTATGACTAGCAGCCTCCTTGTATGACTAGCTATTCTCTTGTATGACTAGCAGTCTTCTTGTATGACTTACAATCTCCTTGTATTACTAGTTGTTCTCTTGTATGACTAGTCAGTCATATAAGCTTAAATGCTTTAGCATGACTAACTAATTATTTTAACTAACATGACTAACAAATGTCATGAATAATTAATAATTAATTAGACATTTAAACATTTACTAACACTATGATTAATACATTAATTCTAATTTAATTTATATGATAATTAATTTAATAAATAAATTAATTTTGATAGAATTAATTTATCAATTAAATCAATTAAATGATATTATAAATTAAAGGGGAATTAACCTAAAATCATTTAACAACCAATATCAATTGTGAAAACCACTAAAAATAATGAAGAGCTTTCACCAAATTTTCTGTTGACACTCGATGCAGTGTCTGGTTCATGAACGACTAACTTCAATGATTGTTCTTCATTTTTGACTGTATGATGTGGTTCTTTTTCTTTTCTCATCTTTGTTCAACTCTTCTGTACTCTGTCTGATCTTCATCTATCACTTGAAAAATCTCTATTACTTTAAATGAATCCACTTGCTCCAATGCTATAATGAGGCTTGATCAACTAACTGAATCTTCTTCCAATGTAAAACATCAAAACTATAGATTGACTTTCTTCTTTCTTCTGACAGATAATACCTTTCTGAGATTCTTGTGACTGTTCATATGATTATTTACTATTACAAACTAATTTAGGTTGAGTTGGATCCTCGAACTACCAATAGGTACAATAGGCTGTGTCATATGCCTTTCATAAGGTTCAAATTCTTCCAAGAATATAATAAATTTATTATTTATAATATTATACTATACTATAAACAAATTATAAAAAATTAAAAGTAATTGCTAGTACAATTAAATATCCCATATCTATATCTTTACTGATATATAATAACCAAACAAGGGGATAATTGGTAGTTTGGTTGTTTGGTTCAACCAACGGTTAAAAGAATAGTGGCCGTTAGATTTTTAGTAAATAGATGATAACTGTTAGATCTAGATAATTCATTATCAATTGGTATCTCATATAAACGTGCATTTTTTTTTTTGCTAAATATAAACGCGAATACTTGAGTATTCATTGATTTAAATTAACCAACTATTCAAAAATAATTATTTTTATTTATTTTATACATGGTTCTAAAAATCCCCGATTTAACCGATTAATCCTTTGTAAGATAGCCAACCGATTCGATTTTTGAAATCCGATTAATCCTGTGAATTTAAAATGATATATTTAATTGTAAATTAGACTAATATATTAAATATTATTATAATATCCGTTTAATATTCCGATTAGTCCTTCCAATTAATCCCTGATTATCCGATTAATCTTAAATCGATACCTCAATCAGTTTATTCCGATTACCAATTTTTACAAGATTTTATATAAAAAAGGGTTAAAATTAGTCCACACTCAACACAACACAATAGTAACTCGTACATGTACTTACATAACTCGTATATATAATAGAACAGTTTCGAGGGAGAAGAGAAGGACAAGCAAAGCATCACTTGTTTTAACAGGTTAATTCTTAAGTTTAAATGAATTTTTATCTAATTCTCAAGTCAGATTTGTTTTTGTATAACTTTTTAAGTTTTAAGTTTAACTTCAATCTAGTTATTTATTCAGTTTAATTCGTTCACTTGTATGTGTTCTGTAATATGATTGTGTTGTAGTGTTTTGTTATTGATTTAGGACTTTTGTGTTTTATTTACGGAGTAATTAGTAGAAGTGTGTGTAGTGTGTTGGTGTATGCTGTTGGGGATTATTTTCGGTATTATCAGTGCTTTATTCAGCTAATTATGAAGAATGTAATTGAAATTTTATGTATGAGATGTAAGTAATAGTTAGAAGGCGTTGAGTATGACGGTGATAATTGCTGATGTGGTAACGATGCGAGTTTCGGATAACTAATCACAAGAGAAGCGAATTAGTTATCGCTAATAATATTGGATATGTTTTTGGGATAATGTTTTCATTGTAGCTGTGTTATCATTGGTTCAGTTTTCTATTTATTCCGCTAATTAAGATGAGTGAAATTCAAATTATAGAATGAGATGTTAGCAATAATTGGAAGACGTTGGCTATGGGGGTTATAAATGCTGATGTGGTATGTGGTAAAGTTTAGGTTATTGGAAAGAGATATGATGAGGCACGAACGAGAAGTTTTTAGGAGTTTCGTTTCGGACAACTAATTACAAGAGAAGAGATTAGGTATCTTTAGCATTGTGCTTTTGGAATACAATCTACATCAGCTTTCTCACGTGGTATAACTGTGTATGCTGAAATGCTTTCAGGATGTTTTTCCACTATAAATGTGTTTCATCCGTTTGGTAACTATTCATTCTCTAGTAAAGAAATGAAGTGAAACTTTATTTATGAGATTTAACTTATAATTAGAGGATGTTGGGTGTTGCCTTGGAAATTGGAATGCTGATGTAGTATCACAGCCGCTTATAGAAAGAGAAGATATCGGGATTTTTTACAACCAATCTCAAGAGATGAGACTAGAGAGTATATATATCTTCTGACATTTATTTATCTTCTGACAGACTACTTTCTATCTACTACGTCTGCAATTGGGATGGTTTAACACTACCATGTTGGCAGGATATGAACGTGTTACGTAGGTTTTAGTTTCGACTATGATTAAATTTCTTAGAAATTTGAACTCAGGGAGCTTGTGAGAGGATTATACTCTCCGGAAGAAAGCTATAGAAGTGTTGATTCAAAGTACAACTTGAATAAGATAAAAAATCATTTTACGCTAATAAACTTTGGGAATTAGAAGTGACTGAAGGATTCCTATTGAGAATTTGGAAGGTATATCAATTTTTGTGTACCTTAGCTGAAGGTCTCATCATGCTGGCCGTATAAAACCTCCTAAAACCATATAGTGGAATGTCAAGCGACAAGTGACAACACTTAAATGAGGAGGACAAAAATACAAGTACACGTGATAGTTTAAAAACATTTAGTGTAAGCTTGACATCACATGTTTATTATCAGGCCTCCAAATTTAAACAAGAACCCACTATTTTAGGTTTCCATGAATTAAAAAAAAAAAAATACATTACATCCATTATATATTCAATTTTTTTGAAAAGGATCTTTATAGCTTTAAGCATGCTGCAACTTGCAAATAAAACAGATTCTCCTTTGAAGTCCAGTCACTTCCAATTCACTGCTTGTACTGGGAATGCAACTCTATGCATTCCATAACTGGTCTATGATCGCCAAAATGTCTCTGTTATTACCTGCCTTGAACTAGTTCTCTGTGATGTTAGTGCTGTAGTGTGGTGCGAGACATCTTAATTAAATATAAGTCAAATAGATGACAAATTGAGGAACAACCATGGAGGACTCGTTGAGATGTTCGATATATCACTAGATTGCTTCTCTTGAATATTACGATCAATATATTTCTTGGTTTTGATGAGGATGCGCCATGCAACTAACCAAATGGAAATTCTTAAGGAGCAAGAGTAGAAATATATTGCAAGATATTTGTAGGATTGATACCTTAATTGTATGATTGAGCTTATTCTGTCATCTTTCTAGTGTGTAACTTTATTTACTTGTTGCTTCATAATAGTCGGGCAAATTTTAACTTATTGTACTTGACAATATGCACCATGGAAAATGTGTAGTAAAAGGAAATTTAAATAAAAGGACACATATTGACATAAAGCTTCGTAATTTAAGTTGCTCAAGGTTTACTCATATCGGCCTGGGTAGGTATTGCTGTTTGTAATTGGATACAGATGAAAGTTTTTAAAGGATATTTTTGTACTACTTTCTAAATTGAACTTGGGTCTTATTTGTGCTTTACATCTCTTTATCATTGCTCATCACTTTGTTGTACAAATTTAGCACATGAAATAAATCGAGTTCAACTAACCGATGTTATGTTCTAGGGTACCAGCTAATTAAAACTGTCATGACTTGAACCAAGGTATTCTTATTTTTACTTTTTTGTGTTTCAGGTATTCCAGATATCTGCACATCTATGCTTGTTCTTGGCTAAGTGTAAATTAATATTTATAGATATGCATAAAGATAGTACTAGCAGTGCGCCTGCAACACCCACTGCACGAGTACGGCGGCGTAGAGGTTCAAATGAGGTAATTTGTTTCCGAAACTATTGCTACTTTTTCTTTGATATATTTATCTATAATTCTTAGTTCAGAGTTATAACAAGATATAAGATGGTAATGAGTTACATCCTAGTATATGTAGTTTAAATGAGGTACATGGTTAATTAATAAACCTATTCATACTTCCTTCAATGCAATTGTTACAGAACAAGGTATGAGAGCAGTTGAATAAACATCATATGACTAATAGCACAGATTTCCAAGAGAAAATTAAGGATTAAATTTTTCAGGTGAAGTTTAAAATAAGTCTAATATGCTTTTGAATATCACATTCACGAGGTTAGCAAAGAAGGCCTTAAATTTGGATTAAACCCATGACTACTCTAATGAAGGGGTGCGTGTGATGATCTGTGAGTTGCTCACTGGTATTAATCATTAATAATGACACTAATTACATGGAATGCCAAATTAAACATTAGAACTAATCACTAAGTTTGCATATTTTACAGTTTGACCTACGTTTAATCTTGAAAATAATATGCGTAGATTGCACTGAACTTAATCTTAAACAGAATAATGAGAGATTAGGCCCTCTATAGCTATTCAAGTATTAAAACTAGAAATCTAATTTCGAGAAAGCAAAAAAAATAAAAGTTGTAAGGCATTTTATTACATGGTTTACTTGTTAGAAAAAACAACAATTATGTTACATTTTTCCTGTTTCAGATAGTGGTTAATTCCTCTAAGTTGTTCTGCCAACAGCTACTTAGGGATTCAATAATTCCTTGAAATGAATGTCTTTTTATTCTTTGATTTGTCACTATTGCCTTTGAATTTTTACCGTGTTATTTTGGAGGCCAGATTCCTCCGGATGTTAGCAAAGCAAATGGAAATAACCTACTGGCCGGTGATAAAAATAAATATAAGTCAATGTTAGTGCGTGCATATTCAACTGTATGGATGATTGGGGGCTTTATTTCCATAATCTACATGGGCCATCTCTATATTTGGGCTATGATTGTCATCATTCAAATTTTCATGGCAAAAGAACTGTTCAGTCTACTAAGGAAAACACATGAAGATAGTCATCTTCCTGGATTTAGACATTTAAATTGGTAAGCAAATACATTTGCTTGTCTGTAGCGTATTTCCTTGGTTTGTTTTGTAAGCTTTGGCTGATTTTGTCAAAAAGTAGATGATACATTATGTTGATTTAAAAAATTCCATGAGCTCGGGTGGCCATGTTGATAACACCGCTGAAGATATCAGAATTAACAGATCTAACTTCTTTTTCTATTTTCCTTGAATAGTACATATGTTGCATTTTTTGAATCGTGCAGCAATTTGACACTAATAGGTATTGGTCAATGAATGAAGTATAATTTACTCAAATTATTAATCCGTTTTCAGGGTCTGCAAAAATCTTATAATGTTGATGGCTATTGTCTTCTTTCTTTAATTGCTACTTCTCTTCTGCAGGCACTTTTTTGTCACCGCAATGCTGTTTGTTTATGGCCGCATTCTCAGTCAACGACTTGTTAATACCGTTACCTCAGACAAGTTTTTGTATCAACTTGTGGGTAGATTAAACAAGTATCATATGGTTACTTGTTACTTTTTGTATATTGCAGGTTGGTTCTCTTTCCCCTTGATCTGGAAGTGTCATGGAATATTATGATAGCAGCATTTACTTACAATTTCGTTCAACTCTAGTTAAAGTAGTTCACAATGTTCTACAATTAACTTAGTATATTATCTGTGCACTTCCATGTATCATTTATATACATTCATATTAGTGACCCAGTCTTCTATCCTTTGATATTGGCATCAGGTTTTATGTGGTTCATTCTTACTCTAAAGAAGAAGATGTACAAATATCAGTTTGGTCAATATGCGTGGACACATATGATTCTTATTGTGGTGTTTACACAATCCTCTTTCACTGTAGCCAACATATTTGAGGGAATTTTCTGGTAATGCAAGTTACATTTTTCTTGTTTTTTTGTCTGTGCTTGCTAACTTGTAAACTTCTATACTTGCTATTTAGTAGCCGTAATTTTTTCTTTAAATTGTAATTTCCATAATTGTTGCTAACTCTCTTCATATTCTTTGAATTCCTCTAAAGTCTATCTTCTTTTTATTGTAATTGTCTACTCAGTTCACACCTCGTAAAGAATTACAACTTTGTTTTCTCCAAAATATCTTAACTGATCTGGTTCCTTCAATCTGTACTTCGTTGACATTTTTATAGGATTTTTCTACTGTCTGATTGAATTGTATTCAACATTTCAACTTGTTCAGTAGATTATAGTCATGAATTGAGCATCCAATAGTATAATTTCTCGCTATTGTGAGTATATGCAATTGAGATTCATACGCAGTGGACTAGAACTTCAAACAGATTCAATATCATGCAGGTTTCTTCTTCCAGCATCACTTATTGTAATCAATGATATTGCTGCTTATGTTTTTGGATTCTTCTTTGGCAAAACGCCTTTGATCAAATTATCTCCAAAGAAGACATGGGAAGGTTTCATTGGAGCATCGGTTACAACTATAATTTCTGCATTTGTGGTGAGCTAATGAATAATAGATTTTAGCATCTATCTTTGAAATAGTCAAGTGTTCCTATTAATAATAATATATATACATTAAACATTGATTGTATTTAATTCTGAATGTGTAAGCTACTGAATTTTACTTTGTATTATTTATATAATTGCTGTTGAAGTTTGATGTGACCCCTCTATATAACTCAATATCGCTATCTATATTTGTTATAAAAGAAATTCAATGTAAGATATCGACATTTTGTATTACTAGTGGACTGCTGGAGCTGGGTGAAAAACACTATTCACAAGGTTTCTTTGCTTATAAGATTTGAAAGTGAGAGATTGTTTGCCTTACTTCAAAATATAATGAGATTGAAGGTAAAATTTGTGTGAATAGTTACCTAGAAAATAAAAGGCATCACACTTTAGCATGATAAATGTATTTCTCCTTGGTCTGAATATGCAGTTGTGTCAGCTTTTTCTAGTTCTTTATAGAGTCATGAAGCCTGTATCATGTTACAACAGTGGATAAAATCTTTGAGGTTGATAAATGTAGGATGTGAAATTTTTTGATTCACCTGCAGAAATAGCTATGCATGTGTGACATAGAAGTTTGCTTTCCTTCGTAGCTATAATTTCTTTGCTTGTAGTGCTCGAATGCTGAATTAAGCTTTTTAATTTTTGCAGCTCGCTAATGTTTTGGGTCAATCTCAGTGGCTCACATGTCCTAGGAAGGTAGCTTTTTGTAAAAACATTGATTATCCTGATAAAAGATACATTAAGAAATTGCACTTATCTGACAACACATGCAGGATTTATCAACTGGTTGGCTTCATTGCGATCCGGGTCCTTTGTTTAAGCCAGAATATTTTTCAGTTCCTGGATGGTTTCCTGATTGGGTAACTAAATATTTAATTAGATGCACCTGTTTACATGAGATGTTCTTATAGCTTCTTGATAGCTATTTTTTACGTATTGGCATGTAAAAAATATGAGCTATTAATAATGAAAACACTTACGAAAATTCCTGGCTATGTGAAGGTTCACTAATTAATCTTCATTTGTCAGATGCAAGTTACATGTGGTAGTTATGCATTTAAATAGCTGTCAGACCTTGTATGTAACAATGTATATAGCAGACATTGTCAATAATAGGTATGCATCATTTCTGGGTGGGTACCTAAGCTTGGTGGTTTACTTAGTGATGATTCTAGTCCTAAGAATTTGGCATATCTCTCTAAAGCTAGAGCACATCCCTGATGATTGTAAAGCATCTCAATAGAAGCGATACTACTAGTAATTTTAGTACTTGGCTAGCGTTTACCACCATAAATCCAGTAGCTTCAGGTCACCTTGCCTTCTTCATATACTAGTTTTTTGCCTCATGTTACCTTACCTTCTTCGTAAACTAGTTTCTGGTTCGATAGTTCAGGCTGTTCAGCAACTATCATATCAGAGCCTGATTTGATAATTGCTAGTACATGTTTAACTGAATTTATCCATTCATCGTCATGTCTGGAAATTCCAAGTGCTAATGGTTGGAAACCCTTATGTATGAGGTGTGCTCATTCTATAAATTCTGTACTAGTATCGTACTGAGGTTGATGTATACAAACATGCCACCCTTTTATGTTACAGTAAAATGAAGGCGTTGATGTACGAGTACTATAAGATAATTTGATGTTTACAGTAACAATTAAATTAGGCCCTCGATTAAAGCTTATATGGATCCTCACCCACCAGATGGATACTGACACTATCTGTATGCCTTTGATTGGGTGTCAGAAGTTCAATCAATCAATTAGCAACGACATTGTAGTTTTCTTAGCCTATCATACCCAAACATTTTTGCAAAGGAACTAGGATTTAAGTACTAAAACGGCACTGACACTATCTGTATGCATTTCATTGAGTGTCAGAAGTCCAATCTAAAAATAAGCAAAGGCATTGTAGTTTCCTTGGCCTGCCATAGCCACGCTCTTTTGGGGTGAAGTGCCAAAATGGCACTTTTTTAGAGAAAAATGCCCAAAATAGCACTTTCTGGAGAGTGTGCCCGCGCCTGGCACTTACATAACGCATGTAGGAGTTGCGTTAGGGGGTAACGCATTTGCTACATGCGTTACTCGTGTTAATTTCTTATTCCCCAGCTGAGAAAACCAATAAAACGCATCAAACACTTGCGTTTAGGGGTGACGCATGTGCGTGATGCGTTATGGGGGGTAACGCATCACGCACTTGCGTTACCCCTAAACGCATGTGTGTCTTGCGTGTTTTATTGTTTTTTCAGCTGGTTCTGCCCAAATAACACGAGTAACGCATGTTGAACATGCGTTACCCCCTAACGCAGGTGGTAGATGCGTGATGTGTGTGCCAGGCGCGGGCACCCTTCTCCAGAAGTGCTATTTTGGACAGCCAACCCCATTTTTGTGCCATTTTGGGCATTTTCTCTTTTGTGAAGGCATGAGGATTTAAATATATAACTCTCATGTTTGTAAATATGTGAAGTTACAATAATCTGTATTTTTACATTTTCTTCCGCAGTTTCCTTGGAAAGAAATTCAAGTTTTGCCGGTACAATGGCATGCATTGTGGCTCGGTCTTTTTGCATCGATAATTGCACCTTTTGGAGGATTTTTTGCTAGTGGGTTTAAAAGAGCTTTTAAGATTAAGGTTCATTGTTGTCTCCTTGTATTTCCAAATTATGTAGATAAAAATGTGCAGTCACTTAGCTTTACTTTTGGTTTTGCTGCAGGATTTCGGTGATAGTATTCCTGGGCATGGTGGAATGACTGATAGAATGGATTGCCAGGTGTGTTTTTTTAATAACTAAAACAGCTACATGTATAAGTTTTATAGCAGCCAGCTTGAAAATTGCCCGAGCCAAAAATTTTTCTAAGCACTTCTATATAAACAAAAGTATATCTTGGGCAGACATGTTTTTAGGAGGCTTTTTTAAGCTTTGCAACAGGATTTTTAGGTCATGAATCGATTATTATCTTTACTGTCATTTGAGTGTCCTATATATATATTTCTCGTGAATGTTAAAGGAACCTGTATGCATTTCAAGATGCTCTCCACTTAAATATTGCATAAATATATAGTTGTATTCATCTCCCACGTTTGGTGGACCCAAAATTTCTTGGCAAAAAAAAAACAATATTGAGGAGGAAAATGAAATCATAGTGTGCCACAAGTGCATGTGTGTAAACAAGCCAACTACTGAAGAACATATAATACATTACACAGATGATGCAAGTGAAATATATAAATGTTGTAATTTTGAATTGGATACTAGTATTTTTTTTTTTTTTTCAATGTAGACGGTGAAGGGGAGAAAAAGCGAGTCTTGGTTACTTCATGTTTTAATGTGTTTATTGGGTTTATGGATGGTTTTGTGTTTCTATCCCTCGATACTATTTATCATTGTGTCGTAACTCATAATTAATTGTTGAATTCACTATTATAGATGACAGTATGTATTGAATGGGATATCTAATAATGAGGAGATGAGTGAACCACTCTCTAGTCTTTTAAGCTTATAATGAGTAGCCAGTAATTATCGGTTAATACTGTAAATCTGTATTTCCATAAGCATCCTTGGCTGGCATATGTCACTTTATTATGCATTTTTTATGCTGATCTCTGTTTCAAAATTTATGATCTGCTTAAATGATTTATGTAATGTTAAAATGTGGTACCATTCTTCCGCTTAAAAGTTTCTTGTGACCTCAATTGTCGTTTGTAAAGTTCAAGCCACTTTGAATGTAATATTGGTCAGATGTATGTTAAAACAACTAAATAAACATTTTTGCAGATGGTGATGGCTGTGTTCGCATACATATACCACCAGTCATTTGTTACGCCTCAGAGTGTATCAGTTGAGATGATTTTGGACCAGGTAAAGCAGCGAGGGATTTTAAATCCCTTCCCCTTAGCACACATATCATATCTTCTTTATGTAAATTTGTAGCATCAATGGATTTGGTTACTGAGCTGGCTTCCTATGGTATAGATATTGATGAACCTGAGCTTTGAGGAGCAGCGGGCTTTATACAACAAGCTCGCGCAGATCATCCAAGAGAGCCAACTTGGTAGATCCTGAATTGATTGATCACCTCTGTAACCTATGAGCATCCTTCGGGAAGCTGGTTTGAAGAACCATAGAGTGGCCAAACCAGGATGTGGCCTTTGTAATTCGTACTTCTCATTTGCAGCATCTGCAAGGATAGCCACTATGAGAAATCTTAAATTATCCAGTGTTATCCAGTGTATTAAATGTATATTGTATGCGGCATATTGTGCATGTGTCTTATCTTTCTGCTCTCGCGGTAATTGCAACCTCAGTTGGTTTTTTAGCTAAAGGATATGTATACGTCAAACATGAAAAATCTGTACAGTACTTTCCAGAGACGTCGCTTTTTTATGATTGTCTGATGTGCTTTGTAACTTGCAGATTAATCATGTCTCAGTTTGTCTTCACTTGCTTGTATATGCTTATGTACTATGTAGGATCGTAAATGAAAGACGAATTTTTTCTTGTCTTGAGTTCAAAGTCTTCTCTTTTATCAGTTGGACCCAAACTCAATTTCCATTTCTCAGTGGCTCCATGGGCATATTGAATATTTTAGTTTTAATTTTTTGTGTATTTGACTCGTTGGCCCAATGATTTTAGTATGGTATATTGAAAATTAATATGCCCAATTTGATATCATATTTTTGTATTTAATTTGGTGCCTTCAACATTTTTCATATATCATAATTCACGAATTATAACTTATGTTAGAAAAAGAGGGCTAGCCTCCTATAGTTCTATGGTACATTAAGTTTACACCATGTCACATTATTTGCCTAATGAACATGCTTAACATGAACAATTCCAAAAACCTGTAGGGGAAGTAACCACAGATTACAGGGAGATTAATTTACCCTGATGCATAAAGCAGAAATGTGCCACAAGCTTCTTGTTGTGCAAAATTATTGATACAAAATGTGATCCACTAGCTGTAGTTATTGGGGTCTTCTTTGCTCTGGATGAGAGGGACACCATCTTCCCTCCAAATTATCCGTTCTTCGCACAAAGCTTCAGCTACCTCCACATATACTTGATGTTCCTGACAAATAACTCACGCTGTTAGTAAGAATTGAAAGAGAAAGGTAAGGAACCATAATTACTTCAAAACACATTACTAAGGATGTGCTCAAGATTTCAAGACCTCTTGAAGAACTCTTGCAGCCAGCTCATCTGCCGTATCAGTAGGAAGCACTGGAACGACTCTCTGGGCAAGGATACGTCCGGTGTCATAATGTTCATCAACGAAATGGATTGTGGGCCCCGAGTATCTATCTTGATACACACCAAATAAAAGGAAAAGGTCATGAGTCTTTCTGAATGCTTCTAATGTAGAAGACTAGTACACTAGTGTTTAAGTAGATATATTAAAATCCAAAAATTACTAAAGCAAAAGCATCCCTAAGAAACATTCTAAAATTATTCTGCAAGGAAACTAGTTCGTAAAGCTCCTCATATATTATTTATGTTTTCTAGTCATACACTCGTCCGATTTTTAATTTCGTCTGGCGTATTTGTGTAGCGAGGCATGATATTATTTGTGTAGCGAGGCATGATATTATGACACGACATTTATTCTGCCACATCAGTTGAGTGAAAACTGGAAACTTTGAACCACTAAAAGACCACATGTGAAATGAAAATGAAGGAGAAAGGGGAACAAAAAGAGAAAAGCAAAAGAGAAGACACCCCTTCAGTTTTGATGTAAAGGTGTGTATTGGTAATAGAATTTTAAGATGATGTCTATGAATTACCATTTTTCACTTGAGAAGTCCTCTAAAATACTACACTAACATGTTATATGTCGGAGTATTATGTTTAAATTTTGCCACGCTATCTTAACCAGTACACTTTGTTCTTTATAGATGTGTCCCTTATGACATGCCTATGTCCAAAATAAGAACAGATCCCCCTGTCGCCAATTTCTAAAACTATTGAGTTAGGGCAGTGTCCCAGATTTCTGTCCCCCAGTCCGAGCAACATAGATTATAAATAGAACAAGAAACTAAATAGTAGGGGCAGTCTCATAAAACCAACTGGTAATCTGTTATCATAGACACATGAACCTAATGTTAACCAACACTAACTTTTTTCCGCGCCTCATGGCATCATTAGAACTTCGAAGCATAACTATTAGTATTATTACTTGACAAGTAATGCTGCTGAAAACGTTGAAGTTGATAGTGTTAAACATCTCAAACCATCACACTGCTACTATGTAAGATACCTAATAAAAACATGCGACTGACTGCAAATTTGGCACATAAGCAACTACCGAGGGGAATTCAGAGAGATGATATTGTCATATGTGATAGGATGACTAAATTTTGCAAAACACAAGTGATACCTTGCTCCAGAAGTAATAACGGCCCTATGCACCTTCATGCCATAGTAACCTTTGCCACCAAAAGCTGGTAGAAGAGAAGGATGAATGTTTAGTATGGACCTTGGATAAGCACGAATCAGTTCAGCTGGTATAAGCTTCAAATATCCAGCTAACAGAATATGGTCAACTTTATATTTCCTGTTTCACAAATAAAATTCATTACTAACAGAAACGTGTTGTATTGAAATGTCAGGATCATGGTTATGCCAATAAAAAATTTAAAAAGCTGGATTCACTAATTACATCTACCACATAGCATTAACGTATAAAAAGTATTTCCTTATGAACTCCTGAAACTAAATTACTCAGGAATGAACTATAATATGATGAGAGAAGAGCAAGGGAATTTACAGTAGTGTTCGTACAAAAGGTTTGCCAAACCAAACAAGAAAAGTAGTGAATAAAACACTACTAGAGGATCATTAACCTCGGCAAGTGCAGGTTAAAAACATAAAACTTTAGTAAATCATTTCAGTGAAGAAGTAACTGACCTAAGAGCAATTACGAGATCATGTGGAGATAAACCTTCAGATCCGTCTTTTATTTTAGGGAATACAATAACAGGTATGCCCTTGTCTCTTGCATAATTTGCACCTCCACAATCTGCATAGTGCAAAAAATTAATCAGTGAATAACATATCATCCGCTGACCTAATATAGGAACACTTTGACATGGCTAGATTAAAAGACATTCATGTAGCCATTACAACTTATTGAGGAAGTTTGAGACGAATTGTTAATTTCTCCACAAGTTTAAATAAAACATAGACTTTGCCACGATTGTATGTCCTTGTTAATAGCATAGTAGTTTTTTCTTAGCCTGCTACAAGTGATACATTTCTTCCCTTTATCACTAATACTATGCCATATTCATATATTGCTTTTCAATTAAGTCAAATTAACTTAAGTGGTTAAGCTTGAGGATGGGACTGTGATTGCAAAGTCTAATGCTGTAGAATTTACTATCCAATATATTTTTTCAGTAGAATTTACTATCCAAGATGTGTTTTTTAGTTGTTTTCCTTAAAAAATTATAATTGTGGAATATAGGTTGTGTGTATACATATTTATATGTATGTATGGAGCGAACCTAATTTGCAAATCTTTTGGGTCATCTATGCCCATCCTTGGCTAAAGTTGTAAAAGTATGAAAGGAGAAAAGGTCCTTCTCACAGTGAAGCCACAACGTAAGTAGCGTTTTGGGAATATCTGATTTTTCTATAATGAAAAGTATGTTTTTATGCTGGTTTTTCTCCTCATTCAGATGGTTTTAAGAAGTGAGTAAAACCAGCTTCTACTACTGCTACTGCTGCAGTTCCACCAAAACACGTAAACTGCAGATCACGCTGGAGTTAAAAAAGGTATCACTTCTTCCAGCTTCTTTGTCACTTATGTAGGTGATGCCAAGAAGGTTAAAAAGGTTCTGAAGGAAAGAGAGAGGTATGAAAAGCAGAATGAAGGAGCTATTATGAAAGGTGAGTGTTGTGCCACTAGAACTAGAGCCAGTAAATTTTTTGCTTTGCCAATGCGTATTTCTATTTCTGAAATTTTGATGCATATACATCTCATAGTGAAATATATCAAAATTTTGATACATGTACATCTTAGTGAAATAGATTAGGAAGCTACAAGATGGTACTGGGTTTAATAATAAGGGTCATAACGGTGATGAAGAGCCTTGTGAGATTCAGACAGATGAAGGTAGTAAATTGTACCTTAGCCTTGGGTTAGAATCTACCTAGTGCTTTAATGCTTGTTTCCTAATTTTCGAGTATGTGTTGGCAGAACAGTAATAGACGGGATTAATAAGGTGGTGATGGCAATGAAGAAGTGTGAGATCGCACTGCTAACAGTTGCACCTGAATGTGCTTTTGGTTCATCTGGATCACAACAGGAGCTGTCACTCCACCTATCTTGGCTGCTTACTATGAGATTGAGCTTTTCTCTTTTGTCAAGGTAAGTTTTGTATTCTGATGGAATCCATAGTTTGTGTTGTGTTTGGTTCTTAATTATACACGTCATATGGTACTTTTAGGAGAAGGAAACGTGGGATGCTGAGGATAAGATTGAGGCTGCTGGTAAACTAAGGAAGATGGTAATGCATGCTTCGAGGCGGGTATATATGCCAAGGTATCAAAGCTCTATGAGAAGGTAAACTTGGACTTAATGAGAAAATAATACCAAAGAGATCATATTCTAAACTCTTGTCGAATATGCAGCAATTTGTTTTCATGCAGGCTGGTAAGTACATCGAGTATGACACCTCATTTGGAGAAGAAGAGATAAAGCAGGCCAGAGCATCGAAGGTGAAGTAGAGAAACTTTGAACCAAGGTTGAAGGCCTGAGAAGATAGAATCATAGATCTTTACATATGGTATTACCTTCCAGCCAATTCCCGTTAACTGATCATAACATCTAAAAGAACTTCCATTTCAGAAGAAATCTCACATCCGCTTGATCAGACCTCTCTCATTGCTGATTACCTTCATTCATGCTGGTTAAATGGACATCTCACCCTTTTCCATGTCTTATAAAAGCCATCGTAGATGATATGGGTACGCAGGTTTTGGAAATTGACAACACGATATACAGGCACTTTACAAAAAGGCTCAATCTTATATCAACCTTGTTAATCTTGATTTAGCAGAATTTGATGCCAAGAAGGCCATAAAAATTGATCTTTCTAATAGGTTTGCAAAGTTCTAACAAATTGTCTAATGTACAGGAGTAGCTTTCGTTCATGTATGTGTGTTGTGGAGCCTGAGTACAGAGTTTAAAGGTGAAACATATCAACAAAAAGACTGCCAGGTTCAATGGGGATATGTTTGCCAAACTGAACAAGCAGAGCCTCCATAAATCAATACATACAACTCCATCTACGCAAACCATAAGTTCATCATACACTAATAAAACACGAAAACATCCAAAATAATTCAACAAAACAATTCAGGACTATCCGAAACATACCAGGCTTACTTGCCACCAAAACAACAATATTTCCATTAATCCTTCCATCAAGAATCGCCTCGTAAATACACCGAAAATTTGAACCACCGCCCGAAACAAAAACAGCCAGCTTCTTTCTCCCAACCCCTTGTCCTAATTCCTCACCATCATCACTACCCACCTTTGCTTTCACAACACAACTACTTCTCAAACTCAAACCCTTCTTCAAAGAGCTTCCAATTTGCTGAAATATTGAAAGATTGTGACTTTTAAATGAAACCCAATTGGGGGATTGAGGAAAACAAGTGGGTTTTGCAAGAAAGTTTGCATTTTTAGTGTTTTGAGTTGTGAAAAAGTGAAGATTAATGGTTTGAGCTTCCATGGGCTTAATGGGTCAAAAATAAATGAGAAAATGAATTCAACTTATAAAGATTTATTTGGATTCTGGCGACCAATTGTTAGAACCCTGAAAAGGGGTTTAAGAATTCAGAAATGTGAAGAAAAAAATAAGGCAGTGTTTGGGGAAAATTAGGCAAAAGGTAAAGTTTGTGAACCCGGTGTTCCATTCGTTGCAGATTCTTGGCAGTGTAATCAACTTTTGGAATTTTAAAATTTGATGTTTATATGAACCCGAATTGAATTTGAAAGTCTAAATACAATTTAATTGTAACATTTTGCTCGTATTTCGTACACGGCTTCTTATTTAATTTAAAATGACAACACTAAAAATTTTACAAATTTTATTGTTTTCTTAGAAAGATATTCTATGCATTTATATAAATAATGAATTCTAAAAAAAAAAAATCTATACAGTTATATAAGTATTTAATAAAATAGGTATGCTAAAATTTATATAAAAGAGTAGCATACAAATCATTTTTGACAATGTTGTAAATTTATTTAATCCATCAAAATGTGCAATAAAAGTAATAAATACTTTTACAAATAGTGTTCTCGAATTGAAAACAATAATATATTGTCTTCATTATTCAAATGGTTAAATGATAATTCCTTAACCCGCAATGTTTCCAAATCATTAAACCTGAAACATTATTTTAAAAAGAAATTCGAAAAATAAAAAATAATAATAGTCTATTGAAATTATTAAAAATTTTAAAATTAAACCTGTTTTTGTTTTTTGCTTTGGTTGGTTGCTGATGAATTACTTGTTGATTTCCCTATTCCCGGTGTATGGGTAATCATTTTACTCGAATACTTTAAAAGTGATGGGATAGCCTCACTCTCTTGTGAATTGAACCCCTGTAGAAAAACAATAATACAAAATTAAGATAATTAAATGAGAATATTATAGATTATATTTTCCATTATGTTTGTATATGAGTAACATACATCATCTAGATTGATCGTGTCATGAGGTTGAGATTTCGAATCAAGGTTAGATACTTGTTGACGAAGATCAGATGCATAAAAAATGTCAGAATTATTCAAAATGTTTTCTTCATTCATAAGTATGGTGAAAGTAAATTCTTTTCCAACAATAGCTTTGAGATTTTCTGGAAATGTATCAGCAGCTTTTTTCTACAATAAACATTGTTAGAGTTTAAAGAGTTACTTGACAAAATAAATAGATCATGTATTACAGCTAAATATTTCATTTGTAAATTATACTTTTTTTAGTTCTCGACTTAAATTCTTTGTAATGGTATAAAAAAATTTCTTTGCAGGTAGATCAAGAAGGATCATGTTCGATATTGCCGTTTCATCTTCTACCAACATTAGCAGCTTAAATCTGAAATTTAATATGCGAAGTTAATATCAGATATATAATGATATATATATATATATATATATATATATATATATATATATATATATATATATATTCCTAAAAAATGTAAATATATACAGCGGGGACATAGAATTACTTACAGGGAAACTTCTTGGACAAAGTAGGCATTTAAATTTAGAATCAATCTTATTAACCTCCTTTTCGCAATCAGGGCAGCAATCGTAATATCATTTATACTCCTCATTGATCTTGCTAATCTTGACTCGACAAATAACTTCTTTCTGCACGTAAAAGACATTATAAATTATATCCTATATAAAAAAAGCTAGATATTGGAATGCAGTTATACTGAAATTCAAATTTTTACAATACTACCTCGATAAATTCGATATCTTTCAAATTACGGAGACCATTCAGAGTGTAAAATTCAGTTTGAGTTTGGACAACTTGTTCTTGAATGCTTGAGATGGATTGGGATGCCACGTATCCAACTTCATCAAGTCTATAATAATGGTAAAAAAAACATTAGTAGTTGTTTTTTCCATTGTTACATGTAAATGGAAATATATGTGAAATATATAAAATACCACTCTTTTAGTATTTCAGTGGCATCATCATCAATATTAAAATACACTTTAGCAGATGGCAATGATTTAATTTGCACAGCGCTTGGATTTGACAAAATATAAGAAAATCATGTTAATTTGTTACAATATAAGTAATTATTGAAATGACATTATTATTGCATACCTTTTCAAGTCACGACTTTCGTACTGGCTAGAATTATAATTTTTTGTTTCGAATCATCAACATCTCATCCTTTTAACTGATGAAACAAGATCTCCCCATATAATCACATCATGAGCACATCTATTTGAAGAATAGATAAATTTGTTGAAATTAGTGAAATTATTTCTAAATTTAAAAAAATTGCGTAGCAACATTAGCATACTAATTAATATTTCAATGACTAATTTACAATTAATATTTTATAAATATTAATATTATAGTGACTACTTTTATATTATATAAATATGATATTATAATTTTATATTATAATTGACCTTTAAATAGTGGTTTGTTTTAGGAAAGGTTCATAATTCCTAATGTTGATATCGTCCTAATACAAAGACGATATTAAAGATTTTGTGTTAATGCGTTAATTGGTTTAGCTAAGTCTTTTGGTAAGCTCATTAATATATATTATCACATAATAATAGATATTAGAAAATCTATATAATTTTATATTTGATTGCATTTGTTATAATATAGAAAAATAATATTTTATTAATATTATATCTTTCAATATTAATTTATTTGATCTTAAATATAAAGTTATTTTCTTTATTTAATTATTATTACTATATTTTATAATTATTATGAAATTTAAATTTAAACTACCATGACACGAGTTATAATCTACAAAGATATGGATATGAGCAGCCTCGCACATGTATTAGCTGTGCCACATCCAGCACAAGGCCATGTAATTCCAATGATGGAGTTTGCCAAGAAACTTGTACACCATGGCTGCAAAGTCACTTTCGTGAACACAGACTTCATTCACAGGCGGGTCACAAATGCTTTGTCATCGAAAAAAGACGATAATGATGATGATTGTGAAGACGGGGACAATAGGTTTAATCTTGAAAAGTTGACGGAGTCCATGCAGAGAGTAATGCCAGGAAAGCTATAAAGGAAGTTATCGAAAAGGCGAAAAATGATGATAACAGAAGGATCACTTGTGTTTTTGCTGAAGGGATTACTGGATGGGCGTTGGAAGTTGCAAAAAAGATGGGAATTAAGACTGTTGCATTTAATCCTGTTGTCCCCTCTTTAATTTAGCTTTTTCTTATTCTATTTGATAGGGGTGTTCACGGATTGGTTTGGTCCGAATTCTTATTTTTTTCGAACCAAACCAATATAAACGGTTTTTCAAAAATCAAAATCAAACTAGACCAGTTAGATGCCAAGACCAAACCAGACCAGATCATAGAAGAACGGATTGGTTCAGTTTCGAACCACGGTTTAAACTTCATAACATATTATTTTTTTAATTTTTGATAAACTTAAAATGAAATTCTAAATTAAATAAATATAAAGTAAAATTTATTACAAATTAATATTATACCCTACATATATGTATTATTACTATATATATATTTATCAATGTTCAGTCTACTGTTTATGTATTACGTTTATATAATTTAATTGAATTTATATAAATAGTAAACAAATTAATTTAGTGTAAAACTACAACATATTGACAATTAACTCAATATTATATTTATTAAGTAATTTAATCTTTTTATTATATATACGTATATACATTATATACTATAAATTATAACTATCTACTAGAATTTTTAACGTATTATTATATAACGGTCCGGTTTGGTTTAACCAGTTTTAAAATATTGAAAACCATAACCAAACCATTTATGTATAAACGGTTCCGTTAACCGAACCACTAACAACAGTTTTTACGGTTTCGGTTTTTGTTGATTCGGATTGTTATGGTCCGATCCGGATCCACGGTATGACGGTTTTTTTGAACACCCCTACTATTTGATATCCAAAGGAGGATAAATACTTTTTTTTAAAAAAAAACAATGGTCGAAGGGTATTAGAGAAGCCCATGATGAACCGGAAACTACTCAAAAAATATCTCAATTTTTTATAGCAAAAATCATTTGTACAGAGGAACCATTGCTTCAACTTTCAAGGATTGTTTCCCGATATATTATAGCCTACTGATAAAAAAACAATTGTATAACCCATTAAGTACTCAAACAAAAACACCATCACTTATCCCATTTCAACGAACTTGCTCTGTGGTGTAGAATGCATTACCTGCTTTATGTCACCTAAATGATTCTTATATGCCAGTCCGCTGTTCTAAAATCATTGACACAAAAACCACACAACAACTCCTTAACAAATAAGTACAATAACATAATAGCACATAACTATAGTATAGAGCACTTGCAGGGAATAAAGTGAACAACTAATGTAGAAAAATTTCAAGCCAAAATATTCAGCATAATTTAGTCATTTAGAATGTCATACTGTAATAATTCCAAACCAAACAAAATTTACATAGCTTAGGAAGTAGCATTTAATTTTCTAACCTTCCATCACTTAGCTTAAACTTAAACTACGATCTGTCACCATACTTAGTCTTTTTCATCTGAAATCCCTCAGACACCATATTTAGTCTTTTTCATCTGAAATCCCTCAAACTCTTCAAAAACTCTAATAACATCTATAAATTAAAACAATTAGAATAATTAATGGGTATATTGAAAGAATATAAATAAAATTAAAGTATTACTTAAAATATATACTCAAGTATACCATATGCAAATTCTGGTTCTCCGTTTTTATAAGTAGGCTAATCAGGACACGTCTCAATTGCCAATGACTTTAGATCTTCCAACTCTACTGTGAAGTTAGTGATATAAAAGTGAAGACAAATTGGATTCATATATCTACTAATGGAATAAAATTTAAAATATTACCTGCCAAGGTTAGATTCATGATATCATCTTCACTCAGTTGAAGATTTTCATTTATATACTAATATCTTGTTAGTAATGAAATCGATGAATCTCACATATTTATAAATAAATGCAAGTGAAAATATGATCCGAAAATATCAAAGCCTCTTTATTTACCTAATAAACCTGAATTAAACAATGATCTTGTAGATGAAGGACATCCATTATCACACGTCTGTCTTTTTGATACTGCAAAAAAAAAAAATTAATTATATCATAATATTAATTTTTAAAAAAAATCAGAGCATAGAGCAACATCTATATTTTTCCTTAATTACCAGGTTCAGATGAAGGCGGAGAGATTTGATTACGTAAACTTTGTTTGTGACCTGTAGATGAAGATAAAAAGGTTATATGTGGAATACTGCATAAGTACATAGTTTTGTTATCAAGTGGCAAATTTTCAAAAGGTTTATTAGTACCTGTTGTTGGAAAAATTTCGTAACAACACGAAATCGGAGAGATGCTGGAATAATAGAGCGAATTGTATGAATGTGACTGTTTTAGGGGATTAGGGTTTATGAAAAAAGAGGGGGCTGGACTTGGCAGGTGTCTCGATTTGTCTCGTGTATCGGTCATCTCTTCTGCCAAGATGCCTACGTACCTATGTTTATATAGGATCAAGCCCACGTAGTTCTGCGCAATTGTGTCTATCCCTAAGAGACTTTAGGGATAAACTTCGTTAATGTGGTAATTACTGATTTTATCTGATTTAATCTTGTGTCGTTGTGATATCTTCCTGATTTGAAGAATGTCGTTTTGAGATATTTTCCTTTATTGATTGATTGTGATTGATTCTTTCCTCGTTTCTGAGAGAGGATATAACTTAGCGGTTAAGTAATAATTATTAATCTGAGTTAATAATTAATAATATTAGAAATATGGGAGATTATTAGACATGCCAAAATTATGGAATAACAATTAGCCCCCAGTTCTTCAGTGTAGCTTGCTGCAGTGGAGAACTAAAAATCTTCAAGCTTCCAAATTTCTTCGATCGCTGAAACAGCTAAAAACAGAAGATTAGCAAAATATTTAGAGCATCACTGTGCTCGTTAGGCGTATGCGGATGCAAGTGTGATAGAATGCGATGACCAGTATAAGATATATATTTTCCAAGGTTTTCAAATGTGCGAGCATAAATAATATTTTTGAAATTCTTTGTGATCCTTGTTGTCTAGTTAGGACCTTGGCGTTTGTATATATCCCGAATTGGCATACACACTTTTCAAGTGTCTGATGCAACCACATAGGATGTGTCTGGCGGAGTCTTTACTGAGAGATGTAGATAAGAGATGTAGATGTAGATGTAGTTATGGCGAACTTCGCATGCGTCCCTTGTTGGGTTAGCTGTGCTACGAAGTCTTAAAGATAGTTTGCATAGGGATGCCTCCACCCATTCGATATAGAGAGATCTCATGGGCCTTCAATAATCCAGAGGGTGTTGCACTTTACTAAGCATGTAGCATTGCGAGGTTTATAACTTGTCCAGGCTACCCTACTTGGCACTTAAGTTCGCAAGTTTGAAAATATTTTTGACATATATGTACTATCGCGACGATATATGAAAAATATTTTACAAATCCAAATGTAATAATAAATATGCTCTTTTAAGAATGTCGCGATATTTATTTTCTACAAATATAATGTCCTTGTTTTCTAGAAAATCTTTTAAAAATTATGCGTCTCGCATATATAATTTTTTCTTCAAATCATGCTGCTCGTACGAGATTGTAAAATATCTACAATCAATCATCATAAATATCCGCAATTCATCAGCATAAATATCTCGTACGATTTTTTTCAAAATCACAATAATTTTACAATCATAAAAATATGTTGCTCACACGAATTTTCTGAATAATAAATATTTTCTTATAAAATATTTAAAAAACATGATATCATGCATGCATGGCAGGATATATAATCGTAGAAAATTAAGACAAGATAAAAGAACTTATCTTTAATTTTTGATCGAGCTGTTCCAGAAATTTTGCGAATTGCTAGTTGATTGTGCTTTTCCGGCGAAATTATTTTTCTTGCCCGCTACTGTCCCATGTTGCTTCTTTCTCAATTTTTTTTTAAAATCCCTCCACTTGGACAAAAAGTGACCTCCATTGTATTTCACGCGTGGCCCGCACAAGTACTTTGTTGGCATCATTTTTTTCCTTGCTTGTTTGCTTGTACCATTGTTAGCTCCTGTGTCCTTTGTTTTATTTTCCAAGGCGCGTAGCTCCCGCTTCCATTAATTTCATTATTTTTTTTACCCGCCTCCATGTTCGTTAGTTGTGTCACTTCCGGTTCATCTCTGTTTCAATTTTTTTTCACCTTTGCTTTGGTTTTGCAGTTACTGTGTACCCCTTTTTTTTACTGGTGCTGCCCTGTTTTGCTCATGCGTGTTCTTTCTCTATGTTGATTGCGCGTTTGAGTCTCTTCAAATTTTGCCTTTCTCTTCCATGCTCACTGTGTACCACTGTAACCATTTCTTGCTGCCGTTGTCCGTTTATGTACCTAAAAAACCGAAAACCCCCTGTCAATTTTTGTTTGAAAATTATTTGTCCTCCACAAATAATTAATTCCCCTCCTTCTAGCGCCAAATGTTATTGGAGGAATTTCGTAACAACACGAAATCGGAGAGATGCTAGAATAATAGAGCGAATTTTATGAATGTGACTGTTTTAGGGGATTAGGGTTTATGAAAAAGAGGGGGCTGGACTTGGCAGGTGTCTCGATTTGTCTCGTGTATCGGTCATCTTTTCTGCCAAGATGCCTACGTACCTATGTTTATATAGGATCAAGCCCACGTAGTTCTGCGCAATTGTGTCTATCCCTAAGAGACTTTAGGGATAAACTTCGTTAATGTGGTAATCACTGATTTTATCTGATTTAATCTTATCGTTGTGATATCTTCCTGATTTGAAAAATATCATTTGGAGATATTTTCCTTTATTGATTGATTAAGATTGATTCTTTCCTCGTTTCTGAGAGAGAATATAACTTAGCGATTAAGTAATAATTATTAATCTGAATTAATAATTAATAATATTAGAAATTTGGGAGATTATTAGACATGCCAAAATTATGGCATAACAATACCTGATAGGGGTGTAGAAGAATATTGTTGCTACGACCCATCCATAACTTAACTAAGGCTTGAGAATATAAGTGATCTAGGACTTCTTCTCCGTAGAAAGCTTGAATTCCTTTTTTTTCTTAAGAACATGAAATCATGTTCTAATAAGACTTAACAATGTTTGTTTTGTTTATGTCCACTGTATATAGTATAATATTTCTATGTGTAACTGTTATTGTTTATGTTTCATTATTTTGTATTTGTTAGCTACAGTTTTCTGCATATGTGTAATATATGGCTTTTAGCTCAACCACTTATGAGAACATTCTATGGAGTGCAACGGTTTATTATCGATATCTAACAAAATTAATATTTTGAATAATTGCGGGTTTACTTGTATTGGTGCCTATGTTGATGGTCTGTGGTGTTGGGATTAGACAGGCTAACTTAACCACAAAAATTCCAACCTCAAACCCCTACAGTAGTTATATATACATAAATAAACAATCGACAGTCATTAGAATCAAGGAATGAGCGAAAAATAAATTACACACAGAAGCAAACAATAACAGAAAAGGCATAGCTAGCTAGATATGATAAAGGAGTTTTAGCATCAATTACCACCTCTTTACAGACTGTTAAACCCTTTAAGTGCTTATGTCTATACATGAGAATGTCGATTTCTACGACCTAAAGTTTGTAAGTAGAATTTTTGAGTTGGGATTATCCTAGAAGATTCCAATACAATTCTTTTACAGGAAAAGATTACAAATTTAGGACTTCAAAAAAGTGATAGCTTCATTCGCCAAGTTCAGCCTTCAATGAGATCTGGACTCGTGTGATCTTGAGTTCTCATGGCGGAAATCAATCACTTAAATAGAGGCAAACTTAGATCGCCAAGCTCATCGAACCACAAATTAGCTGTCCTTCGTCTTGCTGTTGTACCAGATTCTGAATGAGATCTTGAGGCTGCAGGTTCATTTACTGGCCAGCCAAACAGTGATGGATCTGTAGTCGAAGCTCTTTTAGTAACTGAATCCAGGCGTCTGTTCATCTTGCATGATTTCAGCATTTTAATCGAGTCTTTTAGGCTTTTGAGAACAGACTGGGAGAGAAACCTCTCAGATTTTGAAATAAGATTATCTTCCAAAATTAATATTTTGAATAATTGCGGGTTTACTTGTATTGGTGCCTATGTTGATGGTCTGTGGTGTTGGGATTAGACAGGTTAACTTATGCACAAAAATTCCAACCTCAAACCTCTACAGTAGTTATATATACACAAATAAACAATCGTCAGTCATTAGAATCAAGGAATGAGCGAAAAATCAATTACACACAAAAGCAAACAATAACAGAAAAGGCATAGCTAGCTAGATATGATAAAGGAGTTTTAGCATCAATTACCACTTCTTTACAGACTGTTAAACTCTTTAAGTGCTTATGTCTATACATGAGAATGTCAATTTAAAATTTAGGAAGCAATCCATTTTGACCAAATTGGATGGCAAGTATCTATCTATGTGTTACCGTATGATGATGACATTCTCACCTATATTAAGATTAATTAAGGTTTCTACTTATGAAGGACAATAATGGCAACACAACCTCTAGATGTAGTTTAGGAGGCAACAACTTGTGTGAAATTGTAAAAGGAATCCAATTTACGCTTAATTTATATTTAATTTTCCTGTAATCATGCCCCTAGCTTTGTCAGAGGCACATACCTCGCCTTACCGCCTCATGCTTTGCCTACCAGAGGGTCTTGTGCCTCGTTGTGCCTTTCATTGATTGTCTAGACCTTGTAAACATTGTCCCTAATTTATTAATCAAACAATTTGCACAGCCCCTACGGGGCCAGATAGGGGAAGACTAATTGTAAACAATAGCCCCTGCGGGGCCAAATAGGGGAAGACTAATTGTAAACAATTCAATACACCACAACATACATCACCACAACATAGTTTAGACCGCCAAATTAGGGTGGCTCTCCTGCTTTCCACCATACACTAATTCTTAATTTGAATTAAATAAACAAAGATCATGTGCTTATTTTCTTCATATGATAAGTATTTGCCATGTTTTATCTCACGAATACCAACCAAACCAAAGTACAAAGGGTAGTGTTTTGCACAATAAAATATCAAACCCAAAATCATTAAAGTTAACTAAACTTTTAGCCAATTGTGTATCCAGTATGCAGGTAAGTATAAAAGTTCTCTACTATCTGAACTTTGGAAAGGTACATAGTGCTTTGGGGCTATAATGTATACATGTGAGCATAAGAGCCAGGAAAGAAGAAAATGATTCTAAAATTTCAAACTTCTACAATCATATTTAAATCTACGATCTCCTTTAGGGGCACACAAGCCTATTAAGCATGTTAAAACAAAACTAATTTTCTTATCACAACAGAACTATAAACTCGCTGGCACAGAATTTTAAAAAGCTTTGAACCTTTCCTGTAATCTTTAAGCCAAACATACTAATCAAAAACTAAAACTGAGGGGAAGACTAATTGTAAACAATTCAATACACCACAACATACATCACCACAACATAGTTTAGACTGCCAAATTAGGGTGGCTCTCCTGCTTTCCACCATACACTAATTCTTAATTTGAATTAAACCACATACGTTATGCAAACATTTAAGTCTAGACTACTAAATAAGCCAGTAATTCTAAACATATCATCTTATATCCGCATCACCTAACATTTATAAATCGCATTCCTAACAACAGCATTCCTAACATCAATCACAACAATTCATCTCCCTAATCGCAATAAGTACAAAATTATCGACTCATAAATAAATATTGAGACATATCATAATTCATAAATTCAATCAAAATAATAATTCAACAAATAGAATAAAAAATACCTAATGGACATATAATTCGTACCTGAGATGCTGAAACCGAACAGTGAAAGAAGGGGAGAAAGTTATTTTCTTCAAATATATACAAACATCCATAAGGAAGTAATTGATTGTATATGCAGATATCGTGCATAGATTACAGGATGATTGTTGAATATAATGAATGTATAACATTATCTTTGTCTGTAAACAAAGACTTCTAAATTAGGATGGGTTGTAATAAACAGATGAATATTATGTGTATTTGTTGTATGGGTTGACCCATTATCAGTACAAAATACCCGAATATTTTTACTAATTAATGAATGAATATGGATTAAAACATGAATATCCATTAACCCGATAAAAAGTAAAAGGACTAAAAAGCCTATTTAAAATAGATTGTGTAATATTGATTTTAAAGGGTAATTGGTGTAATTTGATTAAGTCCTTCACTAGTCATAATTAAGAATATATTGATATTGATAACTAACTTATGACCACTGTAAAGTATCGTTAAAAAGATTCAAATCTTAGACATTTGTATTACGTATATAGCAACTTTTTTTTTTTAACTTAAACGTATATAACAACTTTTAATATTAAATTTAAATTAATATGTTATTTGTGGAAATCGAACCTTCTACATTTTTATATAACATCTTTTAGTATTAACCTTATATTAAAATATTGTTGGCGAAATTCAAATCTTAAAACTCTATATATATATATAATTTTAGTATTGTATCCAACGATTATCATTTATTTGAATTGCAAATATAATGGTTGTAAATGAAAGGGATAATAATAATTAGGAATAATCAAACATGGGGTTAATCAAACTACAAAATATACCACATTTTACTTATTATAATATATAAATAGATTGCATCATTAATTTCTATTGAAAATGTGAATTCTTGATTTATTTATTATATTGTATTTTGATAAACAACTATAAATCCCCACTTTAAAATTATGTGATAAAATTTGATATTGGTGTCAACATTTATAAATTACTTGAATTTAATTGTTTAAGGATGTGTTTTTATTCAATAATTGTTCTATTATATATATATATATATATATATGAAATATTAGTATGATATGTATCTTATTATAATTTTATTTAATTTACCATATAATTCATACTATATAGTATTATAGATGCATTTTATCTACCACATAACGAAAAATAATAATAATAATAATAATAATAATAATAATAATAATAATAATAATAATAATAATAATAATAATAATAATAATAATAATAATAATAATAATAATAATAATAATAATATATTTTAATACTTGTGCCTCATCAACAAATTTGAAAAAGGAAAATATAGACAATGTTTTTATATAATTTTATACATTTTTCACTATATATATATATATATATATATATTTAAGAGAATAATGTTTCTGAGGTAAACTCGAAACATTTATTTATTTTAATCAAATAAAAATGTGTAATATCATGTAATATATAGTATTACAGTGTGACAAATAATAAAGAAAACAAATCAATTAAAAATTTTAATATATATGAAAATATTTTATTACTTATTCAGTAGTTTTAAATATATATCTTGAAGTAATTTGAGGAAAACCATGCTCTATATTTATTTTAATTTTATTATTTTATAAAATTTATCGTATACAAAATTGTTACACGCGTAACGTTAATATTAGCATGAAATTCCTATTATTCTTTTGATATAAATTATTGTCACAAATATTTGTGAAGATAGGATTTGATATTTTTAAAGATTGTAATAGAAAATTTTTCTATTAATGCGATCTATAAACATATATAATGAATGAATTTTGACAATATAATCATATAATGTGAAAATTATGAAATTGTTCTAGAATATTTTTTTGCAAATTTAAATTGTACAGCATTAGTTTTATAATGATATTTGTTTTCTTATATTATGTTAATGATGGAAATTGGTCGATTACTTTTTATTAAAAGATGATTAATTCAAATCATTTCAAAATTTACAAATTTACTTATTTTTACTAGATTCTTATCATACAGTTGAATTTTTAATTTATGTATCTAAATATTGAGGTGCACTGATAAAAGATTTTTGTATAATAAACTTTAGATTCTTTTTTCCCTAAAAACAATGTCAAATATGCGGTACTTATTGACTTTTATTACTTCAATTCGTGAATTTCACACAAAGTTATTAACTTCATAAAATTTATATTTATATATTAATTATTTATTTATTCATATGAAAAAAAATAAAAAAATAATATTATTAATGAAACAAAATATTAAAATAATATTAATATAGGCAAGGTTTTAAAAATCCTCGATTCATCCCATTAATCCCCCATTAATCATGTGAATTTATTTAAAATGATATGTTTAATTGTAAATTAGTCTAATATATTAAATATTATTATAATATCCAATTAATATTCCGATTAATCTTTCCGATTAATACCCGATTACCTGATTAATCTTAAATCGGTACCTCAATCGATTTATAAATTTTACAACCATGAATATAAGATATAATAAACGCTTTATCCCAAGCTGATTAGGAAACAAATAATCCATAAGTAACAAGTTTACACGAAATCCATCATATATCCTTGTGTATAAGGGATCTTATCCAAATTTTTGATCTGGTACTACCAAAATCGTATGGTACGTTGGATTAAAAATAGACGGTTGATATGGGCTGAAAATAAGCCCTAAAGACACATTTAATGTGGCATTAATTGAGCCGAGAATAGTCCAAACGTGGGGCCCACCAGCTGGGCCCAAAACCCTAAATATAATATTAATTTCGTAATTAATATTAAGGGTAATAAACAGCTCAGCAAATAAGAGTTGGATAAGGATAATATCCCTTTCAAACTAATCCGATAAGGCATCCAATTCAATATGGAAACTGATTCCTACAAGGAATAGATCTAGAACATTCCTCAAAGACTTGCCCACCAAGTCTCCAAATCCTACCATAATTCTAAGGCTTCTCAGCCTATATAAAGGGCCTGACCCCTCATTCTCAGAACTACGTTTTCTTGGCTTGATTCTCTAATTTACAGAGATACGTAGGCATTCTGTGAGGACCGTTTAAGTCTCGAACGCAGAAGCAGCCATTAAAGCACGAAGCTCACGAACCCTAGCATTAAATATACAAACCCTAGCCGCAATATTTTCAACCTAGTTTTTATTCCACAACATTTGGCGCCGTCTGTGGGAACAAGACATCAACCATGGTTACCACTCGAAGAACTACACCGGTCTCAACCGAGGCTACTTCTGGAACCATCGTTCCCCCAATCGCTGCTCCTCCTGTTGGTACCGGGCCAGAGTCTGTACCCCCGTTGATGGAAACAAACCCTCGTAATCAGGCCTCTCAACCACAAGGGACGGATCCCCCTGCTGAAAGATCTCAACCTGTAATCGTCCCTCTAGGACAGGAGTCTAACCCGCTCCAGATGGTGGTCTCTCCTCTCCCTCTGAGTAGCCGCCCGCCGCTTCACAGTCTCTCCACTTCTTCGCTCCCTGTCAACACCAACCCTATGTATGGGCTGCCTAATTACCCCCAAGATCCAAGGGATCCAGGACCAAGCGGTCATGCTCGGATGATCCATGGGCAACAACAATCCCCTTATCTTAGAGGCCCGGCTCCTCCTGAACCAGGATACTATGATTACTCTGGTCCTTATACCGGAGACTCGTCATCTGAAGACGATGACCGAGACGAAGCCCCAAGGAGGCGACGCGCTAGTAAGGAGCCTCTGAGGAGGAATCCATCGAACCGAGATGGTCCTTTAACAATCGCAGAGAAAATTAAGGCTTATGAAGCCGAGATTCAGAAGCTGAAGGACGACCAAGCAAGGGAACTAGAGAGACAGAACCCTAATCAGACTCGACCTCCTCCGATTTCAGGAGGGATTCCCTTCATAGATCTGGAAAGGTCTTCAAGGAGATCCCGAAGGGCTGAAGCCCCAATCAGAGGAACTACCAGGGTGGAACTCCCCAAGAATAATCCTAGAGATTTGATGCTACAAGGAGATCTGGATGATCCGACCCCTCCATTCACTGAGGAGGTGATGAATGCACATATCTCCCGAAAGTTTAAGATGCCCACGATCAAAGCTTACGATGGAACGGGGGATCCCGCAACTCATGTGAGAACGTTTACAAGCGCTTTGTTACTGCAGCCTGCTAACGATGCCCTTAAGTGTAGGGCGTTTCCCCAAACCCTGTCGGGCATGGCGCAACGTTGGTATAGTCGTTTACCTCCAAACTCTATTAGCTCTTTCAAGGAGTTGAGTACCGCTTTTGTCAGTCAATTCATTAGCGGAAGAATTCATGAGAAAAGCTCCGCATCCCTTATGTATGTGACACAGGGAAAGAATGAGAACTTAAGAGATTACATCAAGCGATTCACTAAGGAAACTCTGAATATAACCGATTTGGAAAATAAGGTGGCCATGGTAGCCTTGCAGCATGGAACCACGGATCTCTTTTTTAAGAGGTCGTTGGCAAAACACCCCCCTGAAAGCATGGATGAACTTCAACGAAGGGCGGACAAGTATATAAAAGCTGAGGACAGTATCAAGAAAGAAGCCACGTTGGGCAATGGAGGGAACAAGCGGAAGCAAGAACAAGAGTACGATGCTAGGGACAAGTATCCCCGAGCTAGCAGAGACTCTGAATCTGCTCCAAAAAAGAACTCTGGTCCAAGGTTTTCAGAGTATGCCAGACTTAACGCTCCAAGAAGCCAGATCCTGTTGGACATTGAAAAGGAAAAGGATTTCCGATGGCCGAAGCCACTTAGAGGAGACCCAGCTAAGCGAAATAAGGAGCAATACTGCAGGTTCCACAAAGATGTGGGACATGACACCGACGATTGTAGGCAACTCAAGGATGAGATTGAGTTCTTGATACGAAGAGGGAAACTAAGTCAGTTCACCAAGGGTGATGACCGTGGGAACCAGAGAAGGGACAATGACAGAAGAGACAATGAAAGGAGAGATAATAATAGGAGGGATGACAACCATGATCGCAATCCCCAGCCCCGAAGGGCAGTTATCAATATGATCTGGGGAGGCCCGACAGCAGCCGGCACGACTAGGAATTCTCGGAAAGCTTATGCTAGAGAAGTAATGCACATTGTGGGAGAAGCCCCGAAGCGTGCTAAAACCGAGATGGTAATTGGTTTCGATGATTCAGACTTGGAAGGGGTGAAATTCCCCCATGACGACCCGCTGGTCATAACTCCCGTGATTGGAAACTCCGAAGTAAAACGAGTCTTGATAGACAATGGGGCTTCTGTGGATATTTTATTTCATGATGCATTTGTAAAGATGGGTTACAACGACTCTCAACTGACTCCTACAAACATGCCTATATATGGGTTTAACGGAGTGGAGTCCAACGTTGAAGGGACTATTCAGCTACCCGTGACTATTGGGCAGGAGCCTAAAGAGGCGACTCAGATGTTGAATTTCTTGGTGATCAAGGCAGCATCAACATACAACGCAATCCTTGGAAGGACTGGACTTCATGCGTTTAAGGCTGTGGCCTCTTCCTATCATATGAAAATTAAGTTTCCGACACGGAATGGTGTCGGAGAACAAAAGGGTGATCAGAAGATGGCAAGAAGTTGCTATGTGGCCGCACTGAGGGCCGATGGAGCCGGGGGGCAGGTCCTTCCGATTGAAGACATGGATGTCCGTGATGATGAAGAGCATAGAGGGAAGCCAGCAGAGGATTTGATTCCCATACCTCTAGAACCTAATGATCCTGAAAAAGTTACTTATGTTGGAGCATCTTTGAAAGAACCCCTGAAGGGCAAGTTAATAGAATTCTTACAGAAGAATAGCGACGTGTTCGCTTGGACAGCAGCTGATATGCCAGGGATTGACCCCCAACTCATAACTCATAGGTTAAATGTTGATCCCAAAAGAAAGACAATAAAGCAGAAGAAGAGGAACTTTGCTCCGGAGAGGCAAGAGGCCATTAAGCAAGAAGTGAATAAGCTCTTGGAAGCTGGTTTTATTGAAGAGATTCAGTTTCCTGAATGGTTAGCGAACCCAGTCATGGTCAAGAAAGCAAATGGGAAGTGGAGAATGTGTATAGACTTCACTGACCTGAATGATGCATGCCCAAAAGATTGTTTTCCCCTGCCGAGGATTGATATGTTGATCGATGCTACAGCTGGACATGAGATGTTAAGCTTCATGGATGGATTCAGCGGCTATAATCAGATTAAGATGCACAAGGATGACATACCTAAGGTATCTTTCATAACTGACTTTGGTGTCTTTTGTTATCTTGTCATGGCTTTTGGTCTAAAGAATGCAGGAGCTACTTACCAACGATTGGTGAATAAGATATTCGCCCATCTGATTGGAAGAACCATGGAGGTATATGTTGATGACATGTTAGTCAAGAGCCTACTTAAGGCTGATCATATCAAGCACCTCGGAGAGGCATTTGAAGTGCTGAGGCACCACAAGATGATGTTGAATCCCGCCAAGTGTGCTTTTGGCGTTGGATCGGGGAAGTTTTTAGGGCTGATGGTTTCAAAAAGAGGCATTGAGGCCAATCCTGACAAGATCAAGGCGATTTTAGACATGGAGCCTCCACGCTCTATAAGAGATGTGCAAAGGTTGACAGGTCGAGTTGCAGCCTTAGGAAGATTCATCTCCAAGTCTGGAGACAAATGCTTGCCGTTCTTCCAAGCGTTAAAAAAGGTGAAAAATTTTGAATGGACACCTGAAAGCCAAGAGGCCTTTGAGCAACTGAAGAAGTACATGGTTGAAGCCCCGTTGTTGACTAAACCAAGTCCTGGGGAGATTCTTCATTTATACCTGGCGGTATCCGAACAAGCCCTGAGTGCCGTCCTTATTCGGGAGGAGGAGAAGGTCCAGAAACCTATCTACTATGTGAGTAAAGTGTTGCATGGGGCCGAGTTAAATTACTCGCCCATAGAAAAGTTTGCTTTGGCATTAGTAACTGCCTCAAGAAAGCTGCGGCCTAACTTTCAGGCACATAAGATTCAAGTTCTGACAAACCAGCAATTGAGGAACATATTGCATAGCCCTAAGGCCAGTGGAAGGCTAATCAAATGGGCGATTGAGTTAGGAGAGTTTGACATCACATACAAGCCTCGGACAGCTATCAAAGCTCAGGCATTAGCTGACTTCGTGGTTGAATGTACTATTAACAACCAAGAAGTCGGGGGGCAAGAGATAATGACTACCCCTGGGCAAGAGGATAAAGAAGAGAAACTCACACCCGATCTGAAGGAATATTGGGTGCTCTATTTTGATGGAGCATCAAAAACAAAATCTAGTGGTGCAGGTTTGGTTTTGCAAAGCCCCGATGGGTTTACAGTTGAGTACGCTTTAAAGTTGGATTTCCCTACTACCAACAACGAGGCAGAATATGAGGCATTGATAGCTGGTTTGGGCTTGGCCAGAATTATGAGGGTCAAGAATCTCAAAGTTTGTGGAGATTCAAGGCTTGTGGTAGCACAAGTAAATGGTGAATTCGAGGCTAAGGATGAGACTATGGCAAAATACTTGAGAGTAGTAAAGGCTGTTATGTCCCAGTTTGAGGAGTGCTATGTTGAGCACATTCCAAGAGAGGAAAACATTAAGGCCGATGCCCTATCTAAATTTGCTTCTTCCGAGATAGAGAATTATGCTGGGAGTGTCTATTTTCAGGTCTTGAAGGCCCCGACCGTTAATTCAAAGTTATTGGCACCAATCGATATAGGAGGCTCTTGGATAGACCCTATCAAGGCACACCTTGAGACCGGATGGCTCCCAGACAATGCCTTGGAGGCACGAAAACTTTCAGTAAGAGCATTAAGATACACTTTGATCGAAGGCATCTTGTATAAGAGGTCGTTTGTCATTCCATACTTGAAATGTTTAAGGCCTCAAGAGGCAAAAGAAGCATTGGAAGAAGTTCATGAAGGGATCTGTGGGCAACACTTGGGGGGCAGAGCCCTAGCTCACAAGATAATTCGTTTAGGGTTTTATTGGCCGGAGATGTTGGCTGATGCACAAAACTATGTTAAGAGATGTGAGAGATGCCAGAGGCATGCCCCAATTGTGAGGCAACCGCCTGAGATGTTGACCTCGATTAACTCTCCCATTCCATTTGCAATGTGGGGGATGGATATACTTGGACCCTTTCCCATGGCTTCAGCACAGAGGAAATTCCTAATAGTAGCAATTGATTATTTCACTAAGTGGATTGAGGCTAAACCCCTGGCCAAGATAACCACCAAGCAAGTTTCCCAGTTCTTTTGGGAGAACATCATCTGCAGATACGGAATCCCACGAATCCTTGTGACAGACAATGGGACACAATTCAACAATGAGGAGTTTAAGAAGTATTGTGAAGAGAATGCAATTGAGCTCCGTTTTACCTCGGTGGCACACCCTCAGGCCAATGGGCAAGCTGAGGTAGCTAATCGAATTATCCTTGATGGACTGAAAAAGAGGGTCGAACGCTCTAGGAATACATGGGTAGATGAGTTGTTGCCCATACTTTGGGCATATCGTACCACTTGTAAGGTAACGACTGGAGCAACCCCATTTTTGCTGGCTTACGGAGCCGAGGCAGTTGTGCCTTTAGAGATCATGCAAGCATCACCTCGAGTTGAGGCATATGAGCCAGAAACTAATGACGAAGGAATGAGACTCGCCCTTGACTTAATTGATGAGGTTAGAGATGGAGCTAATGCGAAGAATGCTGAATATCAGAAGAGAGCATCTTTTCACTACAACCAGAGAGTTAAAGAAAGATTCTTTCGACAAGGTGACATGGTTTTAAGGAAGATTGAAGCCTCAGGAGTTGGCCAGAAAGGAAAGTTAGCACCAAACTGGGAAGGACCATATCTAGTCAGAAAGGTGTTAGGGCAAGGATCCTACAAGTTAGAAACCTTGGATGGGATTGAGGTGCCCCGAACTTGGCATGCTGTGAACCTCAAAGTTTATTATATCTAAGTTCTTTTGACAAAGGCTTGGACTTTTATCTATTTATTAGGAATAAGGTTCGAATGAAACCATTTTAGAGCATGTTGCTCCCAATAGAAGATAGAGTATTTATGTAAGGGTTGAACCCATTCTATTGATATCCATTGACAGCATAATGGAATTTACATTGTTTTCTTTATGAGTTACTTCTCTTTGTTAAAATAAACACGAAAGGCAAACGTTGAACTAACTTGTGAGTTTAGTACCAGCCAGGAGGCCAAGTACTTGAGAAATTCTAGAGTTTAACGAGCAATAAGCAAAAAATAAGAACATGGAAACAAAGGAACTACTGCATAAATAGAGTTAAGTCATAAGCCCCGAAGGGCAAAAGTTCAGAATAAATAAAGATAAACAGAAATAAGCCACGCAGGGCCATCTACTCCTCTAAATCCTCAATAACTACATCTCCCTGAGTGGAAGAAGGATCTGCTGTCTCTACCCCAGGAGAAGAAGGTGGATCCTGAGTGGGCTGAGAGTCCCCATCCACTGCTGTCTCTGTAGCAATCTCCAAAGCATCTGTCAATCCAGGGATAGCAGGGACTGGGAACTTCTCCAGGGATACCCCCTCGATCTTCCCACTCAGCTCCTCGATGATCCCTTCCCAACACTCCTTGAAGGTGCCAGGAAAGTTTGCATCATACTCAGCATTCAGGACATCTTGAAAGTCCTTAGAAGCCTTGTAGTCAGCAATAATGTGTTCCCTGTTCTGCTGCACCTCCAGCTGAAGCTTCCTGTTCTTCTCCTTCTCAGCAGCCAGCTCCTTCTCCACCTCCCTAAAACGAGCAAAGTTTGCCTCGGAGGCATCAAAGTATCTGTCTCTATCCCTCTCAGCTATGGTCTTTTCAGCACGCACCTCCTTCAGGTTATGAACAGCGGCCTGAAGGTAGGCGTTCATCTGCAAAGGAAACAAGTAAATAAGGGAAAAGTAAATGCAATTAAATTAAAGAAGTTGAATAAGAAATTACCGAAGCAACAGCTTGAGCCCCGAGAAGCTCAATCTGCAAGTCATCAGAGGACTCCACAATGTGGACCCTGTCCCGTGGAGTAACCACGCTCCTGGACCACTCAGCTGCAGCCCTGGAGTCACCTACAGCTGTGTCCCTGTTGCATAAACCCCATCCCACTGTAAAGGGAGTGAGGTCTTCCTCAATAGGAACTGGTTTTTCTTGAAGAAAACCAGGAACACGCTCCACCGCGGGAGTAGCCTCATCTGTCCTGGCCCTTTTGGCCCTAGGGTTCTCTGTTACCACCCTAGCAGTGGCAGCAGTCTCCCTCTGCTTAAAAATTGCTCCCAGAGCAGTTTTGGCTGCAAAATGATTACAAGAGAGTTAGATAATTATATCTAGCATGAAATATTAACAAAGCAAGAGGTGAGAATTACCCTCAGGGCCCAAATCGCTTAGCCCATAGGCCTGCAACGAATCTTCAGAAATCAAATTTGCACATTGATGCAAATTATCCGATGTTAATAAATTTATGGCGGCCTCTTCTTCCACGCCCAATTTTAAACTCCTAACAGGCCCATCAACGGCTCTGCAGAAGGTGGGCCGAAAATAGTTGTCCCAGTCATCCCCATCCAAAAAGATATAAAACCATTCCCTTTTCCAATTAGGAAGGGAATCAGGAGCGGAATCCGAAACAAAACAAGAACGGGCCAAGGAACGGTGTTGGATTTTGACCCAGCCCGAATTATCAGAAGAATTAACAAATTTGAATAGATATCGAAAAACAGAGATGCTGGGCTCAAGCCCATGTTTCTTACATTGGACCAAGAAACAGTAGATAAAACGCCATGCATTTGGCATAAGTTGGGTTGGACAAACCCGGGCTTCGGCCAAAAGGCGATAAACAAAAGGAGGAGGAGGTAGGCGAAAACCAGCATAAAAAGTTTCTTTGTAAATCCTAATGGCCCCAGGCTTTGGGTGACAAGCCCTTTCGTTTGAGGCCGGAGCAACGGCCCTATAAGGCCCATTAATATGAAAAAGTTGGGCTAAAATGTCTACCCTATGTTGTTTATATTTCGATTTATATTCATAAGCATCTAAATGAAGCATGTTTGGAAAAGCTTGGCCAAATTCATTTAAAAGATCCCTAAGGGAAAAAACACTGGCATGGACAAGAGATGTTTTAGGGTTCTTACCCCTTGAAAGCCGTGGAGCGGTGGTGGAAGTGTTAGCGAGCTGTGACTGGCCTGAAGAGCTAGAATCCTCCATTAGTATGCTTCCCTTGAAGGCTTGAAACCCAGAAAAGTTGAAAAAAGAGGTTGAAGAAGATGAAGATTCAACGATCTTCAAACGGAAACTGGAAAGTAGGGCGGAGTAAAAACGCCGGAAATCGCCTCACGACAGAACCCTAGCAGAGCTTTTTTGAAAAATATTTGTGATAAGGGAATGATAGTTTTTGCTGAATAGTGAAATGAGAAATGAGGGATGCACACTACTCTTTTATAGAGTTCATGGTTGGTCATTCAACCGGTTATATCCAGTAAATGGGCTGCCAACAGGTGACTGGGCCTTTGAATAGGCGGGAAGCCCATGAAATTCAAATTTTGAAATAATTCTAGAATGTTCTACGACATTTTTAGAAAATAGGATAAAATCCCGTTAGAATTTAAAGGCAGGAAGCCCAATTAAAAGGGTATACCCACGCCCAGGAGACCAAACCTCCTAGGCGTGCCTAAGGAAGGTGTCTCCTTGGCGGGGGTACCCACGCCTAGCTTGATTTTCTCTAAAGAAGGGTATACCCACGCCCAGGAGACCAAACCTCCTAGGCGTGCCTAAGGAAGGTGTCTCCTTGGCGGGGGTACCCACGCCTAGCTTGATTTTCTCTAAAGAAGGGTATACCCACGCCCAGGAGACCAAACCTCCTAGGCGTGCCTAAGGAAGGTGTCTCCTTGGCGGGGGTACCCACGCCTAGCTTGATTTTTTCTAAAGAAGGGTATACCCACGCCCAGGAGACCAAACCTCCTAGGCGTGCCTAAGGAAGGTGTCTCCTTGGCGGGGGTACCCACGCCTAGCTCGTTTTTCTCTAAAGGAGGCTGTACCCACGCCCAGGAGACCAAACCCCCTAGGCGTGCCTAAGGAGGGTGTCTCCTTGGCGGGGGTACCCACGCCCAGGAAGCATTTCCAGGGACAAAGGTCACCCACGCCCAGGAGACCAAACCCCCTAGGCGTGCCTAAGGAGGGTGTCTCCTTGGCGGGGGTACCCACGCCCAGGAGGCATTTCTTGCCAAGGTGACTTTTTTAAAAGTTAATACTTTAAAAATTTTAAAATAATGTTGGGAAATTAAAAAATAATTCCCAAAAAATACCTGTTGGTACATGAAAATTCCTAAATTATTAGGAAAAATTACAAAAAATACCTGTTGGTACATGAAAATTCCTAAATTATTAGGAAAAAATACAAAAAATACCTGTTGGTACATAAAAATTCCTAAAATATTAGGAAAAGTACAGAAAAATACGAGGAAAATTATAGAAATATTTTCTTGACAAGTTGAGCAATAATATATGCTCTATGAAAGTGCCGAAATTGCTAAAAGCAAGCACAAATTAAAGCCTCGAATAAGGCAAATCGTCGTAAATGTGTAGGTCGCTCCACACTTTACAAGCAAGACGATACTCGTGAAACACTAGTGTAAACCAAAACTCCCATATAAGGGTAGGAAAATTAAGAAGTCCCAGGTAAGGGATAAAAACGACCCCGAGTCTCGATTAAGGCAAATATAACTTCTACGAAAACCTGATCAGTTTTCCTAAGAAGTTGGGGGGCAAATGATATGGGCTGAAAATAAGCCCTAAAGACACATTTAATGTGGCATTAATTGAGCCGAGAATAGTCCAAACGTGGGGCCCACCAGCTGGGCCCAAAACCCTAAATATAATATTAATTTCGTAATTAATATTAAGGGTAATAAACAGCTCAGCAAATAAGAGTTGGATAAGGATAATATCCCTTTCAAACTAATCCGATAAGGCATCCAATTCAATATGGAAACTGATTCCTACAAGGAATAGATCTAGAACATTCCTCAAAGACTTGCCCACCAAGTCTCCAAATCCTACCATAATTCTAAGGCTTCTCAGCCTATATAAAGGGCCTGACCCCTCATTCTCAGAACTACGTTTTCTTGGCTTGATTCTCTAATTTACAGAGATACGTAGGCATTCTGTGAGGACCGTTTAAGTCTCGAACGCAGAAGCAGCCATTAAAGCACGAAGCTCACGAACCCTAGCATTAAATATACAAACCCTAGCCGCAATATTTTCAACCTAGTTTTTATTCCACAACAACGGTCAAGATTAAATCACATTAAATAGAAAATTATAATCTAAAAAGGATATAATTAGAAAAGGTTGCATTAGATGTACATTTTAAAAAGAAAATTATAATAGAAAAAGGATATAATTAAAAAATGTTGTATTATAATTGAATTTTAAAAAGGAAATTATTATCTAAAAAGAATAAAATTAAAAAAGTTGTATTAAAATTAAATTTTTATGCCCGCAAGGGTTGTCTCAGTTGGTTAAAGAGAGGCCATCTCACCTCTTTGTCACAGGTTCGACTCCCATGGGAGGCGGATTTGTGATTATGCCATCTTGGGGCAGAGCCTGTCGCACTTATGCGGTTTACCTTGGATCACGTGGTTTGTAGGCTATTGCGTGAGCCCATGGGTTTACCCAGAGCGCACCCGAAGGATAGCGGCTGCGGGTTCCCATGTTAAAAAAAAATTAAATTTTTATTATTTTTTATTACTGTTAAAAAAATTCATATTTACTATTTGGGTTTTATTTTGAGATCTAGAAATCAGATTTGGATGATTTTACAATGTACGCGAAATTTTATTATAAAATTATCTTTAATTTAGTAATGATTTAATAATTATTATTCAAATGGAAATACTCAGAATCTTAAGAGAAAATATATTTACGAATTTTCACATTAATCATATTCAATGTAGAAGTCCTACATTGATAATGTTACTCAATGTAAAAAAACTTAATTATACTAGCTTATAACCCGTGCAATGCACGGGTTTCTTATATTATATTATAAATTTTATTTAATATTATAATTATGTTTTTATATAATCATTATTTTAATAATTTTTTAAATTTTAATTTAATATAATTTAACATACTCATGTTCATAAATTATACTAATGTTTCTTTATTATAAACAACGTATACGATTTTTAATATATTTTATTAATAGTTGAGAAATATGCTATGATATTTTCGGGTATATATTAATTATTGTAAGATTTGTTGTAAATTAAAAAGGTAACGTGTTTTAATTTTAAAGAAAATATTAATGATTGAAAGATATGATACGACTGATATTTTTAAGTGTTTATAAAAGATAATATCTTCAACTAAAATTAAATGTGAAAAAGTTAATCGACTAATTACCATTAAATATATTACGTTATTATTTATTTTAGGTGTTATATTTTTCTTGAAAATTATGGTTTGATATTTTCGGGTCTATATTAATGATTGTCAGATTTGTTTTAAATTAAAAAGGTAACGTGTTTTAATTCGAAAGAAAAATATTAATGATCGAAAGATATGATACGATTGATGTTTTTAGTTGTTTATAAAAGGTAATATGTTTAACTAAAAGTAAATGTGAAAAGGCAATCGACTAATTACCATTAATTTTATTATACTAATGTGGAAAAGGCAATCGATTAATTACCATTAATTTTATTATGTTAATCGACTAATTACCATTAATTATAACGTGTTTTAATTCGAAAGGAAATACTAATGATGGAAAGATATGATACGATTGATGTTTTTAGGTGTTTATAAAAGCTAATATCTCGACTAATTACCATTAATTATATTATGTTATTATTTATTTTAGATATATTTATTTTTCTTTATAATGAAGGTTAAATAAGTAAATTCACTCAGTACCAAAAAACAGGTACCAAAACTTTCAATGTTTCGACTTTTATATAATAGTACTAGCTTATAACCCGTGCAATGCACGGGTTTCTTGTATTATATTATAATTTTTATATAATATTATAATTATGTTTTGCATAATCATTATTTTTAATAATTTTTTAAATTTTTATTTAATATAATTTAATATACTCATGTTTACAGATTATATTCATGTTTCATTATTATAAACAATGTATACGATTTTTAATATATTTTATTAATAACTGAGAAGTATGATGTGATATTCATGTATATATTAATGATTGTAAAATTTGTTGTAAATTAAAAAGGTAACGTAAAAATATTAATGATTGAAAGATATGATAAAATTGATGTTTTTAGGTGTTTATAAAAGGTAATATGTTCAACTAAAAGTCAACGTGGAAAAGGCAATCACTAATTACCATTAATTTTATTATATTAATTTGAAAAAGACAATCGACTAATTACCATTTATTTTATTATCTTAATCGACTAATTATCATTAATTTATAACGTGTTTTAATTGGAAAGAAAATATTAATGATGGAAAGATATGATACGGTTGATGTTTTTAGGTGTTTATAAAAGGTAATATCTCGACTAATTACCATTAATTATATTATGTTATTATTTATTTTAGGTGTATTTATGTTTCTTTATAATGAAGGGTATATAAGTAAATTCACTAAGTACCAAAAAACAGGTACCAAAACTTTCAATGTTTCGGAATTTATATAATAGTATAGATATGATACGATTGATGTTTTTAGGTATTTATAAAAGGTATTATCTCGACTAATTACCATTAATTATATTATGTTATTATTTATTTTAGGTGTATTTATGTTTCTTTATAATGAAGGGTATATAAGTAAATTCACTAAGTACCAAAAAACAGGTACCAAAACTTTCAATGTTTTGGAATTTATATAATAGTATAGATATGATTTAAATCATTGACATATACATTTTCGTATTTCAATATAAATACATTTTTTAGTTCATAACCTATTAAAATTTAAAATATTTTTTTATGCTAGATCCAATGGTTTTCATCTATTTATTTTAAGATCTTTGTTGTACGGAGCACCAGACTACCGATTATCAAAGTTTTGGACAAAATCCCTCTTACATTTATTAGTAAATGTTGTATTAGAATTTAAAAATAAAATTGTAATATGAAAAATATAAAATTAAAAAGATTGTATTAGCATTGAATTTTATTTATTTTTTTATTAGTACTTAAAAAATTCATATTTACTATTTGGACTTTATTTTGAGATCTAAAATTCAGATTTGGATGATTTTACAATCCACGCGAACCTCATAAAATTATCTTTAATTTAGTGATGATTTAATCATTATTATTCAAATGAAAATACTCAGAATCTTAAGAGAAAATATAATTACGAATTTTTACATTAATCCTATTTATTGTAGAATTCCTACATTGATAATGTTATTCAATGTAGAAAACATAATTATATATGATTTAAATCATTGACATATACATTTTTGTATTTGTCCGAACTCCTTGAAAAAATTTTGGGATCCAGCAAGCTACCTAACAAAAGTCAATTGTAATTTTTATCTCTTGTTCCTTGAGAGTTTTTATGTCTTGTTCATGTGACAAGGGGTTTTGTTTTCTTTAAGTTTATTTTATCTCCTTACAAATGGAGTTTTCCACAGCAAGTCTAGAAGAGATGTATGCAAGGATGACGGTAGAAGATGAAGAGGAATGGGGGATTATCATTGAAGATGCAGCGATTCAAAAGAGTAGGGAGAGTTTTGCTTTGGTTGGGAGATTTCTTACGGATAAGAATATAAACTTCAAAGCAATGCAAAATGTTATGTCATCTTTATGGAGACCAAGGGAGGGGATGTAAATTCACGATCTAGGGGGTATAGATATTCATTTCTGTTTTATCATATCATAGATTTAAACAAGGTATTGGAAGGGGGACCTTGGTCATTTGAGCAAAATACACTGGTGTATACTAGATTAATGGAGGCACAAAATCCACAGGAGGTGCAACTTAATGATATTGACATTTGGGTTCGAGTTTATGATCTTCCGAAAGGTTTTATGTCCAAGAGTATATTAAAGAGTGTGGGGAATTTTATTGGGAGTTTTATTAAGACAAATCCTGTAAGTTTGGATGGAGTTTGGAAGTCGTATGTTCTCATACGAGTGAAAATGAATATAATGAAGCCATTAAAGAGAAGAATGAAAATTAAGAGGGAGGGGGGAAGCTGGAGTTGGATCAATTTCAAGTATGAACGGCTGGGCAAATTCTGCTTTGTTTGTGGAGTTCTGGGACATATGGAGAGGGATTGTAACATTATTTACGCGAATCCATATAAAACAGTTGAACGTGCATATGGCACATGGCTTCGAGCACCAAATCGGAATAGTAAAATGAATGTTGAAGCTAGGTGGCTGAGGAATGTAGACGGGGGAGGGCATGGATATGGTGGTGATACAAGCTCGTCGGGGGTGCCTGAGAATAGGGAGAAGAAAATGGCATCGTTTGAGGAAAGGGATGGAATAGTTCGCGAGATTAAAGGAGAGGATGGGGTGGTTATAGTATCTACGGGTAATCAGGGCTGCGATGATATGGATGAAAATTCAACAAATTTGAATGTTGAGGGGGGAAAAAGAATGAGCGGGAACTTGTTGTGTTGGACCCGAAACGTAGAAGGGTGGAACAGGATGGGAATAATAAAGATAATGGGCCTATAAGCATGCAGACTGATGGGCTTGATTTAAATAACAACAAAAACAAGATGGATCCAAAAAACTTGCAAGTGGCGGGCTCTGGACACCAGGCCCGCCTGGGATTATGAGTATCTTTGTGTGGAATTATCGTGGGCTGGCCAACCCACGGACAATTAGGTTTCTTCAAGAAATCGTTAATCAGTTTAGGCCAAGTTTAATTTTCTTTTCTGAGACATTAGTTAAGCACAATAAAGTTAGTAGTGTATGTAAATTAATTCATTTTGCGGGGTGTTTTGCAATCGATGCTCAGGGACATGGAGGTGGTCTCGCACTTATGTGGAAGAACGAAGGAGGAGTTGAAATAAAAGGAAGTTCGAAGCATTTTATTGATTTTGAGGTGGCTTGTGAGCAGGTGGGTCGTTGGAGATACACAGGCTTTTATGGGTGTCCTGAAAGAGAGAGGCGTCGGGAATCCTGGAGGATGATTCGAGAGTTGGCATCAAGGTCAAGCTTACCTTGGTGTATAATAGGTATCCGAGATTTTTGTTGGAAGGTTTTTTTGAGACTGTTAATGAGTGTGGCTTAAGGGATTTGGGGTTTGTTGGTAGTGAATTCACATGGGAAAGGTCGAGAGGAAGCGCAGCTTGGGTTCAAGAGAGGTTGGATAGAGGTTTGTCAAATCAGGGGTAGATGGAGTTGTTTCCTTCGGCTGAAGTAAAGGTACTGGATGTATCTACGTCTGATCATTTTCCGTTATTTTTACAGCTTAATAGGGGGGTGTATGTCCCTAAGAAAATGAGATTTCGTTTTGAAAATGTATGGATCAAGGAGGCGGATTGCTTTAATTTAATTCAAGACAGTTGGGGGAATAGTAATGCAGGAAATATTATGGTAAAAATTGATTTTTGTTGCTTGAAGTTAGAAAAGTGGGATGGGGGTTTGGCTAAAGAGATGCGTGTTAAATTGCAGAAGTGTAAGTGTGATTTGAGGAAGTATAGGTTGAGGCGAGATGAGGTGGGAATAAGAAAATATAACAAAGCTAGAGAGGAGTTTTTAAAGCTGTTAGAGAGGCAAGAGGTGTATTGGAAACAAAGGGCAAAGCAATTTTGGCTGAAGGAGGGTGATCAAAATACCCGAATCTTTCACAAATTTGCTTCGGGACGTAAACGCAATAATCAGGTGAGAGGTTTAATGAACAAGCATGATGAATGGAAAGAAGAAGGCGAGGATATTCAAGGCATTATCGTGGATTATTTTTCTGAGTTGTTCAAATCTTTGGTTGTGGTAAATGGCCTTACAGAGAGAGAAAAGGTTAGAAGGATTACAGAGGAGCAGAATGGTAAGCTTGGAATAACAGTGACGAGTGAAGAAGTTAAAATGGTTGTTTTCTCTATGCACCATGAGAAGTCACCAGCTGTAGATGGGTTAAATCCCGCATTTTTTCAAGCATACTGGAGTATTGTTGGGTTGGATATAACGAAATTCTGTCAGGATTTTTTTTTAGTACTGGTGAGCTTATGGAGGGGATTAATGGTCCTCTGGTTTGTTTAATTCCGAAGGTTAAGAGCCTAAACGTATGATGGAGTTGCGACCCATTTCTTTGTGTAACGTACTAATGAGGATTGTTTCTAAAGTCATGGCAAACCGATTGAAGGATTGTTTGTCAGGTATAATTTATGAGCAATAGAGCGCCTTTGTGGAAGGGAGGTTACTTACGGACAACGCGTTGATTGCGTTTGAGTTGAATCATTATATTCAAAGACGGAGGCAGGGCAAGGATGGTGTTGTGGGGTTAAAGATTGATGTAGCTAAAGCCTATGATCGATTGGAGTGGAGTTTTATTGAGGGGATGTTGTATAAATTCGGGTTTAATGCAAAATGGATTGATCGAATAATGATATGTGTTCGTATTGTTACGTATAGTTTCCTTCATAATGGTGTTGAGTTTGGAAATATAAGACCAGAACGTGGAATTCGATAAGGGGATCCCATCTCTCCATACATATATATTCTGTGTGCGGAAGCTCTTAGTTCAATTATTTGCCGGAATGAAGATGCAGGGCTTTTACATGGGTGTAAAATTGCCCGAGGCGCTCCAACTGTGCCATATTTGCTTTTTACAGATGACTGCTATTTGTTCTAGAGCAACAGAAGCTGAAGCAGTAACTATGAGGAACATTATTCAAAGGTACGAAAACTTGTCTGGACAGAAAATAAATTGTAGCAAGTCGAGTGTCATTTTCAGTCCATGTACGGAGGACGCTTGAAGAAGGCGAATTTGTGAGATTCTGGGGGTTACAGAGGTGTTTGATCAAGGGAAGTATTTGGGTCTGCCTAAGCGTATTGGAAAGAAGAAGAATGCAGTTTTAGTTTCTTGAAGGACAGAGTGAGTAAGAAATTACAAGGTTGGGGGAACAAGGCTATCTCAAAGGCTGGTAAGGTTATGTTGTTGAAAATGGCAGCGCAGTCTATACCCAATTTTTGGTTTAATCTCTTCTTGTTACCAGATGACATTAGCAATGAAATTCAATGCCAAATGAATGGGTATTGGTGGGGGAGTGGAAGTGAGAGAAAGGGGATTCGTTGGAAAGCTTGGGATAAGATGTGCATGAGTAAAGAAGGAGGGGGATTGGGCTTTAGGGATCTTAAGAAATTTAATTTGGCAATGTTGGCGAAGCAAGGGTGGAGGTTATTAAATAATGAGAACCCATTGGTGACTAGCCTGATGAAAGCTCGGTACTTTCCTAATGGTGATTTTTTTAATGTAACACTAGGAAACAATCCTAGTTATATGTGGAAAACTATTTTAGCGGCTCAAGATATTGTTAGAAGAGGATGTTGGAGGCGTATAGGGAATGGAGATAGTATGAGAGTTTGGAAAGTCCCATGGTTGCCGTGTAGGGAGAACGGGTTTGTAACGACTGATATGCCACAAGAACTTGAGAATATTACGGTACAAAGTTTGCTGGTACCTGGGGAGAATAAATGGGATGAGGAAGTACTAAATGATATTTTTAATAGTAGAGATGGAGAGCTTATTAAGGGGATTCCTTTACCTGCAACTAGTAGAGAGGATTCTTGGTTTTGGATTCTGGATGAAAAGGGTATTTTTACGGTGATGAGCTGTTATAGAACGATTCAAGGTGAACATAGCACACTTCATTCTATTTTCTGGAAGAATTTATGGTCGATGAAGGTGCCTGGGAAAGTTATGAATTTTTTATGGCGAGTTTGCAGTTCATGTCTTCCAACAGCTGTAGCTTTGATAGCAAAACATGCCCATGGTGTCGTGCATGAAACGAAGATGATGTTCATGTGTTGTTTACTTGTGAGTTTGCCAAATCAGTGTGGGCAACAAGTGGCGTTTATGATCTCATTCAAGTACTACCAGGTGAAAAAGCATTTGATATTTTGCTGCGTATTTTTTCTACTGGAACCAGAGAGCAATTAGTATTAGTAGCATTTCTGTGTTGGAATCTTTGGAACCGTAAAAATAAGTGGGTGTGGGAGAGAGTTAATATGTCAGGGTTTGGTGTTCGACAAGGAGCAATGAACCTGTTGTCTGATTGGAGGAATGTGCAGCAAGAGGTGACTAGAAATACGGTGAGGTTGAACACAAGTCTTGGGCAGTGGAGTAAACCACCTATGGGATGGGTTAAGGTGAACATAGATGCTGCGAGGTTTGAGGAGGGTAATTGTATAGGGGTGGGGGCAGTAATTCGAGATTCACAGGGTGAGTTTCTTCGAGCTCGGAGTCGAAGGATTGGAGTGCTGGTACATCCAAGGGAAGTTGAGGCGCTTAGCTTAAAAGAGGCACTATCCTGGGTTAAAGAATTGGGCTTCAGAAATTGTATATTTGAAACAGATGCGAAGCAGTTGGCGGATGCGTGCAAGAATGTCCAGGGAGCTTTTATTTTCATACAATTGTTTCTGATTCCGTTGATTTTTGTAAGCACTTTGAAAACGTGCTAGTGGAGTTTGTTAGAAGGTCTGCGAATGTCGTAGCTCATAAGTTAGCAAGAGCGACGTATTCCTTGTCAGATGTTAAGGTTTGGGTTAATACCCCTCCTGATTTTATTCTTGAGAGTCTTGTGTACGATTCAATTTAAGTAATGCAAGTTCTTTTATTCAAAAAAAATTTACATTTTCGTATTTCAATATAAATACACTTTTTAGTTTATAATATATTAAAATATGAAATATTTTTTTTATGCTAGATCCAACGGGTTTCATCTTTTTATTTTAAGATCTTTGTCGTATGGAGGACCACACTACCGATTATCAAAGTTTTGGACAAAATCCCTCTTGCACTTATTATTAAAATTGTATTTGGTTGTTAATATAGCTAAATTCAAAAAATTACAAGGGTATTTTGATAATTAAAACGAATTATAAGTAGAATTCATAAATCAAATAGAATTTTTAACGTAAAAAATCGTCAATTTCTCCTCTTTTTTATTTCTGTGTAAATTTAATTAGAAAAAAATTATTAAATCATCACTAAATTAAAGATTATTTTGTTAATTTCACGTGGGCTGTAATCATCTAAATCAAATTTGAAGAATTCAAGATAGAGTATAAATTTTAAATCGAATGTGTAAAATCTTATATATATCAATTTTTTAACAACAATTTAATATGTAAATTAGTAACATATAAAATTAAAAAAATAATATAATTATAGATATTAAAAAAGAAACCGTGCATATAAAAGACACCAACACGGACTTACAAAATAAAATAAACGCAAATCACAACAAACCCTTTAATTTCACACCCCTCGAGAAAGAGAACCCCAAACTCAACTCGCCCGATCCACACAATGGAAGGAGTGGGCGCTCGACTCGGGCGATCCTCAACTCGGTACGGCGGTCCAGCTACTGTTTTCACCGGTCCAGTTAGAAAGTGGAAGAAAAAGTGGGTCCACGTTTCCACCTCATCTAACGCCGCTTCTTCTCATCCCCGTCATTCTCATCACAATATCACTAACGCCAATCTTAACGCCGTTGATTCCACTCATCTTAAATTGTTCAAGTGGACTCCCTTGGGTAATGCTGATTCGGGTCAAACGGATGATTTGACGGACGAGCCGCCCAGGCGTAAATTTAAATATATTTCGGTATTGTGATCACTCTGTTATATACCTCAATTTTGTAGACAATAAAACAAGTGAATCTAATTGTGCGTTTGTTTAGAGGGGTGTTTTTGTAATTTGGTTAACTTAAATATATTCCGGTATTGTGATTCTAGTTGTTAATTTTGTACCTACACGAAAACATACGAAAACATGAGAATTTAGTTAGTATTTGTTTGTTTTGACTTTAGAGGAGGTTTTTTTGTAATTTGGTGGGTAGTGATTGATGTTTTAGTCTGTGGCAGTTGTTGATTATATTTATATTTTGTGATGGTATAATGTGGGATAAATTGTGTTTTAATTGTTTAAAATTATTTGTTTAAGTTTTGATTGAATGTGTAATGTGATTTATTCAATGTTAATTTTTTGGTTTGGTTATTGTTTTTGATTTTGTGTCATCTTTGTATGCTCGTTTTAGACGAGCTTAGGAAGAGAAGCAGGATTAGTTTTTGATTGGAACGGTTAACGAATTTGTCGGTTGACCGGATATATGTGTGAGAGTGGTTGTAAAACTTTTTTCCAATTGATGTGTGTGGAGTCAGACAGTTGTCTCGACTGTATTCTGCCTTGTGTACTTTTAGTATTGGCATTGAGGGAAGGTAGGGCAGTTTGTAATGGTGTAAGTACAATAATTTGTAAGGAGGTTTCTTTACATGAGGACGATCGATGCTAAATTGAGATTTTTTTAGAACTTGTTGCAAAATTTTAGTTGAGCCTATAAGCGGAAGCAGGATTAGTCTGTTTTTCTGTGGAGTTGGGGTGGCCACATAAATCATAATCTGGGTTTTACGACACATATATCCGTTCTTTTAGTCACCCGATATATTTTTGGAAGAGGGTAATTTTCTAGTGATTTGTCTTTCTATGTCTAGGAGAGTTTACAATTGACCGACAATGTGTTTTTTCGCTGCGGGCGGCTTCTTGTTATTGCGGGTGTTACTTATAGTTTATAAATTGCTATTATAACTTTGCATTGCTTAGTACTAATGTTTAAATTTTGTTTTGAATCAATATGATCAGATTGCATTACTGGAAGAGCAAAAAGATGAAGCTGCAGAACAGGTTGAGGATGATGCTAAACCTAGTGAGGGTGACATCGTGACAACAGATTTGAATTCTAAAGCTGATGATATTGATGAAAAGCCTGATATTAATGATGTGCCAATGGAAGAAAATGAGGTGAGGCGTAATACCTTTTGTTCGCTTATTCATGCGTCATAATTCTTGCTTTAACCCCCTGCATTTAATATTAACTATATAATCAATGTACTCCATATATGACCATTGTTTATGCTGTCAAGGATAGCTTTATGTTAAGTTTTACATGTTCTGAGAAAGTTGTAGACCATCAACAAAAAAATTAGATACCTAATTTGTTTCTCGTTAAACATTACGACTTTGCCATTTACAATTTAAAAAAAAAAAAGGGGGACTTCTATTCTTTAGACGTAAACTTAAGAACACCGTGAAATTAGCTTTTATTTAGTGCATTAGTGTACACATGTTGATACAGTTGAATTAAGGTTTATGAGATTGTAATTTACTTTATTACACCATTATTTCAGGCTCAAGAGAACCCACTTGGGCGACAAGATTTGAACGAAAGCACTGTGGATTTAGGTATAAATTTGAACTCCTGTGATGGTGAAAATGATTCTGATTCAATGAATGATCAGATCAAAGATGCTGAGCCCGAAACATTAGATTCTGCAAAGGCTTAGGGCAAGAAAAGTTGATGTTGACCGTTTATAGTCCATGGAAAAGAGACCTTACTGGCTTATAAAACATGAGCCAATTTTTAGAGAAGTTTTATCATTGACTTCCATGATTTGTACCGAGTTGCATCAAGCAAATTTAAGTTGCTTACAGATGGAACTTTTTTCTTCATGTGATGCTCCATTGTTGAGGTGATTCAGTCTCTACCAGTTATATACCAATTCTTGTAACAGGTTGATCCAACCAATATTTTCTTTAATTGAACAAATCTGAAATGTTGATGAACATTACAGGACACTTTTTTTTTTTTTGGAATGACAAATGTTAAATTTATAAGATTGACAGATAGTTCAGTGAAACATCTTGAATTGAGCAACAAGGCTTGCTTAGTCGGACTGTAGTAATACTTTAATAGTTTCTTCACGTGTGTTGCTTCAATTGTTTGTTTATTGTATTTATACTTTGAATGACATTTCCTTGTTTGTTTTTACTGAGGTGTGGGGTATATTTGTTAATTTTGCAATTCATTATTATTTTTTCACAGAAGGAAGTGTGAATATAAAACCATGGTAAAGGTGGAAACATGATATTGAGGAATTTGTAATATGTGTGTTTCAAATATTTTAGTGATAAAAGAATTTATAGAATGTATCAATAAGTCATTAAGAAAAACTTGCCACCTCTAGAATTTCTCAGTAATCAGTAAGAAAAACTTGCCACCCCCATTGTACTCAAATGCTTCATATTGTGTTAAAAAGAACAGAACATATACATTTAATACCTCTGAGGTTTACGAATGAAGATGTACGCAAATCTTATCTCTACTCTTTTGTTACCTCCACCGCTCCACGGAATGTCAATAAAGTGATAAAGCCCAATGCAATCCTTGAGGGGGATAAAACACTTTGGATATTCTTGAAATGAACAGAACTAGTAAAGACTTTAACCATTTTATTTCAATTACCCGATGGAATAAACCTACCAGCTACCAGTACACAGTTGATCGATACCTTTGTTTGTTGCTTATATTCAGAATATTGATTCTATCAGAATAAACACAAACTAGTAGCATCATCTTCACATGTTCTGGTACAGTTAAAAGACAAACTGAAAATTTAAAGGAATTCTGAAATCCTCAGTGGATAATGGCAAAACAAGAATACAACTGTAAGAGCCATAGAATACAAGAGTTTTGACAGAGAAGCCAAAATAAATCCACTACTGTAGAGCATAATGACAATGTGTCAATGATAGATTTTTGTAATCATTATTTAGAAACAGCAGCTTCTTCAGCTTCTTCCTTTGTAAAGTAGTCGTGCCTAAGAATATTGAGAATATTTTTCAGTGAGCACAGGAAGGAGCCAGGAATGGGTCCTCCAAATTCAAATAATCAAGCAACAAAGTCTGGATAAGGAGATCAACAATATAATGAAGATGGAACATTGTGCAACAATTCCTAAATTAAGAAACAGGATTTGTCTTACCGTATTTTTCGCGACAGTTGATAGACACCGGTTCCAAACATTGCAACATTTACACTAAAAAGGTTCCAATTTTTCTGCATTCCAAAATACATTTAGACCAAAAAAGTCATCAGATGTTTTGCATTTAAATCAACGTCAAATGCTATACAAGAAATATTAATTTTCGAGGAGCAAAGAGTAGAGAGGCTCATCTATTGCAACAGCCTGTTCCCGGATTAAAAATGATAACTAAGCTGATAGTTTAGACCAAAAAATAACAATTGACCCGTTGAGTACGTATTGACCTATGGTAAAACCCCCTATCTGAGATGAGCTCAATCAACCTTATCCACATCAGTCACAATCTCTATCTGGCTTAATTTTGTCAGCTTATGTTTCATCACTCTCCCTAGATACATAAAGCTGCCAATGATGAAGTACAGAAATTCCTTGCAATATATATATATATATATATATATATGGTAGTAGGTACACTCTCTAACAGACATTCCTCGTAAACAAGAAAACCTAATTCATTATTCAAAATTTGAGCTGTTGGCATATTGGTAGTACTTCATAGTGCACTTATATTTACCTTTTTTTTTCTTTTGCCCAGTCACGTATACGTATACATACCCTGCGAAATCATTCTTTTATATGACGTCCAAAAGACTCGTGCTTAATTCATGTAGGTGTTAAAGTCTCATTCGTAAGGACTGATTGTTTTGCAGGGTGGGTATCAGTTTAAAATCTAAAATCGGGTTAGTGTGGTAAGGGGTTGAGACTTGAATTCTGATATCATGTGTTTGAAACTTTGAATGTATATATATTCTCTAATTATTTGGTTTTAAATATTTTGGAATAATTTGTTAAATTAGTTGCTTACGATTTTTTTTTTTTTAAAAAGCTTCATGTATAAAATTTCTACTATTAATAATGATTGAAATATTTTGAATAAATAATTGTAACTCCTTTAAAATGGCAAGCACATTGTCTAACATGTGTACATATATCAGTGTTCTAAAAAAATCCCCGACTTATCAAAAAAGTTCCCGATTAATCTTTGAAAAATATTTTACCGGTTCAAATTTTTAAAATCCAATTAATCGCTATGAATTATTCTTGAATGATATATTTTATTGTAAATAACACAAATATATTAAATATTAGTAAAATATTAAAATATATCCGATTATTGTTTCGATAAATTCCCAATTAGCCGATTAATCCTTGATTAGTACCTGAACCGATTAGTTCCCATTCCCGATTTTACAACCGTGATAAATATACTAAATAAATAAATAATATGTATTTATTGATGAGATTAAATTGATGTATTAACTTTTTATTTAAAACAAAAATCATATGTAATTTTGAAGGTAAACAACGAAAAAGATATTAAAGATGCAATTAAACTTCAATCTTGACTTGACACACATCAATCATACCCACCTCCCCCCTAAGGTTTCTAAAACCCATACCTTATGGATTTGAGGTATGGGTTTCAAAATTAAAAGAACTCTAACCAATCAGCAGGTATAGGTTTAACTCATTCCAAACCCACACCTGATACCAAAAGTTCACCAACCAAATGACCCCAAACTTGCATTTGTATTTAGAGATAAATCTGTTAGCAGATTTACCTTTCCGTTAAGATGAATACATTACTAGTTCTGCAAAAGCTTATGCGCTTAACCAATACAAGACATACCAACTTCTATTGGTTGGATCCAAAAGTTCGTCAACTAAGTGCACTAAATATTAATGCATTCCCTTTACAAATTCCAAGTCAAAGTAGTAATACCACCCTGTAACTACAACCCCCAGAGGGATGGGGAAGAAAAGGATAAAGTACTAATGATTAAATGGTGCAAAGTGATAAAATAGCTTACAGCTCCAGTAGAGAAAGTTGGGAAGGGAAAAATAAAGTTGGCGAATAAGGGGAGAGCGGAAAACTATAGAAGGTAGCTGAGAAATGGGTGTTTCAAAAACAGCCGAAGCCCCTGCTACATGAGAGTTGTACCTCAAACAGTATGACTATTAGAAGGCAAGCATTTTTAAAATTGACAAAGTTAGGTAAGAGAAAAGGTGATGAATGAGCAATGAGAAAGAGCATAATGTTTTGAAATCTCTGTTAGGTTCCACTTTACGACCTATCAAGGTACCAGGTCATGCTCTACTGCTTCAAATTAGTTTCCACCTTTAGTTTTTGCATCAAAAGAATTAGTCATCTAAATCACTGATTTCTTATGAATATATTAAAGCTTTAGTCTCTAAGTACCTCAAATGACTGTTGTACCCCAAATCACTACATAAACTAGTTCCATAAAACAACACTGAATTAAATATCATAAATGAAATGTTCGCTAAAAATACTATCACTAATGAAGCTTCCAATCAATCTATATGTCACATGGCAACAGACGCATAGGAAAATTCAAGTGCTTACGAGATGAAACTGATTGTGTAACTTACAAACACTTTGTTTGCACACATTCTATGATTAATGATTTCAGTGTGCACATGTATTGAGCCAATTGCCAAGTACTTACTAATTAACGAAAAGATCTCATCTAGATTTGCGTATAAAACTCTTGGACCTAGAAACTTCCCAGTGTAAAGCATTCAAATCAAAACATGAGCTTTACATCCCCACAAAAAAATTAAAATAATTTAAAATAATAATAATTATCAGTGGTATAGAATCTTGCAACGATAAATTAGTAGACAGTAGATACCGAAATTCAAAAGTTCCAGTTCTATGTGACATTGTGTGCAGATTTGATGGAAACCAGATTGATATCAAAGAAGATACGCAAGTGACATAAATTTTCGGTTAAATTCTAATCCTGATACTTCACAGTTCACTCAACAATCAACTTACCGGTGTAATTACAGTACTGTAGCGTGACCAGATAACTCCAGTGGCTGTAACCGCTGTGTTAAGTATGAGATAAGAGAAAACGAAGCGAAGTTAGTAGCAATACCAGAATTATACTCCTTAAATAGTCTCATCAACATTTCTAAAGAAGACTTATCCTCAATGAAATAGCTGTTAGGCTGCATAAGCAATCAGATTCAACAACATACATTACTGTAAATTACTGCAATGCTTAAAAGCTGCGAAAGAAACTAACATTATGATTAGAAACATACCTATTTGCTGGGGATACGAAATATTCTCCGGTGGTTTAGCAAAATCAGCAACATTAGCTATGCTAATCCCCCACTTAAAAGTCGGTGCCCAAAAATGAACTACATCAAAAAAAATCAAAAACTTACATATACCCTATTCGCAAGTCACTTCCAATCTCATAAACTAACATATACTCCAACGAATCGTAGTAACATCTGAATTTACCACAAAATCAGTCAACATAAAAGTACATTTCCAACAAACAATTCCACTTCAACTTACCTAAATTAAACAAGCTACTTAAGTACAAAACACTAAGTTTCAGATACCTAACAATAAAGGTCAATCACGAAAACCCTCAACTGCTCAAAATCTTCTAATCGAATTCATATAAATACGAAAACCAATCATTATTTATCCTATATGCAACATCTTTTATAAATGCATGTTGGGCATGTTTTAAAAACACTTATAAATCATTCAATCTAGAACAACACTTTGACCTTTCACAAAATCATACTATGTTTATGCCTATACACAGGTTTTATTTGCATTAAGAATGGATTTTGATAAACATATATGTGAAAGATTGGATTTTGAGAAAACCCATTATCACAATCTTGGATCTTTAGCACTACATATACAAATTCATCATACATATCAAATAATTGATGGAAAAATCATTAAAAGATTAAAAGAAATAAAAAAAACATAATTGTATAGAAAGAGAGTAAAGAATTGAGAGAGACTTGTTTTAGGGCCAGCAGGATGATTCCATAGAGCTTGAAGCTTTGATGTCGCCATGAAATCTCTGTTGCTGTCTCTATCTCTCTCCTCTCTCTCCCTATCTCTCTCTCAATTTATATGCGCGACATTATTATATAAAATCATCTTACTTATATTATGAAATAAAAAAATAAAAAAACATAACCTAACCATAAAAATTATTTCACACAGTACACAACAAAATTAAGTGACCCACAATAAAAATGAACTATACAAAACATATTAAAGAAATATCCACAAAAAAGGAATTATAAAATATAAAATCTATACTATCTATACTATATTATAATAAGTGAAAGGGGGTATAATTTGTAGTTGGTTACCCCCTTATTTTTTGTTATCCCCTTATTTTTTGTTATCCTCATTCACAACCGTTAGATCTTCAATTCAAATAGATCATTATATCTATTAGAATAACTTATAAACCACATAATTCAGTTACATTATATATAACTTATTAAAAATAAAAAACCACATATTTTTTAGAATTATAAACGTTTTCAATTATATCATATTAGAATCATCGCCTGCACACACTTCTTCCTACGATTCTTTCTTCGATTTTAGGTTACACTAAATAATTTTTAAAAATATCTATTGAATTCTTAAGATATTTAACAATAAACTTAAAAATAATGTTAAATTAATGATGAACATATGTAAATTTAAAATTAATAATAAAAATCTATTTAAATAAATTAAAATTTATATTAAATCAAAAAATTAATATATTAATTCATAATAATAATATATGATAGCCCGTGCTTTGCACGGGTTATAGGCTAGTTATATTAAAGCCGAAACATTGAAAGTTTTGGTTTTCGGTTTGGTTATCCTATTTATTTTAGTTTTCGGTTTGGTTAATTTAATTTTTAATTAATTTTAAATATAAAATAAATCAATTTTAATCCGTTATTGGCTATAGTCCTAAAGTTAATTACTAATGTTAAGGTAATTATATTACAATTAAAATTCCTCCACCCGCTTGGACTTTTTCCTTCTCAATTACCCATCTTCTCCAAAGATTTCACTTCTAATTAAAACACGTTATCTTTTAATTTAAAATTAATATTACAATAATTAATATATACCCAAAATATCACACCTTATCTTTCCGTCATTATTTTAGTAATATTTTTTTTTGAATAAAACACGTTACTTTTTAATTTAAAACTAATCTTGCAATCATTAATATACACCCAAATATATCACACCATATATTCAAATCATTATTTTAGTAATAAATAAGAATCGTCAGATTTAATAATAAGATATATTATATGATTAAATTGCTTACTAAACATTGAAGGTTCGAACCGGTCAACGAGATATTTAATTTAGAATTTTACAATATAAATTTTAAACCATGCATATAATTATTTAAATGTATATTAAATTAAAATTTAGAAAAAATTATTCAAAAATAATGATTATATAAAAACATAATTATAATGTTAATTAAAATTTATTAGATATTAAAATAAACCCGTGCTTCGCACGGGTTTATTAAATTACAAAAACAACTCAAAAAGCTAATTACTAATGTTAACGTAATTATATTCTGATTAAAATTCCTTCATCCACTTCTACTTGGACTCTTTTTTCTGCTCCAACAACTCAATTATTCATTTTTTCTAAAAAAATTAACTTCTAATTAAAACACTTTACCATTTAATTTAAAACTAATATTACAATAACTAATATATATCCAAAATATCACACCAATTATTTTTAATAGTAATTTTTTTAATTAAAACATGGAGTACTTTTTAATTTAAAATTAATCTTGCGATCACTAATATACACCCAAAAATATCTCACCATATATACAAATCATTATTTTTATTAATAAATAACAATCGTTAGATCTAATAATAAGATATATTATATGATTAAATTAATTTACTAAAAATTCAAAGTTCGAACCCGTCAACGACATTTTTAATTTAGAATTTTACAAAATAAAATTTAAACCATGCATTTCATTATATAAATTTATATTAAATTAAAATTAAAAAATTATTAAAAATAAGGATTATATAAAAACATAATTATAATGTTAAATAAATTTTATAACCTATCAAAAAGAAACCCGTGCTTCGCACGGGTTATAATCTAGTTCTATACTATAATAAGCAAAATGGGGTATAATTTGTAGTTGGTTAACCCCTTTTTTGGTTATCCCCCATTTTTGGTTATCCATCATCCATAACCGTTAGATCATCAACTCAAATAGATCAAGACCGTTAGATATAATAAGACTAAAAGTTGTTATATAAGAGGTCCAAGGTTCGATTCCCACCAACAACATATTATTTTATATTTAATACTAAAAATTATTATATACAAAGATGTAAGTTTTGAATTCTTCCAATAATATATGAAAATTAATATTTATAATATTATATTACAATGTAAACAAATTTTAAAAAATTAAAAGTAATCCGTGCTTTGCACGGGCTATATGCTAGTATTTTTAAAACTAAATAACACATGAAATACTAAAATAGTAGAAGCGAAAGAACAAAATACACAAAATTAATTACGCAATATATAAAAAGAGAAAAATGCTCCTACAGTTAATTTTAGAAGAATTTCTTAAAGTTAACCTTTAAAATAATGTGAGTGTTACTTTTTATTTATAAGGGCCCCGCAGAGGCAGTAATGATGTATCTTTTTATTTGAAAAATTATGTGATGTGTCTTGATTTGAGTGGTTAATTTTAGGAAATTTTTCTATAATTAACTATAGAATCATTAAGCCCATATAAAATATTGATAAACATAAAAATAATTATGGTTTAAAAAGTTAAAATATATATATATATGGTTTAAATGGAATGGCGAGATGCCCTGTTCGTGGACATCATTTTGGAAGTCATTTTGACTTTTCTATGTAAATATTAAATCATATTATATTAGTATATTATATATACTATATATATAAATATATAATTACTTTGAACTTCTAATTTTTTATTCGGGTATTATTCACAACCTGTTTGATTATTTGATTCAAAAATATTTTGAATTTTTAAAGTTTTCCAATAAGGAACAAATGGTAAATGGTACTCCCTCTCTCTCGTAAAGCTTTTTCCATTTTGACTTTTGGTACTGTTCATTCGAAGCGATTAACTACTAATTTACGCATAATTTATAAGATAAAATATAGTCATGAGTGATTTTGTTTGATTCGTATTTGTGAGTACTTTAATACATTGAAGTTTTTATATTTAGTACTAATACGAAATTGAAGATATTAACAATAAAAAATGTGCGTTGGCAAACGTGATAATGATGAATGGGAAAAAAATTTTGGGACGGAGGAAGTAAATGATAAAATATAATCATTGTCCTTTTACGGTATATAACAACTGTCCTTCGAGGAAGAGATCTTACACAATTCTATTTTGTTACTCATCTTCATAAGCATCATTTTCACTCCGACTCTCAAATTGCGTCCAATAAGAATTCATTGAAAATGATCTCACTATTTCAAATGCGGTTAATGAAGCACTCTCCCAAGCTGGATAGTGGCTTTGTGGTGATTGCATGAATGTATATTCAGTTCGCAAATATTACAAACATGCTGATGGACACTTCTTCTCGCTCCCCACATATGAGTTGGACGATAACCCATTCCTGATATATTCGAGATATTTCTTTGCCCAACTGTATCCCCAGCTTTGTCGATTTTCCGGTCTCAATCTTTTCTGTTTAATCCCTTACAACACTGGAAAAAGTGTTTCAGTGCTCCTTTTGTTTAGTGAAAAACATCCTTCCAACTTGTAATTTGCATTTTTAGGGACTTTTGAGGCTACTTTGTCTATGATTAGTAATGCTCTTGTAATGCATGGGTATGACTCCTTATTTTACTTGCTTGTACATTAACATTATGTTTCAGAACCCAGTTTTTGAAAGAAAAGGAAATGAGAAAAATATAGGAAAAAAATTTCTACAGGATGTTCTCGAAACTTTTTGCATAAAAAAAAGAAAAGAAAGGTGTGGAAAATGAGGGTCAGTTTTATCCAAAAAATTTCTTTCCAAATCTGGCAAGATTGAGAGAAACGAAAAAATGGGAAAAGTGATAATATCAAAATAACTGCCCTACCCATTTTATCCACGGTCCATTATCACATTTTCTTTTCTGTTCATTGAGTTCACAGGAACACATGAGAGAAACTTATGAAAATTCCATTTCTTTTCTATTATATTCTATAGCATTCTTTTCTCTTTTTTTTTTCTTTTGAAATTCTGGAACACACTGTAAGGGTCTTCACACCCCGTGATTGTTAAGAAAGAAGATGTTAGGAATTATGTTGCTCTTGAAGATACCTTCACAAAACACCTAAAAACATATTTGTATAAGTTATTTTTGTAACTCATCAACAGATGACATGCTTATTAGCATCCGTTGATTAGGCAGCTTATCAATAGATAAGTTTGTAACATACTATTTAAGTTTCGATGGATAAGTTATCTGTTGATGTCATAGTTGCTAGTTTTTCTAAGTCATGTTGACTATCAATGGATATACAAAATAGGGTAGCTAATTGTAAATAGAGTGTGGTATGTAATCTGTGTAAGTGATGTGGTACTTCAACTGATAAAGATACTACACCAATGGATGTGACACATCAACGGATAGCAATCAACCTATCAACGAATGTCAGCTTCAACGGATAAACGCTGCAACCAATAATGTCTTGCTATTAGCGGTTGATAGCGACTTGACATGTCTGACAGTTCACATGGGTTGATGGACTTAAAAAGAGTATGGAAGCTAATATTGGAAACAGAGAAGAAAAAGAAACATTCCTCATTCTCACAAGCAAATTGGCTGATCAAATCTAGTGAAAATCTGTCCAAGACAATTAGACAAATTTACATCACATGAAGGTAAGGAGTGGCAGCAAACCTGCAAATACTTTGACTTTGTAATATTCATTTTATTTATAGGTAGGGTATATATATATATATATATATATATATATACATATATATATATATATATCTCCAAGTGTAGCATTGTCTTAGTAGAGAAGAAAACACAGAGCATAACGTAGAGAGTATTAGGTTTTCTTGTAAACACTAAGCTTTGTAACCAGCAGCTGTGTAGTTCTTACACAAATTACTTTTCTACAATATAATTCTCAGGTGGAGCTTACAAACCCACCTGCAATTTTTAATATCGTGTTGCATATGCTTGTGTTTTAATTTAGTTATCTGTTCTTACATAAAATGTTTGAGCCTCTATCAATTCGAAAGAATTTTTAGTCAAGATTGTATTCAACCCCCCTTCTACAATCTTGTGGTGTATAACTAAGAAATATCAGAAGATCATCTGGTAACAAAGACTCAAAAAGGCCTTGCAACAAAAATATATTCTCAGTGCTTTGACATTTTGGGGTAAGTCATGCAATTCTAATATTTATTTATTTATTATTAAACGGGAGAGAGAAAATAATTAAATGTATACATTTATTAAAAGATTTAAGATAAAAATTCGAGAAGGCTATTAAAAATAAATAATACAATGTGATCGATTTTAAAAGATACTATAAGTGTTTTCAAAAGGTACAAAGAGTGTTTTGAGTAACATTTTAAACATGTATCATAAAATTAATTTTAAGAATCCAAATAAAAAGGTTCTTATAAATGTTGTGATAGAAAAAAAAATGTAATCAAATGTAGAGAGAAACATATCGAATCATCCCAAAAAACTTGAAACATGGCGTGCTGCAGTTTAATTTATTAACAATTTAAGTTGATCACCCGACAGGTTCTTAAACTATTATCATGTTACGAACGATGAAAAACATTCTCAAATATTATTTTGGTTGTCGAAGGACAAATTTTATAAAAGCAATACTTTTGAGAATATTTCTTATGACCGTAAAGACGGTGTAATGAATATCTTCAAAAATTCTATTTTTTAAAACTAAAGACTTTAATTTGGAACATGATTTGTTATTTCTATTTTCTTTCTCTTTAATACTTAAATATTCAAATTTAATTGAATTTTTTACTATATATATAAAAGGGCTTGATGTGCCTGAAATTGTCCTCAGGTTCTCCCTTGAGGTTAAAAGATTTTCAGTATAAATTTAAGGGTATATATATAAATTACTGTAAAAAAAAATTTATATTTACAAAATTGCCCCTGCGGGACCACTTGTTTTATAGGAACAAAATCTTTTAACCTCATAATTCTTCCCTGAGGACAACCTCAGGCCCAGTTTTCTCTATATAAAAACACACAACACAACATTGCAATTTTTATAACAAGTAACACAAAATTTTCTACCCATCACATATTTATCAAATTATTAACCTCTACTAGTCGCAATATCAAATGCACAATTTCTAAAAATGTTTTCATGTCATAATTGTGTTATATTTTAATAATAACATTTCTAAAAATACTTTCATGCCATATTTCTAAAAATTATTGATTACATTTCTTTTGTAATTTTATATATAATATTTATTTCAAAATGTCATAGTTGTTTTATATTTTAATAAGATAAGTTACTTACTCTTTCTTTTTTATTTGGACTGATAACAATAATTTAGTTATAATTTTTCAAGAAAATAAAAATTTTAATAGACGAAGAACTCATTTAAGTCCTCATCATATTTTACATATAATTTTATAGAGTTAGGTTCGACCACAGTTTCATCGGATACCTTGAAGATCATATATGTTTTACGAGTAAAACAATGTAAAATGAGTTATTTTACAAATTATGTTTTATGTATATTACTATTTCCTAGAAAATCTTGAAAATCATGCATGTTTTGTTAACAAAATATTGCAAAACGAAATGTTCACCAAATCACGCTGTATTTGCAGAACTTTGCAAAACTTACATGTTTAGCTTGCGAAACTTACATGATTTTGAAGATTTTCAACGAAATAGTAATTTTCATGTAACACACTTTGCAAACTAATAAGTTCTGTAATATTTTGAATGCAGAACGTATATGGTCTCCAAGGTTTTCGATAAAATGATGGTTTCCATGGAACTTTCATATTATAATTTATGAATATATGTGCTGTAAACTCCTTATTAATTTATACTCCCTCCATCCCATCCAATTGTTTACACATTTCAAGGGATGTCCAACACGCATTTTAAGGTGTATTTTGAGGATAGTTCCATAACTTATTTTTAATTTTTTTTTTCTTGTATAAAAATTTAATGTTTAAATTTTTATACAAGAAAAGAAAATTTTAAAAGTAAGTTATGGAACTATTCTTAAAATGTACCATAAAATGCGTGCCGAACACCCATTAAAAAGTTTAAACAATTGGAAGGTACGAAGGGTGTACTTATAATAGTGATAAGAAAGGTGTCAGTAAAATTAATTATATATTGTTTTTTAATTTAAATATATAACATTGGTATTTTAATTAAAATATTTATTCAATATTTATAATTATTTTGTAACAAATTATAAGAGTGGTATATTAAACAAATTAATTATGCAAATGTATTTTAGTAACATAAAACTATCATGATATAATTTTAAAAACTGTATGCTGCGCAATGCACTGTTAAATTTGTTTAGTTTTTATTATTTTTGATGACTTGAATTATCTTTTAATAAATAATTTGATATAAATCCAAATAAAAGAAACACAACTCCAAAAGCAAAAGGTGATCACTAAAGCATTATTACAAAGTACTTGCTTATATAAAATTCATTTTATGTATGTTTCCAAAAGCTGAGCACCTGAAAATATGTAAGTAATGAGCTATATACAAGCCCAGTAGACCTGGCAATTCGTGTCGTGTCGTGTAATTTCGTGTCGTGTAATTTCATTTTTCGTGTACTAAAAATACTACCTGGAAACGACACGAAATGTAATCGTGTACTAATATGTTGTACCTGGACACGAACTGGTTTAAAACGACCTGACACGAAACGACCAGTTTTGACACGATTTTTTTCGTGTACATTTCGTGTATACGATACGAACGAAACGATTTAGCAACGAAAGTTCAAATTTACACGAAAAATAACACGAAACTGGTACCCGAAATGGTACACGAACTGGTAAGAAATTAAAATTATATATGGTTATAAATATAAGTATATATTTTTATAAAATTATTTGTAAAATTTACAAAATAAGTTATAAAAATATATGATAGGTGTATATATATTTAAAATATTTATTAAAATATTTATATATGTCGTGTACTTTCGTGTCGTGTCGTGTACATAAAGAGTAAACCCAAACACGACACTAAATTTTCGTGTACATTTTCGTGTCGTGTACATTTTCGTGTCGTGTACTGAAAATGTAAACCCATACACGAAATTTTCGTGTCGTTTCGTGTCGTGTAAATCGTGTCGTGCCCAAAATTGCCGGGTCTAAAGCCCAGCAAGAAAACAATTCGACAATTGGTGGATCAAGTATCAAAATTTTCATAGAGCCAAAAACATTATTCAAAAACCAAAGTTTAGACCGTAAAAGTTAATTCCATAGCTCGCTAGGGCCAGAATACCCACTGACATGGTATTATTAGTTTATAATTTGTCAATAATGTGCCCTTGCTAAGGTATCATAGAGTGCATGCTCCCGAAACCATCATAAATGACACCACCTAGTAAGGTAACATAGACTAGTTCTGGAACTTTACGCAATCACTAACGGTTCATAAAATCATAGATCACTGAGAATTCTTATATCTAAATACTTGATTCATAACTTTAAAAATATAAGTAAAGCAAAATATTTAAAAGAATTCAAAATAAAAATAAAAGTTCGAAAAGTTAACTTATCTTAAGTAATAATCTCCAAACCTAAGCTTCCATACAGGCACACATAACTCACTATACATAATGCCAGGTATAGCCAATAACCCATGCCTACTAATCACAATCATATAAACCAACATTTAACTACTCCCTCCGTCCCACTTATTTTGTCCTAATTGACTTTGTTGGTCAAACTCATCAAATTTTGATGTCAAATTATGATTTGACTTTTCTATGTTTCTTAAAATTTAAAAATTGAATCTCATAATACAATAAGTGTACAGTATAACCCCGATAAATGAATAACCTTATCAAATGAATAATTTTTTCCGGTCACGACATAATAGAGATAGTATATTTTTTACCTCGATTAATGAATAAATTTTCCGGTCTCGAACGTATTCATTTATTGAGGTTTAACTGTACTTTATGGTAGTAATTTTTACAAAAATAATGATTATCATATGTTGCAAGTAATTTTTATTATAAATTTTGTCAATTTGACCAAAATTTGATCAAAGTGACAAAATAAGTGGAACGAAGGGAGTATAAAACTTAATCTACAACAATGTTTAAAAGTCATTACAATTAATAACTAAAAACTCGTATTGATATATTAATAATGCTACCATTTATGTATATAGTAATCCAAAACAATATATAATGATATTATAAAATTATAATGTTGAAATACATTTCTCACATGAATAAATAAATAATTAATAAAATCAATTTTATATAAACTATTCAAATTCAAAATAAAATAAATATATACTTAGCAATTACCATTTATATAATCATTTGAAAAAGGAAACAACAATTATAAATAAAACAAGTATACACATCTTTGGTTTCAAAAAAAAAAAGTATACACATCTTTAATTATGCAAGTAAACAAACAAATCCTGGTGACATTATATAAAATATACAGGACCTTAAAAGGGTGATGGCCCTGAATACCCACAAATTAAATATGTGTAAACAAAATACCCACCGCCAGCTTGGGCGGCCCTAAATACCCACCAGACACGCCACTGGTGAAGGAGTATCTATCATATACGCTAATGGGGAGGGCGTATCAGGCATACACGTTGTTGGGGGAGGAGTATCGAAGGGATACGTTTTTAACAAACGAGAACTGTATCTTGATATACGCATGTAGAGACACCGTATCACAAGATACGCATCTCCAAAATGAGTATCTCCTGTCATCTTCAGAGATCCAGAATCGCGAATCTGAGGCGATTGATAGGCGATTCTGACGACTATTTACGATCTCTTCGTTCATCCATATCCCCAACTTTCCCATCATCTACCATAGACCATTAGAATCGTCATTCGATTATCTACAAACCTATACAAGTTTTATTCCATTCCTAATGCTAGATTTTACACACCCCGGTCCCTAACGAGTTTCGTTGCTCATTTTCCGACGAGCTTCGTTCACCATCCTCCCTAATTTTCTCGTCTAGTTTTATAGGTAAATCAATTCGTCTTCTCACCATCTACGATTCTATATCATCAATTTATCATTTCTATTCCTGGTTTTGAAACCCCCAATTCAAACCTAGATCGCCGGTGAGAGAGAAAGTTCTGGAGAGAGACAGAGAAGCTCGATTCCGATTGCTACAGTAACTGGGATACGCTAATCCAAATGGCGTATCCCGTGGGTAGATAGGGCAAAGTTTCCGCAAACGGGTATTTTGGTACATGGGTGACTGATTTTGAGGCATTTAGGTCATTATCTCACCTTAAAACACATATATAACTAATATCACACATTAAACATATAAAAATAATGCATATTCAAAATCAAACTTATATTTAATATAACACATGTTACTGATAACAAAAAGATATATCACATGTTCTCTACCATTTAATTAAATACGTGCACATTACATATAATTACGAACATATATTCATGCATCAACTATAACTTACAAATCATGAATCTTAATCCAAAGTAGAAATGATTAATAAACATCAAACAAATAAATATTGAACTATAATTTTATAAGCATAAAAATGAGATATAATAATGATGTAAACTTGTGATAAATTAAAGGTAATAGTAATAAACAAATGTGATTAATTAGTACTACCAATTACAGTTAATTTAATATTGTACAATACAAGAAGTATAAGAAAACAGATAAAACACATAAGTTACACTAAGAAAACATAAGTTACACTAAAAAAAAATAACAAAGAAAATGAAACATACCTCAAACAAGAAGTTGTTCTGCAATGTATAAATGATCACAAATATGTGTATTTAAACTTAGCTCAACGTGTTCCACTACTTTAAACTCACAACGTTATTTTTTGACTAAGTAAACATGTATTCACCTAAATGACACATGTATAATTATAAAAGGACATATATTTATATATCTAAAATAAAGTTAGACATAAACATTTTTAAAATGACACATACATGTATATATAAAAAAGCATAACTATAATTATTTTAGAAATAACGTTTGTAAAACAAATGTATTTTAAACTAACATTTGTGCACACAATACATAAAATGGTTTTTTTAAAAAACCGTACATATAGAAACAAACTTAGATATTTTATATCATTAGAAGCATTTTTTTAAACATAAGAAACAAGTTTTCACAATTTTGATCTTAGTTAGAGTTCTTAAAATTCAATTTGAAATTCAAGAGGTAAATATATTATAAAAATAGTTTTAGTTGATAATTCATAATCCAACCACATCAACTAAGAAAGAAACACACGATAAATTACGAATAAAGTAATGTTTGGGAACCCGAAAAAAGTCTATAAAAATTTTTCTAAAATGATGTGACAACGTTGAGTTGGAAAAATGCGGTATTTCAATTATAGGGTTCATATGAGTGTACAGAGAGTATATCTCATTAATTATACGATCAACCAAATATAAGAAGACGTGGCGTTTGAAATTTTTATGTAAACTCTTTTTTGTTCCAAGCATTTTTCATAAATAGTGCACCTACGTTTCACGACTTACATTTAACTATCCAAATTATCTCATTTAAATTAGTTCAATTTTGAATCTCTCTCTCAACATTAAGATATAAGTGAACAAAACCATTCGTGAACAAAATTCGAGTTCGACTCGGTTAGATGGACTTGGTTCGGTTCATTTACTAACTGAACACAAACTAAATGAGCTCTACTCGATTTTTATACCTGTTCGACTCATTTTGTTCAGGATCGGTTCGAGTTTGACTAAACTCAGCTCGATTCGTATAACTAATTATAAATTTATGTATTTCATAAATAATAATATCCTTAATAATTCAAATAACTTATATAAAACTTAATAAAAAACAATTTTATTTATTATCGTGGTTATTGAATAGTAAATTATATCTTATTATATCCTATATATAATAAGCGTACAAGAAATTATATTCAAGTATTATCAACGATCAAAGATCATTAACAACAATTTTAAATCTAATATTTCTCACATGCTAACAAATGTTTGAAGTTCAAACCACATCAATAATATATTAAAATATAATGTTTGCATTCTCAACCCTAATAATTGACAAAAGTTTATATATATTTTTTTTCTAAGTAAAAGTTTATATTTTGAACGCATCAAGTTAATAAATATACATGAAAAACGGGGTAAAAGCTAGTATATAAGTTAGTGATAAAATTGTCTTACTCTTAATTGTTGTTATTAATTATTGTTTGTGATTAAGGTTTGATTACTCATTGTTGTGACCGAAATCTTGCATGGGTCAGATTTAGGCTCATAGAGGGTTTAAAGTCCAATCCGTAAATGAACTAGATGATTTAAGAGGCTTCCAAGGCTCCATGGCTACCCATAAAAGCTACTCTAAGAAGGATCATGACTAGATACAAAGCCTAGGGTTTCAGGAACTAGCTTCCCTTTACTATTTCCTAGCTTACAGCTATTATTATAAGGCTTCTGGATAACAGACTTCCATAGTCAGGCCTAATAGAGGGGATTCCATAAGATAAACATTAAGTGAACATGAGGCTTAGGATCCCTGGGATGACCCCTTGAGGATAATCCATTGCCCATAGATGCCATAGTATGATTATTGGAACAACCATCAGATAGGGCTTCCAGTACAACTTCCATAGACAGCCAGCCATAAGGGCTACCGCAGTCAGGCTATCGCGGGAACCCTAGCTTCCCCGGAAGCCTGGCAGAAACACAGATTCAGATAAGGACCGCCTCCTATCTTTTAGGAGCACGTCTCTACAACTAGTATACACTTCTTAACGGATAATTATTTAGCTATTCAGAGATATACATCATTATTACTTGATAAATCACATATTCTTGAGATAAACATGATTGGATAGGCTTCCAACAGTCCCGGTATGGCTTGGAAACCAGATAAATACATCACAATCAGTTGATAAATGATAATTACAATCATAATCCCATCAGAAACGGGATAACTCATCATAGATGAAAGGATATCTTCGATATAATATTTATTTTGGTATTTGTACGATTTAAACATAAAATTTAAATACACGTAGAATCCTCTCCACTATGTCATCTATTTAATTGATTCATCAAAAGTAAAGTGGTCACCTCTAGCAAAATTTATCATCCTATTTTAAATATAAGAGATATTCCAATTCGCTGACAAATCAAAATATATTTTACGTAATATATCTCTACACCAAGGCAATAAGATCGAAAAAAAAAATATCGAGGTTTGAAATTTTTTAGATCTCCGTTGCAATATTAATAAGGCAATAAGCTCGAACAAAGAATATTCGAGATTTAATGTTCTTTAGAGAACTCGTGCTAAACTAAAAAACGATATGTTTTTACTCGAAAAATATTCTGTCTTCGCACTCAAAACATTTTCTCATCCTACAAAGGACTTTTTATTCTCAGGAATATTTTCCTCTCATGCCAGAAATATTTAAAGTAATTTTTCTGTCGTTTCGTAAATTTATCATATTTCGGAGAAAATTATTTTAATCGTTCAAAAATATTTCCTACACTCTCAAAATATTTTATATTTTAGGAAATATATTCTAAGTATGTATTCTAGTCAAAACATTGGTCAAAAGGTTTATTTAATTCAAGAAAAGACCAATCGTATTTTATTCGGAACCGAAAGCTGGTTTAATCGTTTTAAATCCAAATAAAATACTTTTGTTAGGAATATGTTGTATTTGATGATAACTTCACAATCAATCAAATTGTATAAGGTTTTGTAGCTGTCAACGGATGAGGATTTATAACTCTATCCGTTGACAGGTAGCTCATCAACGGATGAGGTTTTTGTAGCATACTGCAGTATCTCTGTGTTATCGGTTGATAGTGTTTTTATCCACAGTCATGTTGACCATCAATGGATAGGCAGAATAGGGTAGCCAACTGTAAATAAGCTATGCTATGTAATTCTGTGTAAGTGAAAGTGTATCAACAGATGAAGACAAAACTCTATCAACGGATACAACTCAAATCCACTCTATCAACGGATACAGCTCAAGTCTCAATATCAACGGATACAGCTCAATATATCATCAACGGATGTTAGTGTATAATGTCAACGGATAATCATTGACACTTTCTTCTATGCTAAGCTGGGGATTAGCAGTTGATAAGGACAGGTTTGACTGACAGATCACATGGGTTGATAGTAGATACAAAAAGCAGTATGGCAGCCATACTTTGGAAACACAGAAGAAAGAAGCATTCCGTTTACACTATGAATACAAGAAAGGTGCAGGAGACATGTCTATTCACAAGGACAACCTTTCGGCTACATGTGTATTTGGAGTGTAGTAGCAAGTCAACTAGAATTAGGTTAATATTATCTTCTTCCAGTAGTACTTGTAAAACTTGGGATTTATAACCAAGGGTAGCAACTCTTTGAAAGCTAAGAAAACAGATACATTTGCTTAGGGTTTTTGTTGAATATCCTTATAAAGCAAAGAGTTGTAAAACAGAAGCTGTGTACTTTTGTATCACAGAGTTTTATTCGAATAAAAGCTTCAGGTGGTGCATTTAACCACCTGATTTTTATGTGTTTGTGCATTAATCTTTCTACAGCAATTATCTAAGTATAGATTTCTGGAGTTCTTATCAGAAATTTATAAATATCAAGAATTGTATTCAACCCCCCCTTCTACAATTATACAAGTGTGTAATCTGGGAATAACAATTGGTATCAGAGCAAGCTTCTAACATATTTGAAGTTTAAAGATCAACACACTTCCAACATGTCTAAGAAGGATTATGGAGTAAAGATTCCAGTTCTTGATAGAGAGAATTACTTTCACTGGAAAGTAAAAATGTGTCTACATCTCTTGTCTATTGATGAGGGTTTTGTGGATTGCATTGACAAGGGTCCTCATGTTCCAATGAAGACTGCAACAAGAGTTGGCCTGGCTGAAGATGTGCCTGACACTTTCATTCCCAAACCTGTTTCTGAATGGAGTCTTGAAGATATTGCAGAAGTCCACAAAGATAAAAAGACCATGAATATACTGTTTAATGGTCTAGAAATAGACATGGTTGACAATGTTATTAACTGTACTACCTCCAAGGAAGTATGAGATACTGTTCAAACCCTTTGTGAAGGAACAGAACAGGTGAGGGAAAACAAGATGCAACTACTAATCCAACAGTATGAACATTTCCACTTTAAGAGTGGAGAAACATTGAATGATACATTTAGTAGATTTCAAAAGCTACTAAATGGTTTGAAACTTTATGGAAGAATCTATCAAGTTAAAGATTCTAATCTCAAATTTCTGAGATCACTGCCCAAGGAATGGAAGCCAATGACTGTTCCTCTAAGAACACTCAAGAGTACAAGACATTTACTCTTGAAAGGCTCTCTGGAACTTTAAAGACATATGAGCTGGAAATGGAGCAGGATAAAGAGATTGAGAAGTCTCAAAAGAAAAGTGGGTCAGTTGCACTTGTTGCCAACTTGGAGCAGAAGGAGGAAAGGACAGAAGCTGCTAGTTCTATACCAAACAGGGAGGTTTGTAAAGGTAGAACAGAATCAAGCAAGAGCAAGGAAAAGGTGTCTGAGGAATTGAATGTCCTTCAGCAGGATGAATTGAATGAAATAGATGAGCACTTAGCTTTTCTATCTAGGAGATTCTCTAAGCTGAAATTCAAGAGAAACTCTGGGGTGGCCAAGCCATTTAACAAGGATTTTTCCATAAGCAACTATGTGGATAAATCCAAAATTAAATGCTACAATTGTGGAATTGCTGGTCACATGATAAGTGAATGCAGGAAACCTAGATCTGAGAACAAGGGAAAGTCAACTGAGACTGTTGACTACAAGAAGAAATATTTTGATCTTCTCAGGCAGAAAGGAAAGGCATTCTTGACCCAAGAGTATGACTGGGCTGTTGATGACAATCATTCTGATGATGATGCTGAGTTTGTCAACCTTGCATTGATGGCTGATTCTGGAGAGCATGAAGCAAGTTCGGCTAGCAATCAGGTATTTTCTACTAATCTCTCTGAGCTCACCAAAGAGGAATGCAATAGTGTTATAGATGAAATGTCTACTGAACTATATCACTTAAGTGTTACCCTTAAATCACTTACTAAAGAGAACAATAGGATTAAAGAGTCTAATCTATTTTTAAGTGATAGAAATGCTGCTCTAGAAGCTCAATTTCTAGAATTTGAGAAAATGAGAGTTGATTGCAATAATGCTAAAAGTGAACTTGAAGCTGTGTTAAAAAGAGAACTGATTTTAAAAGACCAGTTTGAAAAAGAACAAGGGATAATTGCTAAATTTCAAAGTTGTAGGAATATTTCTCAAAACATAATAGAAGTCCAGGGAATAGAATCGTTTGTGAAGGATACCTGGACTCAAAAGAAAAAGGAGCTAGAACCTGGCCTTGAGGATCTAGAGACTATTTGTGATCAACGGATAGTGATCATCCGTTGACAGATGAACCATCAACGGATGAGAGGTATCCGTCGACTAACAAAATGTTTGTTAGTAAGAAGGAACTCAGGAAACTGGATATCAAGTATGGTCCAGTCAATAAGAACTTTGTTAGTGGTGAGAGTAGCAAAACCAAATCTAGTGGGAAGGCTAAGGCAGGTGATTTACATAACAAAAAGGATGTTGGTAAATCAGATAATGAAAAGGTAGAAATTGAGGGTAAAAAGAAAAAGAACAGAAATGGTAAGATAGGCATCAACAAGAAAAACAATTATTCTCCTGACAAGTTTGCTCCTAGGAAAACTTGTAGTAATTGTAATAGTGTCAATCACCTATCTTCTAATTGCAAGATTGTCAACAAGGCTCCTGTTCATGTACCTCAAACAATACCATGTATGCCTGCAATGCCTGGTTTGTATCAAAATGCTAGTTTTTCAAATCCATATGTGAACATGCCATATGTGTCTAATCCTTATTTTCAATCTGTGAATGTGCCACAAATGTCATGGAGCATTCCTAGCATGAATAATATATATGCCAATTTTCCACAAATGCATGCATCAAATATTCATGCAAATGAGCATTTGTCAAACCCCATCACTCAAGCATCTACACCTAAGTTGAAGAATGCTAAGAGTGCAAAGTCAAAGGCTAACAAGAAAGGACCCAAGGAAGCTTGGGTACCAAAATCAACTTGATTTGTTTTTGAAATGTGTGCAGGGAAACAGAAGGAATCTATGGTACCTAGACAGTGGATGCTCTAGGCACATGACAAGAGATTCAACCCTGCTCACAGAGTTCAAGGAAGGAGCTGGCCCTAGGATTACCTTTGGAGATGACAACAAAGGATATACTAAGGGATATGGCCTGATTTCAAAAGACAATGTCATCATTGAAGAAGTGGCTTTAGTTGAAGGTTTGAAGCACAATTTGCTGAGTGTCAGTCAGATTTGTGACAAAGACTATGAAGTAAAGTTCACAAAAGAAGCCTGTGTTGTTTCTGCCAAGGAAGACAACAATGTGGTATTGACAGGCTTTAGAAAAGGAAATGTTTACATAGCTGACTTCAATTCAGCATGCTCAGAATCCATTAATTGTCTCTTCAGCAAAGCAAGTAAGGATGAGAGTTGGCTATGGCATAAGAAGCTGTCACATTTGAATTTTAAAGTTATGAATGATTTGGTAAGAAAGGATCTTGCTAGAGGAATCCCTCAATTGGAATTTGTCAGAGATGGACTGTGTGATGCCTGCCAATTAGGGAAACAAAAGAAATCATCCTTCAAAAGCAAGACAGAGTCATCCATTGTTAAGCCTCTTCAATTGCTGCATATGGACTTATTCGGTCCAGTAAATGTCATGTCTATTTCAAAGAAGAAATACTGTCTGGTGATTGTAGATGATTTTTCTAAGTTCACATGGACCTTCTTCCTGCACTCCAAGGATTGTGCAAGTGAAATCATCATCAATCACCTCAGAATATTAAACAATGGTTCTGAAGACAGAGTACAAAGAATCAGGAGTGACAATGGTACTGAATTCAAGAATTCCACAATGAAGATTTTCTGTGAAGAGAATGGAATTGTCCATGAGTTTTTTGCTGCCAGAACACCTCAACAAAATGGGGTTGTTGAAAGGAAAAACAGAACTCTCATTGAAGCAGCTAGAACAATGTTAAGTGAATCAAGGTTACCAACATATTTCTGGGTTGAAGCTGTCAACACTGCATGCTTTACTCAGAATATTTCCTTGGTCAATCAAGCTAGAGGAATGACTCCTTATCAGTTGTTAACCAACAAGAAACCAACTTTAGCTTTCCTTCATGTCTTTGGATGTAAGTGTTTTGTGCTAAGGAATCATGGAGATAACTTGGGCAAATTTGAAGCAAAGGCAGATGAAGCTATTTTCGTTGGATATGCAGCAGGGAAAGCCTACAAAGTCTACAATCTAAGAACCAACATTGTTATGGAATCTGTACATGTTGTGTTTGATGATCAAAAGATTCTAGGCCTAAATGATGAAGGCTCCCATGAAAAGTTGGAATTTTAGAATGAAGGTGAAGGAAGAATGTACTATGATGATGATGAGGAAGATGAAGATCATGACCACAGAGATCCACCAAGAGTTGTTGTACCAACTAGATTGATGCTTACACTGGAAATGAGGCATCCGTTGACAGTCATCCTGGAGCATCCGTTGAGAATATTAGAGATGCATCCATTGACAGAGATTCTCAAGCATCCGTCGACAGGCAAAATGATGCATCCATTGACAGTTAACTTCATAATTCAGCAAGGACAACAAACTCAGGGGGAGTTTCTCAAGGTCAAAATTCAATGCTAAATCAACATGATCATGCTCATGTGTTGAGTATTGAATACAGTAAAAGAATACAGAGGGGGGGTGAATGGATTCTTGAACTTTTCTTCGTTCTTGAATCTTTGCAGCAAGATAAGTGATGAGTGTGTGAGATATGAAGATGCGGATAATTAAAGACAAACACAACACAATATCACTTTAATCTAATATCTTATTAGATAAAGATTTTGCTACAATCTGTGAATACAAATGATAGTATTCTCAGCTTCGTTTTTCTCAGAGAGATATTTTCTGGGTATTTGAGAAACTTCAACACCTTAACAGCTAAGGAAGTGAGGCTGTATCCTTATAGACATGGATACACCCACTTACTACAAATGAGGTAGGTAAAACAAAAACACTTTCCAGTCTGTCTATCTCATTTTAGTAAGAGTCCAAACGGCTACAGATTTGACTTTGAAAAGCCTGTTTAGATCCACTTCTTCAGCTCCTTGTCCCTTGTCTTATCTCTCCAAGCTTCTTTGTAGGCTTTCCAGCATGCTTTATAGGACAGAGTCAAATAAAGCATCCTGGCTTGTTGCAGGTTTCTGACTTGTACAATTCTTCAGTATTTTGTCCTCAAGAATGTATTCGAGAAGTGACTAAGTGAGTGATTCGAGAACTGGAGTTGACTTGATCGATAACTCTGAGTTCTCGAATAGTGTTATCTTGACATATCGAATCACTTCTCGAAGCTCTTTTCTCTGGGACTCCTTGAGATATCGAATAGAGCATTTTGACATATCGAATCCCTGAGATATCGAATAGAGCATTTTGACATATCGAATCCCTGAGATATCGAATAGAGCATTTTGACATATCGAATCCCTGAGATATCGAATAGCATATTGAGTCTTTGAGATATCGAATGTAGCATTGACTTGTTGACCCTTTGAGAACTCGAACTGTTGACTCCTTGAGTTCTCGAACCGTGTAATAGACATATCGAATCCCTGAGATATCGAATGAGATATCGAGAGATATCGAATAGTGTCTTCTGAGATATCGAACTCCAGACTTCTCGAATGCTAGACTTCTAGAATAAACAAATGTACTTCTCGAATTAGTACTTAGGCAATTTCTTCATTTCTTCAATTCTTCAAATCCCAACTGTGATTATTTGACAGTCTTCATTTCCTTGCTTGAGGCATGAACCTTAGAACTTCTTTCAAGCTTTATTCTTGACTTAGTAGGTACAGTTACACAGATAGAATTTGATGCCTATTACATAGTACAAACAAGTAGAAACTCTACAACTAGAGGTTCCCTCAGTTAAGAGGTCATGTAGGTAATGCATAGCATTACGAACCACTTGGGCTTGTTATTAGATGTATTCAGGCATGCCTCTGTGACTAACAATCTCCCCCAAATTGTGAGTAAGACCCTTAGTCACAATTTCATGTCTGATAACAAGCCTAACATACATAAAGATAAAACTTGATAGTACAGGTATGAATTTCCATTAGCAATTTGGATAGAACTACAGAGTGAGTAATCTTACAGCCTATGATGAAGAACTAGCCATTGTCTTTTGATTCCCTTTCCATAGCTTTGGCTTGAAATTCATCATATTCTTTCTCTCTTCTTTCTTTCTCCTTCCTTGTATTCTCATCCATAGCTTTTATTATTTCTGCCATAGCATCCAATTCTTCAAGCAAAATTGAGTCTTTGAAATCTTCAAGTACTGGTTCCAGAATATTTGCAGGATAGTGGTTGAGTAGATTCATTCTGATGTTGACTTGATTTCCATTTCTCCTCCTATACTTTACCATGTAGGGGTTGAACTGAACTCTACACAAACCCTTTTTCCTCAGCTTTTCTGCTTCACTTTCCAGTCTCTCAATTTCTCTCTCTCTTGCCAGCCATTTCTCAAAACACCCTTTTCTGACTTTTTCCTCATGATCTCTCTTCATTTTCACAAAATCAATTAGCTCCAGCTTCCATACTCTCTCCACTTTATCTTCTGAGCTCAACAGTGCAATGATTCTCTCTATGTCATATAGCTTGCCCCAGTGTTGACATCCTCCTTGTTTGAATTTCTCCTCCCTTCCATCAGAATATTTAATCTCAAGGCAATTATCAACAATGGCAACATGATAGATTCTTTGAGCTTGCAAAAATTGCAGTTGGTCTACATCATAATCTTCATCTAGTGGTTGGAGTTTTAGGCCTGGATAGATTGTCAGGGTTTTTGATATGGTTGGCTTTGATTTCCTTGCAGCTTGCTGGAACTTGATTCTTTTTACATGATTACTTGGCAGCAGTATGTGACCTTTGTTTGTAGACCATTGTAGTATTCCATTAGCAGTTTGCTTTTTGAAACATACAGATGGTTTCTTGACTTGAATCTTCTTCTCTTCTTGAGGTGGCAAGACAGTTGCAAAAGCCATAGATGCAAATTTTGAAAGGTCACTACTGGCAGCATTCACCCTAGACTTAGAGTCTTGCGTTGTGGTGAGGTTACTGTCAGCAATGCCTGAGGCTTGCTGTCTTCCACTTTTCCTCTCAGAGCCTTTACCTTGATCATCATCATTCTTCCTCTTCTCATCATCCTTCTTCTTCTTCTTGTCTTCATCACCCTTATTACTCCTGTGATGTCTTCCCCTTCCGTCACTTTTATCTTCATCCTTGTCTTGATCTTTGCTTGGGTTGAACTTAGCAGTCTCAGATACAATGCCAGTTACAATATATGACCTGAGATAAGATATAGCTTCTAATTCTTCTGCTGTTCTTGATCCCTTCTTCTTGATCAGTTTCTCAATGATGGCTATGATGAGATTTTTATTTTGAGGAGTTAGATGCTTAGGAATGACCAGCTGCTTGATATCTTCAATTCTTGTTCCAGCCTGGTAGATAATAGTTCTAGGATCTGTGAAAACTTCAGGTAGCCTTGAAGGTTGACCATTCCTCAAGTCATCATGAAGACTCTTGTTGTTCTCATTTCCCTTCTCAATTAGTCCAAGGAGCACATTCACTTCTGAGTGCTTTAGACTCTGTAGAGTATTGATGGTTAAGTGCCATATCTTGTTCTTTCCTACCATCAATATCTCCTTGAGCCATAGATCATTAAGCCTCCTTGGTACTACAGTGAGACAGTCAATCTGACTCTTCAAACTCTCATGATATAGCAGAGCATCACCAGCCTGTTCTCTAGAGACTTTCAGAAACTCCAAGAATGCATCATCATGATAGACATTTGAGTTTGCAATTTCTTGTAGCTTGGCCTCAGTGACCACCTTCACTTCTACTGGCTTGGCACTCTTAGATATTGAGATTTGAGGCTTGTCAGATGGCATACTCCCTGCAACCACTGTGGTTGTGATAGACTGCCTTTGACCATCAGGAGTAGTGATGTGCACAGTTGGTAGAGTGACAACTGGCAGAGAAGTGGGAGGCTTGGGAGGCTCATCAACTTTGTCCTTTCCTTTTCCAGGCACATGAGTAGTAGATTTCAAAGTTCTCTGATGGCCACCCTCAGTGATCTTGATGCCCTTTTCTAGTGGTCTCTCCCCCTTTGGATTTGAGTTCTTTGATATCCTCTTCTCCCCCTTAGGCTTGTTGACAGACACAGAGGCTGTAGGAGGCACCTTTGGAGTTGAAGATTCATCAGGTAGAGGGAGACCCATGTGCTTCATCATTGCAGACAACATTGATTGTTGATGCAGAAGAACATCAGCTGTGGTGGTGGCTTGAGTGTTCAACTGCTCAGTCAGAGTTGTCACAGTGTCTGTAAGATGAGCATTGGACTTGTGGAGAGAGACTACCTCCTTTTCAAGAGTATCCACTTTAATGAAGAGTTCATTGGCCTTAAAACCAGATAGGGATTGATCCTTCAGTCTCTGCACTTCGAACCTTGACATCTCATGCACAGGAACCTCAGTGACCAGCTTGTCTCCATATTGATTTGCAAAGAGGGTCCTGAGCATGGCATTGGCATCAGTTGTCTGATCTGATAAGGATTGAAATTTGTGCCCCAGACCTGTGACAGCATCCTTGAGAATAGCCAAACCATTGTCCATCCTGGTGCAAGTAGCATTGCAGGTTCGAATGTCCTTGAGAACAGTCTCCAATTGAGGGAATTTAGCATCAAAAGTCCTCTTGATCTCATGCACCTCCTTGGTTGTAGCTGAACACACTTCATTAATTTCTGTCTTTAAGCCTTTACCAAGATAGTGTGCAGCCTTGAGAATGCCTTTATAGCTATCATTCACTGCTTCAAACACATCAGTAGGGTTGAGAGATTTGGCATTGGACCCTAGTGAAGTGATGTACTCTTCTCTGAGGTACTGGAGACCTTCTGAGAGAGGGATTGAATTGGTTCCTTGCAGCCAAGCATCGATATTCCCATCTCTCTCAGTTTCATCTATGATCTTCTCCTTCTGTAGCTCTACATCCTCTTTGTGACATAGGAGAATAGCTTCATAGTCTGGATTGGGCATGTTTGCAGTGAGAAGGTGCTGAGCAATTTTTGTGAACTCAGGGATCTGATCCACAACTAAGCTTTGAAGTGCTTCAACCGTCAATTGTGGTGGAACAGACCCTGATCCTGAAGCACTGTCATGTTGCACAGGCTTCAGCCATTGAGACATAAAGTTAGAGCTAGAGCTAGGCTTGCTAGGCTCCTCAGTTACAGATGCAACTTCTGCAACCGGATGAACAGACTCTACTACTGCTGTCTCCACAGAAGTGGGATGAGTTACAACAGTAGTTGACACAGGCACAGAGTCTCTAGTAAGAACTAGTGAATCCTCTGTGTTTGTGATGGTGTCATTAGGATATGCCCCAGCATGCATTCCCTGACCATCCAAATGTGGTACCTGGGTGGTGAGCAAGGTGTCATGCACCAAGTCACTTGAATTCATTGGCTCATCAAAGGAAAAGAATTCTTGATGATCAATGCCTTGCTCCTCAATTGCTTGAGTTGCAGGCTTCAAAGAGATATGAGTGGTAGATTCTGAAAGAGAAGTGTGTTGTAGACAAGATTTTGGCAACTCCCCCTGAGAAATAGAGGGAGTTTCAGTTATGATGTGCTCTCCACTCAGTGTTGTGCCAGCCTTATCACTCCCTTGTGCTGACTCTTTACAGATAGGTGCATTGGGGAGGATGCTTGATTCTATAGATGCATCCTGTTGAGAGGATACATCTAGTGAGCTGTGTGCCCCTGATTTTACAACTTCAGCCATTTGAGTGACTGAAGAGGTGGTTTTAGACTTCTTCTTCTTCTTTAGGCTTATGATAGGTGACTCAGGTGTCTCACTTTCTAACCCTAGTTCTACAGCCAAGGCTGCTTCAGTTAAGATTTCTAAAGGTTCAGAAGCAGCCTGTTTTCTCTTCTTTTTACTAACATCACCCTTTTGAGAGGATGATGCAGTTGGCTCTTTGCTGGATAGAGTGTTTGGCTGAGGGGGTTGGTTAGCAGGCCTTGGGTTAGCACTTTGTTCTCCTTGCTTAGGCTGTGCTAACTGTGATTTTGAATCAAATATTGGCATGTTGTGGGGGTAAGACCTAAACAAACCCTCCATGTGGGGAGTTATGCTAACTCTTACATCCACATCATTCCTAGTCTCCAAATTACCAAAAATGAGTTTGGTCATGGACTTAGGATAGCCTATTTTACTCTTATCTACTCCAGGCAATTCAATCAATGAAGCATTTTTAAAGTTAAGCACTGATTGAATAAAGCGAGGAAAGAAAATTTCATTACCTCTCTTGGCTGTGGTCTGACCAAGTCTCCCATAGAGTTCCTGTAGGATGAGAAGTCCAACATCTATCTTTCTCCCATGAGCCAAGGCATAGGCAAGCTGCTGCACGGGTGTACTAATCTGATCAAAGCTTGATTTCCGTGCAGTGAATACTTGAAGGAGTGTAGCAAATACAAAGCTCCATTCTTTCCTCAAGAACTTCCTATTCAACTTTCCCAGCTTGATAGTATCAGAGTAGTTGATGAAGTCAAAGAATTCTTCCAACTCATCATTGGAGGCCAGAGCATCATACGTCTCTTGCTGCATATCCAAGGCTTGATTCATGTCTGCAGTGGTGATAGTGATATCCTCTCCTTGAATCTTGCAGTGAACAATATAAGAGGTGATAGCATTCTCAAGAGCGATGACCTCCACAGTAGCAGTCCTCCAGAATTGTTCCAATAGATCTATGTACAGAGTTGGGTTGGCTGAGAGCGCACTCTTGATGTATGATTCAGACAACCACCGAACAAAGCACTTGAAATTGGCATTCGGTGCTTCCACATCACTGGAGATTGCGATGAAATTAGTTTGGGATGGTATGGTGAGTTGAGTGTTTGCCATTTGGGTAGAGAAGAAAAGAGAATTAGGATTGAAGAAGAAATTCGCAGTTAGGGTTTTTCAGAGGTTTCAGGAGTTGAGATGCTTGAGAAATCGAACGAAATGAATTGAATAGTTGTGAAGTTGTATATATATATGAATGTCTTGAGTTGTCGATAGATAAGTGTTCTGTAGCGACAAGTCATTCGAGAAGTATGAAACAACTATTCGAGAAGTCAAGAAAGGCTTATTCGATATCTCAGGCAGTTTTTAACTCACAGCTGGCAGTGATTTAACTCAGAAAATAATTCAAAGTTAAGTAAAATATATTTTTATGAGTGAAATGAAGGTTTGAATATAAATCCAAAAAGCGATTAAGTGTCAGCGAAAAATCAGCCTTTTCAAATGATTCGATAACTCAAATGCAGCATTCGAGAACTCTATCATTAGAGAACTAAAATACTCTATTCGAGAACTCAAAGTGTGCTATTCGATTTCTCTAAAAGACACTATTCGAGAACTCAAGAGGGTTCTAGATAGGCCTATTCGAGAACTCGAGCCAAGACATAACAATGAACCATTCGAGAAGTCTGACTTATCGAACTGTACTTTTCACTCATAAAATTCAATTTCCACTATCCTTTAAAATTTACTAGAAATATTCATTGACGAATATTCTACCAAATTAAATAGTGGTTTACTCAAAATTTTTACAGAAATTTCAAGCTACATATGTATGATTTTCAACATGTGCAGCATTGGAATATTTATACATCATACTCCAGCCAATACTTACTTCAGAAATATTAGGCATTTGATAAAGTAAGTATTTACTGCTGCAACAATCTAGTTGATATATTCACTTAGCCAGAATTCGAAGAATTCAGCATTCCAATCTCACTGACCAGCCTAGTGAAGGTGGCTTCATCTAATTGCTTAGTGAATATGTCAGCTAGTTGTTTATCTGTAGAGACATAATGCAACTCAATGGTTCCATTAGTTGCATGTTCTCTAATGAAATGATATCTGATGTCAATGTGCTTTGTCCTAGAATGATTGACAGGATTGGCAACTATAGAGATTGCACTTGTGTTGTCACACATGATAGGAATTCTTTCCAACACAAGTCCATAATCTCTAAGTTGGTTTCTAATCCAAAGCACTTGAGCACAGCAACTTCCAGCAGCTATGTATTCAGCTTCAGCTGTGGAAGTTGACACAGATTGTTGTTTCTTGCTGTACCAAGAGACTAACCTTTGTCCAAGAAACTGGCAGCTACCTGATGTGCTTTTCCTATCCACTCTGCATCCAGCATAATCAGCATCAGAATAACCAACCAGATTGAACCCTGTGTCCTTAGGATACCATAACCCCAAGTTTGGTGTGCCTTTCAGATATTTGAAGATCCTTTTTATTGCTATCATGTGTGATTCCTTTGGGTTTGATTGAAACCTTGCACATAAGCATGTAGCAAACATGATATCTGGCCTACTAGCAGTGAGGTAGAGTAGAGAACCAACCATGCCTCTGTAGATTGAGATATTTACCTTTTTGCCCTTAGCGTCATCATCTAACTTGGTGGCAGTGGCCATGGGTGTCTTCGCAGGTGAACATTCTTCCAAATCAAATTTCTTCAGTAAATCTTTAATGTATTTGGTTTGACTTATAAAAATGCCATCCTTCCTTTGACTAACTTGCAGTCCAAGAAAGAATGTTAATTCTCCCATCATACTCATCTCATATCTGCTTTGCATGAGCTTAGAGAATTTTTCACACAGCTTCTCATTTGTAGAGCCAAATATGATATCATCCACATAGATTTGAACTAGGATAATATCATCACCATGTTTCTTGTAGAACAGTGTCTTGTCCAGTGTGCCTCTAGTGAATTGATTCTCCAGTAGAAATTGTGATAGTGTGTCATACCATGCCCTAGGAGCTTGCTTGAGTCCATACAATGCTTTAAGTAATCTGTAGACAAAGTGGGGAAACTGTGGATCCTCAAAGCCAGGTGGTTGTTGCACATATACTTCTTCTTCCAACTCCCCATTCAGGAATGCACTCTTGACATCCATTTGATAGACCTTGAAATTAGAATGTGCAGCAAATGCCAAGAAAATTCTGATGGCTTCTAGTCTAGCAACAGGGGCAAAGGTCTCATCATAGTCAATACCTTCCTGTTGAGAGTATCCTTTTGCAACCAACCTTGCTTTGTTTCTTATGACTACACCATTTTCATCCATCTTATTCCTTAGAACCCATTTAGTTCCAACAACGGTTCTATCCTTTGGTGCTAGAAATTCTACCCATGTATACCTTGTAAAATCATCAACCATCACTAGAGCATACTTCTTCCTTCCTAGTGACATAATATTGACAGGCCCAAACAAATCCATATGAATCAGTTGCAGGGGTTTGGTTATAGATGTCACTGTTTTTGACTTGTGGCTTGATCTTTTCATTTTTCCCTTTTGACACGCCTCACACACTCCTTCTTGACAGAATTCAAGTGTGGGCATGCCTCTCACTAACTCCCTTTTGACTAGGGAATTAATGGCTTTGAAGTTCAGGTGTGATAGCTTCTTGTGCCACAGCCAACTGTCTTCATTTGATGCTTTTGAGTAGAAGCAACAAATTGTGTCCTTGCTTGCAGAGTCCATATTGGCTACAAACAGGCTTCCCTTCCTTACTCCAGACAGAGCAAAATCACCAGTCTTCTTGTGGGTGATCAAACATTCATCTTTGTCAAAGTTCACTTTGAAGCCTCTGTCAGTGAATTGACCAACACTCAGTAGATTATGCTTGAGCCCCTTGACCAGTGCTACATTCTCAATGATGACATTTCCAATTTCCAACTTGCCATATCCCAGTGTGTTGCCAATGCTGTCATCTCCAAAAGCAACCATTGGGCCAGCCTTTTCCTCATACTGTGATAGCAGGGCCATATCACCAGTCATATGATTTGAGCATCCACTGTCCAAAATCCACATGACCTTCTTTTTACTTTCTTTGCCCTGCAAACACAAAAGTATTACTTCTCCTTTGGTACCCAAACGAGTTTGGGTCCATGTGACTTAGTGACAGTTTTATCAAAATCAGCATGCTTATCAGTTTTCTTGATGTTGGTCTTCTTGTCACTGTTGGGAGTCTTAGAATCAGGGTTCTTAGACTTAGGTGACAGAGGTACCTTCCTAACTTTAGGAGGACTTGAAGACTTTGTCCTTGTGTAGTGTGTGTGAACATTATGATTGATACAGCCCTCCATGAATTGTCTTCTCAAATTAAAACAACTAGTCATCACATTCATGTTACATGGCATACAATCAAGTTTATCACAGAAAGGAGAGTCTCTATGTCTTAAAGGCACAGAGCAATCATAGAATGGTTTAGCAACACTACCAGATGGTTTCTTGCAAGCATGAGTCAAATGATTAGAGCTAAAACAGTTTTGACAAACTTTCCTAGGGGCATTTGGCACATAAGCATAGTTGTTATCTTTGTTAATCCCTAATTTGCCATTCCTGTTTGGTCTCTTATTAGTCACTTTCTTCTTAGTCTCATAATTTCCAGCTGAAACAAAATTTACAGATTTCTCAAGTCTAGGTCTACCTCCTACTGGCTCCTTGGCTTTGGTTTTGACATTCTTACTCTCAGAGGATGCTTGTTGTTCATTTGATTGTGCCTCATCTTCATCCTCCAACATTTGCTTGATGAGTAAGGCATCCTCATCAATCTCAAGGGTTGGTGTTTTAAATATTGGATTCTCAGTCTTTTTCAAAACCTGAGGCACCTCCTCTTGAACAACAATGTCATCTTCAATGACTGCATAGCCTTTCCTCTGTTTAAGAGTGTCATAATCAAGTCCAATGGCAGCCTTAGGTCTAGCTAGATTTTTCTCATGATAAGACTGCAATAGACTAGAGGAATTCTTAAATGTCTTCAACTTAAATTCATTTTCAGCTAATTCATCCCTAAGAGCTTTCTCAACTTGACTAGCACATAGAACTTTGTTCTTTAGATACTCAATCTCTTGTTTAAGATTTTCTATTTGCACAGTAGTTAGCTCTAGTTCCTCATTTCTCTTATTTAACAGTTCATTCCTAGTAGACAGTTTAGCAATCTCTTCATTAGCAGCAGTCATACTAGTATGAATGTTAAACATCTCAACGGATAGTTGTTCAACCAAAGATTTATATTCAGAAACAGACATGTCTATGGTAGTGAGAGATGGTACCTGTGAGTCTGATGCAGATGGTTCTTCCTTGGAATTGGCCATCAAGGCATAGTTGCAGAATTCTTGTTCTTCCCCATCACTGTCAGAATCATCCCAACACTTCCCTTCAGCTATGTAAGCCTTACCTGGTGTCTGCTTCTTTAGAAGGGCCTCATACTTAGCTTCAAGCTCAAGAAACTCCTTATCCTTCTTTTTAGGCTTCTTGCATTCACTGGCAAAATGCCCTAGGTCATTGCATCTATAATATCTTACAGATGACCTATCCACATAGCTGGTTTTGAATATGTTCTTGTTTGTTTTCATAGGTGCCTTGCTCTTGTTGAATGAATGATTTTGAGGTCTAGGCTTGAAGGGCAGATTCCTCTTGAATCTGATGTTTGGGAATTTTCTAGCCATAAAAGCATATGATGTATTTTCCATGCCATCCAGCTCTTCAAGAGTGTAGAACTCATCTTCTTCCTTGTCATCAGCAGGTTCAGTCACTACTTCCTCAGTTTCTTCATCATCTACTATCTCTTCTATTCTCAGCTGACTTGCAGATGCTTCCAGGTCTTGAATAGATTTGTTGACAATCAAGGCACAGGATGTGTTTATCATTCTGCCTTGGTTAGCTTGGATAGCCCTCTTTTGAAGCAACTCAAGCTCGTGTGTCTTTAAAACCCCATAGAGCACATCATACGTGACTTTGTTCAAATCTCTTTCTCTTAGGGATATGACCCTTTGCTCTAGATGGTTTGGTGACGATAGTAGAAACTTCATATTTAATTCCTTAGTGCTGTAAACCTTCCCATTCATTTGGAGCTCAGTCACCAGCTTGTGAAATCTTTCAAACATATCAGTGATACTTTCCTTGGACTGTGCCATGAACGCCTCATACTGTGTGACCAGTATCTGTTTCTTATTTTCTCTTACCTCCTCTGTCCCTTCACATAACACCTCGATGTGATTCCACATGTCCTTGGCTGATTTGCATGATGCTATGTTGGCAAACATCGACATATCCATGGAGTCTATGATTAACAACATGAGGTGGCTGTCTAGGGCAATCTTTTCCTTCTCTGAGTCCGTCCATTTGGATGGCTCTTTTGGAACGTATGATCTAGGAATGACTACTGCGCCCACTGTGGATTCAGCAACTTCTTGTTGTGGTATGAATGGACCATTCTTGAGAATGTCAGGGTAGAGAGGATTGGCAGCTTTGATGAACAACAGCATTTTTATTTTCCAGAGGTTGTAATTCTCTTTGTCGAACTTAGGGACCTTTACCGTACCTGTAGTCTTTGGTGTATTCGAACTCATGATCGTTTTCTGTTTAGATTAAACAGCCTGCTCTGATACCACTTGTTGAGTATTGAATACAGTAAAAGAATACAGAGGGGGGGTGAATGGATTCTTGAACTTTTCTTCGTTCTTGAATCTTTGCAGCAAGATAAGTGATGAGTGTGTGAGATATGAAGATGCGGATAATTAAAGACAAACACAACACAATATCACTTTAATCTAATATCTTATTAGATAAAGATTTTGCTACAATCTGTGAATACAAATGATAGTATTCTCAGCTTCGTTTTTCTCAGAGAGATATTTTCTGGGTATTTGAGAAACTTCAACACCTTAACAGCTAAGGAAGTGAGGCTGTATCCTTATAGACATGGATACACCCACTTACTACAAATGAGGTAGGTAAAACAAAAACACTTTCCAGTCTGTCTATCTCATTTTAGTAAGAGTCCAAACGGCTACAGATTTGACTTTGAAAAGCCTGTTTAGATCCACTTCTTCAGCTCCTTGTCCCTTGTCTTATCTCTCCAAGCTTCTTTGTAGGCTTTCCAGCATGCTTTATAGGACAGAGTCAAATAAAACATCCTGGCTTGTTGCAGGTTTCTGACTTGTACAATTCTTCAGTATTTTGTCCTCAAGAATGTATTCGAGAAGTGACTAAGTGAGTGATTCGAGAACTGGAGTTGACTTGATCGATAACTCTGAGTTCTCGAATAGTGTTATCTTGACATATCGAATCACTTCTCGAAGCTCTTTTCTCTGGGACTCCTTGAGATATCGAATAGAGCATTTTGACATATCGAATCCCTGAGATATCGAATAGAGCATTTTGACATATCGAATCCCTGAGATATCGAATAGAGCATTTTGACATATCGAATCCCTGAGATATCGAATAGCATATTGAGTCTTTGAGATATCGAATGTAGCATTGACTTGTTGACCCTTTGAGAACTCGAACTGTTGACTCCTTGAGTTCTCGAACCGTGTAATAGACATATCGAATCCCTGAGATATCGAATGAGATATCGAGAGATATCGAATAGTGTCTTCTGAGATATCGAACTCCAGACTTCTCGAATGCTAGACTTCTCGAATAAACAAATGTACTTCTCGAATTAGTACTTAGGCAATTTCTTCATTTCTTCAATTCTTCAAATCCCAACTGTGATTATTTGACAGTCTTCATTTCCTTGCTTGAGGCATGAACCTTAGAACTTCTTTCAAGCTTTATTCTTGACTTAGTAGGTACAGTTACACAGATAGAATTTGATGCCTATTACATAGTACAAACAAGTAGAAACTCTACAACTAGAGGTTCCCTCAGTTAAGAGGTCATGTAGGTAATGCATAGCATTACGAACCACTTGGGCTTGTTATTAGATGTATTCAGGCATGCCTCTGTGACTAACATCATGGAAATGAAGCAACCTCATCAAGATCAAACCTTCCACCTGCAAGAAAATGGACTAGAGATCATCCATTTGAGTTAATCATTGGTGAATCAAATTCAAGAGTCCAAACTAGAAGGGCCACTCAAGCAGAATGTCTATACAGTAGCTTCCTGTCTCAAGAGGAACCTAAGAGAGTGGAAGATGCCCTTCTAGATCCAGATTGGGTCTTAGCAATGCAAGAAGAGCTAAACCAATTTGAAAGAAATAAAGTATGGAAACTTGTGCCCAAACCTGATGATAGAAGTGTCATAGGTACTAAATGGGTTCTCAAGAATAAGACAGATGAAAATGGCATAATTGTGAGGAATAAAGCTAGATTAGTGGCAAAGGGCTATTCTCAAGAAGAAGGGATAGATTTTGATGAAACTTTTGCTCCAGTGGCAAGACTTGAGGCAATAAGAATCTTTCTAGCCTATGCAGCACATGCCAATTTCAAAGTCTATCAGATGGATGTCAAAAGTGCCTTTCTAAATGGGGAACTGGAAGAAGAGGTTTATGTCCATCAACCTCCTGGCTTTGAGGATTCAGAATTTCCAGAATATGTATATCTTCTCATGAAAGCACTTTATGGTTTGAAGCAAGCACCAAGAGCCTGGTATGACACTTTATCTCAATTTCTTTTGGAGAACCACTTCACTAGAGGTACAGTAGATAAAACCCTATTTCATAGGAATATCAATGGCTCTTCAATACTTGTCCAAATCTATGTAGATGATATTATTTTTGGGTCTACAGATGAGAAGCTTTGCAAAAGGTTTGCCAAACTTATGCAAAGTAGGTATGAAATGAGCATGATGGGTGAATTAACTTACTTTCTTGGCCTACAAGTAAAGCAAGTTAATGAGGGCATTTCATAAGTCAAACAAAATATATTTATGATCTCTTAAATAAATTTGACTTAATGGATTGTACCTCTGCAAAAACACCTATGGCCACTGCAACTAAGCTTGAGTTGAATACTAAGGAAAAGTCTATGGACATCTCAAGCTATAGAGGCATGGTAGGTTCACTTCTTTACCTAACAGCTAGTAGACCTGATATAATGTTTTCTACTTGTCTTTGTGCTAGATTTCAAGCTGACCCTAGGGAGTCTCACTTAATAGCTATTAAAAGAATTTTCAGGTATCTCAAGGGAACACCAAACCTTGGCATTTGGTACCCAAGAGAATCTGGTTTTGATCTAACTGGCTATTCAGATGCAGATTATGCAGGTTGCAGAGTTGATAGGAAAAGTACTACAGGTTCCTGTCAATTTCTAGAAAACAGGCTTGTTTCATGGTTCAGTAAGAAACAGAACTCAGTCTCCACTTCTACAGCTGAAGCTGAGTACATTGCTGCTGGAAGCTGTTGTACACAGATTCTATGGATGAGAAATCAACTCATTGACTATGGTCTAAAAGTTGAGAAGATTCCAATTTTCTGTGACAACACAAGTGCTATTGCCATCACAGGGAATCCAGTGCAACATTTGAGAACCAAGCACATTGACATCAAATACCACTTCATTAGAGAACATGTGATGAATGGTACGGTAGAAATGCACTTTGTGCCAAGTGAAATGCAGCTTGCAGATATCTTCACCAAGCCTCTTGATGAATCCACATTCACAAGATTGGTAGGTGAGCTAGGTATGCTTAACTTGTCATAATTCCTAGTGATATTTGATTTTACTGCATTGCAGCTAGAAATGTGTTTTGATTTACTTGAGAATTAAAAACTCTCAGAAAAATTTTCTTCAGAAATTTTGTCCAAGGCAAAATTATCTTATCAACGGATATCCTTTTACCCGTTGATAGCATAAACACATTCCTAGATTTTTGTATATCAACGGATAAACTGTTTCTCAACCGTTCATTTCATATCCGTTGATATACATATTTTCTTTTAAATATAACCGTTGGTAAACGTGTATCTATATAGGACTGGTTATATTTATTTTCTTTTATTATTTGACAGTTACTTTTGACCAATGGGTAATTACTTTTAATTATTTCATTTTCAATTCTTGAAAAGTATAAAAGGCTGTCTTGTGCTCTCACATCTCACTTTTATCGACTTTCAAGATTCTCTTAAGTAAACTGCATCTTCTTCACAAAAATTCTCTGCAACAAAAGTTCAAACTCTTCAATGGCGCCTATTGTTAAGATGATGTCTTCCACTGGGTTCACCTTTGAGAAGAATAATTTCGCGGCCTATGTCGATATAGTGAATGCCCCAGAAGCTTATCACACCATGATGAATTTTGTGAAGAACTGTAAACTTTCGTATGCTATGACTGCCACCACTCCTCTAATCCACGAGGTAATCGAAGAGGTGTGGGCATCTGCTGAGTTCAATGGCACAGACGGTACAATTGCTTTTTCTTTAAAGGGTAAAAACTATGTAGTTAACTCTGATGTGATAACTGCTTGTTTAAAATTGCCTGAAAATAATTGTCTGAAAGTACCCAGTGATGCTGAAATAGTTGCCATGCTTAATTCCATAAATTATGCCCTTAGTACTGATAATTTAGGGAAAATTGTTAGGAAAGGGATGGTTAAAGAATGGAGTTATTTTTGTGATGCCTTCATTAAAACTTTTTCAGGCAAAATTAGTAACTTTGATGCTGTTACCCATTCCATGCTAGTTATGTTGTGTATGCTTCTGACTGATAAATTCTATAACTTTGGCACACTAGTCATGTATGAGATAGCAGCAAAATTAGGTAAAAAGGAAACTAGGAGCAAGAATATCTATTTTGCTAGATTTTTGATGCTCTTAGCACTGCATGTATATGAGAATAAGCTATCCATTACTAACCCGGATAGCAAGTTCACATGTTTTGTTCAGGAGAAGAGAGTCATAAGTGATTTAATTCGAATGAACTCCAATGCAGAAGTACAATTGGTATATCTACCAATTGTTCAGGTAACTCTTTCTAACCTTGAAACTCCTATCTCTAACCCCCAAATTTCTTTGCCTTCCTCAGTCACAATGGAGTCTGTAGTAGTGACCAAACAGGCTCCTACCCAAGTGACTAAAACAAAAGTTTCCAAACCAAAATCTAAGAGACAAACCTCAGGTGTTTCACAAAAAGCATCTGTTGCAAAAACTACCACAACTCTTGAGGGGAGTGTGAAGGAGGTAGTGAGTGGTGAGGGACAGGGTGCAAGCCCTAAGAATAAGGTAGGTGAGGAAAGTGCACCAAATAGCCAAGCCCAAGTTACATCCTCTCAACAGGGTGTGACTACTAGTTTTACAGCAACTCTGCACAAAAGGGTAAGGGACACTAGCCCTCACTCAAAAACCTATGAAAGAAGAGTAAAATCTAAAACCATAGGGGAAGCACAGGGTGCACACACAGTACAGAAAACTGTACCTTCTCAAATTCAGTTTGATGTGACTTCAATAAATGTGGAGTCACAGCCCCTTGATCTTAACCTTCAAATCGATACACATTACAATCCACCATCACCAAATCCATCTCTGGATGTGGATATGATATCTACATCAATTCCTGATTCTCCATCTTTAAGATTCTTGGAGAAGCCCCACTCTGCAATTGGTGGTCATCATCTTTTAGATGATTTGTTGGGCCATCAACCTTCCATTCCTGAATTCACAACAACATATGTGGCCTCATCTTTAAAATCAATCTCCACAGATTCAGTGTTGGTTTTCACTTCAACGGATATTATCATTCCTTCATCAACGGATATCCTTCATCCGTTGACAAGTGTTTCTCCATCAACGGATGCGCCTATGACTAGCCATCCGTTGACAGCTATAGCTACTCCATCAACGGATATCCCTTATCCGTTGATAACTCACTCTACCACTGCTATATCTGACATTCCTGTGTCAAGTGTGGAGGAGTTCTCAGTAGTTGAAACACTTTTAGGATTGAGGGAAGGGAGTGAGAGGCTGCTTTGTGAGCATGCAAAAGGAGAGACAAATAATGAGAGGCTGACCATTTCTTCAGGTCAGGCAAAAGGAGAGCAAGAGAGTTCCACCTTAGTAGGTGAAGGTGAGGGTGTGAGAGGTGTGAGCCAGGGGGAGCCCCTGATGCAAGAAAAGAGAGATGAGTGGAGAGAAGGGACTACAGGAGAAATAAGGCAGGAAGATCCAGCCATTGCAAGTGAGTTAATGGAGGTTAATGAAGCTTCTAAAGAGATGGAATTTCGACAAGAATATCAGTCAATCATTGACTCCATCTCTTTGGATCCTGAAACCTTTACTCATCCTGTTTCTGCCTATCAAGTCATGGCACAACAGGGCAATGTGGAGGCAGAGGACGCAATGCACCTAGTGCACACCTCACAATCTCTACAAAGAGCAAAGGAAGCTTTGACAACTCTGCCTTCAGATGCTGACAGTGAAGAGTTTGGCAGTGATGACAGTGACAGCACAGCAAATAATGAAGAAGTCAATGTGGCAGATACTCCAGACTGGCTATTTTCTACTGCCACTGTGGCTGGTGACTTTAATGTGGAGATTGTGAAGCAATATCAATCTGCTAGGGCTGAGCACCAAAATGCAGATCCACAGAGAAAGGCTGTCCTTCAGCAATTAATGGACTCCCTGAAACTTCACAAAATGCACATGGTCATTCAAAGAACACAACAGGAGGAGGTCCAAACTGCAATTAGAGAAATGAAAGTGGAACTAGATGCCAGGATTGAGGCACTAGCCCCTACTACCACTCAGAAGGTGCTGACTAGCAAATTATTGAAGGAAGATAGCCTGGCCAAATCTGTTCAGCATCTCTCCTCCAGAGTGGATAGTATGGAATTTCAAATGCAGACATTCATTACCAATCAAGCCAAATAGTCTGAGCTACTGGAAAGGCTGCTTGCAGCCTCACCTCCAGCCCTTGATGCTAACAAAAAGGGGGAGAAAAAGGTAGAAGAGGCAGCTACTTCTAGTCAAATTCCAGCTTCCAGTAGCAAGATAGCACAAATTAAGGGGGAGCAACAGCCAATGATAGTGGTCAATCCAAAAGAGTTTACTATAGAGGCTTCCCCTGTGAAGAAACAAAAGGCTGTGCTTCCAGTTCCTGACTTGTCAAAAATCTCAGAAGATGAGAGGCAATCCAGAATTAAAGAATTAGAGAAGATCAACAAGGAGGCAAATGAAAGAATGATGAGAACAGAAAGGATGATCAATGAATCAATGGTATCAACTCTGTTATCTAATTAGTCCTCAGCTCCAACAATATCAACTACAATTCTGAAGGTGCTCACTCCAGAGATTGTGGCTCCTACATTCTATGATGCTGAACCATCTTATGTCAAAGAATTTGAACCATACATAAAAACCAGAGCCTACTCTCCACCAAAGGCAAATGGGAAGAACAAGTTACAATTGGACTTTCCATTTCCCAAGGATGATGATGAGAAGCTAATGGGAAAGACAATCAAAGAGTTCAAGGAAAAGACAAATAAGAGTGTAAGAGATTGGATGGCTGTCATAATAAGGAATGGAAAAGTGTTAAATATATCCAACTGCCATCCTAGATTTGTTGAAGCAAAAAGAGAGGAGACCTCCAAACTTCTAAGGGAAGCTCATCCAAGTGAAGAAAATCAATATGAAAACTCAGATGAGAAGCAAGCCAGGCTGGCTCAGGAGTTAATGGATGAGGTAGAGGATGAAATGAGGGAACTTGAGGAAGTCCCCAAATCCAAAAGGAAAGTGAAATCAGTCCCCAAATCCAAATCTAAGAGAGTGAAATCAAAGGCAAGGAGGCCTGTCTTTCCAGAAATTGAAAGCAAGGAAATAGTTGGCTCATCACAACCTATTTCTGTAAAAGTATTCAACCCAGCTGTGAATTTCCATGGTGATCCTATAGTACCTAAAGAAGAACCAATGAATCTTGACTCCATTGAGGTTCCTTCATTCTTGCTGAAGCCTCAACAGAAGCCTATACAGAAGAAAAGGATACCAAGGAAGCAACCTTCAAAGGAACCAATTCAAGTTGCTAGGGTACCTGCTATTGTCAAGCAGCCAATCTTGGAAAACAAGGATGATTTTATCTATCAGGCAGATATTGAAGAATACTCTGGCATGAATCTGTATCTGGATGAATTGTCAGAAGTAAGAGGAATTGACAAATATAAACATTTGCCTGAGAGATTGGTCTTTGTATACAAGGGAGGAAAGGAAAGGACATGGCCACTACAGAGGGTTCTTGGAGAAAATTATCTGACCTTAACCAAAGTGTTCTCTGCAATCAAGAGATACACAGGGTTCTCCAAGATAGGAAAAGGGGAGATACTGGACAGAATAGAACAGATAAGGAGAGAATGGAACTCACCATCAAGTCTACCAAGGAAGATGAAGATCCCATACAATGGACAGAAAATCCACCTTCAACCCTTCTGGATGATGGAGTTCAGGGATGAAGATGGTAACAGGAGATTCTTCGGGTTAGAAGACCAACTATCAAAGGCTAGTTCTCAATACCTGAGATGGTTACAACAAAAGCTAAATCCAAAGGTTGATGAAGAAGATGCCTTCTATAGGCAACTCCAAATGCAGATTGAGTCCAACTCTGCCAAAGAAGGAAAATCAAGGGTGATGCCAACAAGAGAAAAGAAACAGTCTTAATCTGTTCAGTCTAGAGGAGCACTTCTCTGTAAATTTCTCAAACTTTCAGTTTCTTAATTTTTGTAGCTTAATACAATTTATGCATTGTTCTTTATATATCTTTAGGAATGTTTTGTTATTATCAAGGTCCTGAATTTATGCTTTATTGCCATCAAGTATAAATTGGGGGAGATTGTTAGGAATATGTTGTACTTGATGATAACTTCACAATCAATCAAATTGTTTAAGGTTTTGTAGCTGTCAACGGATGAGGATTTATAACTCTATCCGTTGACAGGTAGCTCATCAACGGATGAGGTTTTGTAGCATACTGCAGTATCTCTATGTTATCAGTTGATAGTGTTTTTATCCACAATCATGTTGACCATCAACGGATAGGCAGAATAGGGTAGCCAATTGTAAATAAGCTATGCTATGTAATTCTGTCTAAGTGAAAGTGTATCAACAGATGAAGACAAAACTCTATCAACGAATGCAACTCAAATCCACTCTATCAACGGATACAGCTCAAGTCTCAATATCAACGGATATCGCTCAATACATCATCAACGGATGTCAGGGTACAACATCAACGGATAATCATTGACACTGTCTTCTATGATTAGCTGGGGATTAGCAGTTGATAAGGACATGTTTGACTGACAGATCACATGGGTTGATAGTAGATACAAAAAGCAGTATGGCAGCCATACTTTGGAAACACAGAAGAAAGAAGCATTCTATTTACACTATGAATACAAGAAAGGTGCGGGAGACATGTCTGAACACAAGGACAACCTTTCAGCTACATGTATATTTGGAGTGTAGTAGCAAGTCAACTAGAATCAGATTAGTATTATCTTATTCCAGTAGTACTTGTAAAACTTGGGATTTATAACCAAGGGTAGCAACTCTTTGAAAGCTAAGAAAACAGATACATTTGCTTAGGGTTTTTGTTGAATATCCTTAGAAAGCAAAGAGTTGTAAAACAGTAGCTGTGTACTTTTGTATCACGGAGTTTTCTTCGAATAAAAGCTTCAGGTGGTGCATTTAACCACCTGATTTTTATATGTTTGTGCATTAATCTTTCTACAGCAATTATCTAAGTATAGATTTCTGGAGTTCTTATCAGAAATTTATAAATATCAAGAATTGTATTCAACCCCCCCTTCTACAATTATACAAGTGTGTAATCTGGGAATAACAACTTTCACTTGCTATAATGACTTGAAACTTGAGATTGATCATTTAAATACTATTTTATATGCATGATTAAAGTTACGTAATTTTTCGGGAATTTTCGTCCGGGCACGAAAATCGAGACAGTTAGTCAACAATTGACCACGTTTGACCAAGTCAACATTGACCAAAATTGACCAAACTTTCCAGAATATTATATAATATTCCTAAGTGCTCCATAATTTTAGATTTATTTATTGGGTGTTTTCGTATTTATCGGGTATTTAATTAACGATACTCTGTTCGTATTTATTCGATAATCGGAACGAATGGTATATTATAATATAGATTCAAAGTGCTGGGATATTTAGTTCATCCACTTGCAAAGAAACACAACTTTACATGTTGGCAATCCAAGTAAAAGCCATGTCATCAATTCACACCTTTTTAATCTCAACCACTCCCTTAAATCTAGATCTCCACCATTCATTCCACCCAACTCTCTCTATAAATAAACCCCCTCATCCACCCATTTTCAACACAAGCTAAGAGCCATAGAATTGCTGGGATTTTTGAAGTAGACACTCTCTTTCAATATTCAAACACTCTCTTCATCTACTTCATCCCAAAAACCTTCTATCTCTTAAATATATATCAATATATTCAAGGTTTTTGTTCAACAAGCTTAGTTCTACCCAACCAAGCTTAATAGCACCAAGAAAGCTCATCCACTACCACTTTCCGGCCTCCCGAAGGGCTGCCCAAGTTCGACCAAGTGTCAAAATCTGGCCGAACCTCCGGCGAACTTTTCCGATCGTTTTCCAAAGGTGGTAAGTTTTAGCTTCGTCTTTGTGTCTTAACCGACCATATTTATATTTGAGATTGGCGCTTAACTTCTATACTTCATCTTAATCTCTATACTTGGATCTTTAAGATTCCAAAAGTCTATTTATAAAAGAGAAAGAAATTATCAACGTTGTAACGAAAGTATTTATACGAATACCCAACTAACATCTTTAGTGTTCCGTGGGTTATTCTTGAAAGATACTTCATCCAACCAATACTTCTCAAAGCACAAGTTTAGCCACTTGTTTATCGCACTTCCTTTTATTTTTTAGTGGCTATAACTAATCGAGTGCAAGAAGTAAAAGAAGAGTATACTTTGACATCGTATTTAGTCAAAAGGAAGTATACATCTTAAAAGTTAAAAGCCTTAAGCATATTAGCTTAAAGGACTTTATATATCAACTAACTCCGAGATCTATATTTTTATCTCATCTTACTGGAGCATTGATATTTAACATACGTCAAAGTTGTAACGAAAAGTATTTATACGAACTCCCAACTAGCATCTACAGTGCTCCGTGGGATATTCTTTAAAGAAATACTTCGTACAACATAAACTTCTAATAAGCACAATCTTAGCCACTTGTTTTATTGCATATACGTTTAGTATTCGTAGTGGCTCGTGCAAGAAGTTATACGTATACCTTGACACTATATTAGTCTAAGAAAGGTATACATATCGAAGCCTTCAAGCACTATAGCTTTTAACAAGGTCTTCTAATATTACTCCATCCATCTTTATATTTATTTGGAGTAATTAAAAGTATACTTTGATTATAATTTAATATCAAAGAAAGTATACTTAAAACATAACAATATAACTTAATATTCTTTTACGAATATTAAAGTTACCTTTGGATCTAGTACCGTAACATACTAATCCAAACTTTATATATCTTTAATCATATTTGTTTCGTAGATATTTTTTGTCTAACTTTTGTAGTGAGGTGAAGTTAAAGTGAGGTGATTCTCATTCTAAGACCCAAGTCCTAGACGTACTAACGGGGAGTTAGTAGTCTTCGCACTGTGAAGAAGATGAAAGACCCAAGACCTTTCATCTAGGACCCAAGACCGACAAAAGCCAAGAATCAATAGTCTACACCAAAGTTCTACATCAATTTTGAAGAAATAGCGGGGAGTTATTGTCTAAGATAAGTTGTGTAGGTTTACAACGACTTTGAGGTGGTGACGGGTAGTTACGCACCAAGACGAGTCTTGTATTTGTTCGCATTTATTTTGAGGTGGTAACGGGTAGTTACGCGCCAAGACAAATATTTGTAGGGTTGTAAAGGCTTCTCCGCCTACTAAAGAAGCGAATTTATTTTTAAGGAAAAATCTCGAGTCCGGAGAGGAGCTCGGGGACTGGAGTAGGGGTGAGCGAATCCATTAGGGGTTGCGCCATCGCGAACTAGGATAAAATCTCCTACGTGGTATTTTCTTCCATTGTCTTTTATTTCCGCACTTATAAAACTGCTAACGACTCGGTAAAATATTTTAAAAAGGGAAAAATATTTTTAAAATGCTATAATAATTTATAATTGGTAATTAAGCTATTCAACCCCCCTTCTAGCTTAATATAGCCCTCATACGGGACCTAACAATAGACGATCGATCATATCACTCAAGAACTACATACGGGTTTGATCCACTATAAATAGTGGTATATAGGCAGTCTACGGGACTTCTTCGACACTTTAACACCTTGAGGTACTGAGAGCACGTATATTCTTGTGTGACACAGCTTATTTAGGGTTCTTGGCAGGCCAACACATCGATATTGTACGACCCTTGAGCTCTATTCCCGTAGATTTAGTCCGATCTTTCGAGGAACCACCTCCTGTGTTCTTCGAAATCCTAGTTGTGAGCCTTTCTGGGCAGCTAGTCAACACCACATTTTACGGTGCCACTCCAACAACGACCTTCACGTAGTTATGCTAAAATCCTCCCACAACACTCATAAATACAATTATTAATTTCATATGATTATTAGAAGAAAATAAATTAACTCTTAGGATTAATTACTTAACATGTAATTTTGGATGTGAGAATATGAATCGAGTAAGTTATTCTAAAAAGATTTGGTTGAGTATAAAACATACGAATTATTAGCGAACAACTCGACTCGGCTCGATTCGAAATGTTCGCAATCGAACTTGTGTTCGGCTTGTTTATTAATGAACCGGTCTTGAATATAAAAAACTATTCTTTATTATTTTAAAATATTGAAAAAAGGGAAGTACAAATATTAAATATTAATATATTTTTTTAAAATTATATAATATATATAAATTTCAGTCAAAAAAATACAATTTAATTTTGAAAAAATTAAAAAATAAACGAATATATTGAAAAAATTATTAATTTTATCATATATCCTACACGTGGCCCCATCCCCATCTATACTATACTATTATAAACGAAATAGGGTATAATTGGTTGGTTGGTTATTGTCTTCCAAAAAAATTGTTAACACCTTCCTAAAAATAACAAATTAAAAAAAATTATGTTACAAATATAAATTAAAGTGTATGTAGTGAATTTCAATTGAAGTATAACTGATAGAGTATGTATTTATGTAAAATATATGTTTTATTTTTTTTAGTAAATTTATATATGCATTTTAATTTGTTTTTTTAGAAGGCGCGAATAAATTTTTGAGAAAATTTTTAACTAATCAATCTATACTATATTATTAGGGTATAATTGGTTGGTTGGTTGGTTAACGTCTTCCAAAAAAATTGTTAACACCTTCCTAAAAATAACAAATTAAAAAAATTATATTAAAAATATAATTAAAAGAGTTTGTAGTTGAATTTCAATTGAAGTATAATTGATAGAGTATGGATTTATGTAAAATATGTGTTTTATTTTTTTCAGTAAATTTATATATGCATTTTAATTTGTTTTTTTAGACGGTGCGCATAAATTTTTTAGACAGTTTTTAACTAATCAATGCGAATAAATTTTTTAGAAAGGTTATAACTAATCAACTAATGTTTTCAAAAAAAAAAAAACTAATCAACTAATTATACCCTATTTTTCTTATCAAAGTATAGTACATATAGATAGTATAGTTTTTTTCTTTTCTTAATTTGTTCACTTATTAAGAGAAGTTGGGTGTTGGTGTAGAATTCTAATGAAAATATAATCGAAAAGTATGTAAAACACGTGGTTTATTTTTTTTAGTTAAAATTAAATACATTTTGATTTGTTTTTTGTTTTTTGTTTTTTGGAAGGTGTTAACAAACTTTTTAGAAATGTGTTAACCAACTAACAAACGAACTAAGACACAAAAATATATTTTTAAAAAAATTTGAAAAATGTGTTAAAAAGTTAAATTATACGTAGTATATGATTTATTAAAAATAAAAAACACATATTTTATAGAATTATAAACATTTTCAATTATATCGAGGATAAGAATGTCTGCACACACTTCTTCCTACGATTCTTTCTTCTACAATTTTAGGTTACACTAAATAATTTTTTTAAAATATCTATTGAATTCTTAAGATATTTAACAATAAATTTAAAAATAACGTTGAATTAATGATATTTATTTATGTCATGAAATTATGTATAGAACATATGTAAATTTAAAATTAATAGTAAATTTTTATAAAATAAATTAAAATTTTACATTAAATCAAATAATTAAAATATTAATTTATAATAAAAATTATATATGATAGTCGTGCTTTGCCCGAATTATAGGCCAATATATTTAAAACACAGGGTGTTGGCCCTATCTATCACAATCTGAAAGTAAATGGCCCCAAATATCACAGTTCAAAAACTTGTCCCCAAATATCCCTCCAAGACATAGTATAAAATAGCGTTTTTAGCCCGCAAGGGTTGTCTCAGTTGGTTAAAGAGAGGCCATGTCACCTCTTGGTCACAGGTTCGACTCCCATGGGAGGCGGATTTGTGATTATGCCATCCTGGGGCAGAGCCTGTCGCACTTGTGCGGTTTGCCTTGGATCACGTGGTTTGCAGGCTATTGCGTGAGCCCATGGGTTTACCCAGAGCGCACCCGAAGGGTAGCGGCTGCGGATTCCCATGTTAAAAAAAAAAATAAAAAAAAATAGCGTTTTTATTTTTTATTATTTTTTTCTTCTTAACGCTAATGCGTGTAGCGTTAGAAGGGGTTATTTTTTCTTTTTCTTTTTTTGTTTTCTTGCTTGAAAACGCAAGTTCATACTTTGTTTTCAAAAGTAAACGCCACTTTATGTGGCGTTTGGTGTCTTTTTTTTTTTTTTTAATTCAAGATGCTAATTCAAGTTGAGTTTCCAGTACTGGTACTTCTAAAACGCTAAACTAAGTTGAGTTAAAGTACAAAACGCCACTTCATGTGGCGTTTATTTTTTATTATTATTATTTTTTTGCTTTTTTCTCCCAAATATATACGATTTATTCGTCATTCTGAATATTTCTAAAACCCAAAATGGAAATGTTGAACCCCAAAAGTTAATTGTTGAACCCCTAAATTTAATTAAAATTGTTTTTTTTTAATTTTAAAATTTTAATTAAAAAATTGAATCCGGCAACCTAACGCGTTTAAAAATCAGGATTAGTTAGGATTTAGGGTCTAGGGTTTAGGGTTGTAAACAACGCTAAACCCTAAACCCTAAGTTCGTATACGGTTTATTAATCGTTCCGAATATTTCTAAAACCCAAAATGGAAACATTGAACCCCAAAAGTTAATTGTTGAACCCCGAATATTAATTATATGCACCCTCACTCATTATAGAAAAGAAAAAAAATGGAAAGCATCAAACGCCACATAAAGTGGCGTTTACTTTTGAAAACAATGTTCTATCTAGCGTTTCCACCCCCAAAACATAATACTATCTAGCGTTTTTTAAAAAAAAATTCTCCGTCCCCCAAAACGCTAAACGCATTAGCGTTTTCTAAAAAAAAATATAAAATGCTACACGAAGTAGTGTTTTTACTGAAAAAATTAAAGCGCTACACGATACTGTGTTATGGAGTGATATTTGGGACCAAGTTTTTGAACTGTAATATTTGGGACCATTTAACTTCAAATTGTGATATTGAGGGTCTTTTGTCTAAAACACAAGCCTATTAGTCAGCAGCAAGGGCTGTAAACCCAAAACACTTGTCCGCAATCAACCCAAAACACTTGTCCGCAATCAAGACAAGACATACTGTGTACATACAAATATCTTTGTATAAATAATACAAAGAATCAAATGAAATCGCCCGCGTTAACGTGGTTCCTTTCTACCCTCACAAATATCTTCCCTCTCCTCTCTCCTCTCTCTCCAAACCACACACACACTCCTCATTTTTCAACCAAATCTCTTCTTTCACAACCATCTACTTCAATTTCACTTGTTTGCAACTTCAAATTTTTACAAACATCTATATTAACATCAACAAAATCCAGCTAGTACGTCCTTAACGTACATCTTTCGTGGTCGGTCGGTCCGTCGGAACGGTAAAATGTAACGAAATTTGGATATATTTACTTATATATGGTAAAGAGTAGTTCAGTAGGTGCAACTGTACCGACAGTCAAGTCGGATCCGATGATGATCACTGATATCGAAGTAGAAGGTGGCGGAGCCGAAACTGAACGTTCAGCTCCACCGCCTTCGATATCTGCACCGACACAGGTGGATAGTCAGGTTGAGGTGGTGATGCCGAAGATAACGGAGATGGAGTCAATTGAGTTGGACAGGGATTTTTTGTGTCCGATATGCATGCAGATTATAAAGGATGCGTTTCTGACTTCGTGTGGACATAGTTTCTGTTATATGTGTATTGTTACGCATTTGGAGAATAAGAGTAATTGCCCGAGTTGCGGTCATTACCTGACGACAAAGCATATTCATCCTAATTTTATTCTTAATAAGGTTGGTTTGGTTTCGAAATTCGAGAATTTTTGTGATTGTTTTTCGATTTTGGTTGATATGCGTAATTGTTTGGAGAATGATAGTGATTTTGTTGTGTTTTTGGCGATTTGTTATTTTTTGAGTAGTGGTTATTCGCAGTAGTAACTTTTGTAATTGTACTAAAGGTTTCTGATAAACATGCTTATTCTGTTTGATGTTATAAACTTGTGTTAATGTTATATTTAGGCATGTTGTTGATATACTTTTTGATTGGTGGTTTGTTTTTGCTTTAATGTCCATGATTAAGTTGGTAATAGCTTACCAGTTGATATTTAGAACGATCGAGAATATCAGTTTTAAAATCATTAGGGCGTGTAAGTATGTTCTAAGGTCTATTTGGAATAGTGGAAGTGAATTGATAATTTGAGACCTTTGATGGAAATTGCAAGCCGATTTCAATTTTGTCTAATGTGATGCAGACATATCATGCCATTTTACATTTGGGGTTATATGGTTAAAGCTTTTGGATAAAATTCTAATTCTGTTTAGTGTTTTAAACTGATACCAGTTTGTAGATTCTCCTTATGTTATAATTTAGGCATGTGCATGGTGTAATTTATTTGGTAACAAGTTGATGCTTTTGCATCCATTTTTAAGTTAGCACTTGCTTAATGATTGACATGTAAATAGTTGAGAATGTAAAACATTATTGATAAGCCATTTAAGTGCTGAAGTAGTTTGGTCTTCTGATGGACCTAGATGCAAAAACTTAACGTGTTACTATGATTTGGAGACTATATCTCAATTTGCTGCAACTGATTATTAATTTTTATGCATGTGTGAAATGTAATTTTAGAATAAAGTGCTTGGGGACATTTGTTCAAGATAAAATACGGTTTACCAAAGTTGTATGCTTGCAAGATGAAGCTCTGCCTAGCTACAACCTTTGCCTTTTTCTGTCATATTAGCAATACAGCATTATATTATAATTTATATCAAGGTCCTCTAACTTTTCTTTTGACTTGAATGAATGCAAAAATTTCCTTTGGCATATTTTATGTATATATTAATTTTGCAGTTGATGACCAAGACTTCTGCTCGTCAAATAGCAAAGACTGCAACTCCATTTGAACAACTTCGTCAGGCACTACAACAGGTCAGTTAGCTATTGAAACAACATGAAATTCTGAATAATAAGATTAAAGATTTTAATAGATCAAATAAAATACTTTCTGTCATGTTGCATTACATGGTGGGCAACAGGAATATTTTACTCTTCTGTTAGTATTTTATTCAATTATTTTTATATGAGATACACTTAGCAGCACCACTAATCTGCTGCTACAAGAAATGTAAATAAAAAATAAAATATAAATTAAAGTTTGTGTTTTATGTAATCTCAAAAGAAGAAAAAGTGGGCCAGATGCATCATACAAGAAGGATCTGCCTAACTGAATGAATGAAATTGAAAGTGAAGAAAGAGATTAGAGATCGAAACCATATATCATTTCCGGGAGCAGTTGTTGCATTAGATAGATAAAGCTTTTTAGGTATTTTTGCTTAGTATGTCATTAAAGTCATGAACATATTTGATACTTCATACAAGTTCCTTGCGAATTGGATATTACAAGAAGCCATGTGGCAAAGTCATTTATAAAACTAAACTTTGTGGTTCTTTTAAGAACATAAAGATGATGACTGTACTTGTCTTGCTTATTTAGGAAATCTGTTGGCATTGGACTCAAATTAAAAAATTATGCCTAGTATATGCTTCAATTTTTTAAGGTTTTTTCTAAGTTTTGGTGCATATTAAAAATGTAGCAACTTCCCACAGATCCCACTCGCTCGTATAAGCTGTTTTACAGATTAACCTTGTCATTGCAGTAAATACACTTATATATTTAACAACTTCTTAAGTTATGTATAACTGTATTCCTATCATAGAATGTAACCCTTGCCTACTTAGACAGGGATGTGAGGTATCAGTTAAGGAGCTGGACATCCTCTTAAATATGCTGGCTGAGAAGAAGCGGAAAATGGAGCAGGAAGAAGCTGAGACAAATTTACAGATAATGCATGACTTTTTGCAATGTCTGAAAAAGCAAAAGCTTGAAGAGCTCAATGGGGTTGGTTAAATGAAATTCATTAATCTATATTTTAATTTATATATCATGTTGTTCTATCCGAGTTAAGAACAACTCTGTTGTTATGTGCTTGGGATGAAATTTAATTAGGTGACCCGTGAATAAGTAACATTGAAGTGATTTCAATAGGTAGGTGAAAATGTAAAGTTGACATGTTGTATTTTTAATTAGGGCCAATGATCTAGAACATGATACCTAACTGATGTACAAAAGCATCCAGTATAGAAACTAAAATTAGAGATTGCAGATATGATATTTAGACAAAAATCTTTTCTAATTATAGGTTATTATTTAACATTTGTCTGTTTATTGTTGTCACTTGAAAGTGATTTTAAAGAACAATTATTGAACTTTTTTTTATTTCTAGTAAGGGGTCCAGTGCTTCAAGATACCTGTTTTCTTGTACTTCATATTATACCAATAACTTTGCTAATTTATAACTGTGTCAAAGGTTATTTGAAGCATGGAGATCGTATTCAGATTTATTTTTTTCATTTCTAAATGATAGTCCCCTGTAATTATTGTTTTAGATACAAGCTGAGCTGCGTTACATCAAGGAGGACATAAATGTCGTTGAGAGACAAAGAATAGAGTTATACCGAGCAAGAGAAAGATATGCGGCAAAACCGAACATGCTTACTGAGGATACTTCAACAAAAGCGTGGTCTTCATTGGTTGACAAACGTGGTAGTGGAATAATGTCCAGCCCCAATGTGCAAGGTCAGTGCAGGATGGCATCAGGAAGTTTGCAAGATGGGAGAGCTGATGCAAAGGCTCTTAGAAGTTCGCAAATGCTCCAGAGGAAGGATGCTTGTAGTGGATCTGATTCACCACACAATACTCAATCAGGAGTCTCTGCATCTCGGAAGAGGCGGATTCATGCACAGGTTAGCACCTTTTTGCACCACATATTTAAAAATTAGAAAATCATAATGGCATAACAACATCATTATGATTTCTAAAGTAAGTAGTAGATTGTGATGGGGTGGTAGAGACAGACAACAGCCAGCTGGTTATTGCTACAAAACAGAGGTTGGGAGTTGCAGTTTATTTCCAGTAGCTGGAGTAATAAGTAGATAGAGTTCTTTTTTAAAAGCTCTTTTGTATTGTCTAACTTTGTTTGCTACCACTTCGTCAAGAATATTTTTTAAATAATTAGATTGCAGAGGTTATTAGGTTAAGAATAGCCGAGCACTACAATTTGTGTTTAGACCCGGTTGTATCCGTTCCCTCATACATTTATTAAAACAGTTTAATGAGCTACAAGAATGTTATCTGCAAAAACGGCGTCAGCGGGATAGGCAAGCACATAAACAGGAAGAGAGGGATACAACAGCTGTAAGCAGAGAAGGTTATAGTGCAGGACTTGAAGATTTTCAATCTGTCCTGTCTAGTTTTACACGCTACAGGTTGCAAAATTTTCTAGTAAATGTTACGATTTTTTAAAAGTGTTTCAACATTTCTTTATTTTATTATCTCTTTTTCTTTCTCACTGATGTGACTCATTTTAAACAAACACTAGTCTGTTTTGCAATTTTGTATACAAAAGAGTAAGTTGTGACTAGTGTTTGTTTTATATAGCCGGCTTCGGGTCATAGCTGAACTTAGGCATGGGGATCTTTTTCATGCTGCAAATATTGTATCAAGGTGAGCTGTTCTTATCTAAGTACATATTCATTATTCCAGTACCTGATTGAATGGTATATATTGCAGTATATTCTTAAAGATTGGAAGTTGGAAATTTTACCTGCCTATTTTAATAGAATAAAACATTTGGCATAAACTAGAGAATCTTGGTAATGACTTGATAATTATGCTAAATGATACATGCGGGGAGTCAAAACGAGATAAAACAATCTGCAACCCTGCCATTGATCTTCAACCTAAATCAGGGTTGTGTGGGATGAACAGTTATGCTTGATTGATTTTCTTTACTATTTGACTTGAAATAAAAGTTTTCCAACTTTTTTCAGTCAGGACTGTCTTTGAGAAGCTCAATCTCAAAACAAATTATAGAGAGGGTATCCATTAAAATGCTTCTGTAATTTAGAAAATGATACAACTAATCTGATAGTAGTGATGATTATGAATATATGTAGAGTAAATAAGTATATGTATATAGGCCAACTTTCTGGCTGCAATTATCTGGTGGTTTTTTGTTGAACTACTAATTCGACATCGATACCTAATTTTCAAGTTTTCATAGTGAATCAAATTGACTTGGGCATGGGGATATTATTTTATAACTTGATTGCAGCCCTGTGCTCTACTTATAAACAATTTTTATCGTTAATGTTATTGTCAGTATTTTTGGGTATGGTTAATTAGGAAAAATTAATCTAATGTCTGTCTCAGCTTACTAGTACTCGGTTATATCTTTTTGTGCATCAAATTTCAAACATAGTTTCATATGTTTTTGGGTACTATTCTAAAATTGTATGGCCTATGTGAATGATCAATCAATCCTGTAATTTATGGTTGTGGGATAAATTTGTGAATACCGCTTTATCCATCGGGACTTCATGTCTTCTTTTGGGGTGCTGATTAGAAACATTATATCTTTACTTACACATCTGTTAACGGCTAGCATTTTCTTTCTATTTTCCAGCATTGAATTTGATCGAGATGATGAATTGTTTGCTACTGCTGGAGTTTCGCGACGTATTAAAGTGTTTGAGTTCAATTCGGTATGTCTGAAGTTCTCTATATTGTCTATAATTAAGGCTTAATTATCTTTTAGAGCCAGTGTGGCATCCAACCCCCCCTCCCCCCCAAAAAAAAATCCCCTCCACACATGAATCAGCTTTCATTTTTTTTTTTTTTTAAATAAATAAATCAGCTTTCTTAGGTTTGCCAAGCTAATAGCAAAGTTTGATAACACCACAACTGATTTAGCAAAATGTTAGGAAAGGTGGAAAGCAGCTTCTAGCAAAGTTGCAATTCGTAGCTTTTGCAGAAAACTACAGTGCTTTTGGCATTAGAACCAACAATTAGCTTTATATGACATAAAACTAAATATATGAATAATGCTTCCATCAAGTGAAAATCATTTTATCAACTGACATGGACTAGAGATGTGAAGTTTATTCAAAGAGGGGTCTGATTAATGATTTCCCTATTTGACTAGTGGTTTCACTTTCCTTGGATATGATTGTAAATTTTAATATGCATTTAAAATATGTGACAAACACTTGTAGTATATAAACAGAAGGTCATGGTTGGCGTGATAGTCAAGTCATGTGTCTACTTTCTATTCCCTATAAGCAGCCTCTATATGAAGAAGTCCCTCAGAAGACCCCAGCAATGTGGGATGCTTGTGCACTGAGCAATAGCATGAGTAGTGGCATGCAGGCTAAAGGGACAGCTCAAGTGTTTTAAGTGAGTTCAGTGACACCCCTCCACAACATTCAGACAAGTTTAGAAAAACAATAAGTACAGTAACTACTTAAGAAAATATTCCATGTGTGCTTCTTAAGATGGTGTCCCCCGGGGTTCACATTATGGAAGATGGAAACTGGAAATGTAAAAGCCTGACAAAATTTTGTTAATTACATATAATAAATTCATATGTACATACATATTGTAGGTAGTGAACGAATCAGCAGATGTGCAATGCCCTGTTGTTGAAATGCCTACTCGCTCCAAACTTAGTTGCCTAAGCTGGAACAAGTACACAAAAAACCACTTGGCCAGCAGTGATTATGAGGGTATTGTAACTGTTTGGGATGTGAATACTCGCCAGGTTTCATCTTAATACTTTTATATATTCTTTTCTTTTTAGCCAAAGTGCTTCGAATTGCAGTGGTCTAAAGTTTGCATTTTCATCTCAGAGTGTGATGGAGTATGAGGAGCATGAGAAAAGAGCGTGGAGTGTTGATTTTTCAAAAATTGAGCCTTCAATGCTTGTATCTGGGAGTGACGACTGCAAGGTGTATAAAAGTTCTGAAGCAATTTGATTTTTTTTCAATTGAGATGCGGTTATTGATTTAAGATAAAACCCACTGTAAGAAAATATTAAAACTGATTTAATCATCTGGAAACATAATCGAGGCAACTTCTATGGCATCTGGTAATAAGGGAAGTGAGAGTTTGACAATTTTTTCTATTAAGAAGACTGTACATATTTTTAAGTCAGTATAGTTGCACACTAAAGAGTTTTAGATTTTTGGCCAATCCACCAGCAGAATCAGAATTTATGAATCTGTAACTATGCATGCCAGTGCTGGCCAAGAGAGAAAAGTAATCAAATTTAATATGAAAGCTGAAACAAATATTTTGGTTTAAATGAGTACAAATATTTTGGTTTAAATGAGTACAAGGCACTAACTTTCAGTGTTCCGTGTATATCTGGTATCCAACAGGTTAAGATATGGTGTACAAAACAGGAGGCAAGTGTTCTTAATATTGACATGAAAGCAAATATATGTTCTGTGAAGTATAATCCTGGATCTAGCTTTCATGTGGCTGTAAGTTCCACTTAGTTGCAAATCTCTCTGAAGCATAAATACTGATATTAATAACACATAATATGAGTGGCTATTAATATGATGTATGAATGAATTTTGCAGGTGGGCTCTGCTGATCATCACATCCATTATTATGACTTGAGAAATATAAGCCAACCTATACATGTCTTCAGCGGTCACAGAAAAGCTGTTTCCTATGTTAAATTTTTGTCTAACAATGAGCTAGCTTCTGCATCTACTGACAGCACATTGCGGTTGTGGGATGTAAATGAAAACTTACCAGTAAGTTGTAATTATCATGATGTTGCTTCACACATATATGCACTTTAAGAAAATTGCATAACATTAGCCATTAGGGGTAAATTTGCAAGAATTCCAAGAAAGATGATGCCTCGATGATATTAGATGAAGCCTCCATGATATTTTTAAGTTTTTTTTAGAGCATTAGGAATATTTTAAGCACAACAATAGAAGGCATATGTATCTACTATTCTACCTTCCATCCCAGAATAAATGAACCTTTGTCTAGTAAAGTTTTCATCTCTTCAAGATTCTACACCCACCGTAAATGCTGAAATTCTTGTATGGTTGTAATTGCTTATGCTGCAATTTATGCTCATGTTTATGTTTGGCAATGATTATTTTTCCGTAATCTAATAGTTAAATCTTTTGTCTTCACAGTTGCGCACATATAGAGGACACACCAATGAGAAGAATTTTGTAGGTCTTTCAGTAAATAGCGAATACCTTGCTTGTGGCAGCGAAACAAATGAAGTGTTTGCATATCATAAGGTTATTATGTTCTACAGAAGTCAAGACAAGTTAAGTACTCAAATAAATATCAATCTGTTATGTGAAAATAAACATTTTCTTTCTGGATTCATATTGTAGGACATCTCTAAACCAGCTGCGTGGCATAGATTTGGTGCTGATTCAGAAGAAGCAGAGGAAGATCCAGGTTCTTACTTCATCAGTGCTGTTTGTTGGAAAAGTAATAGTCCAACAATGCTAACTGCAAATAGTCGAGGAACAATTAAAGTTCTGGTACTTGCTGCATAACTAGGTACACGTGTAAAATGAAAATCAATAATGAAGGGGTTAGTTTATACTTTGTAGACTGTGAGAAAGATGTCTTGTGTTTAAGGAAATCTTATCCTCCAAGTTCTTGGTATGCGACGAGAAGATTCCTGAACCGGCGGTGTATGTGATTAAGTTTTTCTTTCTATCATTCTTTTAGCTTGCATTTGGTTGTCACAAAATGCAATGCATAGGCACATTTTAAGAAGTATTTTACTTATAGCGAGTCGTCACATATAAGAAGTGGTTTACTTGTAGGGAGTAATTGCATTTGTATATCGTTCATCGTATGGTCTAGTTGCGTGGTTGCTCTACTAATCTGGCCTTCTATTTACAACTCCGGTAACTTAATTACTACAGTTGGAATATGCTACATGATTAATGTTGTTCCTTTTCCTAATTTTCCGGGTAAATTAAACCATTGTAAGAATATAATATAAAATCCATATAAGACCCCCCTCTAACACCTTAACATTTTAGATGAGTTGTAAGGCTTCCCTCTAACACCTTGAGGTTTTAGATGAGTTGGTTACTTAACAACCATAACCAGCGTGAAACAAACAATAAACTCTTCTGGTGCACAAATTCTTTAATTTCTTTCTCCCTTCGTTCAGTTCCCTTCTTACAAAGAAACTTTTAAGGACTGGTACTGAACTGAAAAATGTACTGGGTACCATCATTTTGAAACACTTTCTGGAGTATACAAGATGTGATGTATGTAAATTATGCGTTTGGGCCAACTCTAAAAACTTTTATCAAAATAGGGTTATATATTGTACTCCTAATTTTTGTTTTTACTCATCGACTAATCAATCTTCTACAATGTGCGACAATGTTTTTCTTAAGATACGGAACCTTTGTAATTTCTTCTGCCTTAGAGACATCTGCAAAATTTTCAAGACAAAAATATCATTTTTACGCGTGCATGCAAGAGGTTTTTTCTTTTGTTAGGTCCGATAAGATTGACAAATAAATATTCCATATGTCCTTTGACTTACTTGTAATCCAAGAAAGAACTTCAGTTCACCCATCATGCTCATCTCAAATTTACCCTGCATTAGCTTAGCAAATTTCTTGCACAAAAGATCATTAGTAGACCCGAATATTATATTGTCCACATAAACTTGGACTAATATTGTATCATTCTTATGTTTCTTTGAAAAGAGAGTTTTGTCTGTGACACCTCTAACGAAACCATTTTCAAGTAAAAATTCAGAGAGAGTGTCATACCATTTTCTTGGCGCTTGCTTAAAACCATAGATAGCCTTGAAGAGAACGTAGACATAATCCAATAGATCTGGATCTTCAAAGCCAGGGGCTGTTCTACATACACCTCTTCATCTAGCTTACCATTCAGAAAAGCACTCTTGACATCCATTTGATAAACTTTGAAATTTGAGAATGCTGCGAATGCCAAGAATATTCTGATGGCCTCAAGTCTTGTCACTGGTGCATAGGTTTCATCATAATCAATTCCTTCAGCTTGATAATAACTTTTAGCAACCAGTCTTGCCTTATTCTTCATCACTTTGCCATCTTCATCAAATTTGTTTCTGAATACCCATCTAGTGCCTACTACTGTTCTGTTTGTAGGTCTGGGTACCAGCTTCCATACTTCTTGTTGTTTGAATTGATTGAGTTCATCTTGCATCGCAATCACCCAATCAGGATCTGAAAGAGCTTCTTCAATTTTATTAGGTTCCATTTCAGATAGAAACCCTGAATAATTACATTGATTTTGCAAAGCTCTTCTAGTCTTTACACCAACATCTGGATCACCAATGATTAGCTCAAAAGGATGGAGCTCTATTCCAAACAGTTTGTCTGGGAAGATTTAATCTTCATGATTCGCCTTGTTCTTCATTGTGATGTTGAGTATGACTAGTTGATCCCTCATTAACTCCCCCTGAGTTGTTGCCAGGTTGACTAGATGAATGTTCAGGAGTGTCAGTTGTATCTTCAATATTATCATTGTTTCCACCACCATTACCCTGATCATCCTCATCATTATCATTGTTGTCATTAGCATCAGCAAAAACATCAGGTGGATTGTCATCATCTGAATCTGGATCTGTCATATCCTCAAAAGATAGCTTTTCAGATGAATCTTCAGTTTGGATACTAGGAAGTTTAGTGTCATCAAATGTTACATTGACACTTTCAATCACAGTCTGTTGATCAATCACGTACACCCTGTAAGCTCTTCTTGTATAACCTATAAAAATTGCTTCATGTGCTTTGGTCTCAAATTTTCCACCTTGTTCATCTCCTTCTTTAAGCACAAAACATTTCGCCCCAAATACATGAAAGTATTTGAGTGATGGTTTCTTATCAGCCATAATTTCATAGGGTGTCTTCATTTGATCTTTATTGATTAGAGTTCGATTCTGGGTATAGCACGCAGTATTGACAGCTTCAGCCCAAAAGTACAATGGAAGCCTTGATTCACTTAACATAGTACGTGCAGCTTCAATCAAGGTTATATTCTTTCTTTCCACTACCCCATTTTGCTGAGGAGTTCTTGGAGCTGAGTATTGTCTGGTTATACCCTTCTCAGTGCAGAAGTCATTTAGAACTGTATTCTTGAATTCAGTTCCATTGTCTGATCTTATAGCTCTCACTGGATACATAGAATCTCGCTCAATTAATTTGATGTGATCAATCACCAGTTGTGGAGTCTCATCTTTAAAATTCAAAAATAGGACCCATGTGTATTTTGAAAAATCATCAACAATCACTAGAGCATATCTCTTCCTTGACATAGACATCACATTAACTGGACCAAACAAATCCATATGAAGTAATTGTAATGGTTCAGTTATTGAAGATGTGTCAGTGCTCCTGTGACTTGCCCTTTTTAGCTTGCCTTTTTGACATGCATCACAAAGTCCTTCTTGAGTGAATTCCATTGAAGGCAAACCTCTCACCAACTCTCTTTTAACCAGAGAATTCATTGTCTTAAAATTAAGATGAGAAAGTTTCTTGTGCCATAGACAACTCTCATCATTAGATGCTTTAGTGTAGAAGCAAGTGATTTCTTCAGTGCTTCCGAGTTCATATTGGCTACGTACAGATTGCCTTTTCTAACTCCTGTCAGTTGTGGCTTTTCATGTCCCTTGTGTGAAATTAGACAATTCTTCTTGTTGAAATGAACTTCATAACCTTTGTCACAGAATTGACTGACACTGAGCAAATTGTGCTCAATTCCTTTCACAAAAGAGACTTCATCAATGATAACATTTCCAGCTTCAAGTCTGCCATATCCATCAGTTCTACCTTTGCTGTTATCTCCAAATGTAACTACTGGGCCGACCTTCTCCACCACATTTGTCAGCAGGGTTCTGTCTCCAGTCATATGCCTTGAACATCCACTGTCCAAGATCCAGGTTACTCGTTCAACCTGTTCAATACCCTGCAATGACAAACGGATTAAACCTTCTTTGGAACCCAAATTTGATTGGGTCCAGAGTATTTAAAGTATTGGCCTTTGTCAGGCAAAACAACATTTTTAACCTTGACACCAATTTTACCATTAGTCAATAAACATTTTACCCTATAAACAGATTTGACAATCTTTTGTTTTAGTTTAGGTATCCATGTTTGTTTAGTAACAATATCATTGACTGGACATTTGACTTTGTAAACAGCCTTCATAAAACTTTGTTTAGGCTTTGGTACAAATGTCTCTCTCCTAACATAAGGAGGACTAGCAGTCTTTGATCTAACATTATTCCTGTTCATATGTTGTCGAGGAGCAGTCTTATTATCACATGCATGATTACCATTAAAGTAAGCAGACATCACATTAAAGGCACAAGACATACAGTTGACAACACCACATGCTTTATGATTAGAATCAATGATAGGCATGGTACTCATGTTAGACATGTTATTGTTCTGCTTCAACTTTTTACCACCTAATCCAGTCTTAGAAGACCTAGTTGTTTCAACAACCTTGACTGGCACTTTAGGTACATCTTTCTTGGATGAAATATTTTCTGGATTAGTGTCCTCAACAGATTTAGCCTTAACAAAGACTGTGACATCTTTCTTGGATGAAACATTCTTTGGATTAGCGTTCTTAACAAATTTATCCTTAACACATTTATCCTTAACAAAGACTGTGCCATTTGCACTATCCTCATTTCTCATTTCTTCCTGAATAACCATAGAAAGAATATCTGGTGGTCCAGCATCAGATTTTTTAAATAGAGGTTCTTTAACATTCTTGAGTACATGTGGTATTCCTCTTTCTTTAGCACTAACAGGGTTAGGGGAATTTATGCCCAATGATCCAACAGCTTCATTGTAGTCATACCCTATACCTGTTGTTCGTTCTACAGATTGTTTGTTAAAAAACTCTTTGGAAACTTTAATAGAATTATAACAAGCCCTGATCTGTGTTTCAAGTTCTTTAATCCTGATGTCTTGATCAGCAATCCTATCAACTTGTTTTACCATGTATTCTCCTAACGACTTATCTCTGTAGTTAAGTCGAGCTATTTCTTCTATATTCTTATCTTGATTAATCTGCACCTTTTTTAAATCTAACACTTCATTTTCAAGTTTAGTGTTAACAAGACTTATTCTCTCGTACCATTTTTGTGCATTAGTCAAGCAATTACGTAAACTATGAATTAACTCAGCATCAGTAAGAGTTACCGGTGTGGTGTAATAAGTTGATGATTCAGCATTTGCCACTAGTGCAAAGTTTCCAACTTCTTCATCTTCACTGTCTGTGTCATCCCAGCTTTTGCCTTGTACCACATAGGCTGTGTCTGTGTTCTTCTTACCAGATGCATACTCTCTCCTAGCAGGTCGATGGCACTCAGTTGCAAAATGTCCCATTTCATTACAGTTGAAGCACCTGATCTTGCTTCTGTCAACAGTTCCAGTTTTGTAACCTCCCCTGTTACTAGAGGATGAAGAACCTCCTCTCTGAAATCTGTTATTTGACTTAAACCTGAACTTTGGATTTCTTCTGAATCTGAAGTTACTAAATTGTCTCACCATCATCGCCATAGATTCATCTTCCAATTGATCCAGCTCTTCAAGTGAATAAAATTCTCCACCATCCTGAGTAGCTGGTGTTTGGCCATGTTCCACTTCAGTTTGTTCCTTGTTGAAGCTGTTAGGTTGAACAACTTTAGCTTCCACTTCCTTAGGAACCTCAACTACTAGAGCTGTAGAAGAATTTGTCATTCTGCCTTTGCCAAAGAATTCCTTCTGCTGTACTTGTTCTAATTCATATGTTTTCAGAACACCAAACAGCCTTTCAAGAGAAATCTTAGTTAAATCTCTAGATTCTCTGATGGCGGTGATTCTATGCTCCAAGTGAGTAGGCATAGTCAGTAAAAACTTCATGTTGATCTCCTTCTGAGTATATTGCTTGCCATGAACTTGCAAGTTGTTGATTATTTTGTTATACCTTTCGAACACTTACTTAATGCCTTCGTTAGGGCCAGCTCTAAAGTGTTCATATTCAGAGGTCAAAATTTGAAGTCTGTTTTCCCTGACTTCATCAGTTCCTTCATTGATAGTTTCAATAGTTTCCCAGATGTGCTTAGCGGTTTTACAATTCATCACATGGCTATACATTACAGCATCGAGGGAATCTATTAAAATGAGTCTCAAATTTTTATCCAGTCCAGCTTCCTCTTTATCTTCAGCAGTAAAGTTCTTAGGGTCCTTTGGATAGAATTTAGCAGGTGTTGTTACTACTCCATTTGTAACTATTTCAACATCATGTTGCATAGGAGTTTTTGGTCCATTTTTCAAAACCCACAAATAATTTGGATTTGTAACATCAAGAAACAATTCCATTTTATTTTTCCACATGTCATTGTTATCTTTATTAAAGATAGGAATTTTAATAATGCCTTTGGTTGACATGATGAATTTTTAAGAGAGTTAAAAATTCGAGCTTGATTTTTGATTGAGTAAAAATAGGATCTTGATTTGTGTATCAATCAATCGGCTTTGATACAAATTGTTAGGTCCGATAAGATTGTAGAAGGGGGGGTTGAATACAATCTATACCAATTTATCAAAATTTATTCGTTAAACAATTTTCACTTAAACGAATATTTTGTGCGGAATAATATAACACAAATTTCAAGTTGGATATAACAATATATTAACTTGATGGGTGTTACAATTTCAGTACAGAAATTAATCAAGTTGATAAAAACTAATTTAGAAAATTCGACATGAACTTTTCTAATTTAGTTAATAAAAATCAAGATTAGAACTAGGAAACTTAATTCGCTAGTAGTACAAGAATCACAAATAATCAAGTTCCACCGGATAAAATATTACAAAGAAGATGAACTTGATTTTACAGAAATTAATTTGTTCTTGGTGTGTTCTTGAGCTTGAGAGAGAAAGATGGAGGCTGCTGTGTGTATTTCTTATGTTATGCTCGACTGATTTCAGTTCTTCTGCATTCTGCTGCTTTATATAACACAGCCATAGTCATATTGCCTTGTTTTAACTGATATAACAATCAGTTAACACTAATATGACATTCGGTATGACTATCGAATGAATGTAATATGACTGTCTCTTTAAATATAACTTTCGGTATGACTATCCAGTCCAATATAACTTTCGGTATAACTATCCAGTCCAATATAACAATCGGTATAACTGTCCTCTTGAATGAAATATGACTATCCAGTTTGAACTGAATATGACTGTCACCTTTTGAACTGAATATGACTGTCTTCGTTTGAACTGAATATGCTGTCTTCTTTTAAACTGAATATGACTGTCTTCTTTTGAACTGAATATGACTGTCACACTTTGAACTAAATATGACTGTCACACTTTGAACTAAATATGACTGTCACACTTTGAACTAAATATGACTGTCACACTTTGAACTGAATATGACTATCGGTATAACTATCATTTGATAGTTATATTATCATATTTTTCAGCTTATAATTAATCAAATGATTTATAAAAATCATTTAAATAACTATTTCTTTTTCATATTAATTCTGATTTAATTAATTAATTGATTAATTTAAAGAATAAATTAATTCTGATTGAATTAATTTATAAAATAAATTAGCCAACTAATTTAATTTAATTAAAAGATAATTAATATGAAGTCTTTTTATAATTATATTAATTCCAACTTAATTAATCTTTTAATTAATTTATTGAATAAATTAATTCGAATAGAATTAATTTATCAAATTAATAAATCAAATGACTTAATTAATTAAGAGAAAATTAATATACCTCCTTGACAGCATAATTATATTAATTCTAACTTAATTAATCTTTTAAATAATTTACTGAATAAATTAATTCGGATAGAATTAATTTATCAAATAAATAATTTAAATGACTTAATTAATTAAGATAAAATTAATATACCTCCTTGATAGCATAACCCTTGTGATCTTCCATGTTTTGATAAATCTAATCCTCCACAAAGATTATTCCTTAGCCAGTCTTGATTGCAAAACCATTGTGGTTAATTAATTTAGTACCTCTGTTGCTTGCACAATGATTTCTTCCCATACCAGTCATGATAGCTTGAACCACTGAAGTTAATGATAAACAACCACTGTTTAATGTTGACACTCGATGTACTGTCTGGTTCATGAGTGACTAACCGCAATGACTTTTCTTCATATATTGACTTTAAAATCTGGTTCCTTTTCTTTTCTCCTCTCTCTATTAATTCTCCTGTACTGTCTCTATCACTGTTGAAATCTCTGTCACTTCAAATGAATCCACTTCTTTAACGAATACTTCACTGAGGCTTAATCAGATGTCTGAACTTCTTTCAATGTAGTAATTCCTCAAGTCTGTAGATTGACCTTGATCTTTTTCTTCTGACAGATAATACAATCTGAGATTCCTTGTGACAGCCTATATACTATTTACTATTACAATCTTGTTTAAGTTGAGTTGTATCCTCGAAATACAAATAGGCTACATCATATGCCTTTCAATCTCCCCCTATTTGTTTGTTAGACAATAACAAGCAAATACCTAGAGGATAACTCAACTACCTCACTTAAACAAGAAAAAGATAAAACTTTTAGGAATTAAGTAAATAATACAAAAAAAATTTCTCTGGTTTAGATTTAACAATTCTAGAATCTTCAGTTGATGAAATGATAGATGATTGTTCCTCTAGCACTGAACTGATCTTCAATAGATAACTCATCTTCATTTCTGATTCTTCATATCTCTGCCTGATAATCCTTCACATCTTACATTGGTGATTATCAGCAGTTCTTGATTTACAATCACTTCCCATTTCTGACACAGCTTTTCTCACTAAAGAAAAATAGTTGTTCCTACTATATAGACAATGATGAATCAGTACCATTTCTATAACTTCTGGTGAATTTACTACTCTTCCACTTAGCCTTTATACATAGTACATTGAAAGACTAATAGAATAGTATTGTGATGTAATTCTTAGTATTGTGATGTAATTCTCCTTATATCTCCCCTTGCTTCTCCATCTAAGGCTCCCCCTTAGTAACTAAACTTGCTTCTCATTCTAAGCACAGTCTTTAATGCTCCCCCTTTCTAATTCACTCTTCTTTTACTTGTACCCCAATAATTCTCCCCCTTAGTTGAGTATATCCTACTAAGGTAAGCTTTATGCTTGAACATATCTTTTTCAATATATCTCTCTCCCTTAGTTGAGGAATCCTCCATTCAACTAATTGACAAAGTAGTTGATACCAAATTGTTCCCAATTTATACCAATCGTTAAAGTACATTGAAATCAATTGATAAAGCTTTGTTAGAAAGGAAGTTTCATTTCCTTCCTCACTGTGAGTGTGTGATAGTGTTTAGTGTACCTCACAAGTGTTTCACTCTTCTCTCCACTCATTTGTTTTGAGTGTCTCACTTCTCTCTGTGTTTACACTCTTGCTCACTAGTGTTTCACTCATATCACTCATGGCTCCAACATCCGTTAGTGTACCTGCAAGGAAAAATCACCCTAGCCCCTTCAAGAGAGGTCAGTGGTGGTGCAATAGGAGTTCGCAAATCCCAAATCCTCGTTGGACTCGTCAGATGAATCTGAGTCATAATCTACAAGTTGCTAATTTTCCCTTTTTAGGGTTTTCAGATTTGAATTCTGAGAAGGTAAACAATGATCTATAAATTTAGCATTGAGATCAAGGTTCCCTTCTAATGTCTGTGAAGACATCACCTTGTTAAACTCATCAGATAAATCTGAATCATAGTCTACAAGTTGCCGATCAGCACCTATGTCAGATCCGTTACCCGCAAGATCCAGATATGTTCCATCTGGGGAGTTAGATAATGATCTTGATGAATTTTGCAATTGAGATCAATACCTTCTCTCGAGGTCTGTGAAGACTCTTAGTTCATTAAAGAACCTTTAACTTATAATCCTAACCGTAAAATGGTTGGATTACAGGTTTCCGTCAATTCATCTTTAATGTGTGCAATCTCACTTGTGCATATGAAATATTTTGGTTAGTGCATAAGATAGTGACTCTCCAACTGAATATCCCACATATCCTTGTTTGCTGCATTACGTGCAGTTACTCCCTGGTGACCTCTAGTCTGATAGGTTACTTCCATTTAGGGGGTAAGATAGAATGTGTTTGAGTTTGATTATAGTCTGGGACAAAAGTTGTTGGGTTTACAACCTTATGACTAAGCATGTGAGAATACAAAATTTCATGTAGATGAACCTGCATCACAGAATATGAGCAATATAGAGATAGAATGCATTTTTAACATTGAAAAGTTTTCTAAGAAAATATTGCATTTTATCTTAAGAGAAATGATATACAGTTGTGATTTCAAAAGATTTACAATGTAAGCAATCACAGTTGTAGAAAGAGATTTTGAATTTAGGAAGATAAAGATCCTGAGCCGCTTTTACTAAACAAGAACATAGGCAAAAATCCAATTAATAAATATTAATCGAATCAATGTATGTTAATGTTTAAACCAATACAAACAAAACTATTTTATCATGCTTTAGGTCCTGTAAGATAGATACCAACTATTAGAAATTGTTAGCACTTGATGGGTCTTGTCTTCCAATTGTTAGATCCTGAAAATCAAACATTAGTTCCTAACCAATTGTATAGACACATACCAATTTGATACCAACATTGGTCAATTGTTAAGTCCTTAACACGAATATCTGTTAACAGCAATCACAAAACAAAGATTTATACTTAAACTGCAGGTTTTGTGTGTGTTAATAAGAAGAACAACAAAAGAACCAAGTACAGTGACCTACTTGTAAGTTTTGAAAAGTGACTAAACTGTAAAAATTATACAAACTATTTATATACACATGAAAAAGAATATACAAAAATAAGAAATAATATATATAATAATTATACAAAATAAAAACTAAAAAGAAAGTAAAATTCAAATTAAACTAAACAAAGAAGAAAAAATTTGAATTAAAATAAAAATAATAAAACTATACATAACTTAATAATTTACAAACAAATTTTTATTTTTATTAATTTTTATTTTATTTTATTTTTTAAATTCAAAAATAACTGTATTAATAATATTTACAGAATATTAAAGATAAAAGATAATAATTTAGAAAAATATCTACAACAATATAACTATTAAAATAACTAAATAGAAAATATAAAATACTAAAAATACCATAGGTTGTCCTTTTGACGGAATTAACACGTTAATAACAGAAGAACAAACACTACAAAATATTGAATAAAATATTAACTATTTACATAAACATTTGTAGCAAATTAATAAATCTATATATATTTTCGAATAAAATAACTTTCTTATCAGAAAATTATTTTGAAAGAAAATATGATTTATTAAAAGATCACAAATATTCATAAGGAATTTTCAACAAAAATAGATTTCTCACTAATTTTCACTTGTAAAATTTGAGAAAAATATTTTTAGAGAAAATAAAATTATTCTAAAATTAAAAGAAGTAAGTAGGAAAATATTAAGAAGATAATGACAATGATTTAAGAATTAACAAGCAAGATTATAAGTTGATAAAATAATTATACAAGTGATTTAAATCAGAAAATATTCACAAAATAATCACTTGTAAATTATTAAAGATCAAACCACAGATATTAACTTGTTTAATTACTAGGACTGTTTAACATACCCAATTCATCAACAATTCTTGTGAATGTGGATTCGTCAAGAGACTTAGTAAAAATATCTGCTGTTTGGTCTTCCGTGGGTACTGAAAGTAACTCCACGATACCATTCATGACATGCTCTCTAATAAAATGATACCTGATGTCGATGTGTTTGGTTCTCATATGCTGCACAGGACTGTTGGAGATTGCTATGGCACTTGTATGATCACATAATATAGGAATATTATCCAGTACAAAGCCATAGTCTCTTAGCTGATTCCTAATCCACAAGATTTGAGCACAACAGCTTCTAGTAGCTATATATTCAGCTTCGGCTATTGAGCTAGAAACTGTTTGTTGTTTCTTGCTGTACCAGGAAACCAATCTGTCACCTAGGAATTGACAACTCCTAAATGTGCTTTTTCTGTCTACAACACTTCCTGTATAATATGAATCTGTATATCCAACAAGATTAAAACCAGATACTTTAGGGTACCAAATACCTAAATTAGGTGTACCCTTAAGATATCTAAAGATTCGTTTAACAGCAATGAGATGCACATCTCTAGGATCCGCTTGGAACCTTGCACACAAGCATGTAGCATACATAATATCTGGTCTAGTTGCATTAAGGTAAAGTAATGAGCCTATCATACCTCTGTAGCTTGTGACATCTACCTTGGCAGAATTTTCACATTCTCCAAACTTGACAGCTGTAGATGATGGTGTCTTTGCTGAAGATGAGTCCTCCATTTGATACTTTTTGAGGAGCTCTCTGACATACTTGGATTGACAAATAAATATTCCATATGTCCTTTGACTTACTTGTAATCCAAGAAAGAACTTCAGTTCACCCATCATGCTCATCTCAAATTTACCCTGCATTAACTTAGCAAATTTCTTGCACAAAAGATCATTAGTAGACCCGAATATTATATTGTCCACATAAACTTGGACTAATATTGTATCATTCTTATGTTTCTTTGAAAAGAGAGTTTTGTCTATGACACCTCTAACGAAACCATTTTCAACTAAAAATTCAGAGAGAGTGTCATACCATTTTCTTGGCGCTTGCTTAAAACCATAGATAGCCTTGAAGAGAACGTAGACATAATCCAATAGATCTGGATCTTCAAAGCCAGGGGGCTGTTCTACATACACCTCTTCATCTAGCTTACCATTCAGAAAAGCACTCTTGACATCCATTTGATAAACTTTGAAATTTGAGAATGCTGCGAATGCCAAGAATATTCTGATGGCCTCAAGTCTTGTCACTGGTGCATAGGTTTCATCATAATCAATTCCTTCAGCTTGATAATAACCTTTAGCAACCAGTCTTGCCTTATTCTTCATCACTTTGCCATCTTCATCAAATTTGTTTCTGAATACCCATCTAGTGCCTACTACTGTTCTGTTTGTAGGTCTGGGTACCAGCTTCCATACTTCTTGTTGTTTGAATTGATTGAGTTCATCTTGCATCGCAATCACCCAATCAGGATCTGAAAGAGCTTCTTCAATTTTATTAGGTTCCATTTCAGATAGAAACCCTGAATAATTACATTGATTTTGCAAAGCTCTTCTAGTCTTTACACCAACATCTGGATCACCAATGATTAGCTCAAAAGGATGGAGCTCTATTCCAAACAGTTTGTCTGGGAAGATTTAATCTTCATGATTCGCCTTGTTCTTCATTGTGATGTTGAGTATGACTAGTTGATCCCTCATTAACTCCCCCTGAGTTGTTGCCAGGTTGACTAGATGAATGTTCAGGAGTGTCAGTGGTATCTTCAATATTATCATTGTTTCCACCACCATTACCCTGATCATCCTCATCATTATCATTGTTGTCATTAGCATCAGCAAAAACATCAGGTGGATTGTCATCATCTGAATCTGGATCTGTCATATCCTCAAAAGATAGCTTTTCAGATGAATCTTCAGTTTGGATACTAGGAAGTTTAGTGTCATCAAATGTTACATTGACACTTTCAATCACAGTCTGTTGATCAATCACGTACACCCTGTAAGCTCTTCTTGTATAACCTATAAAAATTGCTTCATGTGCTTTGGTCTCAAATTTTCCACCTTGTTCATCTCCTTCTTTAAGCACAAAACATTTCGCCCCAAATACATGAAAGTATTTGAGTGATGGTTTCTTATCAGCCATAATTTCATAGGGTGTCTTCATTTGATCTTTATTGATTAGAGTTCGATTCTGGGTATAGCACGCAGTATTGACAGCTTCAGCCCAAAAGTACAATGGAAGCCTTGATTCACTTAACATAGTACGTGCAGCTTCAATCAAGGTTATATTCTTTCTTTCCACTACCCCATTTTGCTGAGGAGTTCTTGGAGCTGAGTATTGTCTGGTTATACCCTTCTCAGTGCAGAAGTCATTTAGAACTGTATTCTTGAATTCAGTTCCATTGTCTGATCTTATAGCTCTCACTGGATACATAGAATCTCGCTCAATTAATTTGATGTGATCAATCACCAGTTGTGGAGTCTCATCTTTAAAATTCAAAAATAGGACCCATGTGTATTTTGAAAAATCATCAACAATCACTAGAGCATATCTCTTCCTTGACATAGACATCACATTAACTGGACCAAACAAATCCATATGAAGTAATTGTAATGGTTCAGTTATTGAAGATGTGTCAGTGCTCCTGTGACTTGCCCTTTTTAGCTTACCTTTTTGACATGCATCACAAAGTCCTTCTTGAGTGAATTCCATTGAAGGCAAACCTCTCACCAACTCTCTTTTAACCAGAGAATTCATTGTCTTAAAATTAAGATGAGAAAGTTTCTTGTGCCATAGACAACTCTCATCATTAGATGCTTTAGTGTAGAAGCAAGTGATTTCTTCAGTGCTTCCGAGTTCATATTGGCTACGTACAGATTGCCTTTTCTAACTCTTGTCAGTTGTGGCTTTTCATGTCCCTTGTGTGAAATTAGACAATTCTTCTTGTTGAAATGAACTTCATAACCTTTGTCACAGAATTGACTGACACTGAGCAAATTGTGCTCAATTCCTTTCACAAAAGAGACTTCATCAATGATAACATTTCCAGCTTCAAGTCTGCCATATCCATCAGTTCTACCTTTGCTGTTATCTCCAAATGTAACTACTGGGCCGACCTTCTCCACCACATTTGTCAGCAGGGTTCTGTCTCCAGTCATATGCCTTGAACATCCACTGTCCAAGATCCAGGTTACTCGTTCAACCTGTTCAATACCCTGCAATGACAAACGGATTAAACCTTCTTTGGAACCCAAATTTGATTGGGTCCAGAGTATTTAAAGTATTGGCCTTTGTCAGGCAAAACAACATTTTTAACCTTGACACCAATTTTACCATTAGTCAATAAACATTTTACCCTATAAACAGATTTGACAATCTTTTGTTTTAGTTTAGGTATCCATGTTTGTTTAGTAACAATATCATTGACTGGACATTTGACTTTGTAAACAGCCTTCATAAAACTTTGTTTAGGCTTTGGTACAAATGTCTCTCTCCTAACATAAGGAGGACTAGCAGTCTTTGATCTAACATTATTCCTGTTCATATGTTGTCGAGGAGCAGTCTTATTATCACATGCATGATTACCATTAAAGTAAGCAGACATCACATTAAAGGCACAAGACATACAGTTGACAACACCACATGCTTTATGATTAGAATCAATGATAGGCATGGTACTCATGTTAGACATGTTATTGTTCTGCTTCAACTTTTTACCACCTAATCCAGTCTTAGAAGACCTAGTTGTTTCAACAACCTTGACTGGCACTTTAGGTACATCTTTCTTGGATGAAATATTTTCTGGATTAGTGTCCTCAACAGATTTAGCCTTAACAAAGACTGTGACATCTTTCTTGGATGAAACATTCTTTGGATTAGCGTTCTTAACAAATTTATCCTTAACACATTTATCCTTAACAAAGACTGTGCCATTTGCACTATCCTCATTTCTCATTTCTTCTTGAATAACCATAGAAAGAATATCTGGTGGTCCAGCATCAGATTTTTTAAATAGAGGTTCTTTAACATTCTTGAGTACATGTGGCATTCCTCTTTCTTTAGCACTAACAGGGTTAGGGGAATTTATGCCCAATGATCCAACAGCTTCATTGTAGCCATACCCTATACCTGTTGTTCGTTCTACAGATTGTTTGCTAAAAAACTCTTTGGAAACTTTAACAGAATTATAACAAGCCCTGGTCTGTGTTTCAAGTTCTTTAATCCTGATGTCTTGATCAGCAATCCTATCAACTTGTTTTACCATGTATTCTCCTAACGACTTATCTCTGTAGTTAAGTCGAGCTATTTCTTCTATATTCTTATCTTGATTAATCTGCACCTTTTTTAAATCTAACACTTCATTTTCAAGTTTAGTGTTAACAAGACTTATTCTCCCGTACAATTTTTGTGCATTAGTCAAGCAATTACGTAAACTATGAATTAACTCAGCATCAGTAAGAGTTACCGGTGTGGTGTAATAAGTTGATGATTCAGCATTTGCCAAAGTTTCCAACTTCTTCATCTTCACTGTCTGTGTCATCCCAGCTTTTGCCTTGTACCACATAGGCCGTGTCTGTGTTCTTCTTACCAGATGCATACTCTCTCCTAGCAGGTCGATGGCACTCAGTTGCAAAATGTCCCATTTCATTACAGTTGAAGCACCTGATCTTGCTTCTGTCAACAGTTCCAGTTTTGTAACCTCCCCTGTTACTAGAGGATGAAGAACCTCCTCTCTGAAATCTGTTATTTGACTTAAACCTGAACTTTGGATTTCTTCTGAATCTGAAGTTACTAAATTGTCTCACCATCATCGCCATAGATTCATCTTCCAATTGATCCAGCTCTTCAAGTGAATAAAATTCTCCACCATCCTGAGTAGCTGGTGTTTGGCCATGTTCCACTTCAGTTTGTTCCTTGTTGAAGCTGTTAGGTTGAACAACTTTAGCTTCCACTTCCTTAGGAACCTCAACTACTAGAGCTGTAGAAGAATTTGTCATTCTGCCTTTGCCAAAGAATTCCTTCTGCTGTACTTGTTCTAATTCATATGTTTTCAGAACACCAAACAGCCTTTCAAGAGAAATCTTAGTTAAATCTCTAGATTCTCTGATGGCGGTGATTCTATGCTCCAAGTGAGTAGGCATAGTCAGTAAAAACTTCATGTTGATCTCCTTCTGAGTATATTGCTTGCCATGAACTTGCAAGTTGTTGATTATTTTGTTATACCTTTCGAACACTTCCTTAATGCCTTCGTTAGGGTCAGCTCTAAAGTGTTCATATTCAGAGGTCAAAATTTGAAGTCTGTTTTTCCTGACTTCATCAGTTCCTTCATTGATAGTTTCAATAGTTTCCCAGATGTGTTTAGCAGTTTTACAATTCATCACATGGCTATACATTACAGCATCGAGGGAATCTATTAAAATGAGTCTCAAATTTTTATCCAGTCCAGCTTCCTCTTTATCTTCAGCAGTAAAGTTCTTAGGGTCCTTTGGATAGAATTTAGCAGGTGTTGTTACTACTCCATTTGTAACGATTTCAACATCATGTTGCATAGGAGTTTTTGGTCCATTTTTCAAAACCCACAAATAATTTGGATTTGTAACATCAAGAAACAATTCCATTTTATTTTTCCACATGTCATTGTTATCTTTATTAAAGATAGGAATTTTAACAATGCCTTTGGTTGACATGATGAATTTTTAAGAGAGTTAAAAATTCGAGCTTGATTTTTGATTGAGTAAAAATAGGATCTTGATTTGTGTATCAATCAATCGGCTTTGATACAAATTGTTAGGTCCGATAAGATTGTAGAAGGGGGGGTTGAATACAATCTATACCAATTTATCAAAATTTATTCGTTAAACAATTTTAACTTAAACGAATATTTTGTGCGGAATAATATAACACAAATTTCAAGTTGGATATAACAATATATTAACTTGATGGGTGTTACAATTTCAGTACAGAAATTAATCAAGTTGATAAAAACTAATTTAGAAAATTCGACATGAACTTTTCTAATTTAGTTAATAAAAATCAAGATTAGAACTAGGAAACTTAATTCGCTAGTAGTACAAGAATCACAAATAATCAAGTTCCACCGGATAAAATATTACAAAGAAGATGAACTTGATTTTACAGAAATTAATTTGTTCTTGGTGTGTTCTTGAGCTTGAGAGAGAAAGATGGAGGCTGCTGTGTGTATTTCTTATGTTATGCTCGACTGATTTCAGTTCTTCTGCATTCTGCTGCTTTATATAACACAGCCATAGTCATATTGCCTTGTTTTAACTGATATAACAATCAGTTAACACTAATATGACATTCGGTATGACTATCGAATGAATGTAATATGACTGTCTCTTTAAATATAACTTTCGGTATGACTATCCAGTCCAATATAACTTTCGGTATAACTATCCAGTCCAATATAACAATCGGTATAACTGTCCTCTTGAATGAAATATGACTATCCAGTTTGAACTGAATATGACTGTCACCTTTTGAACTGAATATGACTGTCTTCGTTTGAACTGAATATGACTGTCTTCTTTTAAACTGAATATGACTGTCTTCTTTTGAACTGAATATGACTGTCACACTTTGAACTAAATATGACTGTCACACTTTGAACTAAATATGACTGTCACACTTTGAACTAAATATGACTGTCACACTTTGAACTGAATATGACTATCGGTATAACTATCATTTGATAGTTATATATCATATTTTTCAGCTTATAATTAATCAAATGATTTGTAAAAATCATTTAAATAACTATTTCTTTTTCATATTAATTCTGATTTAATTAATTAATTGATTAATTTAAAGAATAAATTAATTCTGATTGAATTAATTTATAAAATAAATTAGCCAACTAATTTAATTTAATTAAAAGACAATTAATATGAAGTCTTTTTATAATTATATTAATTCCAACTTAATTAATCTTTTAATTAATTTATTGAATAAATTAATTCGAATAGAATTAATTTATCAAATAAATAAATCAAATGACTTAGTTAATTAAGAGAAAATTAATATACCTCCTTGACAGCATAATTATATTAATTCTAACTTAATTAATCTTTTAAATAATTTACTGAATAAATTAATTCAGATAGAATTAATTTATCAAATAAATAATTTAAATGACTTAATTAATTAAGATAAAATTAATATACCTCCTTGATAGCATAACCCTTGTGATCTTCCATGTTTTGATAAATCTAATCCTCCACAAAGATTATTCCTTAGCCAGTCTTGATTGCAAAACCATTGTGGTTAATTAATTTAGTACCTCTGTTGCTTGCACAATGATTTCTTCCCATACCAGTCATGATAGCTTGAACCACTGAAGTTAATGATAAACAACCACTGTTTAATGTTAACACTCGATGTACTGTCTGGTTCATGATTGACTAACCGCAATGAGTGTTCTTCATATATTGACTTTAAAATCTGGTTCCTTTTCTTTTCTCCTCTCTCTATTAATTCTTCTGTACTGTCTCTATCACTGTTGAAATCTCTGTCACTTCAAATGAATCCATTTCTTTAACGAATACTTCACTGAGGCTTGATCAGATGTCTGAACTTCTTTCAATGTAGTAATTCCTCAAGTCTGTAGATTGACCTTGATCTTTTTCTTCTGACAGATAATACAATCTGAGATTCCTTGTGACAGCCTACATACTATTTACTATTACAATCTTGTTTAAGTTGAGTTGTATCCTCGAAATACAAATAGGCTACATCATATGCCTTTCATCTTTCTTTCTTACTAACACGATGAGATGGTTCAAGCAAGTATACTATTTGAAATGTATGCATGTTATGTTTTCGGATAACATGCATACTATTTGAAATGTATGCATGTTATGTTTTCAAACTCACTGGCCGAGTGGCCGTTCAACGGTGAACCAGAACGGATACGAGCGCGATGATATAACGAGTGGCAAACAGTAAATACTTCTTTATTGTCGTCTCAGATTCTGTTTCGGTTATTCCGAAACATGTACAAGTGTTTAAGATACATTACGTTAGCCTGCACAAATGACTTAATATTTTTATCTTGTTATTTATGTTTTAATAAATTTTTTAAGAGAAGTGTTAAAGTGCTCAAAATTATTCCCGAAATAATTTTTAAATGTTGAGTTATCAAAATAATGTGGTTATCCATATATCTATATAAAGTAAAATCTCGGAAGCATGACATGGCTCTTCCCAGGACTCTCATTTTAATTTCTCTGCCTTTCAAAAATTTCACTCCATAGTATAATCAGCGGGGACTGGGAACTAAAAGGGTGGGAAGGGTATGCCAACCAACTCTATACCTTCCTACATGGAGTTAGCGGAAATTTGAAAAGCCTGGTCACGCTTTAGTTATTGAAAACTCATTACCTGATCCGCACACACCATATAAAGCGAGGTTATTTAATGGGGAACAATGCTATTATTCTAGATTTGTACTTTTTTCTTTTCAGCAAACAAACACTCAGAGGTGACTCTTCTTTCCTCCGATCTAATTCTCTCCCATTTGTATTTATATGTTTATACGATTTTGAGATTTGTATGTATATGTGTATCAGTGTATGTATATGTGTGTGTATATGTCGTCAGTGTTTTCTATTGCGAGAATTGATTTTTTATGTGTTGATTGTGAATTAGGGTTGGGTGATTTGTGACTAGATTGTGCTATTGCGAGAATTGATTTTTATGTGTTGATTGTGAATTAGGGTTGGGTGATTTGTGACTAGGTTATGTTGATTGTGAATTAGGGTTTGGTGAATTAGGGATTTTTGTGTGGATGATAGTTCTGGGCTTAAACTATGGTATGCTATGTATGAGTTAGTTACCATAAGTCATTAACAAAAAACTATAAAATCCCATAATCTCCCTCCTATCATACAATTGCAGTATGTTGATGAGGTTTCTTGATTTTTTATTTTCACAATTTCTATAGATATATAACAATCATATTTTTGCTTACAATTATTTTGCTATTTATTTTGCGTATAATAATTTAGTTATTTAGTGCACATGTTTTTATTGATAATCCTTTAATTGAATTGGTTTACAGGAAGACGAGCAGATATTTGGTATAACAAAGGATGCTCAACATGCTTGGTAGCTACAAAAGATTTTTAACATGATCATATAATTAAACAAGGCACCCGTCTTTGTAAGTTTTCTCTTTTTGTTGTGATTGTATATGACAGTGTAATTATGGTTTTTTTTATTATCACCTACCAAGATTGATTATATTTTGTGGAAGAAACTTATGTTGATGTCAGGGTACGTTTGTTCCTCAATTTCAAACGTGAAAAATTAAAACTTTCTCTGTGTGTACATTGTAGAATTTGTGTGATGATATGTGTTTGTTATAGAGGCTGCGCGTAAGTCTGCACCAACCACTGGAGGAGTGAAGAAGCCCCACAGATACCATCCCGAAAATGCCCCATAGATACCATCCCGGAACTGTTGCTCTGCGGTATTTGATTTGTTTGAATTTTTTTTTTTACAAGATATTATGTTGATGTGCTGGGGTGTGTGAATTGTTTATGTATGTTTTGTTTAATTATGCAGTGAAATCCACAAGTACCAGAAGAGCACTGAGCTCTTGATCAGGCCTTTCCAGAGGCTGGTGCGTGAGATTGCTCAGGACTTTAAGGTAAGCTATTGTTGATAATTTGATATGTTTTGGGTTTTTGTTACATGATGAAGTTTTGGAAATGTTGATGTTGTGTTATCTTGGTGTAGTCTGATCTCCGTTTCCAGAGTCATGTTGTGCTAGCTTTGCAGGAAGCTACGGAGGCATATCTTGTGGGTCTCTTTCAAGACACTAACTTGTTTGCCATCCATGCTAAGAGGGTGACGGAAATTTGAAAAGCCTGGTCACGCTTTAGTTATTAAAAACTCATCAACTGATCCGCATACACCATATAAAGCCTTTCACTTCATGACAGAGACTGTAATCGATGACAGGGACAAATCTTGAGGGTAAGTTTCTAACAACCATCGTTTCTTATATCTACATAGAGGTTATTTAATAGGGAACAATGCTATTATTCTAAATTTGTGCTTTTTTGGTTGATTTGATCCATTTTGTTCTAGATTTTAGGTTTCTTAAACTTGATGGTTGATGATTATGTATTATTAGTGTCCTGATTTTTGCTTTCTTACACCTTTAATTGTTGAGTGAATGAATATTGTTGTTCAATAGGACGAACATTGGTATGACTTTATTTGCCTGACAGATTAATAGTTGATCTGGACCTTTTTGACTTAAGCGTGTGACTGGGTCTGTTGGCCCGTGTACAGTCATATTGCAGCCCACTATTAGCTAAAAAAAACACAACCTATGTTTGTTTTTGATTGCATAAAGGGTATTTTATTAGCAGCTCTTGTCTTTAGTTAATTATTCAACATCAAATATCTCTTGTAGAAGGCTTGCTGTACCTAACGATTCTATGGAGTTTGATTATGTGTTCACAGATTTTGAGATGCAGGGTTAAATAATAAATAAGCTCGTTTTCACTTTCAATTCCTCTATCTGTAAGACACATACATACACACGCATTTTTTATTCACAACTCCTTTAGCCAAGAAGAAGACCTTATCTCTGGATATATATGTATATTTGTAGTTGCAAAGAGGATTTCTCCTGAAAGAGGTGTAAACATAAGGGAATGTGTGGAAACAAGGTGCTAAAATTCTTTCACTTGATTGTATAATTTAGTTTTGTAAATAGGATGCTATGCTGTGCAAAGTTATCAGCGCCAGACATATTTAATCTAGATTTCATTTAAGTGGAAACTTATGCCTGACATTCTATATTCGTTACGACCGGTTCTGAACTACTTGGCGTGGGCTGCAAAAAGAAACTTCAAAGATCGGAAAGGATAATAATTATTGAGTTTTACTTGAGGGAAACAAAATAAGAAACACTAGATAGGATACCAGAAGATTGCAGTAAGCATTTCGAGCCAAAATAAGAAACACTAGATAGGACACCATATTGTATAGGAAGTCATGGCATTCATATTTACTGGAGACTTGTAAACCATCTATATAGATTATAAACCAACATATGTTTTATACTGTAAATAGTAATTGTAAAAATAATCAGGATGCCCCATCGCAAATATATCGCAAATTTTGGATGTACTGTTTTAGGCCATATTCTTGGGTTATGTTTTTCCTGTAGGACTAAAACAATTTGATCATTATAGCAAGACTTGCAATACTTGAATGAATATGTTGCATCCTGCAAAGATGATAAATCCATGCCTGTTGTTTGTTTATGCAGTTAAAAATCTAGGTATGCAGTTTAGCTGCTTAATCATTTTTCCAGTATGTAAATTCTTGGGTTATGTTTTTCTGTAGGACTAAAACAATTTATTAAGTACACATGCAGAAGTTGCAAATGCTATTGTTGTGGGGCTTTGAGATGGTGCAGTCCTGTTTTCCAGTTCTCATGCTTTTAAAGTTTGATGCATCCACTTGATGAATAGGTCACCATTCTTACTTCTCCCGGCTAATGGAAAACACTCATATATATTGGTGCAATATTTACCATACAAATTTGTGTTTCATTTCGTAAATTTGATACTTGATAAACAGGTCACTCATTCTTACTTCTTTCAGTTAACGGAGAACGCTCCTATTGTCATAGTAAATCTTCCAGCATTCTTCCTGATGCAGTAACTGCTCTGGATTTACTAATGATCTTTGAGGGTCCATCAGCCATGAATTTTCTATAAGTTGATTTGGTGTTTTCCGGGCTTGAGAGATTGAGTGATTTTGATTTTTATTCCACTTTTTCCATTTATAGGGTATTCTGGCATGAAATATGTGTTAGCACATTTTTTAGTGCTAATGTGTTCCTATTGTTTGGAAAAACACATTTAGGGCTTATTGTCAAAACTTTTACCTAGCACTTCACTAGAATTGATGCTTTAGTTTATCTACTAGCATATTTAAATTGTTCGCATCATTTAAAATGACTATAGGCGCTTTCAATTTCTACCTAGCAACTGAATTTTAAATGATTAAACATATTTATTTATTGATTAGACGTGATTAAATTTTTGTTACTAGCCGAGCCTCTTTGGCAATGAGTGTTGCTATCCTGTTTATGATTATGATTGTGATTTATGTAAATGTCAAGAAGAACATGCTATATAGTAATATTCTAAGTGATTTTGTATTTAGTATTTAGTCTTATTTGCTTGGCGTTCCTCTTTTATGTTTTTTTAACCCATCTTTTGTTTTTATAAAAGGTGATAAAGATGAAAAGCAACGCGGAATCACCCATGCTCTAGGAGAAGTGCAAGTTTGCTCTGGTGTTCAGGTACAGGGTGAATTAAAAAAAACACTAATCATATTTTATACTTTGAAATTATGGATCTAAGTTTGGGGAACAGATTTGCAATATTGAGTTTAGTTCGGGAAACAACCCCCATAACTTTCAGTTACAGGAATTAATTTTTTTTGCTCACAGAATACGTTGAATTCATGTATAAAAAAAACTGGCAAAAAAACAAAAACCATGTTGTGTAAGAGCACTCATACCCTAATATTTTGAGCGATTTTTTGGTTGTTGATGGTCAAGTATATAGAAGCACTATAATCTATCAATTATAAGCATAATAATTTTTTGCTGTGCACTATCAAAAAGATCTATTGTTTCTGTCGGATCCCAGTTAGAGAGATCTTTTTTGGTTTCTATATGTTATAGGCATAATAACCTTCTAAAGGTTGTCATCTCACTTTTTATAGATCTTTATGGATGTGTTTTGCTCTGCTCTAATGCTTTCATGCGGGATGTGTAATGTTAGATAATCTTAAGTTTGTAGCAAATTGAGTGGATTATGAGGCTCTTTTAATTACAATTTACAAAGCTAGCTATATATATCCAAAATTGTATTGCCACATTCTTTGTTTGTGTACCCGAGTGTTGTTTGTGTTGTATAGATAGATGCCTTGACCCTACACCAGGTCGAGGCACTGGAGGTCGCCCTCTTTTGAGGGTGAGTGTGAGGGGACAACACTGCATGATGTGAACATTGAAGGAAAGACTAAAAGGAGGCATGCAAGCATTTTGTCAAAAAAAAAGAAAAAAAAGGAGGCATGCAAGAGGCTTAGGATGGGGTTGAAGGGAAAGACTAAAAAGAGGCATGCAAGAGGCTTAGGATGAGGCAGATAATATGCAATGAGAAGTTTGCAGAATGCAATGTGCTCAGCCGAATGAATCTAAGTTTTAGAAAGTGTTAGGCAATCATCTAGGTGTGGCAAGTGGCAATTGTTGCCCTTTCTTATATCAAGTTGATTAGTATCCCAACATGGATATTTAAGATTGTAAATGATGTGTGAAAAGATGTTACAAATAATAACCTTTTCCATGAAAGTCATAGTAAAAAGTCTATATATAATCTTTTGTGTGGAGAGAAAATATGATATTACATGTATTATTCTTACTGATTTGTGATAAGCTAGCCTGAATGCGTATGCTATTATCAAACAGATTAACTGGCACGGGCGTCATAAAATTGAGTAATTTAACTTAGAAAAAAGAAAACTTAAGTTGGTTGTTTTTGTGATTTTGTCCATCATATCTGATCGGATGTGGCTGAAAGTTCTACTATTGTGGTGAGTGGTCACCATGGGAAACTTCACATTGAGGACTTTTTCTGTATAACCAGTTTATATCAAGATGGACTTTCTCAACTAAAATTTAAGAACATGAAATTTATGGAAAGAAGATAGAAAATTTTCTTTGATGAGTATAAATCATAATAAATTTTCATTTGTAGACGAATAAAGTACATTAATATTGCTACAAGCTCAAGCCAGATTACGGAAGATAACACTATGTTGACAAAAAATATGGACATGAACTGAACTGTCATCTAAAGAAAATTTCATAGACAGTGGCTAATTCACGTGAGAATCAAAGGACATCGCAAACCATTAAATAATAAAATTGTAATAATTTCATAATTCCAATAATTTTAGCAAATACGAATCTAAGAGAAGTATCATTAAAGTAGGATTTCACTTATTAATAAAAAAAATTAATTATTTATTTAAGATTATTTTTAGAAAATTAAGCAAGTAAGATTATAATAAAAAATAATAATTAAGATAAATTCTAACAATTACAATTAAAAGGGAGCTTCGTTTATTAAAAAAGGTTATAATTCATTGTTGTTCTACAAAAAATTATATAATTAGCATATGTATTGTTGGTGTTTTGTAAAAAATATAGCCTATGTATTCTATATTGTACCTTTTATTAGTTGGTGTTTTATCCCTGTATTTGTTGGTGTTTTTTTATAATAATCTTTTTTTTTGTTAAAAAAATTACAAATTAAAAATTATAATTATAATAGATTTTTTTTAAAAACAATATAGAATTTTAGGGAAAATAGGATTCCATTATAAAAGTTACAAATAAAAGAATTACAATTATAATAAAATTAGTATATTTATTTTTATTTTCAAAAAATAACATAAAATCCATGAACAAATAGGATAATAGGGGTGAAATAAAATATGGTGCAAACCAAATTTGTTACAAAATAGTACCATTAAAAAGGGATTTTGCTTATTAATAATTGTTATGTTATAGATAATTGAATTAATTTTGGGAAATGTTATTTCATAACTATTTTTTTTATTTTTAGAACAATATTTGTAACATATACTCCTGTATTTACAAAGTGTCATGCATTTACAAAGTGTTGCATATTATGATATAATATGTTATAAATAGTTTGGAAATAAAAAAACGATCCAGAAAATAACATTTTCTTTAATTTTGAAACCATATAAAATATTTTTTGATATTTTAAAAAAATTATTTTCGCCCGCGCGAAGCGCTGGTTTTCAACTAGTTTTCTCATAAATGAGATGGTCTCCTTGTACATACATATGAATCCCACTAATGAAATCATGCCATGTTTCACTGCCAAACATTTTTGTGATCCATTTTGAAGTATGCAGCAATACTCATTTTTTTAATGGAAGGAAAATAAATTACAAACCACAAATACATAATAAAATATAATAGTTAATGTTTGATAGTATGTTAAAAGATAGTGTTTTGCTTATATGTTGAAAATAGATAATATAAATTGTTAACTATAATTAACTTAAAAACCTGTATATTGCATAAACTTTTTTAAAATGATTTTTTCTTTAATTTGAATTGAATTTTTTAAGATATGAATTTTTTTTAATTTTTGTATGATATGATTTAATAATAATTATATAAACGTTGTCCATGATACTTCTAGAAAAAGATAGATTTTAGTTAGAAAGCACGAAAGAGATAATATGTTTGGCGGAAAAAATTAATTGGTTAATATTAATAAGTGTATATTATTATTTTATTTTATTAAACAAAACCGCCCGTGATATAATTGAAAATTAAAAATTTTAATTAAAAAAAATAGAAAAAATAACGTATTTTAATGAAAAGGATAATTAATTAGTTAATATTAATTATAATATAAAAATTTTATTATATAAAGTAGAACTACCCATAGTGTTTTTAGAAAAATAGAATTTTAGTTAGATAAAACATCAATAATATTATCTTTGTTTGAAAAAAAATTTATTAGTTATAAAATAATAGAACCGTTGTGATTTTAGAAAAAGAAAAATTTAGTTAGATAAAATATAAAAATATTGTGTTTTTTCTGAAAAGGATAATTGATTAATTATTAAATAAAATATGTTTAACCTGAAAAAATGAAATTGATTAATTATATGAAAGAATTTTATTTGTAATAAAATAAGGATACGTAAGTAAAAACAAGGAGTACCAATCGACCAAACTTTTAATGTTTCATTTTTAATAATACTAGTTTATAGTCCGTGCAAAAGCACAGGTTACTTTTAATCTTTTATAATTTGCTTATAGTATAATATAATATTATAAATATTAATTTTAATATTTTATTGGGAGGATACGAACCTGGTATCTTTGTATATAATAATTTTTAGTATTAAATATAAATTAATATGTTGTTCACTGGAATCGAACCTTAAACCTTTGTATATAGTAACTTTTAGTATTATTTTATCCAACGGTCAAGATTTATTGAGTTGAAGATCTAACGGTTGTAAATGAGGGATAACCAAAACAAAAAATGAGGGGATAACCAAACTACAAATTTTATCCCATTTCGCTTATTATAGTATAGTATAGAAGTATAGATACTCCCTCCCCTTGATTCTTAACATTTGAAAAAGGGTATTGGCTTGCATTTTAAGATGTATTTTAAAGATAGTTCCATAACTTATTTTTAACATTTTCTTTCTTTGTATAAAAAATTTAATGTTTAAATTTTTATACAGAACAAGAAAATTTTAAAAATAAATTATAGAACTATCCTTAAAATGCATCTTAAAATGTGTGCCAAAAAGTAAAAAAAATGGTGTTAAGAATTGGTTGAGATAGAGGAAGTACTAGCTAATAACCCGTGTGATGCACGGGTTTCTTTTGATATATTATAAATTTTATTTATACTATCATTATGTTTTTATATAATAGTTATTTTTAAAATTATTTTAATATTAAAAATATAATTTAATATAAATTTAATTAATGATATGCATGATTTAAAATTTATATTATAAAATTTTAAGTTAAATATGTCGTTGACGGAATTCGAACCTTGAATCTTTAGTAAAGTAATTTAATCATAAAATATACCTTTTAATTACATCTAACGTTCTTATTAATTACTAAAAATCTAACAGTAATAAGGTGTAATATTTTTGGGTGTACATTAATGAATGCAAAATTATGTTATAAATTAAAAAATAATGTATTTAATTAAAAAATAAACATTTATAATTGGAAGATATGGTATAATTGATGTTTTTAGGTGTTTATAAAAGGTAATATCAATTAAAAGTAAACATGAAAAAGGTAATAGAGTAAATAACATTAATTATATTATTCCAGTATTTATTTTATTAATTAGGATAACCAAATCGAAAACCAAACCTACAAAATTTCAATATTTCGGTTTTAATATAATAGTATAGATTATAGATAGATATGTTTTTGACGGAAATTGAATCTTCAACTTTTGGGAGTAGTTTTTTTTTTTAGGGTAACTTTTGGGAGTAGTTTATAAGGTAATTTACATGTGTAATTAATAATATGTTGTTGACGAGATTCAAATCTTATATTTATGTGAATATTTTAAAAATATGCGATTTTTTTTTACGAAAAAAATAGCAGTTTTCATTAAATAGAATAGAACACAACCAAGACAAACTCCAACTGTCAATACAACCAGGTTGCAAAACAAATAACAAACTAAAAACAATTAGCTGATTTTATTACTGATAGTTTAACACATAGAATTTAAAAATTCTTGAAGATAAAAACGAAATCGAAGACATCCCAAACGATCCATACAAACGATTTATATTGAAAACATCCCTGAAAACACCAGTATCACAATTGATCTTATCCCATAAAAACCATTATTAACCCAGCATTCAGAAATCCCAATTGCATAAAATGAGGTTGGAGGAGTGAAATCCCAATTATTTACATGTCGATTCCAACTATAGATATGCCGAAAGTGAAAATCTCCAAAAAATTAACAATTTTTGATTGTAAAAAAGGAATATTTTTAAGGTATTATTATTTATATGTTTCAAAATCTATTTACTATTATTCAAATGTATCAGATTTAGTGTACAACCAATAAACAATCAAAATATCTTATGTATTGTTAATATATTATAGTATAAATAAATAGATAGATAAGTTTTTTTGTTTTTGGAAAAAGAAAGAGTGAATATGCCTAATGAATTATTGTTCCATATCTATACTATTATATTAAAGCCGAAACATTGAAAGTTTTGGTTTTCGGTTTGGTTATCCCATTTATTTTGGTTTTCACAGATAATTAAATTATAAAAATAACTTAAAAAGCTAATTACTAAGGTTAACGTAATTATATTCAGATTAAAATTCTTTTATCCATATTGAGCTTCTACTTGGACTCTTTTTTCACCTCCAACAACTCAATTACCCATTTTTTCTAAAGATTTTACTTCTAATTGAAACACTTTACCATTTAATTTAAAACTAATATTACAATAATTAATATATATCCAAAATATCACACCATATCTTTCCGTAATTATTTTAGTAGTAATTTTTGTAATTAAAACAAGTTACTTTTTAATTTAAAATTAATCTTGCGATAACTAATATACACCCAAAAATATCTCACCATATATTCAAATCATTATTTTTAGTAATAAATAAGAATAGTTAGATCTAATAATAAGATATATTATATGATTAATTTACTAAAAATTCGAAGTTAGAACCCGTCAACGACATTTTTAATTTAGAATTTTACAAAATAAATTTCAAACCATGCATATCATATCATTATATAAATTTATATTAAATTAAAATTAAAAAATTATTAAAAATAAGGATTATATAAAAACATAATTATAATGTTAAATAAATTTTATAACCTATCAAAAGAAATCCTAAGTTTTGGTTTTCGGTTTGGTTATCCTAATTATTAAAATAAATAATTAAATTACAAAAACAACTCAAAAAGTTAATTACTAATGTTAAGCTAATTACTAATGTTAACGTAATTATATTCTGATTAAAATTCCTTCATCCACTTCTACTTGGACTCTTTTTTCTTTTCCAACAAATCAATTATTCATTTTTTCTAAAGATTTTACTTCTAATTAAAACACTTTACCATTTAATTTAAAACTAATATTACAATAATTAATATATATCCAAAATATCACACCATATCTTTCCGTAATTATTTTTAGTAGTAATTTTTGTAATTAAAACATGGGGTATTTTTTAATTTAAAATTAATCTTGCGATCACTAATATACACCCAAAAATATCTCACCATATATACAAATCATTATTTTTATTAATAAATAACAATCGTTAGATCTAATAATAAGATATATTATATGATTAAATTAATTTACTAAAAATACAAAGTTCGAACCCGTCAACGACATTTTTAATTTAGAATTTTACAAAATAAAATTTAAACCATGCATTTCATTATATAAATTTATATTAAATTAAAATTAAAAAATTATTAAAAATAAGGATTATATAAAAACATAAGTATAATGTTAAATAAATTTTATAACCTATCAAAAGAAACCCGTGCTTCGCAATGGTTTTCGGTTTGGTTATCCTAAGTTTTGGCTTTCGGTTTGGTTATCCTAATTATTAAAATAAATAATTAAATTACAAAAACAACTCAAAAAACTAATTACTAATGTTAACGTAATTATATTCTGATTAAAATTCCTTCATCCACTTCTACTTGGACTCTTTTTTCTGCTCCAACAACTCAATTATTCATTTTTTCTAAAGATTTTACTTCTAATTAAAACACTTTACCATTTAATTTAAAACTAACATTACAATAATTAATATATATCCAAAATATCACACCATATCTTTCTGTAATTATTTTTAGTAGTAATTTTCGTAATTAAAACATGGAGTACTTTTTAATTTAAAATTAATCTTGCGATCACTAATATACACCCAAAAATATCTCACCATATATACAAATCATTATTTTTATTAATAAATAACAATCGTTAGATCTAATAAAAAGATATATTATATGATTAAATTAATTTACTAAAAAATTAAAAAGTTCGAACCCGTCAACGACATTTTTAATTTAGAATTTTACAAAAATAAAATTTAAACCATGCATTTCATTATATAAATTTATATTAAATTAAAATTAAAAAATTATTAAAAATAAAGATTATATAAAAACATAATTATAATGTTAAATAAATTTTATAACCTATCAAAAGAAACCCGTGCTTCGCACGGGAATAATAAGCGAAAGGGGGTATAATTTGTAGTTGGTTACCCTTATTTTTGGTTATCCCCTTATTTTTGGTTATCCTCATTCACAACCGTTAGATCTTCAATTCAAATATATCATGACCGTTAGATACAACAATACTAAAAGTTGAAGGTCTAAGGTTCGAATCTCGCCAACAACATTTTAATATAAAATTAATACTAGATTATGTTATATAGAAAGGTTGAAGGTTCGATTCCCACCAACAGTATATTAATTTAGATTTAATACTAAACTAAAAATAATGTTTAAAATATTATATATACTAAACTATAACAATTTTTTTAAAAAAAAATAATAACCCGTAAGCTAGTATAGTTTTAAAACTCTTTGACTTATTTTACTTTTATATACTAAATTGTAAGGTATATAAGTATACCTAGTAAAAAAAAAAAAAGTATCTTTCATTTTTTTGGTGAGGTAAGTAACTTACATTTAGTTACAAATACATAATTTGCAAAAAATAGACATATTCTCATTTATTATCATCAATACTTTTAAATTAAAAACTCAGTGAGTGGGGTTCACAACTTCGCATGGATACTCATTTTTAATCCCAAATAGACTCCTACTCCTACCAGCTTCTTCTACCCCCTAGGGTTTCCCACCCCTTTTCCCCAAAACCCCATCTTTCTTTCTTCACACACACAGCAGAGAGAGAGAGAGAGAGAGAGAGAGCGCAATTGAGAGAGAGAGATATCTTCATCTGGGGTTTCTCACAATCTCAATCTGCATAATAAAGTTTCAATCTTTAGCATTTGTAAGTCTCTCTTATCTCTCCTTTTGCTCTTGTTCATTTCATCACATGAATATCTAAGTTAAAGAACTAAACTTTACTTAAACCACTCTTTAAAGTTTCAATCTTTGTACTTTCTTGAATTCAAGTATTGTAATTTGAGGGCTTTGTGTTAGAGATTATATAGTTTTATTTACATGGGGAAGTCTGGAGGTAAAAAGAAGAAGGGTGGTGTTAACCAAAACCAGAACAAAGTTTTAGCAGATAATAATAAGTCTTTGCCTGTTTCGAATAATGGGGTGGATTCGGATTCTCCGATTTTCTTGAAAAGGGCTCATGAGCTTAAAGAAGAAGGGAATAAGAAATTTCAAGCTAAAGAGTATGTTAGTGCTCTTGAACAGTATGATAATGCTCTTAAACTTATTCCGAAGACTCACCCGGACCGAGCTGTTTTTCATAGTAATAGAGCTGCTTGTTTGATGCAAATGAAGCCGATAGATTATGAAACTGTGATTGCTGAGTGTTCTATGGCACTTCAAGTTCAGCCTCAGTTTGTTCGGGCTCTTCTAAGAAGGGCTCGTGCGTATGAGGCGATAGGAAAGTATGAAATGGCTATGCAGGATGTTCAAGAACTGTTGGGTGCTGATCCGAATCATGGTGATGGTTTGGATATTTCTCGTAGGTTGAAGACTGCACTTGGGACTCGGCATGAGGCTCAACAGGACCTTCAGAGCCGCCCATCACCGGCAGCTCTTGGTGCTTCTGCTGTCCGAGGTGCTCCTGTTGCGGGTCTTGGTCCGTGTTTGCCAGCTCGGCCAGTGCCAAAGAAGCAAGCTGCATCAGCAGCTGGTTCTGTTGTATCGACTAATAAGCCTGATAAGTCATCTTCAGTGCAACCAGCTGAAAATGGGCATAAGAGTGGTCATGATGTTAAGTTCCAAGTCCCAAAACTTGTTCCTAAGCCTTCAAATGGATCTTCTGAGTCCAATGTCAATCTGGTTAATGACAACCAAAAAGAACGGACATCGTTTTCATCAGTGTCACTGCCGAATAATAGGCATTCTAAAGTTACAATACAGTGGAGACCATTGAAACTTATTTATGGTCATGACATAAGGCTTGCAGAGATGCCAGTAAGTTGTAGCTTCAAAGAATTGAGGGAACTTGTGGGAAAGCGCTTCCCCTCAGCCAAATCGGTTTTAATCAAGTACAAGGATCATGATGGAGACTTGGTCACCATAACATGTTCAGGTGAGCTTAGATTGGCAGAAGTGTTTGTTGACAGCTTGATGGCTAAAGAACCTGATACAGATAAAAGTGACTCCTTTGGACTGTTGAGGTTGCATATTGTTGAGGTTAGTCCAGAACAAGAGCCACTTATACTGGAAGAGGAAGAGGAGGAGAAACAAATTGAAAATGGAGGGATTAAGGGGGAAGATGAGAGTGGGTCTTCACTGAGTGATTCAGTTGTTGAAACTGTGGAAACAGAGACCGATGGCAAAACAGAAAAGGCAACTTTGGAGGAGAAACCATCAGCACCTCAGGATGCGGAGGGCAAGGAAGTGGAGATGGATGATTGGCTGTTTGAGTTTGCTCAGTTGTTCCGGACCCATGTTGGTATTGACCCTGATGCTCATATTGACCTGCATGAGCTTGGAATGGAGCTATGTTCTGAGGCCCTGGAGGAAACAGTTACAAGTGAAGAGGCTCAAAGTCTTTTTGACAAGGCTGCTATAAAATTCCAAGAGGTGGCTGCTTTAGCTTACTTCAACTGGGGAAATGTTCATATGTGTGCTGCAAGGAAGAAGATACCTATTGATGATTCTGCTGCAAAGGATTTGGTTGCAACCCAGCTTCAAACTGCTTACGATTGGGTGAAGGAGAAATACTCTTTAGCTAGACAGAAGTATGAAGAGGCTCTTTCGATTAAACCAGACTTTTATGAGGGACTGTTGGCACTTGGGCAGCAGCAATTTGAAATGGCAAAACTTCACTGGTCATATGTTCTTGCTAAGAAAGAAGATCTCTCTAACTGGGATCCGACAGAAACAATAGATCTTTTTGATAGTGCACAGCAAAAAATGCAAGCTGCCACCGAGATGTGGGAGAAGCTGGAGGAACAAAGAGCCAAGGACCTGAAGGATCCTAGTTCAAGCAAGGTGGAAGAATTGTTGAGAAGAAAGAAAAAACAGGCGGGTGGTAATGAAGGCGAGTCTAGTCAAAGGGAAATTTCACCTGACGAAGCAGCAGAACAAGCAGCTGTCATGCGATCACAGATACATCTATTTTGGGGTAACATGCTTTTCGAGAGATCCCAGGTTGAATGCAAATTGGGGATGCCAGGTTGGGACAAGAATTTGGATACTGCTGTTGAGCGGTTCAAACTTGCTGGAGCTTCTGAAGCTGATATTTCAACCGTGCTGAAAAATCACTGCTCAAAAGCGGATGCTGTGGAAGGTAGTGAGAAGAAAGAGATTGAAACTTCTAGTGCAAAAGCTGGAAATGATAATCATGCTACTTAAATTTCAGTTTAGTACTTTATGACACCCCAGGTAGGCTTCAACCAGTCTCTATATTTTTCTTCATCATGATCTCAACTGGGAGCAAATGCGAGTCTTCTATTCTGCTTGCTTCCAAGTTGAAAAAGAACTGCAAAGGTTACCAAACTTTCACTATCATGCTTCAGTCAACAAACATATTGTTTTGGGTCCTTTACTTGACCCCATTATTTAACGCCTATTTTGAAACTATTGAAGAGTGTTCTGCCTTATAAAGTTTGCTTAGCTTTTGTTGCATCTAATACTATCTGTGTTGATGACTTGCCAGTTTGGAATATTACTGGCATATTCAATAGCACTCTCCATATATCTTGTTTTATTGTACTTATATTTTTTTTGTCATGAGATAAATTTTTATTCCCAGATCAAATGAGAATCCTTACTGAATACCAAACTTGTATTTTCAGTGTTCTTAGAAATTTAAGTGTCATTATATCTGTCAACTGAACTGTAGAAGTACAAATAATTAGTTTGCCAGTTACTTGCACAGACCATCTTGATTTTTAGATAGATAAAGGAAACTGTTGTCATAATAATTTGTGGTTGGGATTTTTATTGATGCGAACTCACTTATGTTCATTGCTATCTACGCATGCAGTATCATAACAATAAGAGGTAAGCTGGGTAAAAATCTGTTTTTGGTAATAGTTCTCTAGTAGTTGTGTCGTGAAAATATGCGGGGTTGTGATAATATAGGAGTATACACCACAGCTGGAGTGAAATAGCTGGATTATTGATCTTGGCCACAATTCCACAAATCCTTAGTTGTGCTACTGTTTGTGTCCTTACAAAATTGATCTGTTAATATTAGGGGGAGCCTTTGGGGCCATGCAATTACTTAAGATGAAAGGATGCGGGTGGTGCGAATGTGTAATGCGATTATGCGGATTTGCTGTGACTGGAGAGAAATATAAGATAAAAAACGTAGTAATCCATTGCCTGTCTTCCTGAGGCAAACTATCAACACATTGTCTGTAGCAGGCACAAGTAGTCGCAGAGAATGGAAAATAAATTCAAGAAAACATTAAAAAAATGACATAGCCTTTGTTTACACTAAGAACATAACAGTTTTTGCCACCCCCTCGAACCCCTTATTCCCTTAACCGAGATTTGGGAACTCGCCACCTGACGTATCCCGTACGCACCCAATATTATATTTGTTGGTAATTGGTATCTGGATATTTACCTCTGATAAAAGATGACTCTACTTCACAGATTTAGAATTGCGGTTTATAGTGGGAAACCAACATGAATTATTTCTTAAAAATTCTTACAGCAAGTTAGTAACAATTGCTAATGAAGCAAAGCAGTAGAAGCAAGGCTAGTACCCACAGTCCTACACCTCTGTAAATCTGGCATCTTCAGAAAATGAAGAGTCTCCAGATCTTGTAAGTTATTGTTCATTATGTCGGAGTTACTTGCATGAAAAGTTCACCAAGTGAGGGCTTCGAGAACTGGAGCTGCTCAATGTAGTTGAGACTGCACATTAACCAGTTCTCCTATTTATATTGAATCCCCATCTCTGCAAGTTAGTAAAAAGAGCCATGTACTCATAAGCAGCTTAGTGTTGACCTCAACCATTGATGGCTTGGAAAGGCATTCACTAAAGAAGACAACATATACAACTTCATCGTCAAGATTTTTCTTCTTTTCTTTTCTGGATAACTTACTGGAGGTTTAAAGACACTTTTTCATGATGAGTTTATGCTCATAGTTAACCTCGTGGCCCTCCCCTAACACAGAATCACTCTCCCAGAGTTTACCGGATCATTGCTTGCCTATGCAACTTGAGCTTCAATCTGCGTGACCTTGTGAGAATCTATCCCAGAATTCTCCACCATATCCTCTTTTCGAACCCTCATGTCCAGTGTCAACAATATCTTCATGCGTGCTTTTATGTGTATAGTAATAATCACTCTGGTTCAGTCACAGACATGTTCTACAGAGAATTCGGTAATACTTTGTTACAGTTCTGGCCATCACAGAAGGAAATCTTATACAAATTCGAAATATACATTATACAACTTGAACATTCTTCCTTTATCCACTGAAAAACCCAGATTGTCATTTCAGAAATAAATATGTGATATGTAGAGGAAATGATATTTGAGGATGACAAGGCTACCTTCAGATAAGTGAGTCCTTTTCTAATATTTAAATTCAATGGTTCCGTAGAAACTACATAACAAACCTGCAATTGCTCCAGTCCGCAATCATAAGAAAACCAGCGACTGGAAGAAATCACACATAGTTCTAAAGATAAATGCTACATGAACAAAAGGTTCTTTAGAGAACACAGACTTTTTATAATTTACTTATAAAAATAAACTAGCTTATAACCGTGCATCGTTTGATATGTTATAAATTTTAATTTTGTGCTACAATTATGTTTTATGTAATCATTATTTTTAGTAGTTATTTTAATTTTAGTTCAGTATAATTTAATATAAATTTAATTAATGACTTGCATGGTTTAAAACTTATATTATAGATTTTTTTTTTTGTCAGGAAATGAATATGTTTCATAAATGAATTGTAATGCAATACAATGTTCTATATAAGGAGTTTCTTTCGATCAAGAAAGTTTATCATCTAACCGAAGGGCACGCATGTTGTCCCCGGACGTTTATACAATAACACCTTCAAGTCAGAAAGGATGAACCCCACAAAGAAGGACCTCATTAAAACCCCACAAGAGCAAAATCCAATGGGAAAAAAACTCGAGGGGGAAAAAGAGTGTCCTCAAAATACATAAATCATCTATATACAAAGAGGTTGATAAAACTATAACTTCTTATTGCTTTTATGAATCCCCTTTGCCATCAAGTATTTCCAAAGACTGTCCTTCTCTTTACTCTAAACCTTGACTGCTTCATAACTTTGTTGCTTTTAAACTGCAAGTCACCAAAACCGTCAACAAAAGAGTAAGTCAATGAATAACTAAAAGGACATAAAATTAAATTAATTAAAACTTCTTAGAAATTCGACAAGATAGATGCTCTCTTCTAATCAAAGGGGATCCCTTTGGTTAGACATCTAAATTAATGATCTTTAATTTTTAAAATATAAAAATTGTTTTTTAAACAAATTGATGGAAACATAGAATGGAATGGGTGAACCCTGATTCTTTGATGGAAAACATCTTAACCAGCAAATTTAGTCATATACTTTATGCAAGCAAAACAAACAGCTTCCAATGTTTGGAGACATTCTCCAATTCCCAGAAGACCATGAGAACACAGAAAGAAAATTCATCTACTCCCTTCTATTTATATTATAGAATTTTTAATTATATATGTTGTTAAGGGAATTCGAATCTTGGATCTTTAGTGGAGTAACTTAATATCTTAATATATAGTATATCTATTAGATATAACGGTTCTTATTTATTTATTAGATATAGGATTATACTTATGTTTTCTTATTATAAACAATGTATACTGATTTCTAATACTCCCTCAGTCCCTAATTATTTGTCCAGTTTGACTTTTAAGTAGTCAAATTGACCAAATTTTGACCGAAGATTAAAAACTATCCTTCTATTATTTTAAAAAACGGAAAAGTATATATTAAAATAGATTAGATATACTTTACAATGATATAAATTTTTTTATTTTTTTCAAATATATAATATATGTAAATTTCAGTCAAAATTTGGTCAATTTGACCACTGAAAAGTCAAACTGGACAACTAATTAGGGACGGGGAGTATATTTTATTAATAACTGAAAGATATAGTGTAATATTTTTGGATATATATTAATGGTTGAAAGGTATGGTACAATATTTTTGGATATATATATATATATATATATATATATATATATATATATGAGTCTCCTTCTAGAGAGAATTTGTTATATAGAGAATTGGAGAGAACCATATATTTTTCTGATTCTACAACAGAACCAGTTTTTTTTTAATTTTTTTCCCAAAAATATTTTTTCAAAAAAAATAAATAAATTTTGACATTGACGTGACGTGGCACTGCCACGTCAACTGCCATATCATCACTGCTAACGTGGCAGTGTCACGTCATCAGTGACATCATCATTGATGATGTGACATTGCCACGTCAGCAGTGATGACGTGGCGGCTGACGTTAGTGGTGCCACGTCAGCATTGGTTCTGTTACAGAATCAATTTTTTTTTATAGAACAAAAAAAAATTGGTCTTTTTTTTATAGAACCAAAAATTAAAACTTGATTCTACTATAGAATCATATAAAATTAGTAGTTCTCTCATATTCTCTATATAAGGAGGTCCTCTCTAGAATAATGGCCTATATATATATATATATATATATATATATATATATATATATATATATATATATATATATATATATATTAATGCTTGTAAAAAGGTAATGTGTATTAATTAGATAGAAGGTAACATGTTTTAATTAGACAGAAATATTAATGATTAAAAGATATGGTATGATTTTTGTATTTAGTTGTATATATTAATGATTGCAAGATTAGTTTTAAAGTAAAAGATAACGTGTTTTAATTAGATAGAAGTCAACATGTTTTAATTAGATAAAAATATTAATGATTAAAAGATATGGTACGCTTTATGTTTTTAGTTGTTTATAAAGGGTAATATTTTAAATTAAAAGTTAACGTGAAAAAGCCTATCAATTTATTACCATTAATTATATTATGTTATTATTTATTTTAATAAATAGGATAACCAAACCGAAAATCAAAAATTTTAAAACTTTCAATGTTTCGGCTTTAATATAATAGTATAGATTAAAAATGTAACGACCATTATTCATTTATTGTCGTTGAACCAAAATACAAATAATTACACTTATGTTCCTCGTTATAAATGTACTAGGATTCTAAATATATTTTATTATTGATTAGAATTGGGTATATATTATTGATTGCAAGATTATATTTCAAATTAAAAGGTAATATGTTTTAATTATAAAAAAAATATTAATGATGGAAAATATGATATAACTGATGTTTTTAGAGTGTTTTAATTAGAAAAGACAATCGGATAATTAACATTATTTATATTATTTTATTATTTATAAATTAAGATAAAAGACAGAAAATCATAGAAAATCATAACTTTATATTTTAGTTGAAAGAGATAATTAGTTAGTTATTAGTAAGTACAATATAATTATTTTATTTTATTAAATAGAAATGTTCGTTGTGTTTTTAGGAAAATAAAATTTTTAGTTAGATAAAATATAAAAAATATTGTGCTTTACCTGAAAAAGAAAATTGATGAGTTATTAAAAAAATAAAAAAAATAATATGATTTATTTGAAAAATGGAATTAATTAGTTATTAGGAAGGATTTTATCTGAAAGTAAGTAAGTGTAATCTAAACTATCTATACTATTATATAAAAGCCGAAACATTAAAAATTTAGTCGGTCGGTCGGTACGGTACATGTTGATTTTACTTATTTACCGAAACATTAAAAGTTTGGTCGGTCGATCGGTACGGTACTTGTTGATTTTACTTATTTACCCTTACTCAATTAGAGATAAAATCCATCATACTAACTAATCAATTTCCTTTTTCAGGTTAAACATATTATCTTTTCTATTTTTCAATAAATAAATAATTTCCTTTTTCATGTTAAACATATTACCTTTTCTATTTTTTCAATGACTTAATAATTTCCTAAAAATACAATATCTTTACATTTTTATCTAACTAAAAATTATTCTTTTTTTAAAAACACTACGAACAGTTTTGTTTAATAAAATAACATAATTATATTATAATTACTACTAACAAAAATTACCCTTTTCAGCCAAAACGTTACATTTTCTATTTTCTCTTACTAAAACATCTCCTTTCCCAATTATATCACGGGCATTTCTATTTAATAAAAATAAAATAATAATATTATAATACTAATAATTAACTGATTACCTTTTCAGCTGAAACGTATCATCTTTTCTATTTTTTCTAATTAAATTCCATATTTTTCTAGAAATATCACGGGCAACATTAATTTCTCATTTTTTAAAAAGTATGAGTAATTTTATTTAGTAAAATAACATAATTTAATTATAATTACTATAAAGTAATCAATTACCTTTTTCACATAAATCATGTCATCTTTTAATTTTCACGTTACCTTTCTATTTTCTCTAACTAAAATCTCTCTTTTTAAAATTATATCACTGGTGGTTCTATTTAATACAGTAAACTAATAATATTATAATATTAATAATTAACCGATTACCTTTTTCAGCTAAAACGTGTCATCTTTTCTATATTTTCTAACTAAAATCCCTCTTTTAATAGAAATATCACGGACAATATTAATTTCTCCTTTTCTAAAAATATTACGAGCAATTGTATTTAGTAAAATAACGTAATTAAATTATAATTACTATAAACTAATCAATTACCTTTTTCACCTAAAACATGTTACCTTTCGAAAGAATGCCCAAAATGCCTCTTTTTTACTACCCTCCTTACCAAAATACCCAAATTGAAAAACACTGCCCTATCTACCCATGGGATACGCGGTTGGAGAAGGCGTATCCCATGTCCCCCGTGTCTCTCTTCCTCTTCGCAATCTCTCTTTTTTTTTCCTCTCTTTCCGGCGAAAAATTGAACCATTCGTGCTGTATTTTCGGCAACCAAACTGGGTTAATCAATGGTATATGATTGTAGACCGTGATGAGACGAATCTAATGAACTATAAAACATCACCGGAAGCTTAACAGAACTGGATGAACGGTGTAGTAGTGAGTTCGTCGGAAAATCGGGGGTTAGGTTTCGAATTGGGGGTTTACAATCCGACATTAGAAACGATAAACGAACGACATAGGGTTGTAGAGAATGAAAAGCCGATTCCATTGATGTATAGAACATAACCGGAAAGTAACTGATGTTGTTGGTCGAGCTTCGCCGGAAAGTCGACGAAAATCGCTGAAAAAATCGCCAGAGCTCGTGTTTATGAGAAAACTGATAAGAGTGATGATGACGTCATTACGCATGTCCGTAATGCGTATCAGCGGATGCGCCGAACAGACATGCGTATCTCCAGTACATGCGGCTTTTCTGTGGGCGTATCCGGATAATTACTCCTCTTGTGTGAGCGTGTCCGAGTAATTACTCCTCCTGTGTGGGCATATCCAACGATACTCCTCTGTCATGGGCGTATCTTGTGGGCATTTTGGGCGGTACTTATCAAATCTGGGCATTTTGGTGAGAGAAAGTTAAAATTTGGGTATATTGAGCACTCACCCATCCTCTCTTTTTCTATTCATATCACAGGTGTTCTATTAAATAAAATAAAATAATAATTTTATGATTACTAATAATTAATCGATTACCTTTTTCTACTAAAACCTATCATCTTTTTTATATTTTCTAAACTAAAATCACTCATTTTTTTAAAAATATCACGAATAACATTTATATAATTATTATCAAATCATCTCATATAAAAATTTAAGCCTCCAAAATTCATGTTTTAAAAAAGTAATTTAAACTAATGAAAAAAATTCATACAATATTTAAAAAAATCCGCGCATTAAAAGTTTGGTTGTTTGGTCGGTTGGTCGATACGGTACCGATTGAGTAAAATATATGTAAAATATATGTAAAATATGGTGGTTTCAATTATAAATATTTTTAGGTATGAGGAAGGTTCTTTTAAGGAAAAAATTACAAAAATAATCATTTTTTTTGATAAAAATAACAAAAATAATCATTCTAAAAAAAGTGACCAATTTTAGCCTTTTGGATACGAGAAAATGCCCAAACTACACCATTTCTGTAAGAAAGCTGTCCAAAATGCCCATTTACGGGAGAAGTCGCCCTTTTTGCCCACGTAGTACGCATGCTTGGCATGCGTACGTAGAGATACGCATTATGACAATGCGCATCTGGGATTACGCATTTCCCATATGCGTAATGACGTCAGCACACGTCATTTCTTCTTCAACACTTCCGGAGCTCAGGCGACCAAAATGTCGCCTCCAAATCGCCTCTCCCCGTCCATCAGATTCAGGCCACCTCCACAAAAACTAAGCACATCAAAATGATGCCCAGGCATGGCTCTACATATTTCCATGTTCAGTTGATGTGTTCTGGCCCCGCAGGGGCGTGTACCAACGATCTGAAAACGAAATCGGAAAAAAAGCTCGATTTGGGGCTTTCGATCCGGCGAATCAAAATGGAAAATTGATGGTATAGGCGTGTAGAGTACAAAGAGACGATCATTTTGATATATTCCATGGTATTCAAATATGTCTGGAAAACACTCAACGAAGCGATCGAATATTTGACCGGAAAACGCCTCCAGCGTCGCTCGAGAGAGACACTGAACAGTGTCTAATACGCATGTTCAAAATGCGTATCAGTCCCCACGCATAATGAACATGCGTATTGCGAGCACTGTTCACATGTTCGTAACAGCTCAATTAACAAAGACCACGCAGTAAAAACATGCGTGTAAGCCCTCCACGCATTTCTGACATGCGTATTCCCTATACGCCAGCTCAGAATGCGTGGCTCGTGGGTAAAAAGGGCGGACGATTCTGAATATAGGTATTTTGGGCAGATGGGAAAAAAATATGGGCATTCTGGTATCTCACCCTTTGGATACTCCACTGGCAAATGAGTATCCCAATTTGTATAAGATACTCCACTAGTAGTTGGGTATCACAAATGCTGTATAAAGAATACTCCACTAACAAATGGGTATCCCATATACAGGATACTCCATTGACAGTTGGGTATCTTATATAAAAGTGGATACTCCACTGATAATTGGGTATCCCTGGATTAAAATTGGCCAAAATTTTGAAAATGATTATTTTTGTGTATTTTGTATAAAAAAGGGGTTAAAATTGGCCAAAAACCCTCTTTTGAGCAAAGTATTTAAACACGGGTGATGGCCCAAAATATTCATATGGGAGCCATGCTGGCCCTTTTTACTGACTGAAAACGCTACACCGTCTACCGTGATATAAGGGGTGTTGCGGAACACCGTGTTCCGTATCATGGGGTGTTGCGGAACACCGTGTTCCGTATCATGAGGTGTTGCGGAACACCATGTTCCGTATCATGCACGGATACGGAACACCGTGTTCCGTATCATGCATAACACGGAAGATGGTGTTCCGTATCATGCATAATACGGAACACGGTGTTCCGTATTATGCTAACACGGAGGACGATTCTCCGTATCCCGTCGGTATTTCGGGCCATTTTTTTCAAAATCAGTATTTTGAGCAAAAACTTGTGAAAAATAGGCATTTTGGTAATTCTCTCTTTAAACATTATATTTTTTAAAAACAAATATTAGGAAATTGCAAGGGAAGTGTCGTAACAACTAGTGAATTGGGGAAAATTGGACAAGTACTGGGTACCAACGTAAACAGAGAAATACATATACAGGGGGAACAAGAAAGAGAAGGGAAGGCAAGTCCCTTCTGATTTTCTAGAACTATTTATCTCTGTTGTCCCTTTTATGCTATTGATCTTAAAATTTTTAAATCTTTCCTTGCATGATTGCTTTGTGCTCTTCTTTTTCTCTGTGAATAATTCTTACGGCGCAAATTGGAAAGCTCTAATTGATGGCAAGGAGCTTTTTCTTAGTAATTAAATTGTGTTCATTATATGTTTGAATTCTGTCACATGAGTTGATTTCTATGATAAACGAGAGATGGTAAAACCCCCAATCCTAAACGATAGCTGAAGGGAAATGAATGGCGTGTGGCTAAATGATAGTAATGAGTTAATCTATGAAAGTTATAGCTCTTTTGTACAAGTACTTGGTTGGTTCTAGGCTGTTACAGGCTTGGTATCAGAGCCTAGTGATAGGAAATCTAGGCATATGACATAGAAGCTTAGGATTTTTGAGACTAGGAACTTTGAAGTGAAATACAAGAATCGTATTTGATGGAGTACTTTCTCGGGGTCACTTTTATACTTTAGTTTGTTTGAATTTGTGTTTAGTCATGGCTTTAGTGATTACAGTTGGCTAATGTATTACGTATAGTAGTAGTTCTCTTGATGCTTATTAATATGTTAGAATCATGATATAAGAGTGGAAGCTTGGTTATTAATGCGACTGAACTCCCCAGATACATACCATAGTGCTCAGCTTTTTAAAAGTCCTTGCTGCATAAGTAGACCCACTTCTTCTTCACATATGAGTGAATGCCATCTCCCCTTTCGTGCTGAGTTAAAGTTTTCCATCAGAAGCTCAATTGAAAAGAAAATTTCAGAGGTAAGGAAACTACTATAACATCTCCCGTGAAATGGTATTAATACACCAAATTGGCTTTAAAATTCAATGGCATCTCTTTTTCCTACTGGTCCTAAGAATGCTGTTGTTTTGTTTCTGATCCAATATAGCAGTTTTTATAAAACGAATGACAGCTTCTGATTCAATTTCTTCAGGAATCAGTATTTATATTTGTTTACTCCTCAGCTCGCGTATCAAAACATGACATCAGGCTTCATCATGAAGTTTAAGGAGTCTATATATACTAAATAGATGGTGTATTTCTGTCTCAAACTTAAGAAGAACTTTGTTCTAACTTTTTCTCACCCTCTTTTAACAAACAAAATAGTAGGGCTTCCATTTGTACACTATGGGAGAGCTTCGTCTATTGATGAACAGTGCGGTGATGGATCTCTTGGCATAACTTTGTTTCTCTTTCCTTTCTTATCAATGAGTTACATCCTCTTCGCATTTGTGCCAGATATGTTGCTGTTCTGATGGGCTCTAGTTTATGTAGATTAGACATGATAAATGGCCATTATATGAGCGTCCGTAAGTTTGCTGTTTTTGATTATCTCAATACCCCCAGTCTTGAAGGGGCAGCCTATGGAACTTCACGACATTCTGATTTTACAAACCTTTACGCTGGCTATATGTTTATCTTATCATCAGTCTTTTTTCTATCTCGGGATGATTGCGTTAGTAAGGTACGTCAAAAGAGAGCTTTTGGCTTTGGGCTGGTTTTATGGTATTGCTACAAATGTCAATATAGTTCCATCGATGTTCATGAAGCTTTTGGGAGCAGTTAGTCATTTGTTGACTGTGATTAAAATTGCATTCCTTCTTCTAATTGAACTTGGTGTTTTCCTCTTATGTGTGGTTGGTGGGTGGATGTTAGTGTTGTAAGGATGTTTAGGAAGTTAATATCAAAAAGAGTTGTTTTCTTTTTAGTTTCTTCTTTGGCAAGCTCACTCATTCATTGGGTTAACCTTGCAATTTTTGGTAGTTGCTGCAATGTATAATAGGCCCGGGGACCTGTTAAATTATGACTTATGTAATAAGTTAATCTATGAAAATTATAGTTCTTTTGTACAAGTGTTTGGTTGGTTATAGGCTGTTACAGTTTTCTTGTTCACAACTTCAGTTTTAGACACATCGTCATCCTCGTGGTGGTTAATTGGTGTGTTTTGCACTCTTTCTCCATGAAATTCAGCAACTTCAAGTTTCACAATTTTTTCGCCATTAGATTGGGGTTGAGGCGGGGATGGAGGTCTTACAGATGGAGGATTATGTCGTACACCAAGTTTATCTTTATTATTATGAGTGTTGCCTACACATTTTGCATTTGCAAACTCAAATCTTCAAATTGCTCGATATACGTAACAAGATGGTTGTTTACTTTGCCTGCATTAACCATCGTGTAAATTTAAGGGCTGACTTACAAGTTCTGGAAAATTCAGGGGCTGTTTTGTAACATTCAGGTCATTTTGCAACTTTCTGGAAGGCAGGGACTGTTTTGTAACTTTTTCGAAGGGAAAGAGCTTTTTTATTTTTTATTTATTTTTTATTTTTTTATAATTTTCTGGAAAGCAGGAGGTACCTGACTGTAATTTTGATGAAATATCAGATTTATAAAGATATATATGATAAGTATTAGGGTTTCTAGGTGAAAGAGTGGCTGGTGGTGGATGTTGATAGCTTGGTGGTGTTTAGTAGTGGCTGGATGGTGGCTGCTGGCGGCTGGCGGCTGTTGGAGGCTTCTGGTGGCCTGATGGCGGCTTTTGGAGGCTGCTGGTGGCAGGAAGGTGGCTCTACTACCACTTTGATGCAGGACAAGAATACAAATAAGGAAAATGATAGAATTATGTGGATTAACCGCACACAAACCCTGAGATGATCCAACCACAGAAGAACCACTACCCCTAGGATTTCTCAACTGCGGAAGAGAAATATTTGTTAGGAACATAACCCATAACAAGAGAGAAGCATTCTCAGTAATATATCAATCAAAATCTTCTTTGTAATTATAGACTAAATCTGCTTATGTAGGAGTAAATCCCTAAAACTTAACCATCAAGTAAAATCTATACTAAACTATAATAAGCAAACAAGTGTATAATTTGGTTCAACAAGTTTAACCATAAAAAGAATAATAACCGTTAGAATTTTTGTAATTAAATGAGAGCCGTTAGATCTAATCCTAAAGAATATTCTTTTTTAAAGTATTATACTAAAAGACCAAGTTTCGAATATTGTCACAAACGATTTAAATTTAAAATTTATATTCTTAGTTCTAAACAACTATTATTATCACTAATAATATATAAGTAACATTATTAATTCATTAATAAACTATTTTAACCAAGATTAATAATTTAAACCAATTTCATCGTGGAAGCTAATTAACATGATTAGATAAATTAAATTATAATTACAATCACAATTAGAAACTTATAAATTATTTTACTAAAAAGCAACTATTTCATGTTAAAAGAAACTTGTGCATAGCACGAGTTGTAAGCTAGTATATTTAATAAAGGAAACAAATCCTTTTCTTATTCCATACCATTTTTTAGAATATATTTATAAATAAAATATAAAATAAAATACAATCAAATCTAATCCTAACTAATAACATAAAATATATACAAACTAATATTATAATTATTTTCCGCATCCGTATTGACCACAATTTGCAAAAAGTAGTAAATTTTGTTTTATGCAAGAAATGAGACGAAAAATACTAGTAAAAAAATTGGTAGATACTCTTAGTACTATAAACACGTAAAATTTACATATATACAGCTGTTTTATATTTGGATTTGGATTCTGATTGAATCTGGATCAAGTTTCAATTCGGCATCAATTTAAATTAAATTACTATCTCTGAATAGTATCAAATTTTAAATGGAAGCGTATCGACGAAGTTGATATTTCAACTTCCAAAGTAGACGTAAAGAGAATCGCTACACTTCCCGAAACCAATTCCAAATTAATTTACAAATAGTGGTTATTTGTTTTGGGTTCCAAAAACAATATATGAAAACGACTACTAAACTTTCTTCAATTGCAAAGCATTCAGTTAATAAACTTCTTTCAATTGACACTGGAATTGATGATGCAAAAAGTAAATCACAAGATCTGCGGACTTTTAGTGCGAGAAGCGGACAGCTTCAGATAGTTCTTGGACTATGGGAACCAACGTGCTGCTAGTGCTAGCTACATAGAAGATGGTTTATTGTAATTCTGTACACATTATAAAGCAAAAATAGTAAAAAAAGAATATCAGCTACAATCTTAAGTCTGTGAAGTAGTGAAATCTTATATCTCAGGCAGATGTCTATATGACATGTTGGTCTTTAACCATCCAAATCAAGTACCATATATTTATGGATTATGCAATATATTGCGATAATCAGTACCAACTCACAGAATGACCGAACAAATATAGAGTTGTTTACATTTATCTTCAACTAATCAAATTAAGATGAATACATCACCACATGTATTTGAAGATATGAATACTAGTATTGGATTTAGAACATTCTGTATTAAACAATGGTACTGTTATGCATACAGTACATACCACCATTGGTTATTTCTACTTTTTATATTAGTTGCACTCTCCGTAATATTTTATCTTGTGTTTATATTTTGCCTTATAACTTTAGTCCATATTTGTCGTATTATGATTTAATTTGTCGCTGATCAGATGAGAATTATTAAATAGTAAAGAACTTGCATTGTCTGTGTTAATGTAGATTAGGATCTAATTAAATTAGCCAAATCCTAGAACTGTAGAGATACAAATAAGTAGTTTGCTCGTCACTTGCATGAACCATTTCTGATTAATTAAAAAAATAAGGGAACTATTTTATGTAAAAATATTGTTACCTGGATGCTTATGCATCTCTAATATCTACACATGCAAAAAAAACACAATCATAGGTGAGCCATGGAGAAACAATCTGTTTTAGTAATATTCAACAAATCCTTGAAAAGTATGGCCTGTTCTGATTTTGTCTGTTCCTAGTGTTGCTTTTTAAAATTCAATCTGTTTATAATAGTCTAGCTTAGTCACCAAGCCTTTACCACCAACTTCTTGATTTGTGCATCTATTTCTCATTTATATGTATAGTGATTGTGTCCAACGTTTTCATCCAGTTTAACCATTTGCATGTTTCTTCTTAATACTCAGTGTATGTAGCTGTCAATGAACAACAATAATCAAACAAAAAACTGGCTTTACAAACACTGTCTCAGTGTGTTGATTCAGAACCAATTGACAGCAATTTGTCAATAAATTTACCAGGAAAACTCAGGATACCAGGCAAGGTAATTTTCCGCTACTGCAGCTACAGTTCAGAACCACTTGCATCTGTACCTAGGCTGGTCAACATTTTGCTACTGCTGTTGGCCTGCTGCAATTTTGAGTTGTAGTTCATTTTCATACAATTTGCATATCTTTGCTATAGTCCTGTACATTTTCAAGTTATCAGATTATTTATTAAAGTGCTAACAATAATGCGGATGGTGGTACCCTTGTGTTGCAGGTTCATATATACTTGCCTTCAGTCACAACTTAATGTCCACCCCATTTCCCAGGTTTCTTTTTGTTAATTCAATTGAAATAATCTGTTCATACCTTCTGATTTTTAGAAATACATGCTTTCAACAACTCAGCATCTTGCTTTTGTGTCCAGAAATTGCCATCCAAGTTCCTAACATGGCAGCCATCATGATAGGTAATCCCTTTTATCTTCTTTTTCATAGGCTTTTAAAGTAGAAAACTATTTAGAATGTGGAAACAAGGAAACACACGCTAGTCAGGTTTTTTTTTGAGAGAAGTATATATGGATGCAATATTATATAAGTTTTAAGGAGTGTAAAGCCTTAGTTAACTATTAAAGTACATTCCAAGTAAGGTACAATGAATTGTACTAAATATTAAGGAAGTTGATTTGAGATTAAATATGGTTACACCGAAACCGTACTACTTGAAATCGAACCACATATATTAAAACTGAACCAAACCAATGATGTTTGGTTTGGTTGTGGTTATTACTTTCCAAAACCACACATATGTGGTTGCGGTTTTGATACAAAACCGCACCACTCCCATCCCTAGTGAATATGTTACCAGGTATTCTATTCCATTGTTCTAATTTTATTCGGTCTCGGGCATGATGTAAGCATTCTTTCATCTTTTATGTATGTACTTGACCACACACATTTTTTCTGCTGGTATGTACTTGACCACATACATATTGACCTAGCAGGAAATTTTTGATTATAATCATTTAGGCATTAGAGTCTTTGTTTAATGAGTGGGGACTTATGATAAGGTAAAACACATAATATATATATATACATACATACATACATACATATACATATATATATATATATATATATATATATATATATTAAGTTCTATGAAGACCAAAATTTGAGTGGGGACCATATACATTATGCACTCAAAACATTGCAAAACATATATATTTGCAAAGAATGTTCGGTGAACATTATTATTTCATTCAAAATCTTAAAAATCATATATAATTTGCAAGCAGAACATGTTTTGGAGAATAATACGTTCTGCAATATTTTGTTTGCAGAACATACATGATTTTCAAGATTTTTAATGAAATTTGCATGTAAAACATATATGATTTTCAAGATTTTCAATGAAATAAATGAAATAGTGATTTTCATAGAACATGATTTTCAATGAATAAGTTTTTACAATGTTTTGATTGATATATGGTCTCCGGTCTCCACTAAAATTTTGGCCTCCATAGAAATTAAATCACTCATATATATATATATATAGGCCTATATTATATATATATATATATAGGCCTATATGAGTTGCACTCTAGATAGAACACCTTATATAAAGAATAATAAAAAACACCATCATAAAACTTTATTTTTCATAAAAATTGATTTGTTATGATTAGAATCACAAATTTTAACGACAATTAAACCTAACATATCGAATCCAACGTAGAATCTCATCTAAATTTAAAAATCAAATGTTACATAGAATCCAATATAGAATCTTATATATATCTTTGTAAAAATAAAATTATGTGTAATCATGTTATATTTGATCCTAATTTTTTGTTAGATTGTATTTTTATTCATAAAACATCATTTTTGATGTCAAAATTAGAATCTAAATATGATTTTATGTAAGATTCTATGGTGTTCTTTATTGTTCTTTATATAAGGGCGTTCTTCATGGAGCAATGGCCTATATATATATTAGTATGAAATATAAGATCTAATCGTAGCCACTTCATCTTCATCTGCTACCACCTATTAATTTTATTAATTTTTAATATCTCACCACCATCTTCTTTCTCCTCCAACCACCTACCACCTTCGACCATCGGCGACCACCACCTCCGGGGACCAACAAAAATCACCACCAAATTACGAAAATCACTAGAACCAAATCATTACAAACTACCACACCACCACTGCTTCCGGCCACCAACTCTGACCACCGTCAACTAATCACCAACGACGTGCCAAAATCACCAAAAATCCATTACAAATCAGTGTAAAATCACAAAAATAACCATAAATTCAAGAAAAATCACCAGCCGGTTGGGTTAATTATGAGCAAATCCACCACATCACCACCAACCACCACCATTAACACCGGCCTGCCACCAACACCACCACTATATCACCGTTTAACCACCACCACATTATCGCCGCAAAAATTAAAACAAAGTCATCAAAATCAAAAAAATTAAACTGCCACCATCATGGATGAAATTGAGAGAGAGAGAGTCGGGTGGGGGCTGGATGAAGAGGACGAAATAGTGTGGCGGCAGATTGGGGGGTGGCGGAAGGGGTGGGTGTGGCAGTGGGGGTGCGGCGAGGTGTGGTAGTGGCTGGAGGGAGATGATGATGGTCAGATGAAGAGTGTAGATGAAAGAGAAGAAATAGTACAGAATATAAAGGAAAGAGATGTAGGGTGCAGATTAAAAGAAAACTAGCATGATAGCCCGTGCAAGGCATGGGTCACATTCTAATTCATAAAATTGTTCCAAATCTTGCAATACATTCTATCATTTTACTCCATCTTTCAAGTGCTTCGATCTTATCGAAGATCAACAGTTAATAACCGTTCTAAATTCCAAATATTAGCATTCTAAACATTGAGGATCATATGTTTAGTGGTGGTTGTCCGAGAACGGCAATATATCAGAGTTAATCGTTAGCTATCAAGTATTATCACTGTAAAGCGTGGCCTTTTTTTTTTGTTAAACCAATAGTATGTCCTTTAGCATCTTTTTCAATATAAATCCTAAAAAAATCACCATGAATTTAGTATCCTCTATATGTTTATTGTAGCAATACTTTTGCATGAGAAAATCATTGGATCATCACATGTGATAGAAATACGTTATGGTGATAAAAATATAAGTTAACAGCAATACCATGTGTAACATAAAAAATTGACTCATATGTTTGGTACATGTAGTCTAAATTTTCTTTTATAACCAAAATTTGAATTGTAACAGTTTTTATGTGCCTAGCTAAGCACAAAAATTGAGAGTAATTAAGTGCAAGTCAGTTATAAATTTGAAAATGAAGCCTCTTTCACGAATAGTGGGATAAAAGTATTTTAGTTTACGTGTTAATCAGGTTACATTCATTAAGTACTATGACAATTTTAAATTCTTTGCATAATAAACTCGTCGTTAACAAACTTTAAAATTATTAGACTTAATTGTAGTTCTACATTTTTTTAACTTCTTTCAATCTTAGCCACAACATTTTTTAAATATCTATTTTCTCTTCCACCCGTATGACTACCTCATATCTCCCATAATTTATTATAAATCAGCTACATTCTCACTTTGACCTCATTACGATCACTCTACAACCATCTCACTACCTCTTAGATGCCCCTCATATATGTACATTTATTTTCCCCACCCTCCCTCTTTCATATTTTACAACCTCAAATTTGCTCATTCTTCCACTCTTTGATAATCGCACATTCATCCTTGATAACCTCTCATTGACCTGAATTTTAATATTTAAAATAAAATTATTATTTTTGTGGTTAGGAGCTGATTAAGTATTATGACAATAAAATCGTTAATTGTCATATCTTTCGTACATGAAATTTCTATATATCTTTCAATGTTTTAACACCATATGTTTTGAATTTTAATTAAACTCAACTAACATTTATCAACAGACTGAATAGCACACTATTGTCAACTATTAAGTTAATTTTTTATTTTAAGTTAATAAAAAAATTGATGTAACTAATTTTTTTTTTTTGGGTACTTAGTTGATACACAAGTGTTTGCGATAAGTGTATTTCATATATAGATGTCCAAATTCAAATGCATTTGTCGAACTTGTCTTGATCCCCAACATGGATCATTTTTCTTTCCGATCGCCACCTTAAACAAGGAATGAGTATCACCGCGATAAATCATGGGTCCTTATATTTTAATTAAAATTTATATACATTTTGTAATAAAATTAATTTGATAAATCATGATAAATTTAATACTATATTGTAAATGGCGATCCAATTATTTATTTACAATAAGAGATGAATGACGTAATTAAAATCATCAAAATTAAAATTTAATTTTAATATTTAAATTTTGAAATTGTAAAATGAATTATAAATCTACAACAATAAAAATACCTAAATATTATATTTATCTTTAATAATTTTGTTAATATATATTTTAAAAAATATTATTTTTCATATATATGATAGTCGGGGAACGGGGATCCGACCGGGATACCCCGATCCCATTATAATCCCCAATTTTATTTACAATATACCCTATTTCTTGTCCCGAATGTAAAAAATTCCCCAAATTTCCATCTCTACACATACCACATAAATTTGTATCGTATTTGTCATAAGCATAACAAACATAGATAAATATTATAATTTAAGATTTCATTAAAATATTATTTTACATGTACCAGAAATCTTAATTTGACACTAAATGAATTCATGTCATCTCGTGTATCATTTGAATTCGTGTCGTGTTTTAGTATATATTTTTCATTATTTAAGATGGGCAAATGTTTAGATAGTTTGTGAATAAATTTCTGAAAAAGCATTAAGAAAAATATAAGAAGCGGGTTCTTTGAGCATGTAGTTAATGATTTTCAAGTTTGGATCAAAAGTGGTTATGGTGTAGTGGTTGCGGGTGTGAACATAAGTTGTTTGTGTCATGGAGGAGGTCATGAGTTCAATTCTCAGTGAAAACATTTTTTTTAACATTTACATAAAGAAGTGTATATCGGTAAATTACTAAATAGGCTTGAAAGGCCTTGTTGGCCTATAATATATATAATGGATATATAAAATAAAGGGCTAAGATTAGATCTCAGTTCTCATTTTAATTGGGGTTCTCATTTGAGCAAAATCCTATATATTTATATATATTTATATAGGGGGCTACTCCAATACAAACCTTCTTATAATACAAACCTAAAAACCAAATTTCAAGCTAATGTAATGACCAAACTAATGACCAAACTAGGGGTACCCCAATACAAAAAATGTATAATAATCTACCCTCTATTCAGTAAAAAAAAAAATTCACTGTTCACTATGCTGACGTGGCAGTACCGTCAGCGTGAACAGTGTTTTTTTTTGCTGGACGTTGGTGAGTTAATTTAGGACATTTTTTGTGAAGGTGCCCCTGGCGGGACCCTTAGAATAGATGAAATATAATATATTTAGCGTTGATTTGTAGTTCTCATTTTAAGAGTGGTTTGTATTTGAGCAAAAGTCTATATATATATATATATATATATATATATATATATATATATATATATATATATAAAGGGTCTTACTCCAATGAGAACCCCCACTATTGTAGATCTAATCTTAGCCACCCATTCATCTACCCTATATTCATCTCCCACCACTCATTATTTTATATTAATATTTTAATATTCCACCATCTCCGCCCGACCATCACCTTCAACTATCGGCGATTAGTAATAATCACCAATGTAATCACTAAAATCATTACAGTTTAGAAATAATCACCGCCGTCAAACAGAAAATCTCCATTATGTCCTTTAAAATTTAACTATCTCCCACTATCACTTCCGGCTACCACCACCATCAACATCACCACCACTAATCACCACCACCAGCACCCTTACCACACTATCAACACCATAAAATCATTAAATTTAAACAAAAATTACTATTATCAAACAAAAACTATCTCAATCAAACCACCATATCATCTCTCACCATCTCCAACCACCACTTTCGGCCAATTCTGCCACCACCACAAACATCAAATCACCAACATCTTACTAGATTCAACCATATTTATATGGATACACACTCGAAATCACCAGAATATCACATAAATCTACAAAAAATTATAAAATCACCAGAAAATCAACAGAATATCACCAATGACGAGATTTTTAAATTGAAGTACAGATCTAGTGGTCGACGGAGTTTGATTGAAAGGGAGAGAGAGGGAGAGAATGGTCGGTGGCGGCGGCGGAGGCGACCATAGGTCAGTGGTGGTGGAGGTGCTGGAGGTGGTGGGTGGAAGTGGTGGTGGTGGGTAGAGAGAGATTGGGGGTAGATGAGTGATGAGGCTAAAAAATAAAATTTTAAATTATTTAATGTGTGGTTAAGATTTAGTTTAGGTATAAGAATTGTGTGGTTGAGATTAGATCTTAGTTCTCATAAATAATTAGGTTCTCATTTGAGTAAAGCCCTGTATATATACCACAAATTCGTCCCTTGACAATCACTCAATATTTGTGACATGTTATATGTGATTTAGGACTCTTAGTTGATGTTTCACTTTCCCGTTAACATGAGGGTGCCAAGAAAGCACATAGTAATATGGACTAGTTTTTACAACCAAGTAAACTTCGAACAACATGAACGATACCCAAATATGAAGAATATTTAGTGTCTCAGTTGAGGTTTCACTTTCCCCTTAACATCAGGGTGCGAAGAGAGCACATGGTAATATGAACTAGTTTTTACAACCAAGGAAACGTCGAACAACATGAACAATGCCCCCAAATATATATATAGTGTTACCTACAAACAACTAAGGGGCACCACACCTTCCATCAACATTTTGTTATGGGAGAAGGGATATCAATTTCCATCTTCTTGTAAGTAAATTTTCTTCTCGAAAATCAAGCCCTGCAGTTGCATTACCCTTTTGGAACTTTTTGGAGTCCAAGCACCCAAAATAGGGCCATTTGGGGAATAAAAAAAATAGTATTGATTAAATAATACAATTGTAAATATTATTAAACAATGAACTAGTATGTAATAGTTATTAATTAATTTGATATGTTGTATTAGCAAAAAGACTTTTTTCAAATCAAAAACTCTTTCAATTCAAATAAATTCAGATAAAAATGGTTTGATAAATATAAATTGAGAATCTAGTAATTCGAAATAAATTATTTCCTTAAAATATTATAATTGGAAAATAAATATTGAGTATCAAATTTTTTTTTTTTTTTTTTGCTAAGCGTGAGTATCAAATTTTAAATGGTCATAGATTATATAAACAGAACAGATATAGACAAAGACACTAGTAGGCATGAACTTCGTGCGGTTTCGAACTCAAACCACACCGAAACCAATTCAAAATATTTTCCAAGTACTTGTCAAGTTTTTTTGGATTTTATTCCTAATAAATAAAAACCCCGTTTTACACCATATATGCGAATGAAAACAAATTAAAATTTGCCATACGAAACAATTTTAGGGAAAAACTTGATACCTCTGCGCCGCCTATACATACATGAATAGCAATGTACAAGGGAAGATAAATAAACCCTAATTGCAAATTGTGTAAATATCTAAGCTGTCGAATATCAGAGTTATCTATGGATAGACAGATGAAGAAGGCGAGGAAGGAAGATGAAGATCTAATCAGTACGCTTCCGGATGATCTGATTCATCGAATAATGTTTTTTATGGATTCTCGTTTCGCAGTTCAAACCTCTGTTCTCTCCAAACGATGGAAGTTTATTTGGACGACTCTCCCATATCTCAGCTTTGATGGCAATGAGCACCGGTACAAGAATATTTCCAAATTTCTTGAGCGTTTCTTTTCTCGCCGAAACGGTCAATCTCCAATTATAAAACTTGAAATCTGCCCTGGTAAGGGTGTGGTACATACCATTAAAAAGTATGTTGAGTACGCAATTTTGCAAAATCTTGAAAGTTTACATGTTGAATCAGATCGTTTTCGTACATTATCTGCATTCAGCTCTAAAACGCTGAAAGAACTCAATCTTACAGTGAAATATTTCAGAGCGGTGGAATCACATCGTGTGTCTCTACCTAGCTTAACAACTCTACTTTTGAAGTCCTGCAGTCAAAAGAAATGCCCCAAATTTCCAGAATCAATTTTGACATACTTGCCTGCCTTGAGAACACTAGGCCTAAACCATTTTGAGTTGCCCAATCTTTTCAGTTTGCCTGACTTAACAGCACTCCGCTTAGAATCCTGCACTTTGCCCCAACAAGTTTGGGATTTTCCAGCTTTGTTAAATCTAAAGCTTACTAATGTGGACTTTCCTGAGAATATGAGTGACTACTTCCTTGCCCTTCCAAGTCTACAGAGTCTTGCCATAGATTTTGGTGGACAAAATATAGGATGTTGTGTTGTATCTAGTCCCGAATTGTTGAACCTGGAAATCAGGGTGTCCTTGTATACTGCTGATTTAAATAAGGGAAAAGTTGTGGTGTTGGCACCAAAACTCCATAATTTCAGTTCTACTGGTTTCTTTTTGACAAGTTTTGAAGGTTCTGAGCTGGAGAATGTAAACATCAGATTTTGGGATTGCATAGATGACACACCATCTTTATCAGAAAGTAAGAATAACCTAATATCGTTCATGTTGCTACGATACCAGACCCATTTAAAAATTATGTTCTCACAACTGAGAAGTGCCAAGATTCTTACCCTTGACTTGGTGACCCTTCAGGTAACTCTATATTGAATTTTAGGCATTGTTATCCTACAGCTATTTTACTTGCAGTTTATGAACGTTAAGTTTTAGCCTTTCCATTAAAAACTTAACTGAAAACTGAATTGGGTATGTTAGCTGATTACTAACGTAACAACTGTGCTTTCCATAGTCACTATGTAGACACTTTTCTTGTTTATCACACGTTTCTTCTTTCTCGAGGAAGAAAGCTCATGAGCAACTGACCTATCTTTGTTAATCAGTACTACAAATAAATTTACTGATATTACAAGTTATTGACAAATGTTTTTTATTTTTTTTATTTGTTTTATGATTTTGTTAGGCACTGTCTCGAATCTCCTACGTTCTTGAACATTTTCCCTGCCCGTTTTATAACTTAAAGTATTTGAAGATACCACATGGATACGAAGAATCAAGGATGTCTAGATATGTCATACGATTTTTACACAGTGGCTCTTCAAGTGCAACCATTGTCAGAACATTGTCTCAGGTATATACTAACATCTCTGGTCTTCAATAACTTGGTGCATTGTTATTCATCATGTGTTTCAAACTACAATTCATATAAAATTCAAGTGTTGTAATTGTCAGGAATTCCCCTATCCTCTGTTTGCATAAATTATAATTAGTAATTATGACACACAATAATAAGCACATATTATTAATAACCAAAACAGATGACCTCATAGAATTATATGTGGAAAACCTCCTTAAAGTAAAGATGTAAAAACAACTGGAATTACTTTGAAAGTGTCCAGAGGAATGGTTACAATATTCTTTTTCAAGCTTACAGAGTAACATTTGAGGTACAACTGCATAGTAATACAATAATAACCTAGACGGAATCCCTCTTGTTGCAATCACAACGACTAAACAGACTCTGGTGCTGCAGCGAGACATATTTCGATGGCTTTAGCCAGAGACTCACGCTATAAGTCCCTCGAAATGAAGGAAAAGAGAAGCACACGGGACCATAAGGTAGGTTCCCTGCTATAGAATTTATCTAGTAGTTATAAACTAAGAAATGAATGGAAGAGAAAAGATAGATTCATTTGATAAATATGGAGGGGGTAGGTATCTATAAGGAAGAATAGAGTGGTCTTAGATATTCTTCTTGAGTTGAAAAACCTTATGCTCCTTCCCTTTCGTTTTAAACCCATTCGAGCAGGTGTCTGTAGATGTCCGCCTTCAAATCTTCATGAAGGATTGCAATTTCCACATGAAATTGCTCAAGCTTAACATCCATACTATCCACTAACCCAAAAATTGTTCGAATAAATGTTATCTTTACAACCGGAGAATTTTTTTCATCAAAATCAGTGTCTTCCTTATAACAAAGCCTGTAACCGCTAAGTGCTTTACGGTTTACAAGATTTTTATCAACCTTTTTCACTTTAAAGACTGATTTGTTGTTCAAAGCAATCCATCCTCTTGGAAGCGTAGTCAACTCATAGAAATCCATCTCCACTTGCATTATTTTCAACCAACTGCCTTCTTTTTGAGTCTCGACTTCCTCAAAGGTCTTAGGCTCCCCCTATCAGCAACTAAGATGTACTCGAATGAAATATATCTCACCATTGGTCTGTGTTCTCTTGGTGAATGGTGTGGCTAAGGCCCCCCTCCCCCCTAGCAGCTTCAGTTTGTCCCTTATCATCTCAGTCATCATGTATTGTATCTAAATTACTAGTTTTTCATGCTTGTGGAGTCTTTCCAAATTTCTCATAAATATGAGACTTGCGATATTGTACATCTTCAGTATTCCGCAACCTGTGCCTTCACTCTGGATCGATCTCTATAGCCAATGACAATACACGGAGTTGTTCAATGTTCTCCACATTTGTTGCCTCAGTTAAAAGGCAAGTTTCCCATTCAAAAAAAATTTCCTCCTTATTTTGAGAGATGTTTGTATTTCCTTCTACAAATCTTTATCTGCAAAACTTCCTTATGCGTCTAGGTTTGCCGCACTTTATTTAAAATAATTTCGTCACCAACTTCCTCTTTCAAATGTATTCTTTGATTTTCAATGTTCTCCATCATTGATATTTTTTCCTTTCCAATTATCTCCTTTTGAATTATTTCCCTTTATTTCTCTTCTGGTTCTTGTAGTTGTTGGAGCACCTTCTTTAACAAAAAGTGCATCATTGTATTTAGAAATTTAAGCTTTTTCCATTTACATAGCTAGAGCTTCTTGACTGGGAAGTACATTCTATAAGCTGACAATGCTAGGTTGTTTGCTCATCCTTGAATCAATGTCAAGAACGGGGTGTACTCCTTTATACCACGAATAAAATATCTTCGCATTCGTGCCTCCTTGATAGGCTTCAGGATCTACTTTTAATATCTCAAACATAAGGCCATAAGCTCTTTACTTATTGAAAATATTGGGCAATTTACGTGTTCCCTTGATTGGTGTTTGCTAGCTCGTTTTATAGTAATTGAAGCCTAGGAATGTTCTTCTTGGTAAAGAGCTAAGCATAGTTCTTTTAGAAACAACAAATACAAAGATAAGATATATTGTAATGAAATATACAAGCAACAAGAATCGTATTTCCAGAATTTATATTTTATTAGTTTTGTGTTTGTTAAAACAACTGGAAAACAATTTAGCTTCTTTTAAATAGCCTAGTGAGTTAGCTTTCGTTACAAATTGCTTGGAAGCTTACTTCTATGTGTTGTGAAAGGGTTGTTTATATATCCAAGTGATAGCCTTTTCACTCACATGGTACACATACAAGTTTCCCACTCACATGGTTAATACACAAGTTTCCTAGAATGTAGTAGACAAATAGATTACTATTTTTTTTGTCTAGTCTACAACATTCCGATTTTAGTTCACAACAATTCTATTTACAGGTTTGATGTTAATTTGTCATGCATCTTGAATTGATAAAATATGTCTCTATCTCTCCATGGTCCCCCATATATTTTTTGACATTTCACAGAAACATACAATCAAGTTGACAAAAACATTCGGTCAATTATTTAGCTTTATATACTAAACTTTGTTGTTCGATATTCATTTAAATTTACAATCAAGCTTAGGCTAAACATAATGTTTAGATCTTCCAAAGTATCTGCCAACAAACATTTGGTCCCGAGCATCCTTAGCACCATGCTTGCTTTAGCTTTAAACATTCGATTTTGAAAACTTCTTGTCACTTTGCTTTTGACCAAACATTCTGTTACTAAGTAGATTTTTCACGGTATCCTTCAAACATTATGTCGTCGACTTGATTCAACTGTTGCATAATCTTCTCTTAGTTATTGTTACCGTTTCCGCAAGTTAAGTTATTGGAAAACTTAGTGTCATCTTCTACATCTTAAAACTTACTATTAGGTGTAAGGTACTGTAGCAGGAAACATCTATTTGGCTTGGATATCATACCAAGTACTAGGACTAAATTTAACAATATAAGTTGTCATTACATTATATCCTTATATATAAAAAGCGTAAAAGGGATCTTATCCATAAATTTAGTCCTTGACGATCAAATTAATAAGGACCTTAGGTCTTAAATAGATGGATGAGAACTGTTGGGTCTAATATTAAAAAGAGTATTTAGTTGTTAGTATAGGATTATTATATTCAAATACAAAAAAGTTTGTTTTAATAATTTAAACCAAATATAAGTAGGTTCTAAATTGAATAGAATTCTCAATTTAAAAATTCTTAATATTCTTTTGTATCCAGTTTTCGGGTAATTATAGTTAATTAATAATTGTCAAACCACTGGTAAATTAAAGATTATTTCATGAGGTTCTTGTGGGCTATAGGTCCATCCGATTTTTAGATTTCAAGATAGAGCGAAAACAGGAAATTGAGACTTTAAAGTCTAATAAATAATTTTTATTTATTATAGCTCCAATTAATTATTCTTTCTCTAATTTTTTCAAATTTTGAAATTCTTTATTTATTGTAATAAAATTTTAAAATTTATCTAATTAAAATCAAATTCAGTACAAAATATAATTAATATGTGAATAAAATTGTACAAAATTGTACATAAATTTAAACTATCTTATTTATTTATAAAAAATAAGTAATAAATATTATTAAATAATAATTTTCCGCTAATTATGAAGAAAATTAATTACAGTAGAACACAAATACTAAAATATTGACCTAGTTCTTTTAAAAAATACATTAAATAAAGGAAACCTAAATTAGACGAAAAATTGTATCTAACAAGTGTTTATACATAAAATATTAACAAGGAAAAAAACAGATTAATTTAACTTACATCCAGATAAACAAAATTTAGCATTTAAAGTCGAGGGATATTCACAAAAATGCCCAATTTTTTAAAAGTATTTTCAAAAATACTACCTAAAGTTGCAGATGAGGTTGCAAATGTTGCATTGGGGGTTGCAAACCAGGGTGCAAATTTTGCATTTGGGGTTGCAAAGGTTGCAACCGTATTTTTGAAAAACGTTTTGCAACATGGGTATTTTTGAAAAAAGCCCTAAAGTCTAATAAATAATCTTTTTTTTATTTACATTACCTCCAATTTGATTATTTTTTCTGTTAGAAATTTGATCGTTACGTTGCGGTAGAAAAAATACATTGTTAGAAATTAAATATTTATATTGTTAATATATATATATATATATATATATATTTAAATGAATATTTATATTGTTAGAATAAATACTTAAATAAATGCTTAAATAATGTTCAAAAATTTAAAAAATAAAAATATTAAGAAAAATTTATAAATTAATAAATATAAATTTGAAAAAGATGTGCATTGCATGGGTTATATGCTTGGCTTATCAAAATGGACAATCACTATAACTCCTTAATCAAGGGTTCTGGAATGATGTAGTCAATATGCTTAACGACAATAATGTCGTGAACCACCTTACATTGCTCAACAGTTTGAAAGCAATTAGGTTCTAGCTTGGTTTCCTCTTTCTAATCATAATCCTTACTTACGATCTTCATATCTTCTAATTATTTAACCTCTTTATTTTGATCTTCTGTATTTGTAATTGGTATCTTCAACCTGCTTGATTTCTATTGCAGTTTTATCCTCTTTGACTTTTTTCGCATACAAATGTATAAGACGTTGAAGTTGAGAGGCAAGAGTCTAAGTTTATAATGATAATAATGGTTACAATATTCTCTCAATTTAATATACAGTAACACTTGAGATACAATTTATAGTAATACAATGATTCCCTTTTCCTTTGACTTGACCGAAATACCTAAGAAATGAGAGGGAGAGAACAGATAGGTGCATTTGATAGTTTGGGGGGGGGGGGGGGGGTATTTGGGTTGTGGCACCTTAGGGGAACTATTGGATCATCATCATCATCATCATTGTCATCGTCATCATGTCATCGCCACCACCACCACCACGGGGCGCTAAGGAGCTTCCGCGTGTCAAACTGTGTCAGGTGGGAAAATCGGATCATCAGACATAATATTCACCACCACCACCTGATTGTCATTGTCATTGTCATTATTATTAATTTTGTCTGGTTCTCTGTGTTCTCTGGGGTACTTGTTGATTAACATTGTGCAATATGTGCCTTGCATTGTTCTTAATATATGTACATTTTGTTAAAGGTGAATTTCCTTTAGGTGTATGCTTGGAGTTGGAAGTTGTTTCCCAATTCCTCCAAAATTATTGTTGATATGATATTTCACCGGGTTTTAATTTTCTGTCAGAATGATCCCACTCCACAAATGGGACCAACTGTTTCATCAATAACACAAAACGGAGTGCGAGAAGAACCCTTGCGTTGTACCAGTAAAACCGTGGAGGTAGTTGATTATCAGTCCCCATATAAACACATGTATTTCAAAATTATTGATGTGAGTGTGCCAAAAGAGAATCCGGTGGAGAATTCGGTACTAGTTGCCAACAAGGTCACACAGGCTGAAGCTCCAGTTTCAGGGGCAAGCAACGATCGGGCGGACGCTTCTGAGAAAAGTAATTTTGTTAAATGGAAGGGCCATGAGGTTAATTCCGAATGTGTAGGCATGCTTGATCTTATCATGAAAAAGTATCCCTCTACCTTTAAGGATTTACCCAAAAAAAATGAGAAGCTTTTGACAGTGAAGCTGGATACGTTGTCTTCCTCAGTGAATGCCTTTATCAAGACGTCAATGGCTGAGGTTGACACTGAGATGATCACTGAGTTCAGGACACTTTTCATTCACTTGCGATCATGGGGATTCAATACAAATTGGCTACTGCGCCATACACTATATATTGAACTTCTCCATGACCTTAGTGCAAGTGACTCTCGCATTGATAATGCCAAAAGCAAATTACAAGAGCTGCAGACTCTGCGTGCTGAGAAGAGTACAGATTCAGAGAGCTTTCGGACAATGGGTAGCAGTCATGCTTCTCCTGCTGGCTACGTTGGAGATGGCTTACTGTAGGCATTTAAGTAAGTATAGAAACTGAATACTTCTTAATGTACAAATATGAGTCTGTTTTGTAGTGTGTTCTGTGAAGTAGAAGGATTTTTAATCTTAGATATATGTTAATAATATAATTTTCTTTCTTGCAGATCAGAAATTCCTTCACTGGGTTCAAAACTTGCAATTTCGGTTCTGTTAAAGATTTAGATGTCATTATACTCGTTGAACTGAAGAAGTGTAGAACTACTTCGCCAGTTTTTAACATTCTCTACCAGTTTAAATGTCTTTCATTTTACCTTCTTAATGTTTTCATCCCATTCACTTTTGGCTTGGGGCATGACTTTGGGTTATTGTCCTTTTTATGTTGATGAATGATTACTTGGATGGTATAGGCTTTGATTATGGTCATTTTAGCATTTGATTGTTTTTTCTTGTCTAAAGAGTTGGGATTTGTAATAGTCTACCTTGATTAATTTTTTTTTTGCTAAATAACCGTGATTATATTCATGTTTACCCATTATGGTTTGCACAGATGTTTGCGCCTTTGCGACCATTGCGTAGATGTTAAAAATTGTAGCAAATTTTTTTTAGATTTTTGTTAACATTTGTTCAAACTCTTGCAAGCTAACTAATTCAAAAATACCACTATTTGTTAAATTTTTATAATCTAGAAGGAAAGAATTAGTAAAAAACTTTTTTATAGCTGCAACAATCCATTAATAATAAATGGGATATTCCATTTGGTACCATTGTACTTTTGGCTTTTTCAAATGGTACTATCCAATGTTTTTGGCTTCCAAATGGTACATAAAAGTTAATCCGACTGTTAAGTACAATTAAACTAGTCTTAAACAAAGTACAACTGAACCAATCTTAAACAAAAAACCCTGTTTTCAAATGCAATGAAAACAAACACCAACATACCAAAATAACAACCAAAACATAGTCATTGCAAACGGTCCTAGGAATCAAACTAAAAACCATAACAGGATTAACATAATTTAGCTACAAAGAGCATCAAACTTGAGGTTGGGACTGGGATGCAGGAAACTGAGAAACATTGATTTCAGATGGTTGGGCTGCTGCCTTGGCTGCTTTAGCTGCATTGGACTGGTCTCTAACTTCGGGATATCTAACCACCACTGGTCCACCACCTGCTGCCTTCTTTATCTTTTCAGTCAGACCTCCCTTGCAAGTCCTAGCATTGTGACCAAGACAATCACATTTAGTGCATTTCACAGTCTTTGCTCTTTTCCCCTTCTGTTCTTCTCCTTCTCTTCTCCTGTTTCTGCATGGTCTCCTAACCCCTTTCTTCAATGTAGGTGGCATGACTGTAGGCAGATCTTCATATGTAGGCCATTGTTCCTTGTCAGGTAAGGGATTAATGTGAAAACTGTAGGACTGTTTGTATGTCCTGATAGAGTACCATGTGCTAACAACACTATGTGGATCAATCTTGGCATGAACCATAGCCCTTATGGCATGCCTACATGGGATCCCTGAAATCTGCCATGCCCCAAGAACAGACTTTATTATTTAAGGACAAGGGGAAGTGAGATTTACCCTCATGTATCTCATATTCCCCTGGCTTGGACATATATGCTTTATAACTTATAGTGTCCTTGCTAATGACCTTGAATATCTTATATATATATATATATATATATATATATATATATATATATATATATATATATATATATATATATATATATATAGGCCTTTGCTCCATACAGAACACTCTTATATAACAAGCAACAAAGAACACCTTAGATCTATTAGATCCTTTGGCCCCGCTAGGGGCACCCAATATAAAAAGTTGTTATTTTTTACCCTCTATCAAGTCTGCAAAAAAAAAAAAAAATTGAAAATTACTGTTCACTGATGACGTCATCAATGAACAGTAAATTTTCAATTTTTTTTTGCTGGTTTGCTAGAGGGTAAAAAATAACAACTTTTTGTATTGGGTGCTATGACGGAACTCTTAAATTATATTAGTTATCAGGTGTTTTTTATTGTTTGTTATATAAGGTGTTTGCTATGGAGTGCAACTATATATATATATATATATATATATATATATATATATATATATATATATTTATTTATTTATTTATTTATATATATATATAATATTAATTGAAATTATCAAATCATATTATTTAAAATTTTAAATATACCAAATTCATGTCTAAAATTTTTAAATTCAAATTTAAAAAAGTTTATATAATTTTAAAGAAGGGTGATGGCCCAAAATATTCATATGGGAGCCATGCTGGCCCTTTTTACTGACTGAAAACGCTACACCGTCTATCGTGATATGAGGGGTGTTGCGGAACACCGTGTTCCGTATCACGGGGTGTTGCGGAACACCGTGTTCCGTATCATGGGGTGTTGCGGAACACCATGTTCCGTATCATGCACGGATACGGAACACCGTGTTCCGTATCATGCTAACACGGAAGATGGTGTTCCGTATCATGCATAATACGGAACACGGTGTTCCGTATTATGCTAACACGGAGAACGATTCTCCGTATCCCGTCGGTATTTCGGGCCATTTTTTTTCAAAATCAGTATTTTGGGCAAAAACTTGTGAAAAATAGGCATTTTGGTAATTCTCTCAACATCCGTGCATCGCACGGGTTTTAAACTAGTACCATATATTATAATTATTTAATCATCGTTTTTTTGAAAAAGTACATAATTTTGTATTAGAAATATTATATTTAATATGTACTTTTTAAAATCTCATAAATTAAAATAATGAATAATAATGATCCGAAAGGATCTGAACTAACTCTAATTCGAAATAGACCCGAATCGGACCGAATCCGATCTGATCCGATTCGAATTCTATTTAAATACATCATAATCGAAAATTGATCCGATTTTAAACCAATCTGATTATCCAAATTGACAGGTCCATTAATAGACGTCTTGTTTCGAATTCAAGTCGTTGAATATCTACCGCTTAATATTACTGGGGTAAAGAGCGGAATTTTTTTTAAAAAAAAATTAAAACTCAAACTGCCTATATGTTCAGGGGTATGAAAGATTTAAAAAACTCAGGGTTGATAATCAATTAATCACAGTTATACATGGATACACAGGATTTTAAAGAAGAAGGTGAGACTCGAAAATGAAGATCGTATCAGCAAATTACCCAATGATCTGATTCATCAAATAATGTTGTTTATGGAGACTCATTTCGCAGTTCAAACCAACGTTCTCTCCCAACGATGGAAGTTTGTATGGACTACTATCCCATTTCTCGATTTTAATAATTGTTATGCTATATTTTTGGCATGGCTAATAATCTCCCAAATTTCTAATATTATTAATTATTAATTCAGATTAATAATTAGTGCTTAATTGCTAAGTTTTATCCTCTTTGTTGAGTATGGAATACACACAAGAAAAATATGGGGGGTGAATGTATTTTTCAAACTTTTCTTCGAATTATCTTTAAGAACAGTATGTTGTGAAGGTTTGAATCTGTTTGATGTTTGTGTAGCTAAGTGTGTGTTTTTGTTTCACAAAATATATAAATGCGGAATTTAGAACACAAGAACACAGTCACTTATTTTAATCTAATGTTGTATTAGATAAAGTTTTTTGCTACAATATGTGAATACAAATGTTAGTATTCTCAGCTTCGTTTTTCTCAGAGAAATGTTATCTAAGATAATGAAAAACTTGTTTTTGCTAGAGAAATGAGGTTGTACACTTATAGAACACGTGTACAACCTACTTACTACAAATGTAGTGACAGACAAAACTACTTTCTAATTTGTCTATCCATTTTCGAGTAAACATCCAAGCAATATGTAATTTGACTATTCTTTAACCTGCTCATATCCACTTTTTTAGTAGCTTGTCTCCTGTAACAACTCTCTAAGCTTCTTTGTAGACTTTCCATGTACACTTTATAGTACTATGGTCCTGAAAGTGCCTTGGCTTGTTGTAGATATTTGACTTGTACTACTTCAGTATTTTGTCTCCAAAAACTCATTCGAGAAATGGTTAAGTAATTGATTCGAGAGCTAGAATTGCCTTAATCGATAACTCTGAGTTCTCGAATACTGCATTCTTGATATATCGAATCACTTCTCGAATTAATCTTCTCTTAACGAATCCTTGACTTATCGAATAGAGCTTTAACTTATGGAATCCTTGAGATGTCGAATAGCTTCCTTAGTCCATGAGATATCGAATGTAACTTTGACTTGTTGGCTCTTTGAGAACTCGAATGATGCTTTGACTAGTTGACATCTTTAGTTCTCGAATAGAGTGTTAGACATGTCGAATCCCTGAGTTATCGAATGAGGCTTTGACTTGTTGACTCGTTGAGATATTGAACAATGTCTTTTGAGATATCGAATCCCTGACTTTTCGAAACCTTGACTTCTCGAATTAGTACTTAGGCAAATCTTCAATCTTCAAAATCCAATTGTGTTTATTTCTACAGCCTTATTCTTCAAGCTTGATGCATGATCTCTGGATCTTCTTTCAAGCATTATTTCATGACTTAATTTACACAGTTACACCGGTAGAATTTTGATGCCTATTACAAGTACTAAATACAAGTAGAAATTCTACAACTAGAGGGTTCCCCAATTAAAGGGTCATGTAGGTAATGCAAAGCATTACAAACAAATAGGCTTGTTATTAGATGCATACAGACATGCCTTTATGACTAACACTCTCTCTGAAACATGGAAAAAATCAATCTAAATCAATCAATAACGAAAAATATCTCCAAACGATATTCTTCAAATCAGGATGATATCACAACGCCAAGATTAAATCAGATAAGTAATTGCCCACATTAACGAAGTTTATCCCTAAAGTCTCTTATGGATAGACACAAAGCTTGATACTACATAAACATAGGTACGCAGGCATCTTGGCATATGGGATCCGATAAACGAGACAAATCGAGACACCTACCAAGTCTAGCCCCTCTCTTTTTTTATAAAGAGTAATTAGCACTTTGCACCCCTTTTCTTTGGACGTTTTTGCGATTCGTGTCACTAGTATGTATCTTGTCATATTGCACCCTTAACTTTAAATGTCGCTTCGATTTGCACTTTTTCCGGTAACAATTTTTAACTCCGTTAAGTTTGAATTTTTTTTCAAATTTTGATAGGGTTATTTTCGGTATTTTAAAATTTGATTTTCAGAAAAAATAAAAAAAAATTAGAAAATTATATTTGTTTAAAAAAAATATTTTTCGGGTTTTAAAAATTTATAAATATTTTTTTTAAATGAATGTATTTTTTTAAAATGTGAATTTTTTTCAAAAAAATAATTTTTGAAAATGGTTTTTTTGTTCATTTTTTCTGAACATTTTTGAAATATTTTTTCCCAATTTGTATTTTAAAAATGAAAATATTATTTTCTGATTTTGTTTGAAATAAAATTTTTATTTTTGAAATATTTTTATTTTATGTTGAGTTAATACATTATAAATAAGTATCTAATAAAGAAATACAGATTTCATTTCTGAATTTTTTTTTGCCAAAAAAATTATATAATTTTTTTAAACCATATATTTTTTAAAAATCGAAAAATAATTTTTTTAAAAACAAATATAATTTTTTGATTTTTTTTCATTTTTCTGAAAAACAATTATCTAAAATACCGAAAATGCCCTTGTCAAATTTTTTAAAAAAAATTCAAAATTAACGGTGGTAAAAATTGTTAACAGAAAAAGTACAAATCGAAGCGACATTTATAAGAAGATACATAGTAGTGATACGAATCGTAAAAACGTCCAAAGAAAAGGGGTGCAAATTGCTAATTACTCTTTTATAAACCCTAATCCCCTAAAACAGCCGTATAAACATACACAATCGCTCTATTATTCCAGCACAACCTGATTATGTGTTGTTACGAAATTCCTCCAATAACATTGTCACTAGAAGGAGGGCATAATTTTTCGTTTGTGGAGAACAAACGAATACCAAACAACTTACATACGGGATTTTGGGTTCCTATTACACAAAAAATTGGGATAGACGACAACACCAAAAGCTACAAATATTTATGTTGATTTTTGTCCCAAATAAAAAATTCACACCACATTGAGGCCATCAACAGAGATAGTCACTGGAACGAGGAAAACAAATTGGAATTAAATCACAAAAACAGTAGCAGCAGAGTAAAAAGAATAAGCTACGTAGAAGAACAAAAAAAATAAGGATCGGGGGCTTCAATGAAATACAAAAAAACGAAGGTCATGTTGGCACATAGAAGATGGGACTCACAAGAAGTTTTAACTAAAGTAGAAAGAAGACGGGGAATGGCTTGATGACCAGAAGGGAAAAAAAAGTTGGAAAGGAAAAGTAGCTGGCGAAACAACAGTAGTGGAATGCACTCAAAAATCAGTCGGCTCGATTTCATTATCCAAACATAAGTTCTCGATTTATTTTTTAATTTTCTGTAATAAAATTAATATCATGTTTTGCATGCATAAATCATGTTTTTAATATTTCTTTATGAAAATATTTATTATTTAAAATTCGTGCAAGCTATATTTTAATGCTTATAAAATTATAGCGATTCAGAAAATATCGTACGAGATATTTATGTTGATGAATTGATTGCGAATTTATTTTACAATCCCGTACGAGCTGCATACTTTAAAAAAATTATATATGCGAGATGCATAATATAGAAAAAGATTTTTTACAAAAAAAAGCATTATATTTGAAGAAAATAATTGTCGCGAAATTTTTAAAGAGCATATTTATTATTGCATATGGATTTGTAAAATATTTTCATATATCGTCGCGATAGTACATATATGTCAAAAATATTTTCAAACTTGCGAACTAAATTGTTTAGTAGGGTAGCCTGGACAATTCCGCAATGCTACACACTAGAGTAAAGTGCAGCCCCCTCTGGATTATTATTGAAGGCATGTTGATGTGTATTTTTAGAGTTTCGTTCACAGGGAAGGACTGATATCAATTCTAATTCCAAGTCTTTTATCTCTTGTCGTTCTGAAGTGTGGAAAATAGTTTGGTGGTTTGTGTGTATCTACTAATTAATCTAATAAACAAATAAAACTATATAATAACTATGCGAGAAAACAATTTAAGAATTAGGGTTCTTCAATTGGCTATCACGAATGTCTAATTTGTGCCTCTTGTCTTGTTAAAAACAATCCTTCTAATGTTTATAAAATCCTCTCCCAAGATAAATTATAGTGCCTACAATCATCCCTTAATCGCCACTCCTATGGTCAATCAAAGTACAACTATAGACTATTAAGAACCAAGGATTATCAGTTTCACAATTCGCATATCAATCTCCCGATCTAATACTTAAATTGTGTCTATCATATCATGTACTAGAATTACAACTCCTCTCCCGATTCGTTATAATTCCTAGAGATTCAATTAAAAGTTCGCGACTCTTCTAATTGTATAAAGTGCTCAATGACAAATTAACAAACCAAGAGAAAATAAACGTAATAAGCCAACGAATACTACCCAACTCTTGGATAAAGGGATTAGCTACTCATGATAAGATAAAACAAATATGAATTAAAAACGCAAACCATGAGTATAAGAATTGAAGCACGAAGAATACAACTTTAAAAGCTTCTCGAAATCAGGATGAATCCCTTCACTCCTTCTTCGAAACTCTCTCAAACTGTTTCTCTCCCTTTTCTCTATTACTATAATCTATGTGTATATGTATGTAATACGACTATCTATCTATAATATATGTAAAAACCTAATATATATGTTTACATACTTGAATGGGCTTTTAAGTGTTTTAAAATATGTAGGAAAGTGTTACAAGACCAATTAATAAAGCCTTAAAGCTCCAATTTTCGTCAGAGCTCAAGGCCTTGAGATTTAGATTAAAGGCCTTGAGTTTTGCTACTGTTCATGTAAAGGCCTTGAGTTTCGATGTAAAGGCCTTAACTTCTTCACTGAAAATTTCTAAGCATCTTCTCGTCTCTAACCAAAACATTCATTCTTCGTTGCTTTTCTTCCAACGATCATTCCTAGCTTCAAATTCCTACAATCACCAACAAAAGTATAGATAAACACCATTCAAGTAAACAACCACTACTACTATTAATCAAGGACAATTTCATTACAAAACAAGTATAAATGAGGTTTTATTTGATATAAAACTTGTCTATATCTAGCGTGTATCAAGGCTCATGACCAGATCTTGAGCTCAAGTTCGCATAGATGGAGGCATCCCTATGCATAATATCTTTAGGACTTCATAGCACAGCTAGTCTAATAAGGGACGTGTGCGAGATTCGCCAGAAAACCTCAGCTTAGCCAGCCCAACAATGTGGGACCATTTTCAACCCTCTCTTTTTAATATATGTACTTAGTTGATGATATATATATCAAGGTCATTATTCTAGAGAGGACCTCCTTATATAGAGAATATGAGAGAACTACTAATTTTATATGATTCTATAGTAGAATCAAGTTTTAATTTTTGATTCTATAAAAAAAAGACCAATTTTTTTTGGTTCTATAAAAAAAAATTGATTCTGTAACAGAACCAATGCTGACGTGGCACCACTAACGTCAGCCGCCACGTCATCACTGCTGACGTGGCAATGCCACATCATCAATGATGATGTCACTAATGACGTGACACTGCCACGTTAGCAGTGATGACGTGGCAGTGCCACATCAGCAGTGATGACGTGGTAGTGCCATGTCAGCAGTGACGTGGCGATGCCAGAATTTATTTTTTTTTGAAAAAATATTTTTGGAAAAAAAATTAAAAAAAAATTGGTTCTGTTGTATAATCAGAAAAAATATATGGTTCTCTCCAATTCTCTATATGACAAATTCTCTCTAGAAGGAGACTCTATATATATATATATATATATATATGTACTAGCCTATAACCCGTGCGATGCACGGCTTTCTTAAATTTAAATAATTTTTTAATTATATTTTAATAATTATTTATCTTATATATATATATATATTTAATTTAATATTGGGATAATATATATTATTAAATAATAATCGTTTAATTATATGATATATTATTCGAATTATGACTGTATTTTGTCATAATTATATAAATATAAATGGAAGTATCGTATATACTTACATTTAAATTTTTGTTGATATTATCATATTCAAATTATGATTCCATAAAAATGCATAATGTAATATTTGTTTAAAATAGAATTTAATATTAATTTGTAATTGTGTGAGATTTTTATTGTTTATTATATAATTTTAGTTTGTTTTCACTTTGTTAATTTATAATTTGTTGTAAATTTATTAATAAATATGTGAATTTATAAAATTATTAAAAATGATTTTGAAAATATTTGGTTTCCAAGCAAATTAAAGAGTCTAAAAAAGTTGGGTTTAACTGAAGAATTTTAACTCAAACATAACCAAATGAGTATGTAACTGAATATTAATTGGAGTGTAATTAAAAGAGTTTGTTATTAAGTTAAATACGTGGTTTATCTTTTGTAAAATAACATTTTATATGTATTTTAATTTATTTTTTTATTTTAGGAAGGTGTTAGCAACATTTTTGGGAAGGTGTTAACCTACCGACCAACCAACCAATTATACCATGTTTCGCTTATAATAGTATTAGCCTTTAACCCGTGCAAAGCACGGGCTATCATATATTATTATTATGAATATATTAATTATTTGATTTTATATAAAATTTTAATTTATTTTAATAAACTTTATTATTAATTTTAAATTTACATATGTTTCATACATAATTTCATGATATAAATAAATTTCATTAATTTAATGTTATTTTTAAATTTATTGTTAAATATCTTAATTATTCAATGGATATTTTTTTGAAAATTTATTTAGTGTAAATTAAAATCGTAGAAGAAAGAATCATAGGAAGAATTGTGTGCGGGCGATGATTAATTCTAATCGGGATATAATTGAAAACGTTTATAATTATATGTGGTTTTTTATTTTTAAAAAATTATATACTCCCTCCGCCACGTTTATATTGGCCACAATTCCTTTTTTGAATGTCCCAAAAGTATTGACCATGTTTCTTTAATGAAACAAATTAAGTATTAAATATGTTAACTTTTTCTAAGTACTAGCTTATAACCCGTGCGAAGCACGGATTTCTTTTGATAGGTTATAAAATTTATTTAACATTATAATTATGTTTTTATATAATCCTTATTTTTAATAATTTTTTAATTTTAATTTAATATAAATTTATATAATGATATGCATGGTTTAAAATTTATTTTGTAAAATTCTAAATTAAAAATGTCGTTGACGGGTTCGAACTTTGAATTTTTAGTAAATTAATGATATATATGGTGTTGCAAAAGAAGAGAAAAGCCGAAGAAACTTGTGTATTGAATTGATGAATATGGTGTAAATTAGGTTCAGAAGAATAGAGTTCTGTGCGCAGTGTTCGTGAAGGCAACGAAGGTTTTAAGTTTGACTGTATTAGTAATGGTGTAAAAATACTATTGTGTCTTTAGGACTACTATAGCCAATAACGGATTAAAATTGATTTATTTTATATTTAAAATTAATTAAAAATTAAATTAACCAAACCGAAAACCAAAATAAATAGGATAACCAAACCGAAAACCAAAATTTTCAATGTTTCGGCTTTAATATAATAGTATAGATGTAAATAATTGAGAGTGTTTGACAGTTTTCACTTGATTGCTAAATACTTATTTTTTGATTGATGACCAATATAAACCGGACGGAGGGAGCATAATTTAACCGAATTTGGAATTTCAAACACTTTTTTTTAATTTTTTAAAAATATACTTTTGCGCCTTAGTGGTTAATTTTGTTGTTTATAATAAATAAATTAATATTTTCAATATAATTTTTTAACTTGTTATTTTTAGGAAGGTGTTAACAATCTTAGTCATAAATTTTGTTGTTTATAATAAATAATTAATATTTTTAATATAGTTTTTTTTACTTGTTATTTTCAGGAAGGTGTTAACCAACCAACTAACCAAATGTACCTTGTTTTGCTTATAAATAGATAAATTAATATTTTTAATATAATTTTTTTGACTTATTATTTTTAGGAAGGTGTTAACAGTTTTTTGGGAAGGTGTTAACCAACCAACCAACTAACCAAATATACCTTGTTTTGCTTATAATAGTATAGTATAGATTATTAATGACAATTATCTTCTAAAATAATTTTTTTTCTTAAAAATGAATAAATTACCCGTGCGATGCACGGCTTTCTTAAAAATAAATTTTTATTTATATTTTAATAATTATTTATCTTATATGTATTACTTAATATAATATCGGCATAATATATATTATTAAATAATAATCATTTAATTATATGATATATTATTCGAATTATGACTATATTTTGTCATAATAATATAAATATAAATGAAAGTATCGTATATACTTACATTCAAATTTTTGTTGATATTATCATATTCAAAGTATGATTCCATAATAATGCATAATGTAATACTCCGTATTTGTTTAAAGTAAAATTTAATATTAATTTGTAATTGTGTGAAATTTTTATTATTTATTATATAGTTTTAGTTTGTTTTCACTTCTTCGTTGATTTATAATTTGTTGTAAATTAGTTAATAAATATGTGATATTACAATTATTAAAAATGATTTTGAAAATATTTGGTTTTCAAGTAATTAAAAGAGTCTAAAAAAGTTAGGAGTAGTCGAAGAATTTTAACTCAAATATAACCAAAAAAGTATGTAAGTGAATATTAATTGGAATGTAATTAAAAGAGTTTGTTATTAAGTTAGATATGTGGTTTATCTTTTGCAAAATTACATTTTATATGTTTTAATTAATTTTTTCATTTTTGTAAGGTGTTAGCAAAATTTTTGGAAGGTGTTAACCGACCAACCAACTAATTATACCGTGTTTCGCTTATAATAGTATAGTATAGATAATATAGATATAGATTTGTCATAATTATATAAATATAAATGGAAGTATAGTATATACTTACATTTAAATTTTTGTTGATATTATCATATTCAAATTATGATTCCAAAATAATGCATAATGTAATATTTGTTTAAAATAGAATTTAATATTAATTTGTAATTGTGTGAGATTTTTATTGTTTATTATATAGTTTTAGTTTGTTTTCACTTTTTTAATTTATAATTTGTTGTAAATTTGTTAATAAATATGTGAATTTATAAAATTATTAAAAATGATTTTGAAAATATTTGGTTTATAAGTAATTGAAAGAGTCTAAAAGTTGGATTTAACTGAAGAATTTTAACTCAAATATAACCAAATGAGTATGTAACTGAATATTAATTGGAGTGTATTTATAAGAGTTTGTTATTAAGTTAAATGTGTGGTTTATCTTTTGTAAAATAACATTTTATATGTATTTTAATTTATTTTTTCATTTTAGGAAGGTGTTAGCAACATTTTTGGGAAGGTGTTAGCCGACCGACCAACCAACCAATTATACCTTGTTTCGCTTAGTATAGTATAGATTAAAAGAGTTTGTTATTAAGTTAAATACGTGGTTTATCTTTTGGAAAATAACATTTTATATGTATTTTAATTTATTTTTTCATTTTAGGAAGGTGTTAGCAACTTTTTTGGGAAGGTGTTAACCGACCGACCAACCAACCAATTATACCATGTTTCGCTTATAATATTATAATATAGATTTGTCATAATTATATAAATATAAATGGAAGTATCGTATATACTTACATTTAAATTTTTGTTGATATTATCATATTCAAATTATGATTCCATAATAATGAATAATGTAATATTTGTTTAAAATAGAATTAATATTAATTTTTAATTGTGTCAGATTTTTATTGTTTATTATATATTTTTAGTTTGTTTTCACTTTGTTAATTTATAATTTGTTGTAAATTTGTTAATAAATATGTGAATGTATAAAATTATTAAAAATGATTTTGAAAATATTTGGTTTCCATGTAATTGAAAGAGTCTAAAAAAGTTTGGTTTAACTAAAGAATTTTAACTCAAATATAACCAAGTGAGTATGTAACTGAATATTAATTGGAGTGTAATTAAAAGAGTTTGTTATTAAGTTATATACGTGGTTTATCTTTCTTTAAAATAACATTTTATATGTATTTTAATTTATTTTTTATTTTAGGAAGGTGTTAGCAACATTTTTGGGAAGGTGTTAACCGACCGACCGACCAACCAATTATACCATGTTTCGCTTATAATAGTATAATATATATTTGTCATAATTATATAAATATAAATGGAAGTATCGTATATACTTACATTTAAATTTTTGTTGATATTATCATATTCAAATTATGATTCCATAATAATGCATAATATAATATTTGTTTAAAATAGAATTTAATATTAATTTGTAATTGTGTGAGATTTTTATTGTTTATTATATAGTTTTAGTTTGTTTTCAGTTTGTTAATTTATAATTTGTTGTAAATTTGTTAATAAATATGTGAATTTATAAAATTATTAAAAATTATTTTGAAAATATTTGGTTTCTAAGTAATTGAAAGAGTCTAAAAGTTAGGTTTAACTGAAGAATTTTAACTCAAATATAACCAAATGAGTATGTAACTGAATATTAATTGGAGTGTAATTATAAGAGTTTGTTATTAAGTTAAATGTGTGGTTTATCTTTTGTAAAATAACATTTTATATGTATTTTAATTTATTTTTTCATTTTAGGGAAGGTGTTAAGCGACCGACCAACCAACCAATTATACCTTGTTTCGCTTTAGCTTATAATAGTATAGTATAGATAGATTTGTCATAATTATATAAATATAAATAGAAGTATCGTATATACTTACATTTGAATTTTTGTTGATATTATCATATTCAAATTATGATTCCATAATAATGCATAATGTCATATTTGTTTAAAATAAAATTTAATATTAATTTGTAATTGTGTGAGATTTTTATTGTTTATTATATAGTTTTAGTTTGTCTTCACTTTGTTAATTTATAATTTGTTGTAAATTTGTTAATAAATATGTGAATTTATAAAATTATTAAAAATAATTTTGAAAATATTTGGTTTCCAAATAATTGAAAGAGTCTACAAAGTTGGGTTAAACTGAAGAATTTTAACTCAGATATAATCAAATGAGTATGTAACTGAATATTAATTGGAGTTATTAAGTTAAATACGTGGTTTATCTTTTGTAAAATAACATTTTATATGTATTTTAATTTATTTTTTCATTTTAGTAAGGTGTTAGAACATTTTTGGGAAGGTGTTAACCGACCGACCAACCAACCAATTATACCCTGTTTCGCTTATAATATATAGAAATGTTGGGGTTATGTGGAGGCCTACCACGTTTTAAATATTTTTTGTTGAACTCGAACATTATTTTATACTAGCTTATAAATTTTATTTAACATAACAATTTTATTTTTTTATAATGATTATTAAATATGTATATGTTGTTGATGGTATTCGAATCTTGGATATCTAAAATATATAATATATTTTATCATTATATCTAACGGTTCCTAATTATTTATAAAAAATGTAACATTCATTATAAACCGTAGAACCAAAATATAAATAATTAAAGTTATATTTTCTTATTTTAAACGGGTTTTTAATACATTTTATTAATGACTGGAAGATATGGTGTGATATTTTTAGCTATATATTAATGATTGCAAGATTATGTCTAAATTAAATTTAACATATTTTAATTAAAAAATAAATATCAATGGTTGAAAAATATGATACATATGACGTTTTTAGGTGTTTATAAAAGATAATATTTTTAATTAATGAATGCAAGATATGATATGATATTTTTGGGTGTATAATAGTGATTCAAGATTATGGGTAAATTAAAAGGAAATGTGATTTAATTGGAAAAAATATTAATAATTGAAAAATATAGTAAAATTGATATTTTTTATTATTTATAAAAGGAAATACCTTCAATTAAAAGTGAAGGTATTTTAATTAGAAAAGGTAATGGTTAATTACTATTAATTATAATATTTGTTATTTTATTATTTAGAATAAAAAACCGAAAATCATTGAAAACCAAAATTTTTAAATTTTTACCTTTAACATTTATTCTGTGACCAATTATATCTCACTACTACAAAAATGATTTTTAGCGTCGGTCAAAAAAGGCTTTTAGCGTCGGTTTTTGGGCGTAGTACATGTAAGCGACGCTATAGGTATGTATTTTTATCGTCGGTTAAATATGCGACGCATATCAGCACTATTAGCGTCGGTTGTTTAAAGAACCGACGCATATCAACTTCTAAAGGCGTCGGTTGTTTAAAGAACCGACGCTTATGGTCCTACTATTGGCGTCGTTTGTTTAAAGAACCGACGCTTATAGTCCTACTATTGGCGTCGGTTGCTTAAAAACCGACGCTTATGATCCTACTATTAGCATCGGTTGCTTAAAGAACCGACGCTTATGATCCTACTATTAGCGTCGGTTGCTTAAAAAACCGATGCTGAAAGTCAATTTTTTTTTAAAAAAAAATAAAATTGCAATTTCAATAACTTTTAATTTACACCAACAAATACAATATAGTATATGACAATTACAAGTATACCCTGCCAACAAACATGAGATTTATCATCTAAAGAACTAATCTAAAACTTCAAAAACGAAGTGACCACATTCAAATGACTTCAAAAATTTATACTATAATCATTAAAAGCTTTCTCATACAGACTTTGAATCAATTGACTACAAGCATTCCATCCAGGCAGTTCCCATGGCTTCAGGCAGATGAGCAAATGTATTGAAAGAAGGAACCAAATTGATAATGTGCATCAACGAGGTTGCGACCAAATCATCCTCCACACTGATACAAGTGCCTCTGTTCTAGATACATGCATGTTTCAGGAACAAGCCTTGGCTCTTTGGTTTTCTCTATCAAATCATCATCCACATGGACGTGTAAGCCATTGTCTTTCTTGATAATTGTTTCACCAATAATGCTTGCAACACCATCTGCAGAAGCCTGTGTAGAAGAACATTACATGTCCAGTATGAGATGACACGGAGAAAGTAACAGATGCAGTCATACATAATCAACTGAAAAAGTGTACAAGTACTATATACTATATGTATATACTGTTAAAGTTGAAGAATATATGGATGGATTCATTTTTGTGAGTATGGTTCATTGTCAGAAGTGATTACCATTTTGTTTGTAACTAATTAACAAGCTTGGAGCTTTAACTAAAAGAATTCTGCACCAGACTTGTACTATTGTATGTTTTGGTTTCATTGGTTATATCCATCAAGCTTCATTGCTAATTGTTAAATGATGTGCCTGCCTTTATCTGTGCTGCTTCCTTATCCCTTTTCTATCTAGATTTACGGATGATAGCTGATTAGATATACATGTTACTATCAGTCATTTTTTAATATTCAGGACGACAATGCATTTTTAAAATCTGAAAGGCAGAATCGTTATTAATTATTTAGTCCTTGCCCTACATATCACATATGCATGCTGGATGTGGGTTTACGGTTTACCGACTGGAGCTACTTCAAGTAACAAAATCTACTATCCGTACTGTAATTATGGACTTAATGTTAAACATCTGTCACTTACCAATTGTTTAGTGATTCTTTAATGCACAATTCAGAAGTATGTTTGTTGTGAATATGTTACAGTAATAAGATAACTAGCAAAAAACACATGTTGTAATCTGGAGTAACAGAAGGCATACATAGAAATGATATAATAAATTACCTTAGCAACTGAATCCACCTCGTCACAGCAGTTTACTGCAGATTCCTTGTGAGGAATGGTACAAATATACCTACAGAAACAACTATACCTGCAACAAAGGAAACCCATAATAAAAAAATTAGAATGCAGAAAACACAATGATAAAAAAAAATTAGAATGCAGAAACACAATGATACCATCCTAATACTATTTAAATTCACTAGGGGATCTAAATGTTGGTATCGATATCAACAACTTGTTAAATCTTGATAAGTTTCAATAATTGCAATTTCCATTTTGTGTTCTTATCTTGGATAGGAATTTGAAAGGGCTTCTCAACATCTTAAACTATACAAGAGTGTAGGACTATTTTAGTTCCCAGACTCTGTAGAGCTTAATGCTGGTCTAAGTTGGGATAAACATGAAAGACTCTTGCAATTAACGATATTGAACTTGTGTGTCTTGTAACTAATGAATGAATGCAATTGGGAAGTACAGAGAACAAAGAACTAAGTATTAAGAATTCAAGAAACCAAAAGCCATATGAGAACCAAAAACTTCCACCTCACTGGTTAAGAAATCTATTCGGCAGATTCATGGTTTCTGTTTGTGTGGCCATTCTGTTGCAGCTGTGATTGTTGCTGTTGCTGTTGCAACTGATGTACGCTGAGTTGATTAGGTTGTTTGTATCTGTATGGCAGCAAGGTTGTAGTGGAAATCGCAAGCAAACACTTTACCACGGCAAAACTTATTATTTTGTGGTAAATACACATCAACCTGCATTTATATTTTGACAATTAGGAGACTAAGATCTGCACTTAGACAAAGATGGTACGAAAGGAAGGGGATGTTTGGCTTACCTTAATTTGATGAGGTTCAACATAATTAGTACGTTCAAAAAGAGAGGCAGCAGTGATAATGGTAGAGATATATGCATGGGTGACAGCATCCTGTACGCACTCTATGATAGTCCTAGAACCCCAAAATGCAATATCGTATCCATCTTTTTCTGAACATGTCCAACTAATATAATGATATTTGGCCGTCTTAGCTGATTCAAAATGGCAGGCAACATATGTATTAAGACGAAATTTTCTTAACCACTAATCACACTACATATCTACATGTTTAACATAAATTGCAAAGTACATTTAGGCTTATTGAATACAATATACAAAAATTTACCAGGAACACCCCGAGAAATAACACTGACAACACTAGGTGAAGCAATACCGACAGCGACCTTAGTGCTAATATCCATATCTGATGCCTCCGAAGCAGCCACCTCATCTTTTTTCACCTTGGGGTTTTTAAACGCACAATTATGCTTCCTCTTTTTTCCTGTCAAAACAAAACGATCATTCCGATTTATTCTGTAGTACAGCAAAGACAAACACAAATATTTAAACAAATAAAAGGGATCTATATCATTCTTCAAACAAAAGACACCAAAAAGAAATTAACTTGACTAAATAACTAATAGAATGGACTCATACACACACAGAGAGAGGGAGAGAGAGAGAGAGAAAGAGAGATGGGGGAGAGAGAGGGAGAGAGAGAGAGAGGCAGAGGGGGAGAGAGAGAAAGAGAGAGGCATAGGAGGAGAGAAAGAGAGAGAGGCAGAGAGGAGGCAGAGAGATAGAGCAAGGTAGAGAGATGTAGGTGGGAGAGAGAGACCGGAGAGATGAGAGGCGGGAGACAACAGAGGCGAAGAAATGAATTGGGGGAAACTGGAGATTTAGGGTTAAAAGGAAATCTGGGTAGTTTAGAATTTCATAATTTAATTTTTTACTTAAAAACAAATTATTCACCTTTTGTAAATTGCAAAAAAAAAATATAAAGTTGAGCAAAACCTCAATATAATTTTTAAAACGTAGAGATTTAAATTAGTTGTCTCCCTATACTTTTAAAATAATTTTAGGGTAAAAAATTTATTAAATATAATTTTACAAGTTTTGATCTTTTAAATGCAATATAATTCACAAAATCATTTTAAAATCCTTAAATAGAGAAAATAATTCTCCCAATAATTTTCAAAACTAAGTAAATATATACAGGTAATATTACAAAATATTTCATAATTTTTAATAACTCTAATGATTTTATAAAATTTTACAAAAAATGGAAAATTAGTGAACTTAGGTAACATTCATCACACAAATACTACTTTGGTGTGTATTAATTTAGTTTCAAAAATTGGCATTTTTTCCTATTTTTGTTTAATTTTTTTATTTATGTTACAAACTAGTTAAAAATGGGGAAAAAATAAACAAAAATGGGAAATTAGTGAAAATAAGGTAACATTCATCACACAAATAGTGAGTATAACTACTTTGGTGTATATGAATTTAGTTTCAAAAATTAGCATTTTTCCTATTTATTTTAATTTTTTTTTTATTTTTTTTATAAATTAGTTAAAAATGGGGAAAAAAGAAAATTAGTGAAAGTTGGGTAAATTTTTTTAATACAAATAGTGAGTATGACTAATTTGATGTGTATGAATTTATTTTCAAAATTTGAAATTTTTCCTATTTTTAATATATGTTTTTACTTTTTTACTAATTAATATATTTTTATTTTAATATATGTCTTTACTTTTTTACTAATTAATATATTTTTACTTTTTTACTTTTCATATAATTTTTATTTAAAACTTTAGGCGTCGGCATTACTAGGCCCGACGCTACAGGCCTACCATAAATTATCTTTGGCGTCAGTTGAGAAATAATCGACGCTTATTTATCGATTTCAGGCGTCGGTTGAGTAAATGCCGACGCTAAAGGGTTGGTTTTAAGCGTCAGTTGACTAACGATCGACACTAAAGGGTTGGATTTTAGGTGTCGGTTGTTTATGCGACGCTACAGGTTGGTTTTAGGCGTCGGTTAAGTAAAGACCGACGCTAAAGGGTGAGTTTTAGGCGTCGGTTGTTTAATAACCGACGCAAAAGACCCAGCAAAAATGACTTTAAGCGTCGGTTAAGCTAGAAACCGACGCCTAAAATATGTATAAGCCACGACTCTCTAGATAACCGACGCCTAAATTTAACATATTTTAATTAAAAAATAAATATCAATGGTTGAAAAATATGATACATATGACGTTTTTAGGTGTTTATAAAAGATAATATTTTTAATTAATGAATGCAAGATATGATATGATATTTTTGGGTGTATAATAGTGATTCAAGATTATTGGTAAATTAAAAGGAAATGTGATTTAATTGGAAAAAATATTAATAATTGAAAAATATAGATATTTTTTATTATTTATAAAAGGAAATACCTTCAATTAAAAGTGAAGGTATTTTAATTAGAAAAGGTAATGGTTAATTACTATTAATTATAATATTTGTTATTTTATTATTTAGAATAAAAAACCGAAAATCATTGAAAACCAAAATTTTTAAATTTTTACCTTTAACATTTATTCTGTGACCAATTATATCTATAATTTTGACATGGAAATTCGGAGAATTAAACGGTTCAGTTTTGAATCAAATCAATCTAGAGTCGACTCAACTTTCAGTCATGATACATTTGAATAGTGTTCGGATCAGAATCGATCCTTTCAGATCATTATTTATTCATTTTTTAATTTGTGAGATTATAAAAAAATACCTTATTATTAAAAATAAAATTTTTAATATAAAAGATGTACTTCGATAAATGTCTGTTAAATAATTATATTATATTTGACAGAAAAAAAATTTGAATATTATAAATGAATTAATTTACTGAATAAGAGTGAGTGGATTTATACGAAATATGCACTTTGATCCATTAGAATAATAACAACTACTTAATTCAGTATTTTTCTAATTTGGATTTAAATCAAATCTAATACTTCTAGTCTATTCCGTTTGGATAATTAATTAATCATTTTTTATCAATTTGAGGTTATAATTTTGTCTATTGTATATTTCGATTATATTTTTGATTTGAATATTTTTCAAATTGAACCAAAACGGTTTTCAAATCAAAGTAGGATTATCCAATTCGAATAAAAAAATTCGATTCAATTCCATGATTTCAGTTCAATTTTTTGGATTTGGACTCATCTTGTCAAGTCTACTCGAGACTAAAAGACATCCCAAAATTAGAAGAAAAATGAGAATTTAGATTCGTGTTTGCACGCATCTCATGAGAGTCAATTTTCATGGGTCACATAGCCGTCGTCCCCTTTTCTCCATCTACAGCTTCGTTTCCCCATCAAACCATCCTCCAGTCCTTCTCTCAATCATATAATTCCCTTTTTTGTTTTTGTTCCAATCTTTTTCAATAAAATTGAACCAAAACCAAACTTTTAGAATTTATTTATCAGATTTATCTTGGTGTTGAGTCCGACTCCGCAAATAAAAAATACCATTAGATTCAAATTCTCCTACTGCTTTCGGCATGTAGATAGCTAGGGTGTTTCTGAACATTGGACTACGGTGCGTATGTGAAGGTCATTTGTGATATTATTGGTTCCAGGATTGGTGCAGGGTTGGTTGATCGGAAGCCATTTTAATCTTTTTTAATTCAAAAAATTTCGAAATTCATGATGTTAAACAGTCTGAAAACATAAGACTATTTGTTTAGCTCGTTATTTGTTTCCATTCAGGTTGTAGTGTCAGTTTAGGGGTTGTCCTGGCTGTGATTTGGGTTTTTCCATGTCTCTTTCAGATCGGATTTTCGATGGAAATTCTGTTCCCATTGGAATTAAGTCTATAATTTTGGTTAATGCAAGTTAATAAAATTTGGATTTTCGATGGAAGTTCTGTTCCCATTGGAGTTAAGTCTGTAATTTTGGTTGATGTCAAAAAAAAAAAAAAAAAGACATCCCAAAATTAGGGTTGTACGTGAAAATGTACTAATCTCAAGTAGATTGATTGAGAGTTAACACCCACGTTGTTATAACATTGTGTTAAAAATGTAACTATCAAATTTTTAGAAAAGAATAACTCTTAATATTTTTCAGATTGTATTGGCTTCACCATAAAATTGAGATTATTATGTATTTGACAAAAATTATTGATAAAATGTATACAGAATAGAAAAATTATATGTATAGACAACATTTTATGATAAATTAGATTGCAAAGTGTCTCAATGGTATCTATACTATTATATAAAAGCCGAAATATTAAAAGTTTTGGTACCTGTTTTTTGGTACTTCGTGAATTTACTTATTTACCCTTCAAAAAAAATATATATACTATTATATAAAAGCCGAAACATTAAAAGTTTTGGTAGCTGTTTTTTGGTACTTCATGAATTTACTAATTTACCCTTCAAGAAAAATATATATAAAAGCATCTAAAATAAATATTAACATAATATAATTAATGTTAATTAGTCAATTGCCTTTTTCAAATTTACTTTTAGTTGAAGATAATGGTAATTAGTCAATTGTCTTTTTCAAATTTACTTTTAGTTGAAGATGTTACCTTTTATCATATCTTTCAATCATTAATATTTCCTTTCGAATTAAAATACGTTACCTTTTTGAATTAAAACACGTTGCCTTTTTGATTTAAAACTAATCTTACAATCACTAATATATATATCCGAAAATACCATACCATATTTTTCAATTATTAATAAAATATGATAAATATCCGTATACGTAGTTTATAATAAGAAAAAAT